>CM038463.1:97804479-98429560 GCA_021464415.1 Lonicera japonica | reverse complement strand
TCAAACCCCTATCATGTGTTTCAAAAACCCTCCCCGAGTCTTTTACTAAAAGAGTCAGACAGTTGGTCTCATCAGACAAATCCAAACTCCTAGTTCGTGAATTTGTCCAGTGCACCCCTTTTGATTCTTTGTTTGTTAAATCTGGTCATGAAGAACAGTTTTTTACTGTTCCCTTTCCCACAGATATCCCTCGTATAGCCTTATCCCAAGGTTATACTCATATGCACTTCAGAGCCATCCGATTTGCAGTTACTTTTCATGGAAAACTTTCCTATCAACCTAGGAATGAAAAAGGTCACATATGGTACGATGTGTGCTCTTGTGATGACTGTGAAGAACTAGCTTATGAAGCAGAGCTAGATCCCAAGGAACTTAAGCTTTACAGAAAAAAGAAGGCTGGAAAAGCCTTAAATTCTCAAGAAATCCTTGAAGAACGGTATCAAGCAGGTGATAATACCGTTGGCCTCTTAGGAGAGCCAAGTGGCAAGTTTGATTTCTATGTCACTTATTCTGATAAACCTTCACCCACACCTCCTCCAGAAGTTACATCATGTTCGCCTTCACCACCTCCTCAAGAGCCTGAACCCCCTAAACCAACCCCACAACGCCTTTCTCTATATACCCAAAAGGCCTTAAAAGCTCTTGGCAGACCATACTTACAACCCTCCTCGCAGGTTCAACCAGCTACTATCCCTCAACCCCAGCCAATTTCTTGTTACCTTATGTGTCACAAGAAACACCAGATCATTATTTTCCTCCACAGGAAGATTTTGATAATCTCTCCACTCAGACCACCCACAAATGGAAAATTCAAAACCCCACTTCCATTGGATCTGATGGACAAATGAAAAAGCTCTCAGCAGCTGAAGCAGCTTTAAATTGACAAGCAGAAAATGCTGTGGCACAGAATAAACTTCTTACTCAGATAGCCCAACAAACAAGACAGATCAGTTCGCGTGTTTCTTCTATTTCTACCATGGAAGAAGCCATTGCAGACATCAAAATGAGAATTAAGGTTCTCAATGATCAGATGCGTTCTGTATCCATAACTATCAGAGATTTTGCCAGCACAGCACAATTCTTTAGAGATAAAGAAACTGAAAAAAGAGCTCTTCAAGTTCAACTCGAATCCCTTGAAAGAAGTGAAGCTCTGAAGCAACAAACTGCTCAATACCCTCCACCATATACTACTTTTTTTCCACAAACAGTACATCCCATATCGGATTTCTCAAATTATTCGGTTTTTACCCCCCAGAAAAACCTGCTAAACCTTTATATAACCCTGCTGAATATTCTCTTTCCGGAAAAGCTCAGCCCCAATCTATCAACCTTTGGGATGAACCACCCAAAAGAAGGTTACCTCCTTGGTCAACCTCTCCTCCAAAACCAAAACCCAAGTTTGTTCCTCCCAAATCGACCTACCCTTCTAAAGCCAAACACCCAAATGAAGTTGATTGGTCTAAACCCCTTCGTACTGTTACACCTCCACCCACAGCCAGACAAGTCAGAGGACTGGATCCTTTTCCTACTCCTTTGAAAACTGTTCCTCCTCAGTCTCAACCTCAGCAAATATCATCACATACCAATCCCTCAACCACTCCTTCAGCCTATACCCCTTCAGCTGAATCACCTGATGTTATCCAAGGTGCCTCCACTAAACCTTTGGATATGTTTACCATGGATGCCTTTGAAAATCATTCTGTCAATCAGATAGGATTTTCTCAAAGCTCTAGCATTCCAAGATCGTGAACCTATCAAAACTGACTCAAATGACTTATTCCAAGCATTTGATCAGCTTTACTCAACCCAGCCCGCACAGCCGGCTGACACCACTCCAGAACCTATGGTTGAAGACCCACCTGAACCGATAAACGTTCCTTTAAACCAACCACCTCCACAAGCAAACCATGCTCATGATAATCATGTCCAATTTACTCTTGATGATATCAAGCCAAATCAATGGCGTGAACGATTTTTCCAGTTCAAAGCGTGGATGGTTGCTGACAATGAGCTATATGATCTACGGTCCGTGATTAAAAGATTTTTAGCTCGTGTTGTTGGTCGTTTACATGATTGGTATGATGCCCTCGGTGAATACAGACAGCTCCAATTTCAGCAAATCACCAATATTGATGTTTTTCTAGGATCCATTTATAATGAGTTCCTTGGAAACCCCTCCAAATTTTCTGAAATAGCTCGTACTGAATTCATGGGAATGAAGTGTTGCTCTCTGCAAGAAAAAGATTTAGAACGTCATTATGATAGAATGTCAAAAAGATTCTATACTATTGGCGGTCTAGATGATTTAAATCTGAAGCAAGTTTTCTTCCAGTCTTTCCCAGATGCTTTAGTTACTGAAGCACAGAAAACCCTCAAGATGCAGAATATTGAGCTCAAAGATCTCTCTGTTGGTCGTATTTATGAGCACCTCCTTGATTCTGTTGAAAGAATTTGTAATCACAAGAAGCTCCTGGAAGATATGGAAAAAACCAACAAGATGCTTAAATCTTCGTGTAATAAAGATCACTAGAAGATCAAGTGTAAGAACAAAGAAGGCTGTGATTGTTCTCAACACAAAAAGGCTTATAAGAAGAAATATCGAAAGCATTCCTCACGTCGCCACAAGAAAACTGACGACACTTTTGTCAAACCATTCAAAAGGCAGAAGTTCAAGAAAAGAAGTTCAAGAAATTCAAGTTTGTCATGAAAAGGAACTTCAGAGGAAAGAAATCCGACAAGTGTTTCTTATGCCATAAGCATGGCCATTTTGCAAAGAACTGTCCTGATTCTACAAAGAAGACACAATTCATGAATCTTCTCCATCAACTGGCACCTGAAATTGCAGAATCAAATGTTGAATCAGTTCTTTCAGCCCAAGATGAGGCATCTCAAGGTTGCTTAATGCAACTAGCCTTCACTGACTCAGAAGCATCAGACATTGAGTCAGAAGCCCCAAGTGAAGAAGCTAGTTCAGAGCTTTCCACTGAACCAGACGAAGCAATTTGCTCATTGGAGCAACTTGCCTTCTCTCAAGAAGAATGCCTTGTTATTCAGTCAGCTCATGCCAAAGTAAAAATATTTACTGAACCATTTTCCAAGCCTATAACTGTTTTGGCCCTCTTTGATACCGGTTCCACTAAAACCGTGATAAATCCCAATTTACTTCCTTCTACAATATGGAAATCTTGCCAATTAGCCTTTCGTGTTGCTAATGGTGAAATAATCTATGTTGATAAAGTCAGTAAACCAATCCTTATACAACCTTTTCCTGGCCTCCGAATCAAGCATGCAGTCTATGGCAGCAGCGCTACCCAAAAGGAATTAATGATAGGATGGGATCTTATCAAGAAAATGCAAGTACAATTTGCTGATACTGGTCTCAAATACAAGAAGCAGTTCCTTCCCTGGCATGATCCAGATGCAGCTCTCATGTTCTATCAAGCTGCTCCAGCTTATCCAATTGATCCAGGGATATCATTGGACACTCTAAAAAGGAATCTTGTCACCATGTCGTGTGCAAATTCCCATGTTGATTTCCTCACCAAATGTCAGAACCCGCTATGACGAAATAGCAAGTTCTTTGTCACACTCCCCTTCAAGCTCAATGAAGATGTAAATCCAACGAGAGCATCTCATTCTGGAATAAATCCAGAACACCAGTCCCTTGCTCTTCAAGAATTAGTTTCTCTCAAGCAGCAACAGCTTATTGAAGAAACAACCTCTCCATGGGCATGTGAAGCATTTTATGTGAACAAACGATCTGAACAAGTCAGAGGAAAAATGAGGTTAGTGATAAATTACCAACCGTTAAATTACTTCCTAGCCAGTGACAAATTTTCATTACCCCAGAAGCATTCCCTGTTTAGCCATCTTTCAAATGCAAATGTCTTCTCCAAATTTGATTTGAAAGCCGGTTTTTGGCAGCTAGGCATCACCCCAACCGATCGTCCAAAAACAGCATTTTGCATTCCTGGTTTCACTACCAATGGACAGTAATGCCCTTTGGTTTGAAGAATGCTCCATCTGTTTTTCAAAAAACCATGATGTCTATTTTCGAGCCTATCGCAGCAAATGCATTAATTTATATTGATGATATTTTGCTCTTCAGTCAGAATGAAGCAGAACATCTCAAGCTCCTTCACCATTTCCATCACATAGTTCTCACTAATGGAATTATGCTCTCTGAAAAGAAGATGGTTATTGGTACAACTAAAATTGAGTTCCTTGGAATGTTGATCAAGAAGGGAAAGTTCCAGCTCCAACCGCATATTTCTAAGGACTTACAGAAATTCCCAGACAAGTTAACAAGTAAAACTCAAATCCAGCAGTTTCTTGGTTTGGTGAATTACATGTATCAATTCATTCAGAAGGTTGCTATACACTGCTCATCTTTTAGCTTTTTTGAAGAAGTCACCGCCACCGTGGTCAGACGCTCAGACCACAACTGTTAAAAGGTTGAAAGATCTCACTTCCCAGTTACCAGATCTCCAGATCCCTTCAGATGGTCAAAGAATTTTGCAAACTGATGCAAGCAATGAATTTTGGGCCGCTATATTGTTGGAAGAAAAGAATGGTGTTAGAACTCTTTGTGGATATAAGTTAGGAAAATTCAAACAGGGTGAATTGCATTATCACTTTACTTTCAAGGAAATTCTAGCAGTCAAACGAGGAATAGAGAAATTCCAATTTCATCTTATTGGATACCACATTAAGATTGAAATGGATATGTCTTCATTTCCAACCATGATTCAGTTCAAGAACAAACAAATCCCAAATTCGCAATTGCTGAGATGGTCAGAATGGTTCTCACAATGGGATTATGAAGTCAAACATATTCAAGGCAAGAACAATGTTATTGCTGACTTCTTTTCAAGAAAAGGCGCAAATGAGCAAATGAACCTTTCATCCCACATCGCTCCATTCATAAAAGAACCCTTTTGCAAACCATTTAAATTCAATGACTCCAACCCACAAAATATATCCTGCCTTCCAGTCATATATACCTTAACCCAAGTCATGGATCCCTTCAAAGCCAGTTCCTCAAAAGATAGCTCATCAAAGTCCTACCCAGAACCCTCTCACCCTTTCCAGTTCTCAGACTTTGAGCAAGCCCTTGATCCTATGACAGCGATCTCTCTTCTACCCTCTGAGCTCCAAGAGCATGTTGTAAAATTTGCTATAGATCTCAGAGCAAAAGACCTTGTTATCAAGTATTTAGAAATATTGCTTGAAAAACATGGCCTTTGTTTCCGTGGCCTTCGTCTTCATCCCACATATCCGTTTTGCTCCCTGTTCCATATTCACTATTGCTACAGAATCCCGAAATTAGCCCTCGTCTTCCTTTGGTATCTTACAAAAGTCTACCATGTTGGCTTTATTTTCAAGGCTTCTGATCTGCTCCTCTACTTACAGATTGCTACTTCAGATCCTGAAACTCAAAATGCCCACGCAATTTTATATGGAGTTCCAAGCTCGTATAATTTGTTATATTTCTGAAATGGTTCAAATCTGTTGAACGATGGAAAGAAGCCCTTAAGGTTCATCATCACACATATTGCCTGATCCACTTCCATGACCCATTCAGAGTCCCTCATCCAGATGGTTCTAATGCCACTATTGAAGCATGGTTCTTCGAGAATCTTGCTAAAACCATAAAGGAACCCTACAACCTGAACTATGTCACATTTCTGAAAATATTTGTGCCTTAAACAAAGTTGATTTTGAATCAGTTCCTGACTATGTCAAATTTGCAAAGGACCCATGGCACAATACACACTGGAATGATCATTCATGTACTCCGTTGTTTAATCGTCTCTATGCTTACGCAGAATCCCACAGATGGAGTTATGGTGAATTAAGTTCCGATTCGGAAGCATTCGTCGGTATAGACTCAGATACTGATGATGATGATGATCCTAATGCTGGCAATTTCGGTGAAGAACTTGCAGAACTCGCAAATACCAGCAATAATGACAAAGATGGTCTACACTCTCCAATTGATGGACCATACTCACCAGATACCCCAATCTATGGTCATGATGACTATTATGACCTTGATTATGATGGCAATGAAACAGACTGATGTCACCCATGACGTCACTCTCCACTACCCGGTTATTCACATGCGAAGGAATCTACTTTTGGCGTTGTATTATTGTCTACTTTTGCTTTTTGCTTTTGTTTGTCGGGACAGCTGGTCCTTGTGGTTTGTCTTGTTGCTCAGCCCTTCCCCTATAAAAGGAGCAAGCTTTCTCTTGTTTTAGGCAGAGGAGTTTGAATGTGTTTAAATGTGTTTCTTTCTTTGTAATCTTTTATCTTGAGAATCTTTTTCTCTTGATATTTTCATCTTCAATGAAAGTCGAGTAAGGATGCCTATCCTATTTTATATGTATTACGTTCTTCCTAAATTATCTTTATGGATTCTGGTTTTTTATAATATTCCTAGATGATTTTCTTTTTGTCTTTGTTGTCTTGTTCTTGTTTCAAGATTTATGTTTAGAGTGTGTCTCTTCCCCCGATATTGCGTAGCCCCTTAACTACGAATCACCTCCCCCTATATTGGTATCAAGCAGGTGATAATACCGTTGGCCTCTTAGGAGAGCCAAGTGGCAAGTTTGATTTCTATGTCATTTATTCTGATAAACCTTCACCCACACCTCCTCCAGAAGTTACATCATGTCCGCATTCACCACCTCCTCAAGAGCCTGAACCCCCTAAACCAACCCCACAACGCCTTTCTCCATATACCCAAAAGGCCTTAAAAGCTCTTGGCAGACCATACTTACAACCCTCTGATTAAGCCAAAATATTGCATTTTTTATGTATATTATTAGGTGGCTTAATATGCATGAATTTGATTTTAATTATCCTAAATTGTTAAGAATTGAGATTTAATCATGAAACAGGATAGTATGTTTGTTTCTAGTGCATTATAACCTTTTTACAGGTTAAAAATGAACAAGAACGAATCTAGAAGCAAATTCCCCCAAAGTTAGTCATTACCAGTCAAATTCGGAGCTGAATTGAGTTCAAGAAGTGAACCGAAAACAAATTTTAAGATCAAGCATGAAGGAAGTTGATGGAAGAGACTAAGAGAAGCCAATAGAGCAGTTCCAAGCAAAGAAGAGTCATTTGAATCAAACCGAGCAATTTTTGAATGAAGAAGAGATTCACTGCGTGCATTGCCTCTGTACCGGTAATTTCTGGTATTTATCCGTGCAGAATTTGAAGAAAACTCCAGAAATAAAAGTTGTAGAGCTCTGAGTTATCTACGCGTAGGCGAAAACCTTGCATCAATCGGAGTTCGGAGTACAAAGTTATGGCAAAAATACGATCAGTGCACCAGTGGATTGAGTTTGAGCGCGAAAGAATACCTAAATTTATGATGCAGATATTTATCGAATGGGGTCCTTAGCCTAGATGGCAAGTGATCAGCTCTCTACTCATGCTTAGTCCAGTGTTCGAATCCCGCGGCCAACAAGTTTTAATTATTATTTTTAAGCTGACCCAAGAAGTTAAGGAAGAAGACTTAGTCTCTCGAGCCAACGACTTGATAGACGACAAAGCTATTTTTAGCTTTTGGATTATTATCTTTATTATTTATTTTATTTTATTAATTAGTTTAATTTTTGAATTTTGAAAAAAAGAATAAAATATCGATGATATTTTTTAGGGTTTTAGGTTTAATTTTGAGTAAGGGAAGAACAGCCGTCATTATTATTCTTCGAGTAGAGAAAAACAGTCGTTCTTCTTTTTCTTTTGAGTAGAGGAGAACAGCCGCCATTCTTATTCTTCAATAATTCCAAATTCCTTTGCGTAACTAGAGAAAGAGATATTTTCATTTGGTTTATAGCGAGTCCCATTACAGTTCTTCAAGAACTGCGTAACTGTAAGTTTCTCTTTTCATTCAATTTTATTTTTAATTTATTTCAATTAATGTTCAATAATGCTTATATATTGTTAGTTAAATATGTGTTTGAATGTGATTGATGATTGAAATCCATGCATAATTTATAATTTTTATTAGATTTATTTTATAGATTCCCGCGTAGAACCCTAAAAAAATATGTGTTTTCTTATTTTAATCATAACTTGCTCGTTTCTTGGCCAATTTTGATGATCCACCTATCAAAACGACCACGATCGAATTTTCTACAAAATCATACTATTTTGGGGATCTAAATTCCGAAATTTCTTGAGGACAGTAGGCAATTTTCGTGACTGCCAGTGTGCTATTTCTTTCAAAATTTGTTTAAACCGTATTTTTAATTTATTAATTGTTTCTTAGTTTCAATTGCTGTGAAATTTTGCATGATTATTCAATTATATTTCAGAAATATGTTTGCTCAATTTGTGATTGAATTTATCATATTTTGCTTAATTTTTATCAATATGCTAGCGTAATTTAGTAGTTAGGGGTCCGTAGCGAAAGCATGACGGACTAGTGTGAGTATATGATTCAATTGTGATTGTGGCTTGAATTCCTCATTGGTTATAGGTCAATTAATAAATCTGAAAAATATAGTAACTTTTCATGCGTTAAAAACATGAATTTTTAAGATTATTTCTCGATTATTCGACAAAAGAACCGGAAAACCTCAAATTACGAATTTTTGTACCAAAACTCTAACGAGGCTGAATAGAGGACGGTCCTTATCCTTTATTGAGCTGAGTTAGTTATCCAAGTAATTTGGGAGCTTTGAGCACTGTTTTGGTGTCATTCCAAAATCGATACCGAAATAGTGCTAATTTTAGCTTTTAATGACTTTTTAAGAACGGTTTTGACGTATGTCATGCATATGCATAATCAAATCTTAGAAATGAGTTAAGCTTTTGATATTTACTAAAATTGATTAAATTTAGTTTGTTTTTGTCACGCACTAGCATTACTAAGTGAAAATTAATTTTGTAAAAAAATAAATTATAAGTTCCCTTATTGAAAACTAAATTTACATGCAGCTTATATGAGTCTTGTCATGCACTTCTCATGATATGCTCGTGAAATTTAGTATTTAATAATTGGTAAGTTAAGGACATTCATTGTTAATAGGAACTCAAGTCCACAGTCATTTCTTGAATTGGTTGGTCGTACTATCTGTAATGTCGTAGTTATGGATACCCCTAACGCTCTTTTCCTATTTTATTAGACACTTGTTTTAGTTGCTGCTTATTTTATCCTTGCTTTATTTATTTATTTTATTTATATTTTTAATTTATTTATATTTATTTATTTACTTTTATTTATTTATTTTCTTTTAAGTTTTAAATTTAATTTCTTATTCTATTCTTTCTTATTCTAAAAAAAAATATTTATTATCTTTTCTTTATTTTATTTTTCTTTTCTTCTTTTCCCCTGTTGAAAGTTTAGCTAGAATAATAAGATTACCATCCTTCCCTGTGGTTCGACCTTGGACTTCCAAGTAAATATATTATAACTTGACCACCTGCACTTGGGTGTATTAATTACGCGTTTCTGAGCGTAGTCACCCTCCTCGCAGGTTCAACCAGCTACTATCCCTCAACCCCAGCCAATTTCTTGTTACCTTATGTCACAAAAAACACCAAATTTTTTTAAGTGGTGCAAATGTTGTTTGGTTGGCAAAAAAAATAAGTGATAGATCACTTAAATCTGAAAAATTGTGTCAAAAGTTTTAAGTGGTAAAATTACCACTTAAAACTGAAATCTGAAAACTTGTTGCTGCATAATACCCATTCTAACCCCTACTCTTCTCCTCTTCTCATTCTTCTCCTCTTCACGCAGTTGCTACTGCTGCTAATTTTTCATGTCTCTTCTGCCGTTGCTACTAGATGTAATATTACTGTGCTTGTCTAGAATTTGATAGCCTTCAAATGGCAAAAATAAAATAAAAAAATTGAGGGCCATTAACAAAGTGGGACATGAGTGTCTCCATTTTCGTCCTTTTGTGTTGGGAAATTAGGTCGTTTGTCCCTTTCTTTTAAATGGTGAGCTCAGTATGTGCATATTGATGTATCTGTTTTTGCTGAAATATACACATTCTTTAAAGTTATGTGATCACATACATAGTCATGTGATCACACTTCGTAGTTGATTCAAGGATTTGAAGATATGATTATCAATGCTTAATATAAAATTATGTCTTTATGTTTTTTAATATTTTGTCAAGTTTCCAAAATTTATTTTATGAATTTTTGCATTTAGTTAGGTAATAGGGCAAAATTATCATATTAAAAAATTTTCAATTTTCAGATGTATTATATTCAAACAAACAACATTTTTTCAGACACAGTTTTCAGAAGTAAACAAACAGTTTTTTCAGTTTCAGTTTTCAGTTTCTAGTTTCAGTTTTTAGATGTTTTATCAAACGCCACCTTAGACTTTTATTACTTCTCATTTCTCAATTTATAGAGAGCTTGTAATAATTTTATTTTCTAGAGAGAGAAATGGAGTTCACTTTTATAATTCTTGTCTCTACATTTATTATAGAGTAAATTTCTTTGCTAAGGCTAAAAGATGAAGTTTAAAATGCATTAATTATGTAAGTTCAATTCTCATTCCATTGTTAGTATTGTTAAATACTTTTTGAATCCTTCATCTTCTCCATTTTTCCAACCATTCATAAGCTAGTAAGATAATTTTCATATGATGATTTTACTTTGTATGCCTTGTATACATAGATCTCAAGCATTAATGAGAAAATGATACACTTGTGTATTTCTTACTAGCCTATGTTCATTTTTTCTTTGAATGAGATACTTTTCATTGCCAAGCATGATTAGTCTTTGAATATTCATAGAAACACCATAAATTTGAGATTTTAATCTTTTAATACTTTAATGATATGTTGAGTGCTTTCTAAACTTTATGTGATTTTAAGACTCATCATCTTCTTAATTAAAGTATTGCCAAAGAGGGTCTTTTAAATTTATGTCATAAACAACTTCATTAATCATTTTAAAGATTCAATTTGTATTTATCAAATAAGTCTATATAGGATGGTTTGACCTCCACCTAGACCTCCCAATCTTAGACAAATGAAATGTTATGATTTATCGAGCTAAACTTCTTTTAGTTGGTCATTTTCATAATCAAGTCATTTGCCTAGGAAAAACTAACAATGAGTTCTTAAATGCCTAGTTTAAATTTATGCCTTTTCTTTTTGTGTATTTTAAGTTTGAATCTTACTTGATATTATATGGGAATGGGTTGCACTTGCTTCACACCCTTTGTCACAAGATAAAAATGAGAGATACACTTGTGTTGATATTTGTTTACACCCTTTCTTTATATGGCATTTATATGGGAATGAGTTGCTATTGCTTCGCACTCTTTTGCTTAGAAATGGGTAATTATTCAACATTTAGAAATTGCATTGAGAACTTTGAATGATGTTGATTTTACTTAACTTTGCAAAACAAATGAATTCTATAATGCCTTAGCCTTTCTCATCTATTGTTATATCATTTTATTTTTATTACAAGACTTTAAAATCAACCATTAAAATCAACCAATTAAATTCTCTTAACAAAACCTTGGACTCGTAATCACAACATCGTCTTTTCGACTATCCTTGTGGGTCGACACTTGGACTTACCAAGTATTATAACTTGACAACCTGCACTTGGGTACCTAAGCACGGAAGTATTTTCGGCGCGTCAGGTCTTAAGGAAGTTTTCCGTCAATGATATCACATATTTCATCAAGTTATTACCTCATACGATTTCAACGTAAATTTGGTTGATGGTTATGTATATCATAAGTTCAGTGGGAGTAACATTATATTCCTAGTATTTTATGCTGATAATATCTTTTTTGTATTAAGAATACAGATACATCGATATTATTGTCGGGTATCCTAGGGTTATCACGAAAGAGATATATCGAAAGAATTCTTACCAGATTTGACATAAAATATTGTCATTTATGAGATACTCTCATTATTAAAGGAGAGAATTTATGTCTTAGTCAGTGCCCTAAAATAAGGTTGAAAAGAAAGAGATGCAAAAGATTTCTTATGCATTAATTTTAGAGAGTCTGATATATCATCACGTATGTACACATCTGGTTTAGCGTTCATAATAATGATATTTGATAGATATTTAAGTAACCCTATGATATATCTTCGGAAAGTAGCCAATTAAAGGGTTATATGATATTTAAAGAGAACAAAAATATTTATATACTTACGTATCGAAAATCAGATCAGTTGGAGATCTATGGTATTCTGATTTTGATTTTTGGATGGGATATAGCTGCAAAATTTTGTCACTAGGCTGCGAATTATGGATAGTGTCGAAAAATCACTAAAGATATTTTGTGACAATAAATTGATTGTGTTATATTCGACAACAACAGAAATTTTTCAAAAATTTAAAGCGTATAAATATTAAGTTTTGTTGTTATTGTTAAAGAATAGTTAAGAGTTGTCGTGTCTGTAGAGCATATAAGTACAAACTCCATGATTATATATCCGTTCACTAAAGGCTTAACATATAAGGTATTTTATGAGTATATTGCTCATATGGGTTTTGTGTTATCTACTAAAGTACTGGTTTAGTGTGAGTTTGTATCATGGATGCTCTTTTATTTAGACGCATATGTTCTGCAGAATAAAGAAGATGGTTTATTTTTGTCTTAACTCTGAATATTTATTTTTTCTTTTCATTGTGGTTAAACATAAAGTTTGGACGGTTAATGTTGATCTCATTAAAATTAGGCCAGTTGAAAATAGACATGTTTAAGATCATATTGCATGTAATTTTCATGTTACTCATCCACATTTGATCTATGTTATTAAGTATATTAGTATGGTGATAATTGTGGTTCAGTCACGACCTTAGTGTGATAAAAGTTACGGTAATTCATTTACTCGTACATGAGATAGATCAGATTGTTTAAGGAGAAGCCTAAGGATAAATAGCATACATATGCGCGCTTAAAGAATTCTATAATATAATTATTTTCGGAGTAATTTGTAGCCCAAGTGAGAGATTATTAGAAAATTTATATTTTTTAATTTATGTGGGCAACATATTATAATATTTCAATTATATTTGCTATTTAAATTAATGGGCTAATGTTTGGTGGTCTAATTAATTTTTTAGTGAACCTCATAGACTACTCAAATAAATGTTGGCCAAATGTGTAGATACATTATATGGACTTATTAGGATTTAATGGGAACTCTAATTAGTTTGTATATAAAGAAAATATTAAGGTTATAGTCCCCAACACATCAAATCAAAATACGGCTCCCTTCTCCTCATCTGGAAGTGAACCAAAATTCCCATCAAAACACTAAGGCGATTTAGTGGAGGAAGATCACGTATCCGCTCGATTCGTGCTGTTATTGTGATCGATCCTCGTATTCCGCATTTGTTTATTATAGATTCAGGTACGCAGTTTTATTGTTTTAATTTAAATCTTGATAATTTGACATGATAACTTAAGTGATTTAATTCTAACAGTATAACTTTGCGGAAAGGTAATAGAATTCTCAAAAATCAAACCGTAGTGATGTGAGTATTATTAAATTGAATCAACGTTTTCTCAAAAAATATTAAAATTAAAATAAAACTTCTGTTTTGAAACATAAGAAATATTTTTTAGTGGTGTTATAAGTATGCATGTACCTTATAGCGATGGTAGGAATCAGCGGCAGTTCCATCTGCTATGAGGCTGTCCCAGGTACTAGGTCCTCTCCCATCTACATCTAGTGATCCCTCACTCTGCACCCAAACGGAAAAAGAAAATGAAAATTAGCAATACGAGAAGCATCACCAAAAATTATAAAAAAAAGACAAGAAAAGAGTTAGATAATTAAGTTATATATATATAGTGCATTTCTGGTATTGACATGTTCGTACAGAATGGGTTTTTTAGCGCAATTATTCGTTACCAAAATATTGGAGAGATGTTTTTAACAATAAAAAATCGTTGCAAAAAATTCAATCTGTACAAACTGATTCGCACTTAAATTATATATATATATAGTGCCCTGTATATATGCGAAAAATCTAGAATTCGAACCATATAAAACAACTAAAAACCTTAAAAATGAATTATATTTGACGTTCCAAATACAATATCCAAAAATAATTGTAGTACCATTTTCATTCTAAATATGTTATATGAAAGTGATTAGCATTATTAACCAAAAAAAAAAAAAGAAAAGATTATGTTATGTGTGTGTGTGAGAGAGAGAGATAGAGAGAGAGAGGCGGGGGACCTGTAGAGCAGAAATTCCAGCTCCAAACAGGAAATTAGTCGGGAAATCATTCACATTTAAATCGGAAGGTACAACAGGAACAACAGTAGAAGGTACAACCCCTCCATTGCTTGTAGGATTAGGAGTACTGGTAATACGTTTAAGAACTTCAGGAGATGGAATAAGTCGCCCTTTAAAACATCTTATGGTAACAGGAGAAAAACCCTTATTCCTTGCACTGCTACTATATTTACTTTTGTTCCCTATGATGAGTAATTGGTTTTTCCCCTCGAAAGCACCTAAATGCTTTGAAGGAGTAGAGAGAGAAAGAGAAACAGCGCTAAGAGCCATTTGAAATTTTTGTTAGAGAGAGAAAATGCGTACACAAACGTGCGGTGATAAAATGAAAGACATATGCGTGCATATATTTATAGAGCGAGGTAAGAAAAATATTCGGTACTCTTAAAATATTGTATATGTATTATGTTTTATAAACCTAATATTTATAGATGCAACTATTTATTCTCTATCTTGAGTTTTTGTTAGGTGCATGCATCGTATATTCTACTTAAATATTTATCATTGGACTGGCAAGAGTACTTGATATATATTGTGATAAAAAGTTAGAGAAAGAGGAAGTAAGATCAAGAAAAGATAATTACGGCTAAATTAAAGAACTACTCGAATTAAAACACGCATATAATATAATAAAAGAGAAGATACGCGGAATGATGAAGCATTATTATGTCTTCCCCCACCAAGTCGGAAAGTCTAAGATTTGGCAAGCTGGTTAAGCGGCATAGACAGATGCTGTAAACAAAAATAGATAAAAACACGAATGCAAATTATGCTGTAAAATAATAGAATTTGTTATTTTTCACCGTTAAATGTATCACTGTTCAAAAAAAATTAATAATGTCAATATGAGAATGCTAAAAATTATCCCTCACTAATTAGTTTTTTTTTTTTTGGGACAATCCTCACTATGAATGATATATATTTTCACCCCTCCAAAGGCCGGCCAATTCCTGTCCCAAACTTGACAATATAAACAAATGATCATTTTAGTTGAACATGTCATAATTAAAATATGATTGAAAACAGATTATTCAATTTTCTAAAGATGAAGAAAACAACTTATTAATGATAAATGGTCATCTATGTAAATTGACGTTTGATCTAGAGACACTTTTTTTTTTCTTATTTAAAAGACAACCACTACAATAATAAAATGAAAAAAAAATGATGTTTGATTTCAGTTCATTTTATTTACACAAACAATCATATATGGCCAAGACAGCGTAGGTCCAGTGTATTAAAAAATACTTTATATAAATCATTTGTGTTGGACGAGTTTTAGTATTCATAGAAGTGATTTCGAAGAACAGCATATATATTCGCGCGGAGCATTTATTTGGACGTCTCAAATGGATAATCTCATACATAATCAATGTCCTAATTAAATTTCAATATAGGTAGAATGCAAATTATATTTTTTTATTACTGACTAAATTAAAATTAATGTTAAAGTCAAATTAGGTTTAAAACAATATATATAGTAGCTCATAAGAGCATGTGAAATAAAGATTAGAACCCTTAGACCTCAAGTTATGCGTTATATGTAATGTATTTTCCTACTAACCCTTCTAAATCTTCCACTTTGTAATTTTACAACTCATTTTTTTACATAACATATTTTTCTACATTTAATTAAATTTTGCACAATGGCCTCCTTCAAAATTTAATCTAAACTCATAATTTGACCAAATAAAAATAATTTAATATTTTATCAAGTTTCATATTACTTAGATTAAGTCAAATAATTAAAGAACTAAAAATAGGCAATAAAATCAAAACTATTTATTTAATAAAATTAATATGTACAAATTATAAATTTATCTCGTTTTATAAGTATAACAAAAGTAATAATTTAAACGGCTAGTGATTAAAAATTGGATCATAGTTACGTCCTGGACTTGTATGGTGGATCTAATGGTCCCAAATTTTATATTTTGATTCATGGAATTCGGAGATTTACTTTGGGGTCTAAGTCTCCCCAGCTGGTCACTAATATATATAGCCATATATTTTTGTCCATTTCCTTAGTCATATGATAGGAAAAGTTTTGTTGTTTGTGTTAAAACTTATTTGAGTTGTCAAATAATCTGACGGTGTATTTATTATTCAACTGCTGCTTATTCAACTGCTGCGGCTATGATTTGTCTGAATGATTCTTATATATTATCCAATGTAACTTATTTGAGTTGTCAAATAATCTGACAGTGTATTTATTATTCAACTGCTGCGCGGCTCTGATTTGCCTGATATTATTCAATGTCATTTTAGTTATATAAGATATAAAGAATATAATTTGATGATGTATTTTACAAATTTTTTTTTTTTTTTTTACAGAACCAATTGATCCATGGAACCCAACACTTGAAAATTGTATGTGGAAGCCTATATTATTATATTATTGTATTAATTTGACCCCAAAAATCCGTCTTTATATTAGTTTCGTTACTAGCTCAAGAAATTTCATTAAATGTTATTTTATGTCTATTAACATGATTTCATAGATAAAAGTATATCATCAATGAATTCTTCTGAAAAATTAAAGTGTACCGCAGGCAAGAACATTTTGATTCTGAATCAAATCAATTTTTAAGCATAACTTTTAGCATGGAAATCCAAAATGTGCGTGTTTTATTTTTAGCATGTTAATTTAAAAAAAAAACAAAAATTGGGAGTTATATAACTTTCCCATTTTCGCACTTTCGTAAAATTGGCCATTAAATGTCCGAAATCGTATCTAATAATTTAATAATATAAATTATAAAGTATGATATTACGTACAATGTTTATTAATTATAATTATGTCCATGACAAGAAGCAACTCTTGCAGCCCATTGTTCTACTTACCATGCCTGTTGTCCTTTTCATAATCTTCACTTTTCCTTCTCAAAAAGATTTTCATCAATTAACCCATTTTCTCAAGTTATCATTTTCTATCCCTTCATCCATTTATAATAAATTTTTTTATTACACATATCACAAAGAAAAATTGAGAAGCAAAAGTAGTAAAATAGCACCATTTCTTAAATAATATGAGGTAATTAACAAAAATAACTCTTAAAGTTTAACTTGAATTTTCCGTTCATCTCTAAAGTTTAATTTTCGGTTGAAGTATCCTTAAAGTTTTTAATTTTCCCTCACTCATTTAAAACTGGATGGCCTATTAAAAACATAGATGGAAAATGCGCGTGATTTTCATGAGCCACTCTTTTAAGGGGTATTTTTTGATGCTTCAACCAAAATTAGAAATTTTAAGGATGTTTCAATCGAAAATTGAACTTTAAGACAAGCGAGATATTTGGTCAAATTTTATGAGTTATTTTTACTAATTACCCAATAATAGGTGTTGAAGGTTGTAAGCTATTTTAATTTTTGTTATTGTAATTTATTATTCTAAATTTGTTAATACAATAACTAACATTGATATATCAGTTTGACCTGGGTCCTAACACGAAAATTAAATTGAGTAAGCTGTGACTTACAACCTGAGAAGAATTAATAAAACTTCATAGCCGCTATTACACATTTTACTTTTACTTTAGGCACAATGAAGGCCAAAGTCACTTATACTAACAAACGCCTGGCCACTTTGGGAGCCCACGCTCAAATGTCCATAACCAGGTTCATTGCATCTAGTGGATAACTAAGGCATTCTTTTATCAAGTAAGACAAATATTCAAAGCGGTTCGAATCAAAGTACAAATATGAGAGTAGTCTCTTAATTTCAATTTTTACCAATTCATTAGAATTCTTTTTCATGTTTAACCCTTGTACTTAGCCTATTATAAAAAGGCTCATAATCCCTCAACCATAGATCATCTGCAAATCATCAGAGTAGGGCACCAAAAAACTCTACAAAAAGAATACAAATGACAGTGGATAGATGTCTTTTTTGGCCAAACCACCATCAAAATTACTTTCTAATGACAAAATATTTTGTCACAAAAATTAAAAATTTTTTTGTCACATTCACAATAGTGACAAAAGATTTTGTCATGTCTTAGTCACTACAAGTGCATCACTAAAAGTTCTTGGTGGCAAAAAAATGCATATTGTCACAAAATATTCTAGTCAAGTACTAAAAGTTCTCACATTACCAAAATTTTGAACTATGTTAAAGAAATACTCTTAAGTGACTAAATTTTGAATTTTGTCACCACTTTCTAGGCTATTGCAATTTTTGTAACGAATTATAAGTATCGTTGCTAAAGGAATATATTAAATGACAAGAAACAAAGTTTTGTCACCAAATAAGTACATTATGTGAGGAAACTGTGTTACTTCACAAATATTTTGTCATTAGAGCTGTAAATTTTGTGTCAAAAACACATTTTTGCAATAAAAGTTTAATGATTGAAGAATGAACAGTTGTAGTGCACATTAGTTGCTAGCTTAGTGATCCATTTGTTTATTCTTTACGCACACTCAAAGCCCTAATCGGATCCAAAAAATCTAGCCGGAAAGTGCTATAGGCAAATAATCTACAACAAAATGAATGCACGTTTTAATCTTCTCAATTTCATAGTTTTTTCTTTTGGAAAACCATCAATCAACGCAGCGAAATTAAATTAAAATATCACGGGACATAAAGTCCATAAGTCAATTTGAGAATAAGAAATTCCAACTCTCTTTAAATAATAGAAAGGAAAAAAAATATTGTTTATCGAACTAACCCATGAACAAAGCGCATTACAATTATGAAAAAAAAATTAAAAACACAACTTCACACCATGGGATTAGCTATCGGCAAAATAGCTTCATAATCAAAAGGGAAAAATGCAAGATAAACCTTGAAGTTTAGGGTCCTTTGCAAATTAAACCTCGATGTTTCAATTTTAGCAAGATGAACCTTAAAGTACAATTATAGCTTCAATTCAAACTCTCCGTCCAAATCCGTTTGAAATATTGGACGGGGTGCTGCCCTGGATTTATTGATATTTTTTTGTTACTTTCCAACGTGGATAATGGATGAATATAAACAAGAAATAGGTGCCAAAGCACTAAAACAAGAGCACTACATACACTTTCATTCATAATAAAAGGCCAAAAACACTACTTCCACCATTACAAAACAAAACTCCATTCCACCTACTGTTTACTGAACAAGAAAACAATGATGACCCATGACCCAGCAAAAACCGTAGCTTTTTCTCTCTTCTTTTTTAGCCTCTGAACCTCGATTTCCCACTTGTTCGCTCTACCAATTAAACCAAAAATTATTTGTCCCGTTAGGTCAGATATAGGAGGATCAACCCACATAAAAATCCACAGCTGCCAATACTCTGCATTTAGAAAGGAATAAAAGATTAAAAAGAAAAAAGAGCATGAAGAATTGTTACCATTATTTAGAAATAATTATTTACCCCAAATTGTTTGCATCCTCCAAATCTTCTTCCCGGATTTGCAGCCGTCCTTGACCTTTGAACCACAGCGTTGAGACCACAAGAGCATGTTCCGCATCTATGGAATCGGGGTTCTTTGGTCTCCAACTCACCTCTTATGTTTTATGGAATTAGGGTTAAAAAGGAATTTTTGGGATTTTATTGGGGAGATCGATGCAAAGGGGATGATTTTCGTGCCATTTTTACGGTCCATTCATCATTGGAGTCCAACTCATCGTGTATGTTGGCAATCCACGCAAGATTCCGTCCAATAGTTCAAACAGATTTGGATGGAAGGTTTGAATTGAAGTCATAATTGTACTTCAGGGTTCGTCTTGCCAAAATTAAAATATCGAGGTTTAAATTGCAAAGGACCCCAAACTTCAGGGTTTTTCTTGCATTTTTTCCCTAATCAGAAGTAAAACTTTCAAGGGCCCGCCCCCACCGTCTCTGGCCCCCTTCATCGGTCACTATTTATTAACTTATATATTAATACTTAAAAGAGGTTCCTTCGGCGACTTCATTAATTAGTATTATAATTATGCTTTGAGTTTTGATTGTCACGTTGATTTGGTGTATCACTTAATGTAAGATGTCACTAATACTCAGAACATGACGTACTTATCACGTACTTCACACACACACACATATATATAAAAGATGTCACATATATACACACTGAACTTTTATCAGTAATTTTTTTATTGTTAAAAACATATTCTCAATAATTTATTGACAAATATATATATATATATATATTTAGAGAGTTATTGTTATTTCTACATGTGCCATTGCTTGTCTTTTCTAAAAACATCTTCACTAATTTACAAGATAAGTTTCTCAATCTTCAAAATCTTGATTTCCTAATAAATTAATTGTTGCTTTAATCAATTTAATTAGTCTGTGGTTTTGCATATATGTTTTATGACTTAGTTTACGTATATCCTTTAAACTTATTGGCACTATATACATTATTTGTATCATTGCTAAAACTTGCTATTAATTAATAGCAAGCAACGACATTTTTACCGTTTTAATAATTGGATAAATACAAATAAAGATTCGGATAATACATTTGTAAACTAATATAAATGACGAATAATATAGTACAGTATAATTGGTGGCGGAAACAATGCGCGTAAATATGATATCTAGTAATATTCCTTATATCATTTATAGATTTTAAAGCACAATATACTTATTTTATGATATTTGATCAAGAGATAATAACATGTATATTTCATGTTTTAGGTCATGTTTTAGGTCATGTTTTTAAGTCCTTATTTAAATAATACTTCTTCTTTTTTTTTTTTTTTTGTTTTTATTTCTTATGCGTTAAGGACATTTTTGTAATTTCATAGGCATACCAGAAGCCATCATCTCACTTATATTTTATTATTATTAATTTCAAAATTAAATAATTTTGTCGTTGTACTAATATTTGGTTATATATTTTGTAATATGAATTTATATAAAAAATATAGTTTTGCCAATTTATATTTCGAGTAGCTGTATAAGCATTTGATTTTTTTTTCAATGTTATATTTTTAATTCTGAATGTCTTTTTTGTAAACGAATGTTACTATCAATAGTATCATATATTTTCAATTAAAAATTTTGAAAATATGTAATGTTGTTGTAATAGTAAATGGGGTACATTAATTTTTTCAAATATTTTATTTTTGTATATATTGGTAAACGATTAGGGATGACAAAATGGCCTAACCCGATCATAATGAGATAGTGAAACGGGTTTGAATTTAAGCATATCATAAACGGTGGTAGATTCGAGTTTTTCAATTGAAAATCAACTCAATCTAATCGAATCGAATATATCTTTTGATATTTCGAGTTTAACTTTAGCAAACTCTCCACCCCAACCCCTAACTTGATAGTTAGATCGATTGTCATCTCTATTTATAATTAATAATTTATTTATATGGGTTCAAAAAAAAAACTCAACCCTATAATAATATGATTTGTTGTATATTATTTTTGAATTGCACTTAGTTTAAATAAATATATATATGTTTTTTTTATTTTACTATTTTTTAACTGTTAGTATTGTTTTTTTTTTGTGGACAATATCTAATATAATTTAATATTATATATATATTATTATAAAAAGATTGGACCATCGCTATTCAAAATTCCAAGTAAGGTATGATGAAACTCGGGGTGTGCAGAAACCGACCCAGATCGAACGGACCGAACTGAAATATAGGTTTTTTTTTCGGGGTTTATAAGTACAACGGTCTGGTCCGGTCCAAAAAATCTTAAACCATTACTATTCGGTCCGGTCTACGGTCCGACTCAAAAAAATTACCCCAAAATCAGACCAGACCGATATATTTATATATATATATATATATTATTTTTTTTATTTTTTTAAATATATATACTTATTTGTGTAAAAATATACATGAGTTTATTATATTTTGGGCTTATGTATTTTTATTTGTATGTAAAAAACATTGGTCTATTAAAATGGGTTTCACATATACATAAATATGTTATGAAAAATGGGCTAATTAAGTGTGAAAAATGGATGAAAAGTCCAAATCAAATTGGCCCATTAAAAAAGCCTAGACCGGTTGGACCGACCGAACCCGGACCGTTTAAATTGGTCCGGTCCAATCTGGTCTAAGGTAGCAATTCGGTCCGATCCGATCCTAAAATTCTTATGACCGAAGTGCTCGATCCGATCCAATCTAGTAATCAACGGTTCGATTAACCGGACCGTGCATACCCCTAGATGAAACTGGTGGATTCGGTTAATGATTCCGAGTAAGGTACGATAAAACTGGTGCATTCGGTGAATGATTTGATGGTGCTTCCTTATGATTCATGAATTAACAATCGTGCACGTTTATTATTACAGAAAGAACAAAATAGTCGTCTCTGTTCCATTCTTCGGAATGGTTAGCCTGAGTTGGCCACTGCTACTAATTGTCAAAATAAAAATCCTTAAAACAACAAAACAAAAGGTTTGGGTTGGTACACGTGGCATTTATTTTGTGGTTTTACTTTTTAACAATTTTGACTTGACGAATGGTTGGGTGGCAATTCGCCAGGGAAGCACCAATATCAAATCATCATGGAAGCCACCAATGGAGTTGAGGAAGAGATTTATTGCCAAAAAAAATAAACTTTTAAGAAACAAAGGGGTAGATATTTTGTGAAAGGGCATTTACGAAATTAAATAAGCATGACAAAAAGGTTGTTAGGTGATGTTTGGTTGATGTTTTGAATTGAATTTTTAAATTGAGTTTTTAAAATTTGGTATTTAATAGAATTTGGAAGTAGGTTGAAAAGTGAATTTGATTTTTATTTGATTTTTTTTCAACCAACTAAAAAATTTAATAAAAAAATTTCAAAAAATAGTCACAATGGTTCTTATTTTATAGATCTGGACGAGCAGGCTTTGAATATATATTTTTTATATAATTTTAATTTTTGAATTTAAAGTTATGGTGTTTTAAATTTTTTTTAGAGAGAGAAAGTAAAGTGAAATAAATTTTGAAAAGTGTAAAAATAAAGTTGATTTTAAGTTAAGTTTTTAAAATTTGAAAAATAGTTGGCCACCAAACAAGCCCTTAATGTTTAATGTATAGTAAATATTAATATAATATTGAGCAATATTATTTTTATCGAATATTCTTATTACTACCGGCGGAGTTAGGATTTTGACGGAGGGGGGAGAGGGACGTAATTCAAAACATGCTAAATCATAGTTAAAATTTAAAATTTTAACTCAAACATAATAATATTAATAATAATAGTTCATACAATTCAAATAGTGATGTGAACAATTACGAGAAATTACAATAAGATTAAAATTTACCTTCGTTTGAAGTTTTTGTTGAAAAAATGGGTATAAAATCAATTTTTGGGATGTTTTGAGGGTGATTTTGAGTAGTACCTCACGCTCGGTTGAGACAATTAATTATAGATTCATGTTCTTCTCCGTAAGTACATCGAATTTATATATTTGTTTAATACTTTACTCAAAACAATTATGGGTGAATGAGAAATCGTCACCCAAAGCGAGATACTTGAGATAAAAAATGGAATAGAAAGAATGGAAAAATATTAAGTTGCACGTGAAAACTTTGCGGAAAAATTGATGGGTTTATAAAAGATCATATTTTATGAGATTGTTAAACATTCAAAAAAAATAAGACTATCTCTCCCGTTCACCAGGGGTGTAAATCAACAGATCAACAAACCATGCGACTCGTGTGCACCTGTGGATACGAATATCAACCCAAAAAATGCTAGTCGTACAGGGCTATATTTTGCACCCAGACCTATTTTCTTTTTCCATTTTCGCATAAATAATTTGAATTTGAATTGTTTTGCAACAAGTTGTTTGAATTGTTTTATAACAACCACAATAGTCCCTAAAGTTTTGCCTCTTATATTTAAACACCCTTAATAATAAATTTCTACACGTAAGTCTATATGTACATATATTTTTTCCAAAAATACCCCATATGTAGTTAAAAAAATTCAAAACCAAGGGGCCATTGCCCTTCTTATCCCAATGTAGCCATACCCCTGCTTACTGCCTATTATTACCGGCATGCATTACATAGATTGTACATTCACATGATACACCAATGTACGATCTATGTAATATACATGGTAAGAATATGTGGCATCGACTAGCAAGAAAATCATTTTCTAATAATATTTGTCCCTGAAGCACACTTTATGCTCGTGAAATATTATGCATTAGTAAAATTTAAAATAATATGGTAGTGATTGTTTGAGCTATAAGACGTACACTAGTTAACAACATGTGCGATGCATGGGTATTAACAAACTTTCTTTTTAACGATGTGTGGATGATTTAAAATTATTTGTAAATATACATACCTACATATATTGTATTATATAATTTAGTAAAAATAACTATATATAAATATGCATATGACTTTCAATTAGAGAAAGTATAAAGGGTGCATATTGAATCTTAAAAAAATACATTCTTACATGACTATTAGTATCCTATAATTTTAACACGACACATTACAATGAGCAAACTAATTCAATGAGTAAAACTTTAAAAGTGACGAAATGAATCAAAATAAAGAAAAGTTTTTAAATTCTACTAAAAATAGAGTGGAACAGTGTGTACTATTTAAAAGGATTAGTTCAGCATGGAACTAATGATTAAATCACACACAACAAATTGAATATCAGCATAAAAAATTATTTTATTTGATTGGAATCTTAATTCCCATGGACATTACTATCATATAAATTACATATCCATATTATTAAAACAAACATGTAACTTCGATCAATAGCATTTGTCTTCTCGCTTTGCCAAAAAAATGGCTTAAATACATTGCTTACAGATAATTAAATATATCTTGCCTCTTTTTCAAATTAATTTTGCAACTTTTACATTGTTATTTTCAAGAAAACATTAATTTCATTATAATTAATGATTGAGAATACAACTTATTTGCTATGATCAACCGAAGATGACTATTAATTTTATGTTATTTAAAAAAATAGTATATTAAATAACACTACTTCCTCTATAATACTAAATAGTAAATAAAAAAATGTTATAATAATTATTTAATTATACATTAAAAATTGTGATCGTCAAAATTGGGTCTCCTCATTAGAGAATAGACTTAAGCACAATTCTGTAAAAGTAAAGGGACGAAAAGTGAATAAGACTAAGATTTGGTTGTATTTAAGTTTTTCCAGTAACTTTTATACTATTCAGATAGTAATTTGTACCAAATTTATAACACGATAACTATGCTAAACCCACTTATATTTATTGTTATGTTCTCTAGACTGCATCCGTCAGGGCATATGTATCACAGTGGGTTGTGGATAAATTGGGGTGAGCTTGAGTGGCTGGATTGGACTGGACTACTTTGATAATAAAATTATTCATTTGATGCCAGTAACAATTTTTATTTTGGATTGGGGTGGAACCCTCTCAGCGCAGCCTTTTCTCAGCCATGGAGGTTATTACGCTAAACACACAAAATCATTCTGCGAGAAAATTAAATATTTTATTTCAATAGGTTAAAATGAGTTATTATTATTTTTTATTTCAGCTCATCTCTTATACAGACTACATTGAAGAGTCATCTGGAGTTATTTTAAAATGTTACGTAAGTTCATAAATTATTATTTTGAAGAGATTCGATCTTCAAAAAGCCTTTCAAATAATTAAAGTACTAAATTTGTTAAACCACATCAATAAAAATGGGCTCTAACACGAGTACCAAAAGTAACTATTCAATTTGAAGAACAATTATGTCTCTTTAGATTTGAAGAACAGTGGTTACTCACTTTTTAACCATTTCTTTTCATTATTTTATTCCGTGTGGTAGACATGTTAAAATAAAATGTTTTCACTTATTTTAAACTAAGAATAAAGAAAAATCTTAAGACAATAAAATTTGAAGAGGCTCCCCGAATTACTTGGAGATACATTCCAAAAGTTACTCTTCAAAATGTAACATAAGTTTACGAAAGCACAATTTTGAGCATCATATGTGTACAACTTTTTGCTCTTAATTGTATTTATACGTGTATTTTTCATATATGGGCTATATATAGGCCTAGGGTTTATGAGCTTTGGAGGTGCGCAACTTTTACCATTTTGAGCCTTAGAGACCATTCACAGAAGTTTACAATTGTAGGCCGGGTAAGTAAAATAAATTTATCTTATAACACTATACATATATTAGGTAAAGAATAAAATTAAATTTCTCTAAATTCCTTATCAAATCATATCCAATTTAAATTATATTTTCATGGTAAACCATTATAGAATGGACAAAGTATTTAACTACTTAACCATAGGTACAATATTAACACTGATGTGGATGCTAATAGAATTTCTTGAGAAATAGAATTTGACACAGTTGAAAATTCCATCTCATATTGATCATCTTACTAATTTATTTTATAAAAAAAAATTCAAACTAATAGTCCTATTTTTTTAATATAATAAAAGTACCGAATCTTACAATAAAAGAATAAGTTTTATTTTCTATTATGTTAAAATTGTTGTTTCTTTAAAAATTACCAAATTTTGAGGGAAGAAAACAAGAGAAGAAAAACTTGATTGACACAAAAATTACAACTTTATATATCTTTTTTTGTTTCTATGGAACTAGAGTCATTTGGAACACAAAGAAATCTAATCAGGAAAAAATCTCATAACCATTGCATGACTAAATGCCCCCCTCTCTCTCTCTACCAATGACCGTATAAATATTTGGGTAAGTGATTTTTAAATACACTCCTATAATTAAGCTTCTCATCTCATTTAATTAAAATTTTAAATTTTAGCGATTTAACCCTAATTTTAATCTGTAAACTCACCCCGCTTAATATGACTTTACGTATGTTCATTTTTTTCACTCATTCTCTTTTCTTCATTAATTTTATTTCTCTACATTAATGAATGTATACTAAATTGAGATTTTGAAATTTCAAATAAAATACAAATTTTGATTGTTTATGGATTTTGATGAGATTAAGGTGTAAACTTTTGTTATTTTGATATCTTATTACATGTTATATATGTACAATTTTATATAGATCCTTGGTGGAAAAAATATGAAAATTTCTTTTTCGTGTGAAACTATTTTTTTTAACTGGTAAAAAGTAATTTGTATAACTGAATGGTTGTTTAGCTTTTTGCAACGAAAAGACGGTCCTTTAAATTACGTCAAAAATTATAATTATGGATTGTGTTATTACAGGCTTTAATTCCTTTCATTCTACTTTTCAGAGTTATAGTCTTAGATTTTTAGGAAAAATTAGTATTCGTGTGGTGTTAATTTGTTTTTGGAGCTCTAAAATAAACCTTTGAAATATAAGTTTTAACCCAAATATAGATCCATCACAAAATCACATATTAAACATACCGTAATATTAATTTCTCACAAATGTGTGTTCGTTATAATCTCTATATTATTTTTTTGTCCACACAATTTATGAACTATTTTTTCCATTAAATAATTTAGGAATATTTTTAGTTAGTGATGAAATTTTCGTCACTAAATGTTCTTCTTATATAATAATATATGTTTTAATAAATTCACCCCAATTACAGGGTGAGTTGAAAGTTTTTTCAAAAAATTAGTGAAGTTAAAAGAAAGTTCTCTCAAATTAAAGTAAGAAACATAATTTAGTGGGTTTATTTAAAATCACACTATATATACCTTAATTTGTAAGATTATGATATATGAGATTCTTTTTTATATGTAATGAATGGCTAAACTTACTTTTATGTCATATATATATAAGATTCCGTTTTATATTTAATGAATCTAACTAGTTACTTTTATGTCGTATGAAAGTCATCATTTGAGCTTTCAAAACAAAATCAGCACTAATAAGATTCAACTCCTTACGACTAAGAAAGTTAATATAGGTATAACTACAGACCAATTGTTACATTAAATACATGCGAGATGTTGGATAAACTTGTCGTGTTAAATGCTTTCATTAAAGAAAATATAATAACCAACGTAGATTGCTTTTGTGAAAATACAGATTAAATACTAGTGTGCGAACCAAGCAATAAATGAATAAAGACCATATTCTATGTTTTTTACGATACTTTAGTGGTATATAATTTTGTCTTGAACAAAAAAATAAAGGAATAGTTAGAATACAAAGTTGTGGGAAGAAATAATAAAAATTCTTTTATTGTTCCATAACATATTTCAATTTGATAAAAAGAATTTAAATTTGCTTCATATATTGATTCCATAAAATACAAATGATTTTTAAAACTATAAAAAAAAATAAAAAATGCTTCATATATTCTTTCATTGACTGAAAGAAATAGAAAATAATAGAATAAATAAAATAAAATAAAAAATAATTAAAGTTGCAATTTAATAATATCATAAAAAAATTATCACATATAATTAGTCTTTTTCATAGTCAACTGACGCCGCTAGATTAATGCGTTGTGGTAGTCCAAGTGCAGGCCCATCAAGTTATAGTATAGTCTCGAAAGTCCAAGTATCGATCCACATAGATAGTTGAAAAGGTATGAAATGGATTACAGATTTTACGGTTTTCTAGTTTTGTAAAAGGTTGGTTGTGAAACAGCGAAAATGTAAATCGGTTGTGAAAACAATATAAGAAAGCACTAAGGTATTCGGAGGTTACTTGCGATACAATAGATGGCGTTTACTAGCTCACACAAAGATATTCATATACTTTTCTAAATGATGGGAAATTGATGTTTTCTTTGATAGCGAAGGGGTGCGAAGCAAAGCAACCCATTCCCCGGCTTAAGCTATATCAAGAAGGAAAATAACCAAGTTCCACCAAGCATGAAACTATCGAGTCTATTTCTTAGCAACATGTGTGAAATAAAACAACTCATTCCCAATATAGCTAATCCAAAATATAAATGATAATTTCATTGTAAAAAAGTTTAACATGAAACATGTGTATAAAATCTCATGGTTTAAAAAAATAAAAATTAAATAGTGAATTTTTATAATGAAATGAGCTGAAATTTATGGAATAAAATCATCAACTGATCAATTATTACTTAGAATAGACAATAAAGAGTCTAAATAACACATGTAGTGTAAGAAGCATTCAAAATATTATTAAATGAATCAAAGATGAGCTAAACAAAATTATAAACCATCTATGAAATTTTTAATCAATCTTCATAATCTCTACAAAAAGGAAAAAGGATCCATAGATGAGTGAAAAGGATTACAAACTTTCTAGAACCATATAAATATGTTGTATTATCATTAACAAATAAGAACTAAATATATAAGGCATACAAAATCTAATATTTAAATGAAAATACCTAAAAAGCTTGTAGGATGAAAATATTAAAGAAGAAAAAGATTCACAAATATTTATCAAGCTTTAAACATTGATTGAGCTAATAATCACCGAAAATCATACCGCGATTAACCTTTGTAACTTTAGTAATAGACTACTCCATAATAAATGCAAAAATAAATATTATAGAAGAAGAAATCATTCTTATAATTAATGAACTTACAAATTAAAACAAATAAAGAAGAAAAACTAAAGGAGCTCTCCCTTCTCTCTAACTCTTGTCCTTGATGATAATATCTAGATAATAATATTAGCCTAAAAACAGCCCAATATAGCTAAACAATAATAAAATAAAGCCAAGAAAAATATCTAGGAACATTAATCCCTAAAATTAGGCTAAAAATAGTGCGTGGTTGTTGTTCTCGCCAGGCCATGATCGATCATCGAGTGCACTGCCTGTTGATTTTTGTACCATGATCGATCATGGGTCTGGAATTTCTCCAATCAGCACTTTTGTATGCTTTCAAACATGCTTTCGATCAATCTTTGGAAGGCCAATGATTTGCACACCTATAAGTAGTTAGAATAAAAATCATGTGTTACCCCGAAATGGATTTTCGGCGTAGATATATTTCATGCGACGAACACTATTCAATTGCATTTTGGAGGCCGTGGCGAACTACGATAACTATTTTGTTCAAAAATTTGACAGTTTAGGCCGTCTAGGCTTAATCCCCCACCAAAAAATTATTACAGCACTACGACATATATATTAAAGGGCATGCACCGATATATAGGAATAATACCTTGCAATAGGTGAGTCGACTTCAATAACGATATTAAAACAATTTTGTAATGTTATTATAATTGTATTTGATAATGAGTACCTTAAAGCGCTTACATCAGTAGATGTGCAGTGTCTTTCAATTGAAACTTCAGCTCGTGGATTCCCTAGGACATTTGGGAGTATTGATTGTATGCATTGTAAGTGGAAGAATTGCCTAATTGCATGGCAAGGGTCGTATCGTGATCATAAGCACACTCCAATAATAATATTAGAAGTTGTTTCCTCATACGACACTTGGATATGAAATTCGTATTTTGGTATGTCAAATGTGAATAACGATCTTAACTTGTTGGTAAGATTAAATCTTTTTTAAGATCTATTAAATTAAAAAAATCTCCACTCATTAACTATGAAATAAACGGCAATCAGTATAATATGGGATATTATTTGGCTGACGATATATATCCGAGCTTCGCCACTATTGTGAAAAGTATGACAATGTCAAATTCAGATAAAGAAAAATTATTTTTAGCAGCAGAATAGAGTGTTAAAAATAACATATAATGGACTTTCAGAATTCTACAAGCCTAATTCGTTATCATACGGCAACTTGTGAGATTATGAAACGAGGCGGTATTATGCACCGTAATGCAAGCATGTATAATACTGCTGTGAGAATCCGCAAATGCGACCCCCGGGTCTCGTCCCCGTTCGTTGGGCGTCTGAAGCGTCGGAAGGGATTCCGTCGCTCCATTTGCTTGGAGTTGTTTGATGATTCATATCGGGTGTCCCTACGTCTATTCTAGATGCAAAGGGGTTTGTTCAGAGTCGCCAGTACGTTTTACGAGAAAACGGACAAAAAGGGGGTGTGTAAGGGGAAAGGCTACAGATAAGCCTTTCTTTACACGTTTGTCTGCGAAACCAGGATTCTATAAGGTTCGGAAACTATATTACGGTTTGGGAAGGTGTTAAGCACCCATTCCGCCCTTTCGGTCTCTAGTGGACTTATATGTTTATTTTATGTTGAAAAACTTGGATGCTTTTACTGACAGTCTACTACTTTTCCAATGAAAACCCTAATTTCAGAGGAAAAAACGGGAAAGGGGTACGAAAAGCCTTTGTGTTCCGAGATCCGATGTCTTTGTTTTGAAAGATGTAAAATACAAATGACAAAAGTTATATTTATTTTTAAAGAGAGTATCCCGTATTATTTCCCAGATAATGACGGTTTTCTCGGGTTGTGATTACTTTTGTGAAAGTTCAGATCTAACATCGGGACTAATTTAATATGGAATCATGACTCTTGAGAGGAGAATTATCAGACACATTGCAGTCTATAGAGAAGACAGGATATGTTGATTTTTAATTCCTAGATAAGTCTTATCAGTCCGGGTTTTGAAAACAGAATTTTATCCGGACGATAACGTACTTATTCTTCTGGTTTTGAAAATAGTTTTATCAGGGTCTTTTGTTTTGAAAATGGTAGACTATTTATAACTTGGCAATAAGTTTATTCAAATAAAATGTGGACAAAACAACAGAAATAAAACAAGTACACAGATAGACCCGTTTTATCGAGCGTGTTAGGAATCTAGCCCAACCATGTTGCCACTTCGCTTACCAGGACGGGGTGCGGGGCAGCGCCCCGTTAGAAAAAAACTAATTCTAAAAGTTTAATAAAACTAATATGCAAATATCTTATTTAATTACTAGAAGAAACTTTATTTACCTTCCCGACGAGAATAATAATAAGAAAGAGAATATAATACGGCAGAGAGATCTCCGGCGATAACAATCCTCTCCTTCTTCAGATATTTCCGAGAATTCGATTCTAGAGACGGGACACGTCGAGTGTCGGGAATAGATCCGATAATTCTTCAGAGATAAGATGATAATATAAAATGCTTGATAACAAAATCAGACTAAAGCTCCGGATTTTCCAGATCCAAGTTGCTGCCCTGAACCCTCGGGGAAGATTGTCGCGCGACATTTCCCCAAAAAAGGCAAGTGTCGCGCGACATATCTGTTTGTCGCGCGACATTCCTGTATGTCGTGCAACAAACGGCTGAAGTGATGGGTCCTGACACTGTGATGTGTCAGAAAGTGGTTGGTTGGGTGCAGAGAGGGATTGTCGCGCGACAATGTGATATGTCGTGCGACAATCCTTCATAAAAATAGGTTTGTCGCGCAACAAACCCCCCCCCCCCCCGGGGTTTTTTTTCGGGTGCTCGGGTGTGTCCTGGACTCCAAAAATAGTAGTCTCGTAGGTCGTTAGGGTTCTTGCGGGGGTCACGTATCGGGGTGTCTACAACTGCACAACATGATTATTGATGATGAAAGAAGAATAGATTGTGATTGTGAATATAATCAAATTGAAGACCTTCCACCGTTACAGTGAGATCCTACGGTAGTGTTTAACAATTACATGCATTATCGCTATGAGATGACTAATTTTACCACGTACAATCGTTTGCGTGTAGATTTAATGAAACACATATGGGCAATGCATCCATAATCGTAGTTTAATATGTTAGGGTGCCATCTAGTGTGTTTTTTTTTTCTTTTTTTTGGCATTTTTCTATTAAAATGTTTGTTTTTTAAGTTTTAATGTATTGCGTTTCTTAAATTGCATAATGTAATGTTTATCATTTGTAATTTAATTATCTTAATATATAATGTTAATTTATTATATTCATGGTATGACAAAAAAATAATATTAAAAATATTTATATTATACATGGTCACGTGAAAGGAATCATAATTTTAAATACAAATTAATTGCTATATGACTTGTAACATCACCAAGTTTATATACTTTATCAATTTTTTGAAGGGCAGTTCCATAATCTAAAGGTTTATATCTTTTGTTACTAATTTATTTATAATTAATCGGTCATAAAGACTTAATTTTATCAACTGATCATTGTGAATAATTGTGCCATATAAATAATCTGTGTAGGTTAAGGTTTGTGAAGGTATTTTAGGATATTTATGCCAAAAATTGTGATAGACTACCGAATTTCTTATGTTGGCTAATGAATCCATCAATTTTGGATTCCAAAGTACAAATGACTCCCGGATAAATTGGACATGGATTCTTGTTCTCAAAGTAATCGGATGATAAGTACTTTCTACTATAGGTTATAGTAGATATATCTCTAAATTTGTTTGTTTTTGTTGTATTTAGGAGCAGACATCCGTCAAATATTGTTATATTAACTATATATATGATCATTAATATGATAAACATTTGATATTCTTGCTAATTTGTAATAAATAATGGTGTGGTGTAACTTATTATGGTATACATGCACACACCATATTAAATACTCTATATTATTTAAAAAATCAAAATAAATAGTTTCAATTCTAAAAAAATCTCAAATTGAACACTTGGTCTTTTTAATATCATGTAAATATAACTAAATTAAATGTTAAATCACTAACTAGAAATTTAAAGAAGTGTTCATTTGAGGAAGTATTTGCCATAATTATTGTGAAAAGTACTTATTATTCTACTCTTTTTATTTTGAATAATGAGATAGTATGTACTTTTTATTATAAATTATGGTAAATATCTCTTTAAATTTATACATTTTTATTGTTAGCAATTTATAAATTTTAATATGTTTTGAAGTTGGTAATTGGATTTGAAGCTTTGATTTTTTTATTTTTTTTTGTTCTACGTAACTTTGACTTAGTAGGATTTTATTTGAAGACAAAAAAACAATATAAAGACACATTAAATAAATTATAGCAAAATATTTGTAAGATGATTATATTGCGAAGACAAAACTGAACGTACATATCTGTAAGATGATGGGATCACTCTACTTTTAGAGTTGAAAAAATATGGAAAATGCCAAACTGACAGCCCGTCAATTTGTTCGTTTTATCACCATACACTTTGCGGCTTAGAGGAGGGTTGCTAACTTGCTATTGTCATGTACTATTTAATTTTATAATATTTTATTTTTCTTTAACACTTCATAAATATATATTCTATCATTTTAACACTCTATCTAATTTTAAATTTAATTAATATTAATCTAAAATCACTCATCTCTCTCATTCACCCACGCACATGCATGTTCGTCCGAGGAAAATTTATTTCCCCTTTTTATTTTTTTGGTATAGATGGAACAAAAGGTTGAAGATACAAGAGATGTGGGTTTCTAGGCTCCATTAACTAATGCTAACTATGAAATATTTTATTGGATTAAATGTGTGTTTTATAATATCACTGAATTAAAGTCAATTGATTTTACTATTATTCTAAAATATAACAAACTTGATAGAGGATCTACTGTTTAACTTTGGTTGCGTGCTCTGCCATGAATGAAGGTTTACTCGATTCCTAAGAACCGAGCAAAGTACATGTCACTCGGTTCTAAGGAATTGAGTGGAATTGAAAAAATGACCCAAAGCCTAACTCGGTTCCTTAGGACCAAGTAACATGTATTTTACTCAGTTTCTTTGGATTGGGTATGATGAACAACACTCGGTTCTTAGGAGCAGAGTAAACAATTTTTTTATATTTTATATTTTTTTGCATTTATTTTTATCCAATAATTTATAAATGAAAAGAAACATAAATGAGCAATAAAAACATAAGTATCTTATTTCTTTTGAAGATGGATGATGATTTGGATAGTGGTGGTGGCGGCGGTAGTGATGATGGTGGAGAGAAATGATGATGAAAAATAAGAAGTAGAAGAAGAAAAAATGAGTTTTTAATTAATGGAATTAATAATTAATTTGAATTTAAGTGATTTAGAGTTATTAATTATTATTAATTTGAGTTTAATGTTTTAACCATTAATTAAAAATAAGAAAAGTAGTGTGTGTCAATAGAGTAATTAACTTTTTTTAGAGGGAGTGTTAGAGAGTGAATTAATGTATATCAATAGTAGCCCCTAAAACAATTTGTAGTAATTACTTACTTTTACTTAGGTTTTTTTTTTTATCATTTACATTTTTTTTATTAATCATTCATATCAAAGATAATTACATGGAGTCAAATATAGAATTTTTGTCGCCCTAGCTATGAACTACATAATTCATTGACCGAAGAGATGAATAAGTAAGTTTTTGTTTCGCGTCACCCTCATGAGAGTCTCCCAACCGAGCCGCAACCGAGCCGAAAGAGCAGCTTTAACTTCCTTCTGCGTCACCAACTACACGAACACGAACCGCAACGAACGATACCAACAACCACACACATAAAAGGTGGACAAATCACCAACCACCCATAAAGGGTGGACAAACCATTTTTTTATTAAATACCACTTTATTAAGTTCGAATATCCTGTTCATGGGTTTTGGACCTGTGACCTCTTTAATACAAGATTAGAGAGGATGTCACTAGGTTATAAGGCATTGGCTTTATCATTTACATTTAAACCCATCAAAAAGAGTAATTTTTCGAGAATAAAAAAAATCTTTTTATATAGGCACCACGAATTGTATAAAACGCGTGGTAGAAAGGAAGAACATACATCTACACGAGAAAATAAGGAATTTTTTTAGGACAAAATAAGGGTATGTAACAACGAACATGGCGGGGTAAATAATTAAGATTCAAAAATCTCAATGGTATAATGATTTTGTTAAATTTGATGTTCATATAGAAGATTTATTGTTACTTTTGAGTCACTGTCAAAAAAAAGTTTTATCGATGTTTAGAGTCATCATTAAAATAAAATAAAATTATATTTTATCATGATCTGGAGCTATTGTTGAAAAAATTTCGATTTGAGTTAGACAAAGCCGGCCAAGTCAAGAAAGAAAAGAAAAGAATACCGCTCGTTTAACTTTGTTAAGAATTAGAACGTCCATAATTTTTTATCTTATTTGCAAATACCAAAATATACTGTGTACAATACATTAGGTGTGGAATTTAGAACTTCGATAATTTCATGAATGTATTAGATGTAGATTTGGTACAATACCATACCATACCAAGTATATTGTGTACCGTATCAAAAATTCAATACGCTAAAATTCATTACCATTGCCATACGAAAATATTGGTATGGTACGGTACATTACCAAAAAATCAATCTTGAAAAAAAAAAGAAAAAAAAAACATAGAAAACTAAAAGTAGAGTGGACAGTCTAGTAACATTGCAAGCAGTTATAACAAATCAACAATGACGCCACATGTCAACAATAGCAAACAAAGTAGAATTGTAAAAAACTAGCAGTGTATATACAAAAACAAAACACACAGTGCACTTGGCAGTTCACACTTCAAATTTTATTTAAATATCATAATCCATCAAGTGATCACCAGGCTTCCTCTTATAGGTGAAAAGTAAGAAAGATAAAATAAGTAATCGAAATCAGTTTGAAACATCCAAGAATGAGACTAGGATATTTTTTTAAAAAAAATACTTTCTCAACGAAATAGAATCCGATGTTTTGATAGTATTTTTGTTTTATATAGGAAAATAAACGTGTAAATAATTCTTTATGAGACTGAAGCTCAATAATCAAGAAAGCTAATATTTTAATATTAGTTAGTTATTGAATAATTAAAAGGATTACGCATATATGATTGCACAATTAATTTTAATTAATTATCTAAATACAAAAAATTCAAGCCGTTGAAGAAAGATCAACCACACAAATGGCTATTCTTGGTTACTCCATCTCAACCATTCATATCTTTAATTCAAATATATTATATTATTTTTCATTTCTTTCCTTATTCTAACTAACTTTATCAATTCTTTTTTTTTTAGTTGTGGGGTATTCGTGAGTTGGTATTATTTTAATATTTGGTATAATGACACAATTAATACGGTACAATATAATGTGGTACTATCAAAATTTTGGTACAATAAAGGTTATGACACAATTAGTTTTATAATTTTCGTCACATTTACTACTACTACTACTACAACAACAACAACAACAACTACTACTACTACTACTACCACATTTATTATTATTATTATTATTATTATTATTATTATTATTATTATTATTATTATTATTATTATTATTATTATTATATATGATATGTAATAAAAATATGAATAAACCATAGATGGCTCATTTTTCCATTAAATTGGCTAATTCAAAATTAGGTGTGGGAAATGATTAAGCCAAAATATTGCATTTTTATACATGTTTAGGTGGCTTAATATGCATGAATTTAATTTTAATTATCCTAAATTGTTAAGAATTGAGTTTTTAATCATGAAATAGGATGATATGTTTGTTTCTAGTGCATTATACCCTTTTTACATGTTAAAAATGAATAAGAACGGATCTAGAAGCAAATTCCCCCAAAGTTAGTCATTGCCGGTCAAATTCAGAGCTACATTAAGTTCAAGAAGTGAACTGAAAGCAATTCCCAAGCTCGAGCATGAAGGAAGTTTATGGAAGAGATTAAGAGAAGCCAATAGAGCAGTCCCAAGCAAAGAAGAGTCATTTGAATCAAACCGAGAAATTTTTGAATGAAGAAGAGATTTACCATGCGCAATGCTGATGTTCTAGCCAATTCTGGCTTTTATCCGTGTAGAATTTAAAGAAAAATCTAGAAATAAAAGTTGTAGAGCTTTGAGTTATCTACACGTAGGAAAAAACTTTGCATCAATCGGAGTTCGGAGTACAAAGTTATGGCAGAAATACAATCAATGCACCAGTGAATTGGGTTTGAGCGCGAAAGAATACATAAATTCATGATGCAAATATTTATTGAATAGGGTTGTTAGCCTAGATGGCAAGTAACCAGCTTTTTACTCATACTTAATCCAGTGTTCGAATCCCGCGGTCAACAATAAAAGCTAAAAATAGCTTTTGAATTATTATCTTTATTATTATTTATTTTATTTTATTAATTAGTTTTATTTTGAATTAAATTATACTAGCATCGCAGTTTTTTTGATATTCTTCATAACTGTAAGTTTATTTTTCTTTCAATTTCTTTCAATTAATGTTCATTAATGCTTTTATTGTTATTTAATTATGTGTTTGAATGTGATTATTTATTCAAATTCATGCTTAATTTATAATTTTTGTTGGAATTTTCGCGTAAAATCCCGCGTAGAACCTTAAAATTTGCGCTTTCGTATTTTGATCATAACTTCTTTGTTTCTTGACCGTTTTTGATGATCCACCTATCAAAACGACCATATTTTAATTCTCTACAAAACCCTACTGATTTGGAGACTTAAATCCCAAGTTTTCAAAAGTCAGTATGTTATTTGTGTTGCTGGTAGATTGTTTATTTTTCAAAAAAGTGTTTAGCTATAATTTTTATTTTGCGCATGTTTTTAATTTTCGATTGCTTTAAAATTTTGAGTACATTTATATACTTATATTCTTAATTAATTTTTCATTATTGGATATAAATATGATGTTTCATTTAATTATTTTATTGTCCATGAATTTATTAAATATGTTTGGCTAGTTCATTAGTTATGGGTCCGTAAGGAACCGGTATGCTGACGCGGTAATTTTTTGGACCCGAATTCAATTCTAATTAATTTTTCATTGGTTAATAGGTCATTATAAATCTGATTTTTATTAAATTATTATCATAGTATGCTAATAACATATTTCTATAATAAATTTAATAAAATCTTTCAGACAAAAAGAACCAAACGAGTTTGAATCGTTGTTTTTGCGCTAAATCCTAACCAGTCGACTTAGAGAGCGGTCTATACTCTCTAAATTAATTGGTTATGCATTTTTTGATTTCAAACTTAAGTGCGTTATTTTTGGTATTTATTTTAATCCTCACTTTTTAATACCAAAATTGCCAATTTTGTATTTTCACTACCTGTTTTAGTTCAAATTTGATTTTAATCATGTTTTAACCTATTTGAATTAAATTGTGGCTTTTAATTAATATTTCTAAACTCATTTTTAATAAAAGGTTTTGTAGTGTCAAGCACTACTTCACTTTAATAAACAAGTGTTTTCGGTAAAATTAAATAATGCGAATTGATTCCATAATTAGTATTGGTACGTATAGTTCATGTCACGCATGAATTATTGCGAAAAATATGAGTTTATGAGATCATTTAACTTGTGGAAAGTACGCTGATTTTTAAAGAAAAATTAATTAGAAAAGGATATCTGGTCCATCGAATTGCCCTTTGTGTTGCCCGAAACTTATGGATACCCCTAGAGCTTTTTATTCTTAATTTTAATTAAAGTTTTTTACCTCATTTAATTAATTTAGCATGTTGTTTTTATTATTTAGTTTATTTAACTTTATTCTATGTTCTTGTTATGTTAGTTTTGTTTCCTTTAGCATAGTAATGTTTCGCTACTTTTAGGTTTAGTTTCATTTGCATGTTTTATTTAATTATATTGCATTTAGTTAGTTTACTTATTAATTCTCATTCCATTTCCTCCATATTTCATCTTTTCTTTATTTTTCTCTTCTTCCTCTTGAAAGAAATTTTCCTAAGTCAAAAGAACTACCCTCCTCCTCGTGGATCGACTTCGGGCTTACCGAGTATTTATTACTTGACCGACCACCTGCACTTGAGTGTAATAACTCGTGTTGTTTTTGCCGAATCAGAAAAATTGGTACACTGCCACTCAGTGTGTGTCTCACCTGGTTAATCAAGCTATGCTCTTGAGACAGAAAACTTTCTTGCTGTTTGTTTTCTTTTTTTGGTAATAAGTACTCCTAGAGTCTATGTTATGTGCCCACGCATTTTTTGTAAGTACTCCTAGTGTCCTAGTTATATGCCCACATATTTTTTGCAAGTATTCTTAGTTATGTGCCCACACATTTTTTGCAAGTACTCCCACACATTTTTTGCAAGTATTCTTAGTTATATGCCCACATATTTTTTGCAAGTATTCTTAGTTATGTGCCCACACATTTTTTGCAAGTACTCTTACTTACGTGTCAACACATTTTTTTTGGTAAGTAATCGTACTTATGTGCCCACACATTTTTTGTAAGTACTCCTAGTGTCCTAGTTATGTGCCCACACATTTTTTGCAAGTACTCCTAGTTACGTGCCAACACATTTTTTTGTTAGTAATCGTAGTTATGTACCCACGCATTTTTTGCAAGTACTCCTAGTTACGTGACAACATATTTTTTGTAAGTAATCGTAGTTATGTGCCCACACATTTTTATTCTTTCCTTTTCGCGCAAATGATAAGAATTTTTCCTTCGCATGCCAACGATAAGAAGTCCAGTATTTAGAAAATAATTTTGCCTAAAAAAAGGGTTGGGGTACGGAAATAAGATTACTGCTATTTGCACACCACAAAATATTTCAAACATTATTAACAATTCAAACAAAGGGGAAAAAATACATTAATGTGCCACGTACTATACCAATGGATCCCCACTTCTATCGATTTTGAAAAATTAAAATTTTGTAAAAAATATCACTTAAAACGTGAACAAATATCATTAAATATTAGTAATATAAAATATTATATAATATAATATTTTTTAACACACAAGTAAATATGCCCCTAATAAATGTCAGATTTCGATCGTAACTTCCTGAATCTATCTATTGGTGATTTTTTTTTTCTTTTTTTGGTATGTTATATGAAAAAGTTTTTGAATAATCTTTCATCCGCTACAAATTTATTGATGAAATTAAATTGCTGGTCTGTTTGTTTCGAATGCCAAGAATATATGAATATTGTTTATAAATTTCACTTTGGCTTTGTTTAGAAATTATTCATATCTTTTATACTCATGCAGTTATGCTTGTTCTGTTGTTTTGTGTAAAATGTGTACGTGTACCTTCTGTTATATTTGTTTGGTTCCGGAAAAATTTCCTCTTAAAATTTTCCTTTTTGGGTTTTTTGGAAATATTTTCCACAATAAGATTTGTACATTTTTTGTTTCCCTCATGTATTCTCTTTCTCAAAATTAAATGGGTTCTTTGATGAGAGAAGAGAAGAGATAGATTTTCTAATATTTTCGATATATTAGATGCATATGAACTGGGAAAAAAATGAAAATGGAGGTAAGACACATCCTTTTTAGTTAGGGCACATTTAATTAAGATAAATTCTAATTTTGACTACGTTAATAAGGGTTCACCGCTTATTCAAAAGAATACTAAATTTCTAGTTTGTGTTGCAATTTTTTCCGTATCACTTCTTCCCCTTCTCTTTTACTTGGTCTCTTTGCACTCTTATCTATTACATTTAAACTTAAGGAAATTATGATTTCTTTAAGAGTACAATTTTAAGTACGTTAAATAACAAACCTTTTACCTTATGTTTTCATATTTACTTTATTTATCTTTGAGCACATATTAATGTGAACTTAGCAGTATCTTCTTATTTGTATGATCCTTTGATTGTTTTGACGAACCTCGAACCCTATTCAAAATTTTCTTGAGTTGACCATTTTGCCTCTGTCTTCAATCTTAGGCCATATTGTTCATCCCTACACAAGAACCCTAGTTTTTTCCATCTATCTAAACCTAAACCTAAATCTAAATCAAGCAAATCTATACCAATCTCACTTTTTATCTCTCTGAACCCAAATTAGATATACAAATTAATCTCACTTTTACTCTCTTTAATCCCAAATTAGATATGCAAATCTCATTTTTTTTATCTCTAAACCCAATTCAAATATATATATATACAAGTTTCACACTCTTTCTAATACTCTTTTTTCTATCTCTACATTCTCACCACATGTTTCAATTTCTTTGTGGCAGACCCATTTTTCGGTAGTTGGTGCAAATTTTTAGGATTTCGCCCCATTTTCTTTTTCTTAAGAGAGATGATCAATCAAGTTCCAGAGGAGAGAGAATCTATTTATATCAGGAGTTACTCACAGCATGTATATATTACAAAGGATTGGGACTGTCAAATTTTAGGGCTAGTATTGACTGATATTAATGGAGAAGGGAGATAGGGGGTGCCGGAGGAGATGGTGGGGGTGGAGGAGCTTCATCGGAGAGGAGGGAGAGGTGGTGCAGATGTGCCAACCAATATAAACTTAGGCCTCGTTTGGTTCACGGATTTTAGTACTCGGGAAAGGAAAGTCGTTCCTTTCCTTTGTTTGGTAAGTACAAATTCCGGAAACACTTTCCCGAGAGAGGGAAAAGTAGGGGGTAAAACCATTCCTCCCAAAACACATGGGATTGATTTTCCCATGTGATTTCCAAGCATTTATTACACAAATTTTAGACAATAATACTTTTACCTAAATATTTTTCATGGTTTACCAAACACAAGAAAGGAAATTTGACAGGAAATTTACTTTCCCACCTCCATGGGAAAGATAGGGGAATTAATTTCCTTTCCATGAACCAAACGAGGCCTTAGAGATCCGATGGAGGACTCCACTCGGGGAAAGTAGGGGGTCGAGATGTGATGGTGCGCGCACTCTGTTTTTTCCAACATTCATTTTCGCGACAATTTCCGGCAAGATCTGATGGTGTTGCCTCATCATCATCAAACGTAATTGAGCATGGGATTTCAATTAGGTTTATTTGATGGAGCATGCGATTTTCTGATGGTTGTGGATTTGACATCATTTTTTATTTTATGCCTCAAAATCTAAAGTGTTCTAAGAAAATTTATACTTATTATTTATGAGGCTTTGAGTGACTAATCGCTCTTAAACTTTTACCTCTCAAAAATCATTTGTCAAATATAAACTGTTGCATCAAGTTCATATAATTAGGGGTGGGCAGGTTTCAATCCAAACTAACTAGAATGACCGATCCAATCTAATTTTCATGGATTAGTTGGATTCAATTAGATCCGGTTTTGAAAAATTTAATTGATTTCGGTTTTTTGGGCTCTGTAAACTGATCCAAATAATATACATATTTTTTTTTCTTAAAGTGTCAAGTGTATTTGTGTTATTAGTGGGCATAGAAAAAGAAGAATAAGAAGAAGAAGTGGTATTTTCGAATATATGATATAATTGTACCTAAATTAAGCTCTTTTGATATAAATTTTAATACGAGCTTCTACTTCACTTTTTTAAAAACTATTTGTTGGTTTTTTTGGGGGGGTTGTATTTAATGGTCTCATGATAGCCTACTTCTACTTATGTGATTTGATTTTGTCAATTTATCATATTTGTCAATTTTGAAAATTTTTCATTAGGTATATTGCCAATTTGTAATATTAGCTCCTTTTTTTTTTGCTTATTCAATTGGATTAGATTGAAACTGATCCAAACAATTAGAAGGATTGAATTGGTAGGGGAGTAGGGCATTTCGGATTTGATTGGATGCTAAATTCTAAAATTGACATCGGATCTAAAAATCACCGGATTGAATTGGATACCATACTCTATCAGATAAAAGAAGTATGATTTGCATGGACGAAATATGGAAATAAACTTATGTGTTTCTAAATATTATTAAGAAAGTGAGTGCACTTTAGTTGTATTTGAATTGTATTAGGAAAGTTAAAAAAAAAATTGAATTGGATTCCAAAATTCATGACGTAAAAGTTGCGGGCACTAAACTCAATAAAACTAAAACTATAGACCCGAAGTACAAATGACTCCTAGATAAATTGGACATTGATACTTGTTCTTAGAGTAATGGGATGATAAGTACTTTCTACCATAGGTTTTGGTGGATATAACTCTAAATTTGTTTATTTTTGTTGTATTTAGGGTAATAATCCGTCAAATATTATTATAGTAACTATATATGATCATTAATATGATAAATACTTGATATTCTTGCTCATTTGTAATAAATAATGGTGTGGTGTAACTTGTTATGGTATGCATGCACGCACCATATTGAATACTCTATATTATTTAAAAAATCAAAAAAATAGTTTCAATTCTAAAAAAAAAATCTCAAATTGAACACTTATATCATCTAAACATAACTAAATTAAATGTTAAATCACTAACTCGAAATTTAAAGAAGTGTTCATTTTAGGAATTATCTGCCATAACTTATGGTGAATAGTGCCTATTATTCTACTCTTCTTATTTTGAGTAATTAGATAGTATGTACTTTTCACTATAAATTATGGTAAATATCTCTTTAAATTTATACATTTTTGTTGTTAGTAATTTATAAATTTTAATATGTTTTGAAGTAGGTAATTAGATTTGAAACTTTGATTTTTATTTTTTGGTTCTACAAAGCTTTGACATAATAGGATTTTATTTGAAGACAACAAAATAACATAAAGACGCATTAAATAAATTATAGCAAAATATTTGTACGATGATTATATTGCCAAGACAAAACTGAACTGACATATTTGTAGGATGATGGGATCACTCTACTTTAAGGCTGCGTTTGACCCTCAGGATAAGAAGGTAACATTTTTATCCCACTGAGAGAGGGATTAACGAATCTCACCTAAGAGGTGAGATTATTTTATCCTGTTCGGATGGGATTAAATAATCATATCAAACTCTTTAATTCGACACGTTAAACACACCCTTAGAGTTGAAAAAATATGGAAAATGCCAAACTGATGATCCGTCAATTTGTTCGATTTATGACCGCACACTTTGCGGCTTAGGGGTTGCTATTATCACATATTATTTAATTTTATAACATTTTATTTCTATTTGACACTTCATGAGTATACATTCCTCTAGACACCCCAATTCATGACTCTCATAAGAACCCTAACGACTATCGAAAAAACACAGTTTTTGATGTCCGGGGTCCACCCAAGCACCCGAAACTGCTCCGATAGGATTTGTTGGCCAAACAAACATATTTTTAAGGTGGATTATCGCGCGATAAACCAATATGTCGCGTAACAATCTCTCTTATATCGCACAACAAGTTCCCCAAACACAGACCAACCACTTTCTGACAAATCAGTCTGTTAGAAGGGTCACTTTAGCCGTTTGTCACACGACATTGATCCATATGTCGCGCAATACTGATCCAAATGTCGCGCGACACTTGCAATCTCTGGAGAAATGTTGCGCAACAATCCTCCCACAGCACTATAAATAGGCTAACACTCTCAAGGGTTCAGGGACAGCAGCTGGGCATCTAAAAATTCTAAGTTTTCTATCTGATTTTTTGGTCTTTTATCATGTATATTTTACGATCGTCTTATTTCTGAAGAATTATTGAATCTATTCTCGACACTCGGCGTGTCTCACTTCTGGAATCGAATTCTCGAAAATATCTGAAGAGGAAAAGCTTATTATTGCCGAAGGTTTCTCTATCGTATTATATTTTCTCTCTTATTATTATTATATTTCTCGTTGGGAAGGTAAATAAAGTCTCTTTCAGTATTTAAAATTAGATAATTGTGCACTTGTATTATTTTTGTTATTATATCTACATTTTATTTAAATAAACTTGTTGTCAAGTTACAAATAGTCTACCGTTTTCTAAATTAAAACTCTGATGAAATCATTTGTAAAAAACCAGAAAAGTAAGTATATTATCTTTCGGACAAAACTAGGTTTTCAAAACCCGGACTGATGAAACTTACTTAGGAATTAATGTCAATCATGACTCGTCTTCCCTATAGACCGTGATATATCCTATAAAACTCCCCTTAACGAGTTCAAATTTCATATTGAATTAGTTCCGATAAGGATTCAAACTTTTCCAAAATAATTAAAACAAGAAGACTGGTATTGTTATATGAGGAAACAATGCTAAAATCTATCTTTTAAAATTCAAAACACATAAACTTTGTCATTTATATTACATCTTCAAAACCAAAACAACGGATCACGGAACACAAAGGTTTATTTATCCCTTTCCCTGTTCCCCAAAATTAGGGTTTCTTATTTGGGAAGTGGTAGACTATTAGTAAAAGCATCCAAGTTTTCAACATAGAATAAACGTATAAAACCACTAGAGACCGAAAGGGCGAAGATGGTGCTTAACACCTTTCCAATCTGTAACATAGTTCCCAAACTCTATAGAATCCTGGTTTCGTAGACAAACGTGTAAATAAAGGCTTTTTTGTAACATTTTCTCTTACACAACTATTTTTGTCCGCTTTCTCGTAAAATGTACTGGCAACTCTGAACGAATCCTCTTGCATCTGAAAATAGGATAGAAGGACACCTAATATAAATTATCAATACATACAAGCAAATGGAATGACAGAATCCGTTTTTACGTTTCAGACTCCCAAACACGGGATCGAGACCTGGGGTCGCATTGCGAATTCTTACAGTGGTGACTCTGCTGGGGATATTATCGAGAACTAGGCTCTTATATGTGGACTTTCATTTATTATTTGTTGAATATATGCTTTTACTGCTTTCTGTACTTCTTTCATATGTTGATTAATTGTGAAGAAATCTTTTTTCTAATAAAAATGAAAGTTTTCTAAAAACACATGTTAAGATAACGATATTTGTAAAACCGATCTTTCAAAACTTTCCATGCATATCACGATTCATGCATTGGTTCCATGAGTGTGAAATTACCCCAAACCCTCAGAAGTATTATAAATGAGTAGGGAGTTGGCTCGCTTGGGGCAACATAAATTGAAAGTATTTACTTTCATTATCCTTTTCTAAGTACACCCCCGAAGTATATCGAATGACGAGAACACTTACGTACCCGGAAAGTATATCAAAATATTCTTGCACGTATCCGCCCCTGGGGTAAATCGCAAGGTCTTGCTAAATAGAAGGGAGCCTGAAGCCTTAACCGTTCGTACACCTGCGTTGCATATTAGATCGAGTCCGATAAAACACTTGTAGAACAGCCGCAAGGGATGTACCACCTTACGGCTTTCTTTACACCACTTTCTCAAAAAACCCGAGTTTTTCCTCGGTGATATTTTTTTTCTAGTGGTTCTTTTGGTAAAAATTGAGTCACACCATAGTCTTTTTTCATCTCTGCCATGTGGCTTCATCTACGGCCCTAACGACGACAGTCTGGAAGGTTGGGCAGGTCGAGATCATACCGAAAGATTAGTAAGACCAAGCATACCCACAATGACGGTGGACATGATAACTAAGAAGTAGAGCAAAGCCTAGCCGAGGCATCAGCAGTTCAGTCAACCCTAGCCGAAATGCATCGTTTACTGTAGACACCCCGATCCGTGACCCCCGCAAGAACCCTAACGACCTCCGAGAACTACTATTTTGGGTCCGGGACCCACCCGAGGACCCGGTACTACACTAGGAGGGTTTGTCGCCCGACAAACTTGTTTTTTAGAGAGATTGTCGCACGACATATCACATTGTCGCGCGACAATCCCTGATATGTCGCGCGACAATTCCACTATGTCGCACGACATTCCCCCTCTGCACCAGACCAACCACTTTCTGACACATCAATCTGTCAGAACCATCACTTCAGCCGTTTGTCGCGCGACATTCCCGTATGTCGCGCGACATATCACAATGTCGCGCGACATTCTCCTTTTTTAAGGAAATGTCGCGCGACAATCTCTCCCGAGCAGTATAAATAGGCCAACACCCCCATGGGTTCTAGACGGCAACTTCTCGCCACAATTTCTATACTAAAATTCCTTATTCTCTCTGATATTTTCTAATCTTTAAGCCTTCTCCGGAAGCATCTGCGATAACATTTATTTCCGCCAGAGTCTCGGATCTAATCTTGGCACCCGGAGTGCTACATTCTAGAGTCAGACCGCCGGAAATATTTCTAAGAGGAAAGCTGATATCCGTCAGAGGTCTTCTCTGTCGTATTATATTTTCTCTCTCTTATTCTTATATATATCGCCGGGAAGGTAACTAAAGTCTCTTCTAGTAATTAAATAAGATATTTGTATATTAGTTTTATTGTAGACTTGTTTAAAACTCGATTTTTCTAACGGGGCGCTGCCCCGCACCTCGCGACCTGACCGGGCAGGTCGATCCCCGTCCTAGTAAGCGAAGTGGCGACAAGGTTATGGTAGATTCCTAACGCGCTTGAAAATCAGGTTTTTATTAGTTATTTCCAGAAAGCAGTAGAATATCAGTAAAAGCATCCAAGTTTTCCAACATAGAGTAAACATATAAAACCACTAGAGACCGAAAGGGCGGAATGGGTGCTTAACACCTTCCCAAACCGTAATATAGTTCCCGAACCCTATAGAACCCTGGTTTCGTAGACAAACGTGTAAAGAAAGGCTTAGCCTTTCCTCTTACACAACTATTTTGTCCGTTTTCTCGTAAAACGTACTGGCGACTCTGAACGAATCCTCTTGCATCTAGAAATAGGATAGAGGGACACCCGATATGAATTATCAACACATAGAAGCAAATGGAACAACGGAATCCTTTCCGATGTTTCAGACTCCCAGAACCAGGGGCCGAGACCCGGGGGTCGCATTTGCGGATTCTCACAGTGGCGACTCAGCTGGGGACTGAGAGAACTAGGCTCTTATGTATGGTTTTTTTTTATAAATATGTTAATATGCATGCTTTTACTGCTTTCCCTACTTGCCCCCTGACGTGGCGCCTGGATTTTATTGTTGACCTGACCTAGAGGCGCAGTAGTGTCCATTCATTGACATAGACATATGTTTAGGATTTCCCCTTGCTGTTGTATTTGATTGTAAAGAAATATGTTTTCAAATAAAAATGGCGTTTTCAAAATACACCTCAAAGATAAGATATCTGTAATTAAATCTTTTGAAAACTCTTGTTTTCACGCACATCACTATTCATGCATGGATCTTACGAGTGTGATTTTTACCCCAAACCCTCGGAAGTATTATAAGTGAGTAGGGAGTTGGCTTGCTTGGGCCAACATAAACCGAAAGCATTTACTTCCACTCTCCTTGGCCAAGTACGCCCCCGAGGTATATCGAGTGACGAGAACACTCACGTACCCGGGAAGTATATCAAAAGATTCTTGCACGTACCCGCCCCTGGGGTATATCGCGAGGTCTTGCCAAATAGGGGGGAGCCTGAAGCCTTCACCTTGCATTACACCTGCGTTGCATATAGGAAGAGTCAAGATAGAACACTCTTATCTTTTTTATCAACCGTGAGGAGTTCGTACCGCATAGGGCCTTGTCATGTATATCTCCCCCAGATATTGGCGAGTACGGCCGGAGGCTGACCAACCTCCGTCATAGAAATTTACAACGAGATCAGCTCGTTGTGACTTTCCCCGGTACATCTCCCATGAAAAGCAACTCAAGAGGAGAGATATTCCCAATTTTCATAAAATCAAAAGATGAGTTTTTAAAAAAAAAAAAATTCGGGATAAGTAGGGTAACCCAAGGAGCACTTTGCTGCCTACCCTAAACTCCCACCGGGAATTCACTCAAGTTGTTGTTGATGTGTCTTTATAAACACCCGAAACTTGGTTTTCGTTGTTTTTCTTTCTTCGTGGTTTCTCTTGGCAGAAATGAATCACACCTCAGTCTTCCTTCATCTTCGCTATGTGGTATATCTACAGCCCTACGACTACAGTCTGGAAGGTTGGGCAGGAAGAGACTGCACCGGTAGATTAGTTCGACCGAGCACTCCGACTATGTCGACTTCCAATCTGAATGACTCAGAGATCCAAGCAGTTGATCCGAATCTAGCAGAGGTACCGAGGGCTCCGCCTACCCTAGAAGAATTGCATCGCCTATTAATAACCGTTAGTCAAAGCCTGGCCAGCATATCTACTGAGCAGCAGAACACCCGGGTTCGAATAGAAGGATGGTCAGCCGAACGAACTGCGCCACCGGGGTTTGAACGACTACCACCGAATCGAGATCCGAATCAAGGGCAATCATCACAAGTACTCCCCCCAGTCCAAGGCACCAACCCACAGCAAACAGGTCCTATCCCAACAGGCCCCATTCAAACTGACCCCAATAACCAGAACCAATGGGCCCCGGACTCCGGCCCTACTTATCAGCAACAAGAGCCACCCATCATCTGGCCGCAACCCCAAGTCCAACCAGGTTTCGACCCTCAACACCCACAATGGCCACAAATTCCTGCAGGACCTGTCCTACCACCAGCCCTGGTAGCCCCTCCCAATGAATACCCAGATATAAACCGACTCCGGGCAGTATATGCAGAATCAGTTATAGCTCGAGAACAGCCCGATGAAGTATCTAAAGAGAGTGAAGAAATGAAAAAACTGAAGGAACAGATGAGGGTCCTGCAGAAGGGAGTTTCCCTAATGAAAGGAGCAGACGAGGTTACTGATATGAATGCATTCTCCCTCTACCCCGAGGCAAGACTACCACAGGGGTTCAAACTCCCATCTATCACCAAGTTTACTGGAACCACGCCCCCAAAAACACATCTGCAATCATATATCCGATCCATGCAAGTATCTGGCTGTGGAGAACCTGAGTTGGCCCAGGCATTTCATATGACTCTCACGGGGGCAGCCCTGAGATGGTTTTTTGATTTAGAGAGGCACCACACAAAAACTTGGGGGGATATCGTCAAGGAATTCATGGCTAAATACGGGTCCAATGAAGAGTTGGAGGTCACCCGTAAACACTTAGAGATGGCCAAACAGGGTGAGAAAGAGAGCTTCAGTGATTTTGTTACCCGTTGGAGAGAATTGGCATCCCAGATGTCCAAACGACCAGACGAAGAGGAGCAGTTAGAGATAATTCAGAAAAACTTCACTCCGGCTGTATTGACTTGTATGGGAAAGCACGTGTTCCCACATTTTCGAGCACTTTTAAGCATGGGATCCCAAGTAGAAGAAGAGTTGGCCAGAAGGGCGGACACCCAAACAAGGAAAGCCTCATATACTGAGAAGAGCACGGCCACCCCCGTTGTAAACCAGTTAAACTCTTATCCATACCAACAAAACCCTTTTCAGCAGCAACAACCCCAATTAACGTGGCCTATACAAGCCGAAGCCCCCAATACATATCAACCCAATAAAAATAGAAAATTCAGCAACCTCCCCACAACCCTGACCAAAAGTCTTGAATTGCTACAGAATGCGGGCCTGGTTACCCCACTCAACCCTCGTCCTCCACCAAATCCCGTCCCTTCTTCTTGGAGGATGAACGAGAACTGTTTATACCACCAATCTGTGGGCCATGACACAGATAGATGTTTAGCCCTCCGACACCGCATCCAAGATCTAATCGAAGAAGGAAAAATCCCCGCACCAGGCGGACCAAATATGGCCAACAACCCGCTAAAGTGAGTTAGCATCGCTAAATGAGAAACGGTAGAAGGCCGTGTATCGTCATTATGGGGCCTTTAAAATCGAAAAGTGAAGACTCGGGGTATTTGTGAGAACAATGTAGTTTTGAGAAAGGTTAGAGAAGCCCATAAGAGATCCGAGAGAAAAGTTCAGAACTGGGTCGTACATCGTTAAAGAAATCAACACAAGGAGAGCTGTAATAGCCGCAGATGTAGATGGTCAGACGCTACATTCAAGAAAAATTATTATTAAAGCAATAGCATGTATAATCCAGAACTACGTAAACCTGAGCCCCAACTCACTTTTGTTTATGGAGGAAATACCACGGGGAACGTAGGCAACCTGAGAAGTTACTTCAGGCCCGGTTTAATTATTATAAAAACTTTTTTGTTTTATAAAAAAGAGCAGTTTTTCAAACTTTATAAACGGTGGTCCAGAACACCAAAAGTCAGTACATTTGTTATCTAGCACCCCATCTTAGCCCCGGAAAGAAGCCACATCGTATCCTTAGCCACCAGTGCAACTTAAGCTTCATTTATGCCTCGGAGGGCTCTGAGCCCACGAACTGAAACCATTGCATTTGATAAGGGACGACAGCCAGATCTTCCTCCACCAATCACCAGATTGAACGAATGATATCAGCCCGGAGGGGCTAAGAAAAGCCAAACCATGCATAGTTGAATTACCGAGTCAGCCGTCCATGCCACTACACTCCACATATAGAGAAGTATGGGGAGTGGCAAGCTTGAGTTCCGAGGGTACCAAGGCATCTCGAGCTTTGGTATAAGAAAAGTCAACATTTATGTAGTGAGAGGACTTTGTTTCTACGAAGATAAAAGAGTAAGTGTGGGGATGAAGGAAGGAAGAGATGTGTATTTATCGGAGAAATCATGCACTTATACTCATCATTTGTCATACATTTCTCCAACAGACAAGTTCATTGTTGCCAAAAGAAATCACTTTTTCAATACTCACTTAGTTCCTTTCAATTTTGCAGGGGCCTGATGGTCATCATTTTTTATGTCATTATAGGCCTATTTTTCACCAGCATGTATTTCTTTACTCTGTATTGAACCCGAGGGTACTTTTATATAAATATGTGTAGGAAACCTGAGGGTACTTTGGTGTAATTACGAGAGATATAGGGTTATAAGGGTAAATTGTGTAATTTTCCAAAACCTGAGGGTACTTTTGTGTAATTACGAGAGATATAAGGTTATAAGGGTAAATTATGTAATTTTCCAAACCTGAGGGTACTTTTGTGTAATTACGAGAGATATAGGGTTATAAGGGTAAATTATGTAATTTTCCAAACCTGAGGGTACTTTAGTGTAAATACGGGAGATATAGGGTTATAAAGGTAAAATTATGTCAAAACCTGAGGGTTCTTTCGTGTAATTATGTGAGTTATATAATAAGAGGGTAAAATTATGTAATTTTTAAAAACCTGAGGGTACTTTGGGGTAATTACGAGAGTTATGGGCCTATAGGGAAAAAATATGTAGTTTTCAAAACCTGAGGGTACTTTGGGTAGTTATGAGAGCTATACGATTTTTTAGAGTAAATTACGAGAGTCCTTAAGGTTTGAAAGGTAAAAGTATGTAAGTTCCAAAAATCGGATGTTACTATTGAGATAATTATGTGAATTAATTAATGTTTGTTTAAACATGCAGGAAACTGCGAATCAGGATCAACAAAACAGCATGGAAAGTATCTGCAGCCTGCAAGCAATACTTTTACATATCAAGTTATCGAACATGTTCAAACACCACTTCACTAGTACATGCATAGCATACATTATCTTTCAAATAAGATCACCAAACACGAGCATGCACATTTTTAGCGCACTTCACATCCTAGTAGATCACACCGCGGTCACGATTTACCCTATCATCCCTTGTCAATAGCATGGGAACTGCATCAAAGAACACCCTGAGCATCCAGATACGGGAAAACTCGAGAAATGAGAAGCTAAAGAGAGAATAAGAGAATGAGAAGAAAAGACCCCGCTTGTGGGACAAAACCTACTCCATTGAACTGTCGCATGGCCAATCATATCTCAAACTTGGCATTTTTCAGTAGGGGAACTTCAAGGTGGTTTTTCTCGACTTTTATGCAGAAAAAACACACACTCGCACGATAATATCAAATGCCATATTCTAAGTCGTTTCTTCAAATCGCGAGAGCAAACAGCCTACAAAGAAATCTCTGATCTCTAGAAGACTGAAATCTAGCAAATAAGAATGAGAAAATATCAGATAAGACGGGAATAGAAAAAATTGAAAGAGTAGAAAAGAGAAAAATCCCGCATGAGCGCCCAGAGTGAGCGAGAGAAACAGAATTGTATAGAGTGGCAGGGAGAGCCACACCAAGAGTGACAGCTAGGCCAAACCGGCTCAGGGCTTCGTCTTGGGTGAGTAAGGCTCCTGATCACGCCAAACGGAAAAAGAAGCTCCTGACCAAAAACAGAAAAGGCAGGAAAAGCTTCCCCGAACAAGGGAGAAATAAGGACATCGAAAAACAGAAAACGATGTGGGCCTGCAAAAATGCCTCAAAGATTGGCCAAATGAATATCAAAGAGATTAGAGACTCCTTCAAAACAGATTTCCTTCTCAGCTTGATGAAATCAGAAACGACTTAGAAACAAGCAAACGGTTGAACCATTGCTACGCACGAAGTACAAGAATTGAGAAATCCATCATGAAAACTCCTCTTTCGGAATAAAATAACTTACAAAACAAAGTTTTCAAAATTTCCCAGAGAAAGCAAAACTTTTAGAATGGGTATATAAACTCCCAAATGAGCTCTTTTCTCCTCTAGAGACCTCTCTCTTTAGCTTCTCATCAGTTGCCACTATAGAGAACCAAGCCTCTTTTCGAGGCACCCACGCAAACACAAGCCCTCTTCTCGAGGCACTTACATTCACCAAGCCCTCTTCTCGAGGCACTTACGCACACGAAGCCCTCTTCTCGAGGCACTTACGCACACGAAGCCCTCTTCTCGAGGCACCCACACATCGAAGTCCTTTCCGGAGGCATCCATTCACATAAGCCCTTTCTACAGGCAAAACATCATTCACAAGTCCTTTCTACAGGCACAAGCCCTCTTTGGAGGCAATCCATTCACATAAGCCCTCTGCGGAGGCAATCCAATCACTAAGCCCTTTTTTAGGCGAAAGTCCTTTCCGGAGGCATCCATTCACATAAGCCCTATCTACAGGCAAAACATCACTCACAAGTCCTTTCTACAGGCACAAGCCCTCTCTAGAGGCAATCCATTCACATAAGCCCTCTGCGGAGGCAAACCAATCACTAAGCCCTTTTTAGGCGAAAGTCCTTTCCGGAGGCATCCATTCACATAAGCCCTTTCTACAGGCAAAACATCACTCACAAGTCCTTTCTACAGGCACAAGCCCTCTCTAGAGGCAATCCATTCACATAAGCCCTCTGCGGAGGCAAACCAATCACTAAGCCCTTTTTAGGCGAAAGTCCTTTACGGAGGCATCCATTCACATAAGCCCTTTCTACAGGCAAAACATCACTCACAAGTCCTTTCTACAGGCACAAGCCCTCTCTAGAGGCAATCCATTCACATAAGCCCTCTGCGGAGGCAAACCAATCACTAAGCCCTTTTTAGGCGAAAGTCCTTTCCGGAGGCATCCATTCACATAAGCCCTTTCTATAGGCAAAACATCACTCACAAGTCCTTTCTACAGGCATAAGCCCTCTCCGGAGGCAATCCATTCACATAAGCCCTCTGCGGAGGCAAATCAATCACTAAGCCCTTTTTAGGCGAAAGTCCTTTCCGGAGGCATCCATTCACATAAGCCCTTTCTACAGGCAAAACATCACTCACAAGTCCTTTCTACAGGCACAAGCCCTCTCCGGAGGCAATCCATTCACATAAGCCCTCTGCGGAGGCAAACCAATCACTAAGCCCTTTTTAGGTGAAAGTCCTTTCCGGAGGCAATCCATTCACATAAGCCCTTTCTACAGGCAAAACATCACTCACAAGTCCTTTCTACTGGCACAAGCCCTCTCTAGAGGCAAATCACAAAACACAAGCCCTCGCCAGAGGCAAAATTACTCACAAAAGCCCTCCCCAGAGGCAATTTTCTTTCTCTTTTCAGATCAAAAGCCCTCCCAGAGAGGCACGCATGGTAGTCCTCCCACCTGAGGTTAAGCCCTCCCAGAGAGGCACGCATCGTAGTCCTCCCACCTGAGGTTAAGCCCTCCCAGAGAGGCACACATTGGTAGTCCTCCCACCTGAGGTTAAGCCCTCCCCGTGAGGCAAATGGTAGTCCTCCCACCTGAGGTTAAGCCCTCCCAGAGAGGCACACATTGGTAGTCCTCCCACCTGAGGTTAAGCCCTCCCAGAGAGGCACGCATGGTAGTCCTCCCATCTGAGGCAAGTAGAGCAAATCAAGCCATCTAAAAAAAGGCAACGAGGTAACGAAAGCCCTCTTCAGAGGCAGAGTAAGTCCTTCCTACAGGCACAAGCCCTCTCCGGAGGCACTCACAAGCACTTCTTTCATACGCACACTCTTTTAGGGTTCTTGCGGGAGCCACAAATCGAAGTATCTTCCAGTCGCCTCAAGTCCTTGCAAGCAAGGAGCTTGAGTCGAGAGGGTCTGTAGACACCCCGATCCGTGACCCCCGCAAGAACCCTAACGACCTCCGAGAACTACTATTTTGGGTCCGGGACCCACCCGAGGACCCGGTACTACACTAGGAGGGTTTGTCGCCCGACAAACTTGTTTTTTAGAGAGATTGTCGCACGACATATCACATTGTCGCGCGACAATCCCTGATATGTCGCGCGACAATTCCACTATGTCGCACGACATTCCCCCTCTGCACCAGACCAACCACTTTCTGACACATCAATCTGTCAGAACCATCACTTCAGCCGTTTGTCGCGCGACATTCCCGTATGTCGCGCGACATATCACAATGTCGCGCGACATTCTCCTTTTTTAAGGAAATGTCGCGCGACAATCTCTCCCGAGCAGTATAAATAGGCCAACACCCCCATGGGTTCTAGACGGCAACTTCTCGCCACAATTTCTATACTAAAATTCCTTATTCTCTCTGATATTTTCTAATCTTTAAGCCTTCTCCGGAAGCATCTGCGATAACATTTATTTCCGCCAGAGTCTCGGATCTAATCTTGGCACCCGGAGTGCTACATTCTAGAGTCAGACCGCCGGAAATATTTCTAAGAGGAAAGCTGATATCCGTCAGAGGTCTTCTCTGTCGTATTATATTTTCTCTCTCTTATTCTTATATATATCGCCGGGAAGGTAACTAAAGTCTCTTCTAGTAATTAAATAAGATATTTGTATATTAGTTTTATTGTAGACTTGTTTAAAACTCGATTTTTCTAACGGGGCGCTGCCCCGCACCTCGCGACCTGACCGGGCAGGTCGATCCCCGTCCTAGTAAGCGAAGTGGCGACAAGGTTATGGTAGATTCCTAACGCGCTTGAAAATCAGGTTTTTATTAGTTATTTCCAGAAAGCAGTAGAATATCAGTAAAAGCATCCAAGTTTTCCAACATAGAGTAAACATATAAAACCACTAGAGACCGAAAGGGCGGAATGGGTGCTTAACACCTTCCCAAACCGTAATATAGTTCCCGAACCCTATAGAACCCTGGTTTCGTAGACAAACGTGTAAAGAAAGGCTTAGCCTTTCCTCTTACACAACTATTTTGTCCGTTTTCTCGTAAAACGTACTGGCGACTCTGAACGAATCCTCTTGCATCTAGAAATAGGATAGAGGGACACCCGATATGAATTATCAACACATAGAAGCAAATGGAACAACGGAATCCTTTCCGATGTTTCAGACTCCCAGAACCAGGGGCCGAGACCCGGGGGTCGCATTTGCGGATTCTCACATTTACTAATAACCGTCAACAAGAATCTAGCAAGCATCATTACCAAGCAACAAAACACTCGAATCCGAATAGAATAATTATCAGTAAAACGAACTACACCGCTTGGATTTAAATGACTACCACCGAATCGAGATTCGAAATTAAGTGCATTCATCACAAGTACTCCCCCCCCGTCCAAGGAACTAACCTACAACAAACGGGCCCTATACCAACAGGTCCCATTCAACCTAACCCCATTAACCAAATCCAATGGGCCCCAAATTCTGGCTTCACCTATCAACAATAAGAACCTCCTATCATCTGGCCACAACCCCAAGTTCAACTGGGTTTTGATTCTCAGTACCAGCAACGGCCACTAGTGCTTGCAAGACCTGTCTTACCACCGGCCCTGGTAGCCCCTCCCAACGAATACTCAGATATAAACCAACTTCGAACAATCTATGTAGAATCAGTTATAACTCGAGGAAAACCCGATGAGGTACCAAAATAGAGTGAATAAATGAAAAAATTGAAAGAATAAATGAGGATCCTGCAGAAGGGAATTTCTCTAATGAAAGGAGCAGACAAGATTACAGACATGAATGCCTTTTCTCTCTACCCTGAAACTAGATTGCCCCAGGGATTTAAGCTCCCCTCTATCACCAAGTTTATTGAAACCATGCCCCCGAAAACTCACCTTCAATCATACATCCGGTCTATGCAAGTGTCTGGTTGTGGTGAACCTGAATTGGCTCAGGCTTTTCACTTGACTTTCATGGGAGCCGCCCTGAGATGATTTTTTGATATGAAGAGTAGATTCCGTAAAATCAAGACTAATTTTAAATGACTTTCCAAATAAATAATATTATGACCAGTGGTACTATACGCGATACGTGTGCAATATTATATCTAATTATTATTATTTGTTTTGATTTTAAACATGTGAATGCATAAGGTCGAGTAGTGGTCAGTAACACAATTTCTTCTTACCGGATATTAATGTATTGAGTAGGGACATTTAACTATTAGGCTACGTTTGATAACAATATGAAAAATGAAATTAAAGAAAAATAACTAACTTGGCTGAGAAGATGAAAAATAAGTTGAGGGATGTGGTGAGATTAACTTTTGGTTTTTGCCTTTTTTTTCATGAAAAAAATTTCTTTAGGTGATGGTGGAGAAAATTTTTCTACAAAACATTAAAAGAAGATGGAGGACATATACTCAAAAAAATGAATATGAGATGGAGAGCATCTCACTATATATCTCAACTTATTTTCCATCTTCTTACCCAAATTAATTATTTTTCTTTTTTATTTTTCATGTTGCTATCAAAGAGAGCCTATACTCAAAAAAATGAATATGCGATGGAGAGCATCTCACAATATACCTCAACTTATTTTTTATTTTCTTACCCAAATTAATTATATTATAAATTAGGTTCAGTGCACCCACATATATGTTGTGCCCACCGGCACATGGGTCGGGCCCGGGGCACCAACCAGGCTCGTCAGTCCGCGCACATAGTACCCAAATTAATTATTTTTCTTTTTATTTTTCATGTTACTATCAAAGAGAGCCTTAATAGTATATAAATTAGGTTGCCCAAATTATAAATTAGGTTCAGCGCACCCACATACATGTTGTGCCTGTTGACAAATGGGTCGGGCCCGGGGCACTAACCGGGCCCGTCGATCCGCGCACATAGTACCCAAATTAATTATTTTTCTTTTTATTTTTCATGTTACTATCAAAGAGAGTGTTAATAGTATATAAATTAGGTAGCCCAAATTATAAATTAAGTTCAATGCACTCACATACATGTTGTGCCCGCCGGCACATGGGTCGGGTCCTGGGCACCAACCGGGCCCATCGATCCGTGCACATAGTAACAATACTGTCCCAGCTTAAACACCTTTGAGGCACAGGTGTAGAGTTTTAACTTAAAATGCCTCGTTATTAAGTGGAGACTCTCCCCACTTATATACCCATGCCATGTTGAGTTATACAATTTTTTCATGTGGAATCAATTGTTTGAGCTAACCATTCTCAACAATACATACCAATGATCTGCTCATATATTATAATAGTGATGTGGGATATTTTGGGTCGTTACAATATACAAAGTGAAGATGGATTTGAACCACCATGAAGCCTTTTCAAACTTTCGGTTTCTAATTTTGTTCCTGTAATCTTTTTATTTCTTTCCATAAAAATATGATTCTTGCAAGACTCAAACCATCACCATCACCATCAAGCAAACTATGCACATGCTTAACTACTAGGTCATTTATAATTTTTGTTAAACTATTTTTTTCAAACTATATTCATCTGAATTGCATGTGCATCAGAGGTGCAAGGTGGTTTAGTGAATGTTTAAAAGCAGAGGAAATTGGGTTTTACTAAGGAGCACTTCATCATATATATAGAGTATGGACCCGTTTATGATGTGTGTTTTATATTAATTTTATATGCATTAATATTGTTGACTTAATGGTTAAAATCATTAAGATAAATGTATTTATGCATGTGTGTGTATATATATCAGGAAGATGTGCAGGCGCTAAAGAAAATGTGGGTGGACACTTACAAATTTTCTATATCTTGGTCCAGGATCCTACCAGGTTTGCTCTTCTTCCTAATATTAATGTTTGTTTAGGATCTGTTTGATAATAATATGGAAAAAGTAAAATAAAAACATTTGATTTTTGTAAGAAGTTAGAAAATAAGTTTACACATGTAGTCATATGTCTTCTTACTTTGTGACTTTTCCAAGAAGAAATATTCTTTGGTATTTGAAAAAGAAATTTTTTTCACAAAAATTAATGAAAAATAGAGGACACTATTTATAAAAATGAGTATGAGATGAAGAGTATCTCATCACATGCCTCAACTTATTTTCATCTTCTTACTCAAATTAAGTGTTTTTATTTTTCTTTTCCATATTATTATCAAACGCGGTCTTAAATTTAATATTCCGAAGAAAGTCCTTTAGACAATATTGATCTAAATTATTATCATTATATGCGTATGTGTGTATATATATATATATGTCCGTGAGACAGTCCTCCTTTAATGGAAAAATTGACCATCTATTTTAAAGCGTAAATATAATAGATGAATACTTTAATAAATTTAACTCAGGACGATATCCTATAGTTTGGAGTGCGTTGTGAGAAAACTTAAAATAGAGCCCTCCTTCTATAACCAGATAGTTGTTTGAAAAATATTTTTATATAAATCAATCACGCCAAATATAAATAAATGATTAGGCAAACTAATAAGAAGGATGGAACCTAATGAACAATGCCAAGTCATAAAGTGATCTTCCAGAATTCCAAATGCCCTTTTAAATTGTCCACAAGAATGAGCAATCTAACAAAAATACAATATAAGAAATTTATACGATTATTTGAAAAAATATAAAGGCATAATAAGAAAATTATAAACATATATACCTTGATTGAAAGAGTAAGTAAGAAAACATATTAATGTCTATATTTGAATAGTTTAAAATATATATTGAAGTTCTTCATCGTAATCTTTAGGTTTAAAGCAAAAAAGTAACAATGAGGGTGATTAAAAAAAAGACAGGGAGAGACCTAGAGTCATTGACTGAGAGGGGGAGACTAGAGAGAGAATAAATTTTAGGGGTAATTAGTATTACGTCCCTATTTTTCATACTATTTAGTAGTGAGGGCTAGTAGAATTTAGTAATTAGTAACGAGTCCCTCTTGCCTTAAATAATTCTAACTTACTATTAATGATATATATTTTATGACTAATTTACCCTTTTGAGAAGACAATGGGGATTCCATTAATTAAGTAACAGATAAATGGAAACTTTGACTATTGTATGTTTTCTTAACAATATTTACACTAATTACATGCATAATTAATTCAAAAAAAAATATGTTAACATAAAGGAATATATATAATGAAATTATAAAGGAATATATATGAATGAAATTATAGTTTAATCAAAATTATAATATTTGTTTTATTGTAAAACATAATATTACACATTAAAATGCATCTTTTTTTAAAACAGATGTAATGTATATTGAAAGTATATATAATCAATTTTTTTGCCAAACATATATAGTAATTATTTAAACAGTTATAGAAACCTAAATGATGTAATTATTTAAATATGAAAATATTAAATCATGCATTTTGAAACATATATATAATATAAATGATGTAATTATTTAACAGATACATTTTATAAAAATAGTCAAAAAACATAAATATATATTTATTTGAAAATGAAAATGTTCAACAGGTATATATTTATGCACACTATATAACAGTTATTTTATATTTGAAAAATGAAAAATAATTATTTGACAAATGTGCAATTGAAATTGAAAGATGATATATAAAATGTTTTACAACAGATACATACATATATATTATATGTAAATAGATCAAATTAAAATGTAAAACATGTACATATATTTATCTGCCATGCTGAAAAACAGTTAAATTTATATATATGTATTAAATTAGAAAATACATGTTATGGCTTTAAATTGGACATTACCAAAATTTGAATATAGTAAATTTTGTAATAACTATAGGTCATTACAAATAAAAAACATATGTGAAAGAAAAAATGATACTAATGTCTTCGAAATATTAAAGAATTTTTAAAAAGTATCTAGGAATATGAATGGTTACAAAATTTATGAAACTAAACATATGAATAAGAATTAAACTTACAATATAGAGTGGATGGAATGGTGCAATGATTAATGCAAAAACACAAACTTCCTTCTCAATCCCCCCTTTTCCAAACCGTGGCCCCCATCATCATCCCAAACCTGACCCCCCCCCCCCCCCCCCCCCAAAAAGCAGATACATTGAGGACGTATAAGAGGATTTTGATGATAAAGTGAAAGATGGAGATGAAGAAGATGCGAAAAAAATATAGACGAAGATGACAAAAATGGCAAAGATGGGTGCAGATCGCACAAATAATCTATAATAGAAAAAAATAATGGAACTAGAAATGGATGAGCAAGAGATAAGTAGTGACGCTCCATCGTTCAGAGATGAAGGTGAGATGGATGGTAGGGACGACGAAGATGCGGCCACAACTCCTCCTTTGAGAAAATATTTCCAAAAACTAGAATAAGAAGGGTTTGACCATTTAGGGTTATGTGTGATCTCATAATCAAATTTTTCTTTTCTTTTACTTTTTTTTTGTTATAAACAAATATGTTAAGTATCACATAGTCTAAGACTATTTAGTTTTTAATTATGGACATTTTTTTTTGAATTTGTAAATATGGAAACATGATAATTGTTCTTTGATTGCTTCTAAATTTGCATAATTAAGTATCTCGGAAAATATTTTTTTTATTTAAAGTATTTGTGCTGAATTATGTAATTAAAATGTAGCTAAGTATCTATTTGGTTTTGAATTTTTTTTGTTTATATATATAATATAAATAATATTTAGTATCTACTCAAATTAAGAAACAGACAATCCATTAATACGTTATAACGTTGATATGTATTATGCAACAGATATATGTAGATGTATTACATCTGAATACATATATGGAACCATCCAATATATAAAAAATATATGCTGACTACAACAAATATATATTGCTGATTGCAACAGATATATTTATATAATTATATATATTTGGTATGTAATAGATATATTATTATTAATATTAATTGTATATATTTCTGTTACAGTTAGAATTTACATATGTTATTATTAATATAAATATACGTTGAATAATAATTATAAATCGAAAATTACAATAAATATATTTAAAAATTAATTCTTGCAGGCTAAATTACCGACAAAACCAATAATTAAATTGAAAATGTTAAAAAATTGGTAAAACACAAATTAAAGCTTACATAAAAATAAACAGCAATCATACTCGTTCAGTTAAGCAATCTCCAAAATTTCCCAAAACATCTCATAGGGTACGCTGGTCTTTTTAACTTAATACTCTAGCGTAGATTCAAATAAATTAATGCTATTGCAGGTCAAAATGTCAAACGAGGGATGTCATCTTAATTTCTAATCTATTGTATTCCTTAACCCTAAATAGTTTACATCAAGGGGACCAAATCCTAGTTTTCTATAAATTTTATTTTTAAAATAAATTAATAGGTATTATCTACAACAGCTGGAGACTTGGGGGAGAAAGAGTGGGTGTGAGAGATGCACAAGTCACTGGGAGTCTCAGTGAGAAGTATAATAGTTATTATTGAAAGAAATTATTATTTTATTTTCAATTTTTTTTTTTAGAAAAAAAAAAGGAAGGCCAGTTGGCACCTGGCTTTAGGGGTGGGATTTTCGAACCAGGAACCGGAGATCCGAACCAGACCGAACCGAAAAAGGCCGGTTTGGTTCGGTTTCTAGTATTAAAGTGCACATTTTTAACGGTTTGGTTCATAATAGTTTTTAATGGTTCGGTTCCGGGTTCTTTGATAAATTTAATTAAAGAAACCGTTATATATCAATACATAATGGTTCTTACGGTTCTTGGCCGGTTCTAACTGTTTTAACGGTTCTAATGATTCTAATGGTTCAAACGGTCCCTTGAATAACCGTTAGAATGGTTTTTAACCGGTTTTAATGGTTCTAACGGTTCCCCGAAGACCTGTTAGAACAGTTTTTGGCCGGTTCCTAACGGTTCCAACTGTTCTCCGAAAAACCGGAGGAACCGAACTGTTAGAACCGGTTCGGTTCTATTTACGGTTCCTCAAAAAAATACACAAAAACTGAACCGTTAAGAACAACAAAAAACCGGTTCTGGTTCTTCATAATTTGGTTAGGAACCAAACCGGTCCCAGCCTTACCTGGCTTCATGTGACCTTAAATTTGAATCTCCTTCCTTGTCAGCAAACAAAATATAAAAAGCTAAAATTTAGGCTCCTAGTTTTATAATAGAGTTCTTAAATAAACTCACATAATCCATCTTCTCACCCCAATAAGAGAATACTTTTTTGTCACCCCATTTATTTTTTAAAAAAACTTTCAATTCACCCCATGTGAGGTGAGTTTACTGAATGCACTATTAGGACGTTAATTTCGTCGTCGCTAAAACTAAAACATGAAAATCTTATACAAATCCATAAAAATATTTTTTATTGAAAACATTCACCTACCTTATCTTTTTTATACATGCTAACGACATACCATCGCTTTTTTATAAGTCAAATAATAAATTTATTGTTTTATTGCACATCCACAAAATTCATTATTAACCTTACAAAATTCCTAATTAGAGATAGGGTCAAGCCCCATAAGTGACAATTTCAAAAACAGTAAAGTGTAAATTTGAAAAATAAAAATAGTAACAACAATAGTTTTAGACTTTTAGGCGACCAACTATTTAAAATGAAATACCTGATCAAAATAAAATTTAATTAGTTAAAACAAGATAGTTACCCCGACCGTTTCCACTAGCTAATAATAAAATTTCAATCTTCGTAATATTACTGTCTCCTATATGGATGTATCTAATGAATTGAAAAAATAAAATAGTTTTTATAAAAACAAATCATTTATTAAAATATTTTGGATAGTTGTAGAATTATTTGTTGGAAATAATAGACCTTTTTAATTTTAAAAAATTTAAATGACTGAGAAGATAAATTAGTGGCAATTTTTTCAAGTACAGAAACTGGGATGAGAAGAAAAAATCTTACACTATCTTTTATGTTAAGATTGACGTAATATTGACTTTTTGTGGAGTGGGAAGACAAATTATATGGGTGTATTTAAAAACACCCTTTTATAATGGCTGATCCCATCTCAATTCGGGTATGGGAATGCTATGCAGTAAAAAAAATAAATAATAATCATTAATGTCTTTTGCTACTGAAATTTTGCAGATGGAACAGTTGAAGGAGGCATAAACGAAAAGGGCATAGATTTCTACAATCGTCTTATCGACGACTTGATAAAAAATGGTGAGAATTAGTTAATATTAAATTTTTTTAGCAATGTTATATTTACCAGTTGTATTTATCAGTTATTCTTGACAAATATATTGATAAATTGTATATTTTTAAAATATACGAATATCTTATTAATTTATCCGGTGTAATTATTTAATCAATATATAAAAGAGGTAAAAATAACGTTTTCATCTTCTTTCTATTATATTTCCATCATTACTTTTAAGTTTTAACATAACAAATTGCTAATAAATGCAGGGATAACCCCCATTGTGACACTTTTCCACTTTGACTTGCCACTAGCACTCCAGACCAAGTACAATGGTTTTCTGAGCAACGACATTGTGTAGGAACCTTGGATTTGATTTAGTTAAATACATTTTATTTAAATTATCGTTTTGCATTACAGAATTATTTGCAATTCTTTTAATTTAAACTTTACTAACTTTTTATTAGGTGTGATTTCAAGAACTATGCTGATATTTGTTTTGAACGTTTTGGTGATCGAGTAAAGTATTGGACTACAATTAATGAGCCGCAAAATTTCGGTCAATATTTGTACAGTCTTGAGTTACCTTCTACAGCGACTCAAAACCCTGCAATCGATCGTTTTATTGCTTTTCATCATATAATATTAGCTCATGCTGCAACTGTCAGACATTATAAAGAGAAGTTTCAGGTGATTCATAAGTTTACATGTACATATGCACCCATTTTTTTAAAGACAAACTTGGGGAATATGTATGATGTCAACGTGGACATCATCTCCACCAAATTTAATCAAATTAATTTCACCATTTACTTCACCAAAGAGGATACCAATTTCCGTAATTTTACTTAACATAAATGTGTTATCTTTTACTTCATGGGTATATGTGTGCTAAGTTAGTGTGTATATATGTGTGTGCGCGAATGCACGTGCTCCCCTTAAATATATGGATATTAATTAATAATTAATAAATGAAAAAGAAAATGTTACAATTCAGGACATGAGAGTGTTAGATTTCTAATGTTAACCTAATTAATATGATTTTATTATTCATATTTTCATATATATATATGGGATCTGGATTTGGTATGGATCGTTTATTTAATGACGAATTTTCGTTCCCAAAACATTAGGAGATGTTTTAGTGACAAAAATTCATCGTTAATCGAATGTGCGGTCAATATATATATACAGATGATCTGCACCATATTTTTTCCATGTATATATATATATATATGTATTGATAACACTAGCTTTATATTTATATATTTGTTAATTTGTTATATGCAGGAAACTCAAAAGGGGGAGATTGGTATTTCAACGGTTTCTGCGGCGTATATACCTCATGAAAACACACGTCAATGTAGACATGCATCATTGTGGGGAATGGATTTTTTGATAGGATGGTTCGTATCTATATATATATATATATTTTCACTTATGAAATAATTAAAGAGTCAACAGAAATTTTTTAGGGGCAATTAGTTTCAAGCCCCCGTCTTCCATCTTAATTAGTAATAAGGAACATAGGATTTTCGTGAAATTAGTAATTAGTCCCTAATGCATTAAATCTAATAAACCGCCTTCCATAAATGAATTTGTACAATACCCAGACTACCCATCTCAATTAAACAAGGTAACAGCTATGTTCACGTAATTAACAGAAGGAAAGTGACTTTTTGCTACAATTTTCTATTTTTAAACACTACAATTTGGAGGCATTAATTCCTTATTAAATTCTGAAATACCATTCTAAACTCAAATTTTACCAATTAATTCCAATTGCATTATATAACACGACTTTCTAGTTTGTAATACACAATAATGCATATATAATTCCTACTGTATATTATGAACAACGTTCAAATTATATATGTCATCAAAAATATATACAGAAATAAATAGTTTATATTCAATTAGGTGGAAAGTCATACAACAAAACACGTAGTTATTGTATTTTTTTTTAAAAAAATACAGATATACTAAATCATATTTTGAACAACTAATTTCCATTTGAAAAAAATTGTAATAGAAATATCTATGTGGAAGATACTAATATATGAGTTGGATACACTAGATTTTTATTACAGTTAATTTTTTTAAATCCTTAAAACATAAGAACATCAATAGTAATAATAATAAATAATAATAATAATAATAATAATAATAATAGCTATCAATAATAATAATAATAATATAAGACAAATAGAGTGTATTGAACCATGGTGACTTTAATGTTTGTAGTAAACGAACAGTTATTGAGTAATTGAGCTTTGATTGCAAACGTCGAATCCAAGCCATTAGGTGGAGGACAGTGAACATGGCAATGGGGTGTATCTGAGGAACAGCCTTTGGGTGGAGGATATGATTGATTTGGAGAGAGAAGAGAATAAAATCTAAACAACAGTGATACAACTACCGGCGATGATGAGAAACGAATCATAGTGAAGATCGATTATACCCGAAGATAATGACTTTACGCGCACAGCTACCTCCTCCGAAAATCCGTTTGCTGGAGTTGTGCTATTGCTCCGGAGATTTTAATTAGGTATTTCATTTTCGAAAAAAAAAAGATTGCAACTTTGGTATTAATTGCGTTGGTTAAGAAACTGTTTTTATTTTGCTATATTTGGTATGGTTATTCTTATTTATTTTTAATTATTTGAGAACTACATATTTAGTGCATTTTGTTTGTATTTTCCATTAATATAAATGTATTAAGGTGATTTAAATATATATATTAATTTTGGAAAGTTCCCTTGTGTAATATTATCATATCATTCAACGCTCGTGAATGTAAAGGGTCCTTATTCTTTTTTTTGGTTTAAACATTGAATAAATCATTATTATATATGTTATTACTGAGAACAATAAGATGCATCATATTTCTTATTTAAATCATATACAAACTGTCTTCAAAAACAGATACGCTATATATTTTACGGTAATAATAACATTTAACAAATTTAACAGATATAAATAATATAAATAATTTGTTTATATACCTAATATAAGAAAATATGCGTCCTATATAATTATTGACATATTCAATAATTATATATTTCAATATGTCGTACTACAGGATACAATTTACATACAACTGCGAATTGTATTTTATATTTAATGTAAGAAAATTAACATATACAATTTTAATTAGATATTATACAGATATAAATTAATAAAAATCAATTTAACTGTATAACAAAATAATTAGATAGTTATGAACAGATAAACCTTAAATTACATATTATACGATGCAATAAGTACGTTGACATAGATAATTAATAATTATACACAATTTTTTTTAACAGATACAACTGATGCTAATTGTATTTTATATTTTATGTAATAAAATTAACATATACAACTGTTAATTAGATATTATATATATATATAAACATATACAACTTTAATTAGATATTATACATATATTATTCGGGAAACCATATTTATGTAAGATATAAACAGATATAATTAATAATTATACACAAATTTTTTAATAGATACAACTGATTAGAATTGTATTTTATATTTTATGGGTAAGAAAATAACAGATACAACTTTAATAAGATATTATATAGATTTATTCGGAAATCCATATTTTATGTAAGAATATAAACAGATATAAGTTTAACAAATACAACTTAAAAAAGATATTACAGGTACAAATTAAAAATAATTGCAATTTGACATATAACAAAATAATTTAACAAAATGTATACAGTACAAATTAAAAAGAAAATCGTACAATCCGTACCAATTTTTTTTTAAAAATTACAATTATTCGGGAAACCATATTTTATTATCCTCAAGAACCTGAGATACAACTGGTTAACCAACATAGGGATTAAAAAAAGCATGTCAGGCATTATCAAAATAATTGCTCTTGACCGAGTAATTATAAATAAAATACATAACTACTGTATATATGATGACCGAGCACAAATACTATACATCTATATATATGTGTTTACCAAAGTTGATCAAGTAACTGTAAAATAAAAAATATAATGGATATGTCAATACTCATGTATTTAATAACAAAATTAGGAAAAAGATAGATATCGTTGGGCCCCTTGTAAAAATCATAATTTCTACAAGTAAATTGTAATTAATGAATATCTATAATGATAACAAAAAAAAAATGGCCATGCAACATCTATAATAAGAAAGTGTATAAATGTAAAAAACAAACACACGTATATATGTATATATGGAAAATTCAAAATTCCATGTGTATATTCCTTTTCCAATTAGAAGTTCAAAAATCAATGTTTAAATATTTTATTATAGAAACAAACATTTGAATTGCCGTTATAATTAATTTAATTAAAATACTAAATTCCCGAATCTAACACTTGCCTAATTTTTCCTTGTGTTCAATTCAAAATTCAAGAATATAAATCTCATTACATAAGGAGTCCTAATATTAAGCAAGTGTGAAATAAAATCCACATTTAAAGGTCAAATGTAGTCATTTTCTCAGTGCCCTTGTTTCACAACTATTATTAAAGGAAACCCTAGGTCAAATGGTCAATATAGGATGTATCATTAATTTCCGAAACTAAGTGCTCCTTTTCACTAATATGTTTTAAAACTAGGGATTAAATCCTAGTTTCCTAAATTTTTTATTCCAATACAAAAAACATGGCATTTTCGTTACAAAATAAGTGCAATTAAAACACGCCTTTAATGTTTGTTTCACTTGAGTTTTCGATATCATTCTGAAAATTCTAATTGATAAACTCACACATAAAATCTAAGGGAGTGTTTAATTGCTAAAATTTTCCAACTTTTAATCATATTTGGTTGCCTAAATTTTCCTTGACATTCAACTCTACCCAATTGCATTGTAGAAGAAGTTAATACACAATTTTGAGCAATTGAATTCCTACCCCGTGTATTTAGAATTCGTGGTAACGTTCAAATTTCTCTAAGGTAAATAAATCTTCAATCTAGGTGGATAAGTGTGCGTGCAATCAAAAGTAAAACCAATTCATGCATGTTTTCTTGGCCGTCAATGAAATTGAGAGAGGCAAGAAAATTCTTTGCTAGCTATCAAACGCACCCTAGCTAATAATTTATGCCAAGAGTTAATTTGAACCATGTGACTTTAATATTTTACTAAAACTCGAGCATTAGAGTAATAGAGTTCATTCAATCTCAAGCAATATCATATCACATCATATCTACTATATATATATATAGATACTAGTTGATGTAGTTGTGATTAGATATTATATTACATACTTATAGTGTACTCCGAGATTAATATATATTATTTAACAAATTTATTGTTGTTTGATTTAGGTTATTGGATCCATTAGTGTACGGTGATTATAACTTCAATATGAAGTCTTTGGTGAGGGATTGGCTTCCAACATTCACAGACGAGCAAAAGGCTATGATTAAAGGGTCTTATGATTTTATTGGTGTCAATTACTATACTTCGAGATATGCTTATCCTATTCCATTTTCACCATATCAATGTTTTTCAGATATAGGTAATTAAATTTAGCTAGCATTGAGCCTAGCTCATTAAAGGTGGTCACATGGCCCCTTTATGTTTGGTTAATATATCGAGCAGATTTCTCGCCAGATAGAAACACTTCTTTTAGTGAGAATTCAAATTATGAAGAAATTTAATAACATGACAATATTAATCAATCATCGAGTAGGGTTATCATGACTCTTCTTAGATGAGGGTTAACAAATGTAGATTCAACATAATTAACTATAATAATAATAATAATAATAATAATAGTAATTCCCTCTCCCTTATTTTTTCATAATTTATATTTGAAATTTGAAAAACAAAAGAATAATTTGATTTTTCCTTGTTTTTGTTCAATCTAATATTTTCCTATTGTTTTGTATAGTTGACGCAGAAGGGAATCCCCCTGGTGTACCAGTAAGATATATATATATATATATATATATATAACCGCGTATTAGTAAAAGGGTGTTTGATTATTTTTAGAACTATAATGACCGTAAGTTTTATATTTTAAAAGTGTAGTGTTACACTTGATTGTCATTTTTACCGTTTATGTTCACTGGCATGCATTATATGAATTGTAGCTTTTTCACAAAGATACAACCCGTATAATTAATGCATGCTACTATGCTAGTAAGAATAACATTAATTCAAAAGAAAAAAAAGAGTTTTAATAAAATCATCTTATACATCCAAACGTAAAATGAAGAAAATACGGTCATTGTATTAAATTTACAGGAAAAACCAAAGGCCCATTTATTATTACTTCTTATTTAATTAATTTTATACTTTTTCAAAATCTTATATACTTTCCTTGCTTGATCTTAATTTGCGCAGACGAATACTGACGACATGTTCGTATGCCCAGATGGTCTTAAGGAAGTTCTGCTCTACATAAAGCGGGAATATCAAAATCCCAAAATTTACATTACTGAGAATGGTATAATTTTACAATTAAGCATTTTAACTAAAATTTTGTTTTAATAATACACTAATAATTAACATACTTTAAATTTTTGGTTTGTCACACTCATAACCTATCTTGCGTCCTCTACTCGTTTAAAAAAAATTGGAATTCTTTGTTCCTTTATGTTATGCTGATTTGATATAATAGAAGTTACCTTTTCTTTCGGGAGAAAAAAAATACAAAACACCTATTTTAAATTTTGGAGAGTTCTAGTAATCTGTCTTAACTTTTGGATTTATTACCAGTAACCACCTTTTACTTTTGAATTTGGTAATAATGAGCCCCTCCAATTTATTTTTTTTGAAAGCCACCAAATTAATAATGCGACTAGATTAAATTAAAATATTATGTATGGGACACAAGATCCATTAGCCAATTTGAAAATAAGGAGTTCAATTCAAGCTCTTCGGAAAATAAAAAGAAAATGCATGGTGAGCCAAATCATGACAACTGAAACAAAGACCCCCTCCATTTCTAAGTATACTTCTTTTGCATTTTTTATATATCACCATACACACACAAAAAAAAAAGAATATTTATTATGATTATCTTAGTAAATTTCAATATATGTATTTGTTTCTATTTTTTAATATATATTTTTTAGATTGAGTTATGACTAGTAATATTCCTAATTGGTAATTCTGGTCGAAACGGTTAAATTTTTTGTTGTAACAATGGCATATTACAACAGATTAAAAGATAATTATTGCATAACGAAACTTAGATGATCAAATCACTTTAATGGTTTGTTTGTAATATTTAGACCCATGCATGCAAGGGAATCCCAACCTCGTCTCACAGATCCAATGAGCAACATAAATCGATTACACATTGATATTTCTGCAATTGTTTTTATTTTTTAGGATTTCATGTATGTATACTTTTTTGTTATCATGCTTGATTAATATTTAATGAACACGCCTTCGGAAAAACACAGGAATTGCGGATAGCCTGAAGCAGAAAGAACCTAAAGATCCTAGGCCTCTAAAAGATGTTGAGCGGATCGAATTCATTTCAGCCCACCTTAAAGCAGTTTTAGAAGCCATGAAGTGAGTCATAATTAACTATCTAAATTTGGTTTTTCCTTATAAATTTACTAATTATAAAAGTGCTGATTAATTGATATTTAAATGTCTGATATATATATATATATATACGAAAAAATTCTCATATGAACAAGTCTGTACGGACTGTAACTTTAGCGACAGGTTTTTCGTTGCTAAAATCATCTTCTCAATGTTTTAGGGACTAAAAACTGTAACTATAGGTCTTAGTCCATATGAGAAATGTACTATATATATCAAAAAAAATAAAAATGGTTATTCATATCGCCAAATTAATCATTTGTTTGCCAAAGTAGAGTACTACTTTGAGAAGTTGTATTATAAGTTTCTAAAGTTGTCATTGCTACGGCAATAAGTATGATTGATTTGGCAATAGTACTGCCCAAAAGAAATTGGATAGCTATAATATATAAATATATATATATATGTGTGTGTGTGTATTAGTTTTGCTCTAAAGAGAACAGTCATGTGTTTATGAAAAAGAAGGATCGTCTATTTCAAGGGTTAAACAGACGAATTTTTTCATGAAACTAGGTGCAGATGTCGATTTTTATAATGAATTGGTTATATATTCACCAAATTTCATGAAAAGTTCATTTGTTTAACCCTTGAAATGGACGATTTTCATGAAACTTGGTGAATGTAACCTATTCATTATAAAGATCAATTATCTCTATCTAGTTTCATGAAAAATTTGTTTGAAATGAATGATCCTTTTTAAAAAAAAAAGAAAAAAAGAAATAGCAATTCTCTTTAGAGCCGGCCTGCATGTATATATATTAAATGGACATATATATAGGAATAAAGTTTAACTTCTTTCGGGTGTAAATTAAATATAGAAAAATTTCACCGTTAATATTTTTTTTTTGAAGTTCATACATCAATCTAGCAGTTGGATTATATAATTATAATTTGTCAAAGATTCCTGCAAATAATTAATTAAATGGAGATCCAAAAGTCCCTTCTCTCAATCATGCTTTAAGCTAAACCATGAGCAGTATAAAATTATGAAAATTATGCGTGATTACACATATGTGATTGATTTTGGAATTTCACTTGGCTGATAAATAAAATAAAAACGTCTTATTTAATACTGACGGTTGAATTAATAAATTATAAATCTAAAAAAGAAAATAAAAATTATAATTAACCGGCTATAAGCTTATTAATCTTTATACTAGTATAACCTGAAACCTTGCTTGCCAAAGTAATATATATAATTTACATTTATACATATATTGCTGGCTTAATTTGATTATATTTATGAATGTGCAGACTGGGTGCAAATGTGAAAGGTTTCATCAATTGGAGTTTGATAGATTCCAAGGAGTTGAATGATACAGATTACGAAACTGTATTCGGACTTGTTCGCATCCCATTCCCTGAATTGGAAAGGATACCGAAGGAATCCTCAAAATGGTTCCATCGTTTTTTGAGTGCAAGGAACTAATTCTTCATCGTCTTAAAATTAAGGTTGAGGAGGGCGCTAGCTAATTTGATCATTAAATTAATGCATTGACATTAATTTAATTTCTTCTAAACTTTTGCTACATATATAATAAATTTGGTTGCATGAATTGCTCTCCTCTCTTGTATTATCTATTCGATAAATAAACGGGTTTTATATAATGTTTAATTTTCTCTTGTGCCATATACTTTAATTATCGTGCTTCATATATGTATATATATATATATATATATCTTGAACATGCAATACCTCCATGGCTTGTCGAGTAACTTTTTAATTAAACTAGACACTCAAGGTATACGTATTTTATTTTAAAGCATGTAGATATGTAAGTTAAAATGAACAAAAATAAAAAATAAAAAATTATGAATGAAGAAGTTACAACATTCCAAGATTAGATTTCAGGAACACCAAAAGAGGACAGTACGTTCACAAAACTCACAAATTCTACCCTCTTTAATTTGCATGAAAGTGCATGGCATTCACATGCCACATGCCGTTGCTACTGGTGCACCGAATGCTACTAAAATTCACTCTCCAGTTTTGTAGCTTGTCAATTCATCATATATAACAGGCCATTGGAACAATGAGGAAATTCTTGAAGAAATTCCTCGTGACCAAAATCTTCACGAAGATCAATATTAAAGGTATCTAAAAGACAGGAACCCCGGTCGGAATATATGCAACCATGCATGCTGAAGAACTTAAAAGCATTTCATCCAAATAACACATGCGAGCTTGTTCTGCTTGTAATGATCCTAGTGTATGTTATATGGGTTTGTTGTTAGAGCCGGTCATGACCATGTTGAGACTTTCGACAAAATCCTTACCCTTTTATAAATAAATATATTTAAGAAAAATTGTCTCAATGATAAGAGTTTAACTACCACAAAAAAATACATTATAATTGTAAATAGTTCTGCAAAAAATAGTATAATTAATTATTTAATTCTTTCTTATTGTTTTAAAATTAATATGAATGAAAGAAAAAAAAGTAATACCCTTTGATTATATATGAGAAGAAAAAAACTAAAGAAAACTAAACAGTAGTTTCCTATATGCCATTAGAGCCGAATTTTTTTTTTTCCTTTTTTTGGTACATTCGTGTTGGAACGATAATTGAATTCTAGATTTCGCGTTAGTTGGGAGCGAATTTTAGTCACCGCCTCACCGGGAAAACAAAGTGAAAACAAATTTTTTTTTTTTTTTTTTTATTCACTCCGAAATTTGACTCCGATTCAAAAACAAATTCAATCGGAATATTTGGAACCGACCTTGATGCCATAAACTTGACTCCTTCCCAACTGAAAACACCGACGTTCCGATCCGTGCGCTACCCTCAACACTCCCCAATTTTTTCACCCATTCTTTTTTCTCTCTCAATTTTCCCTAATCCCCAAATCAAACAAAAAAACCAACCACCCATTCATTCATGGCAACACTAAGATTGACACATTTCGATCTAATCTTAATAATGCAGGGTTGATTCGGACCAAAGAAAGTACAATACAAATACAAAAATCTGGCGATTTGATTTGATTTATGGGTTGAATGAGATATGATAAAGTTAGGGTTTGAAGTTTTCGAAACCAATAATATTATATATTATTATATGAGATAAATAGAGCGAAATGATGTCTGAATTGGTGGCCCGTACCGGTCGTCATCAGCAGCGGTACGAGGAGGGTTGCCGTCTCATTGCCGGGTATGATTTGTCTCTCTTCTCTTCGTATCATAACATATCATTATTGAATTGAATTGTGGAATATGTTTTTCCTTGCGGGTTTTCAATTAGATTGGATTTTTGTTTGTTTATGTGGAAAATTTGGAGTATAATGTGGGCAATTTGATCGAGAATGAGTTCGGTTTTGATGTAATATAAAGGACTTTGTGTTTGTACGTTCTGGAGACAATAAATCCCATGTCGGAAAATCTAAGCTTAAGAGGATACTCCACCCGATGCTGCTAAGTGGTTTTGGGTTGGATGACCTGAACTCTAATATGATATTAGTGTGCAGGCTATTTAACCCCGTGTTAAACCTGACAGGCACTCGGGTTCCAGGTCCCTCAACATAATCCATCCACGTGTTTTGACTCAAAATTACGCCATACATGAGAAGGCGTGGAAATATTAGCCTCACAAAGCAGTATATATAAAAATATGGGACTATTACACCCATTGCCAATTGGTTTTGTATTGAATGCTCTAAACTCGAATAACCAGTTATGTTCCTCATTATCTTTCTTGTTTCTATAGCTTCTGTTTTATAAGGAACTCTCGGTTTGATCAGTGGATTAGGTGGGGATAAAGAAAATTAAATGTGGAAGAATGTATTATTTTTTGTTTGATATCAGTGGATTAGGTGAGGATGAACAAAATTTGGACAATTTTGTTGGAGAATACCCTTTGGTGATTTTGTGTCAGAGCTTTCTATGAATTAGCAAAAACGCATTCATGATAGCTAAGCACAGGTTACGGGTGCATGTTGTTTTAATTATTTTTGAGCTCATTTTTACTGAAATGAATGCATAGTCCGTTTAAAGGGGTGTTTGTAGGTGATGGCATGATGTGTCTTGGGTACAAAATCTGTGCATATATGTAACTTGGATATAGTCATGACTCATAATAGAACTTAAAATAATTCATAGAGAGTGTAGTGTTCATTATTAGCAGAATGTTCTGATTGTTTTTGTGCGCACCAACAATAAGGTGTTTCACTTCCGGTATGGTGTTATCATGGGTTCAACAGAGTAGTCCATTGACAAATGGATGCACATAACTACTATTGTAGCAACTACTTGTGTTTCCAATTTGCTTGAGTTACTTGTGTTAGTAACCATCTCTCCCAAAAGCTGTGCAACCCCATACTTGCACGTGAAGAGCAGACAATAACAGAATTATTCAGAACAGACAGATTCAAGATTAATAGATGGGGGATGGAAGTGCCAAAGCTTGAACCTTGGATCTTCCAAAGAACCAAGCTTTGATACCATGTTAGTAACCATCTCTCTCAAAAGCTTAAGATGTTAGGAGAAGGAACCGCAATGAATATCATGCTTAACAACTTGAGGATAGTAGACGGAAAATGATTTTGAAAATTAAAATAACCAATTCCCTAATGCCTTTTCGGTTGAATCTTCATTTATGAGGAATAATTTCTACTTGAAGACGCTATTGAGTTAAGTAGGAAAGTTTAGTCATGTTGATGCCTAGAACTGGATTCCTCTCCTTAAGACCTGTGCAGGAAGAATTATCTAATAATCCTTAAGAGACCTTCGCCACTATTAGCAAATGAATGTGTCATTTAATAAGATAAGGAAACTGAAAATTCGTGCTCAAATCCTTGGAAAAAAAATCCAATGTGAATGCCAATTCTTCTTGCTGTATGTAATCTAGACTTTGACAGCCTATATCAACTTCAATCTCTATGTTTTGACTCCTTAATCAATAACAGATGTATACCCTATAAGTATCGGTATGCTGATGGGATTAGTGATGACGAGTCTGAGAAGATTGTGGAGGTGCTAATGATCAACTCTGCTAGTGGACCCGGGCTTTTGTTTCCAAAGGTACAAATTATTAATGCGTTAAGAGCATCTCTTTTCACTACAATTGTAATATCTGAAGTTCTTTGTGCTGCAACCATCCTTTACTATATATGGTGTTACATTGTCTTTTCTTTGAAGTGGTTATAATATTGTATTCCATTGTTTCAGTGCTTCCATGTGAATTATCTTATATCATATATTGTATTGTTGATTGCCTGTTGTTTAAGAATATATTTATTTGCTGCTTCTGTATGGAAGATTTAGACATCCATTTACATGAATTAGAAATCCATCTAATTAAAATGTTGAGACATGACGATTTTAGGAGATATCTTGTCCATGGACCACTTTCTTCTTTTCTGTTTCTTTTTTATAGAACATACATATAATCGAAAGCACCGAATAGAGCAGCGTGTCAGTACAGCTTTAGATTCTGTTATAATCTGTCCGAAAGCTCAAAAATAGGAAAAGAAAAGGCTCGATAACCCCAATGAGTTATTCTCTACAAAAAGAGTAGAGATACAAAAGTCTAGTTTAATTCGCGTATACTCATCTCTACGTCCTCGAAGTCTTTCTAATTCTTGCTGGCCAAATACACCAAAAAGTATACCTACAGGATCTTATCTAACAGAGCCCGACACTGTGTTAGCTTGCTTGGGGTATTTGAAAAGGCTTGAGTATGTGCGCTGCTGTCAAGGATTGGTTTCTTCACAGTTTTATTATGGTTTTGGTTGCAGGAAGAATGGAAAAGCTTCAAACGCTTCTATTTGTGTGATTGTTCAAAAGTATTACAAGGATATTCGTGGATCAATGTCTTTATTTGTGTCCCTTGAAGGGTAGATTGGTTTTCCTTTCTTCACATTGTTAGTTGTAGGCTTTTCTTCTTTCCTATTTGTCCAATTTTATACGAGTTTCCCTTGGATATTGTTCTTTTTATCGTATATAAATAACTTCTTCTTTATCTATGAAGCATAGACCCGACACGCGTTTCGACGCAACACACAACATGCAATTTTTCCAAAATGAAGGACACGACACTTGGGGGGGGGGACATGTTCTTAATTAATTATATATATGCAATAAACATTATAAATATTTAAGAATTCAATAAAATGAAACTAGATTGCATTAATAACCCAAATGCTCAAAACATGATCACTACATTGTTCCATAAATAAAGCATACATAGAGTAAATTGTTCCATAGAATGATAGAAAACAAAAGGGGAATATATAAGTGGCTTAGTTGCCTCATCCTCAGTTGATGTCGCAGTGAAGAAACACTAGGAGTAATAGCCATCTAAATTAATTATCAAGTATTAAGGACTATAATTAAATCCAAATATCGGATAGTGTCGGGCCTGACACGTGGCCTCCAAGAGAGTGTCCGCACTTCATAGTTCTTTATCAAAGAGAAAAATAATAATACGAGTAAAATCTAGTTTTGGAATCCTTGGCCATGTTATTTCTTTAATAAGCAAGATTTGTGGGTCATTGAAACTTGATGATGTATTCAAGGTCACGTTTATTTATGGTGTAATGTTGGAGATTAGATTTGCAAAACTAAATAGCGCACGAGAAAAGTTAGAGGTTATTGGAACCAGGCCGGGAAGTTTAGAAATATGTACTCACCATGAAACTAGTTTCAGAGAAGCGTTCGTGTTTCTCAGGCCCCCCCCCCCCCCCCCCCCCCCCCCTAAAAAAAAAAAACACTGAGGGGACTTTGAGCTTTGGGAATCAATATTTTGTCCTGATTAGGTTAACCAGAAAACCCCATTTAGTTATGGCCAATTTGTTTGCAGGTTACACAAAAAGAGAGGGAAAAAGAAAAGAGACTGATCTAGAGCAGGACAGAATCTATCAGAGTTCCTCATTTATGCAATTTATATATGATATTGTACTAATTTTATGACAATTATGTTTTGGATTTAAAGGAAGTACTTAGGGTGGCCCAACTCCCTATTGAAAGAACATTCAGCAAATTTTGGATGCTGCTTTTCTGTTACCTTTTGGGGTTGCAATTGAGTTGCAAACTTATTGAAATCTTCTACTTCATCACTTCCTTATTCGGGGAAGGGATTTCGAGTATTAGATTGTTAGGTGTTGCATTGTTAGGAACATATGCTACTCAGTTTACCCTAAGCAGGGGAAAGGGACTAATGGGGGTCTCATTTTTAAATATAGTTGTTGATTATGAATGCATTGGGTGTACTCATTACAAGGTATCTACTGTGGCGGGTAGGAATTCTTTGGTATGGATTGGGTTTTACACTTCATTTGGATAGACAAGAGGGAATGGACAGGAAGGAATTGATTAGTATGGCATGGAAAAGAGAGGAAAAAGGATTAGTTTGACTTTATTGTTGTTTGGGTAGTTAACCATGGAAAGGAAAGGATTGAAAACAACTCTTGTTTAGAGAAAGAAGAAAATAAAGGAAAGGAATGTGGCTTAACTTTTTTTTTTTTTTTACTTTATATCTATAGATTATATATTAAGCGCGAGTAGAGAGTTTTTGGTATGTACACGAAATTACTAAATTACCCCTCTAGCGTATTTTGTTTTTTATTAGAAATAAATGCTTTTATTGATATAAAATAGCAATACAAGTGATCAAAAAAGAGCCATCTGGTGGACCAGAAGTTCACCACAATAGCTTCCCTGAATCATCACATAATCATAGTATCATACTATAAATTAGTATTAAATAATGCGATAGGAAGAATTTGAACTCATGACCTTTAACATAGAACATCTTTAATTACCACTAAACCAGATGTCATTAAGTTATAATTTGAAGAATTACTAATTATCCTATTGGACACACACATGCACCGCTACACTAGTATACCGTTATTTATTTAGTTTACAATTCTATATGATACAGTTAATTTGGAATAATGTAAATAATTCATTAATTGAGTCTTCTTTCCATCTAATTCCTCCCAAATTTGGAAGGAAACAAATAGGGGAATAGAACAATTGACAATTTCCTTCTATTCCTTCCTTCTCCTTTCCAATTCATCTCAAATATCTATAGAAACGAGTGATTAGTAATCACTCCTCTTTTCCTTTCTTTTTCCTTCTAATTCCTTCAATCCAAACGGACTCGATGCCTGATACTAATATAGCTGATGGACAGCAGTTAAATGTCTACTTCTCCTAAATAAAGTATTGGTCTTGTCAAATAGAGTGATTTCCTACAACTCCAGAAGATCTCGATCCACAAATTAAAACGTAAATTAATTTTCGAAAGAATGCCATCTCAGCCAAATTACTGACCCTGGACCCAGAACACATTCTCTTAGATTCCCTTAGTAATTGTAAAGAAGAATCCCAGTGAGATGCCACAAATATCACATTCTCTAAGAATCTTCCTTTTTAGCATCCATTTACAAAATTTCCCTCTTACCAAATTCCAGAGCTGCACTCACTGATATTCATCTCCAGAGGTATTTGAACTTTTTCTTAAGCACCAATTCATCAAAATAAGATTGTGCCATGCCATCAGAGATGCATGGCTCCCATCAAATCTAGTTCTTTGAAGACCTTGACCCGAATAAAGTTTGTAAATTTGCAATGCAACTGAATATAATCAATGTCTTATGAGCTATCCTTTCACAAAATACACCAACATGGAGAAGACATAATATTGTCTCCTTTTTGAATTAAATCATAATCATTGTCCTTTCCCTTCAATCCAACCAAGCGAAAATTTGTTTGAAGTCATCTTTCAAATCACTTCTATCTATTACTAATAGAAATGGAAGAACCCCCTATTTTTTGGGGGGCAAGTGCAGACCAAATTTTGTTTTTTCAAATTTAACCCTGTCATTATTTTGTTGTAATAAATAGAGATATTATGTAAGCAACAAGTTTTGATTCCATGGCTTTACTTGTAAAAGTTATGATTTTAGCTTTTGAACCAGTACTTCATTTACTAAATAGATTTTCATTTTAAACAAGTTGATGCGCATGCGCTAAAAGAGAAGATGTGCACACTGTAGCATGCTGGTTAGGTTAAAATTGAGGAAAAGAGGGGGTTTGAAAAACAAGGATCCAGATGAATTCCCCTTCCAAAGTTTAGCATCCCAAGAATGTTTATAGAGTGGAAACCCTCGGATAATGGTTAGAAGTGAAATCATCAACTCCCAGTTTTTGAGATTATTATATTCCAATAATATTTGAACAGAGAAGACCAATAAACCAGATTAGAATTAACATATAAAGGTCTCAGCTTGTGAAGCCTCATTTAAGTCATGGACCAGGTTTATACCTTGTCAAAATTCTTCATGAGAATCAAAGGTCTCCTATCGAACACCTTGATACCTTTAGAAGGGCAGCACAAAAATCAAACAGGAAGGTAAATCAAATTTTCCAATAGTAAAATCCCTAAAATAAGAGAATGCTAATGTATGTATTTTCTATATAATAAATATTCCAAATATCCATTCAGATGAATCAGCCAATGTGTTCTTATTGCGTCTCATATCATTATGTTCATAACTTAACCAAACTCGATCTTGATTGCCGTATAAGTGAAAATTAGAACCCATACCACATGCAAATAGAAGACCATCAAAGATGGTTATCTTTGTAAGTTAAAAAGACTGTAGTAAGAAGTTTTACTTGTACTATTACCCAAGTGCACCAGATGCAGGTATTACAATGTAGACAATGCAATTTTATACTAGATGATGGTATCATGTTTATCTAATTGGTCAAACTTATTGATCAATTTTTTTTTTTAGAATCTTTTATATTTTTTTCATAATTTTTCTGCCCATCTAATTATATATCATCGTGTATCGCTCGACACTGAAACTGAGAAAGCAATTGGGCATACAATGCTTTGAACCATGTACTCGGTACGCATACCAAGGAAGCAATTGGGCATGATGAAGTAAATGTGTTTGTTGAGATTATAGGCTCTAATTTTGTGATGTCCATATTTGTTTATATTGAGTCTAAGATTTGAGATCTCCTCTATTTAAGCAATATCTTTGATTGAGATAAACAAATCAATCAAAGATACCCCTACCTTATTTAGTTCCCTCAACCTTATTATATAGTATATACCCTTGTAGTCTTGGTTATTTCAACATATGAAATACAGATCTCTTCTTGTCTCTATATTTTTTTATGTGGTATCAAAGGACTAAGATCCTATTTTGTTGAGGCCTCAAAAATATTTGCTTCCGCCAGCAGGCGATGCATAATATCGCCTGCTGGACCACGATAGTCGGTACCTCTTCAACTTATCTCGTAGGACTTGCAAACTCGTCATTACTCTAACCTACCCCATCTGTGGAATCTTTCTCTTAGAACCTTATGGAACCAACCTATTGACCTCGCTGTCATCTCTCCGCCGCTTGTCGTGTTTAAGAGCACACTAATCAAAATTAAAGGATTATATTGCATATTCATTGGTTAATTGAAACATTATTTTATTAGGAATTTCGGACTAAGCTTAGTATTTTTCTTTGAGTACATACCATGCATGGATAGATCCGGTGTTTAAGCCATGTGGAAGAGGGGAAGGAAAAACATGCTACACGTGAGTTCTATAATAGATGGAAGAAAATGAAAATAGTATGCAGTCCATACAGACCTTAGAAACGTCACCCTCTTCTTTACTTCTATGGCAGATGGACGAAAATGCACTAATCGCTGAAACTCTTGGAATTTGTTTCCGTCCAAATTTTCCAACCCAAACCCATATAACAACAGACATGCTACACGTCCATAAAACTCTCCCATCTCCTCAGATAAGCCCAACTACGGTTGACAAAATAAACTTTCGGCTCACCCAAAGCCTCCCCAAGTATGTCAAAGAGATGCCCGAAGCTTCCAAGCCATCTTGCAGTGAAGGAGTAAGTGAATGAGACTCAAAATTTGCACAAAATACAGAGATTTGAAGAGAAGGATTATAGGTTGGCTTTTACAGTGATGACGACTTTACGGTATTGAATTTATGGAGAACCCAACACCAAGCAAAATCCTTGATCTTAAAAGGATCATCTTTCGTCTTCCCCATGATATCATCCAAAGAGGACTACATATTACGTGGCATACTAATGTGAGGAAAAACTGACTTGGACAAATCCCGAAAGAATTAAAAGGTCCAACATGATTTTGAGTCACATTTTTTATAAAATCCAAAGTAAATAAATACCATAAATTCCTAATCTTTAATAATATATAGTAATTAATTTTGATTATTGACTAATTAATTATTAAAATTTGATTATATTATTGAAATGCTTTTTTTTTATTATTAATATTATTATATTTGATTATGCCTATTTATTATGCAATTGGAAATACTCTTAGACCCTAAGAAATAGCACCAATTCAGACTAACTTAGAACATTTCTAATGGTGAAATTATTTTTTTAACTTGTTAAACAACTCTTTTTAACAAAAGGTGATCTATTTGGAGTTAAAGACTTGGGACTCATAGCATCCAAACCCACAGTAATCATCTAGCCAAACAAGCTTTCTTGCATTATCCTGCCATAGAAACAACTGCAAACAAATTGTGAGGAACTTTCAAGGACCTCGTTCGATTCAATACCTGAATACTAACTGTCCAGCTTTATCTTTTCATGATGGTTATTGTGATGCTTTTACTGGAAACGAAGAACTTAAGATGTTGGCAGTTGGCATAATCTGACTGAGCAAAGATCATTATAAAACTGTATTTATGGAAGTATATGTTTGAACTGTCATGATTTTTTTCAATCTCCTAACCCATGCACAGCTCTTAAAGATTTAGTTTTACATGTACATATATCAATAAGTTAGCTTGCTGTTAACACTGAGGGACTTTTTTTTCCCAACATATCTGATGGTTTACAGATATTCTTTTATTATTTGAAAAGATGCACATTCTTATATGTGGTTTAAACGTCAAAGTCTCCAAGCCTGGGCCAATTTTTATTGTACTGTATAACGACATTTAAGCATAAAAATGACAATATCTATATATATTTATCAGTGTTTTAAATAGCGTTACTTCGCGCTCTATGTAGCGCGCTATAGCGCAAATTTTCTCCCAAACGCTATGTAGCGTGCTATAGATTGCGTATGGCACAAAAAGCGTGGGTGTTTTGGTGGCGTGGCATGCTGTAGCGTGAAAAACGTACGCTAGTTGGGAAAGACCAAAACTAGGTCAAATAAATGAATTAAGTTAGCAAAGCTTAGCTCGTTATTTTCTACTCCCAGCTGTCGACTCCCCTCTGCACGTCATCTCACCTCTGTTCATCATTGCTGCTTCTCCTTCTGTCCGTCGTCTCTCCTTTCAGACGTTGTCTCTCCTCTGTTCGTCGTTGCTGCTTCTCCACTTATGTCTGTCGTCTCTCCTTCTCCTGCTGTGTTCTCCTTATGTAAGGTATTCCTTGAGCCCTAGGCTCGTTTTATTTGTTGGCTGAACCCTAGGCTTGTTTTGTTTGTGGCTGAACCTAGGCTCGTTTTATTTGTTGGCTGAATCTAGAACTCGATGTGTTTGCAAGTTATGTTACTTGGATTTTTGTGTTATTGTTATTTGAAGTGTTTTTATGGATTTTTACTAATGTTCTTTAGTATAAAATTATTTTTTATTTTTTAATTATTACGCTATTGGAGTCCCGAAAAACTTACGCTATACACTACGATATTTGCGCTACGCGCTTCCGGAACCAAAATGCTATTGCTCACGCGATCGCTATTTAAAACATTGATATATATATATATTATATAAAGACGTGTGTGTCTATATATCTAAATCAAATTAATCTATTTACTAATTATTAAGAAATAGGGTCAGCTTATTCCCCGCAGGCATGAGCAGTTTTCTATAAATGTAGACAGTGCCACAGGCGTTGGTTATACCTAGTTTATGATTCTGTTGTGGAGGAGGAAATCATCTCTATATGATTGATTTTCCTGAACCTTTCAATCATAAAGCCTCTGAATTTCCTATCACCTCTTGTCCATAAGCATGATGTTAACATGTTGACTAAACAGGTGAGCGTTGCCTCATAATAATTGTTGAAATCTTTGATTAGATTGTTTATATTATTTTATTGTGATATTTATGTTTTCTAGATTTTTTTTATATTTTTCATCTTTAGGCCCATTTTTTCTGTCCTTGTATTTGTATACTTAAATATGTATATAAATATACATCTCTAGCTCAACATTTGAGTAGGCCAAACCAAAATATTCTTCTTGGTAACAGAGTGAAACCTTAGCCCCCAACAGATTCCTAGCCTTCTGCGAAACCCTAGCCCTGGGCCCGCCGACACAAAACCCTAGCCCCCAGCGAAACCTTAGCCCCTAGCCACCTCCCTCTCTCTAAAAACAAATACTTGAAACTGTACATTAAAGAAAAAGGGAATACTTGAACCTGTTTTCATGGTCAAGTGGTGGGGCTCTCATTAAGAATATTTTTAATTCAGTTTTCACAAATCTTTGACGCATAATTTTAGGGACAACCTGTTTTAGCGTATGCCCGCATCTTACATTTTATTTGATTTTTTAATTACTGGTAGGATATTGAAAACATATTGTAACCAGTGATTCTGAAGATAAATTCATATTATCCCCCTTGCCACCCCCCATTTTCTCCATATAATTGTAATTGTTAATATAGGTTATAGAATTTCCTATGTGACTGCATTTTGAACTCTTTTTTTCCTTTACAGGGTGGATGGGAAAATGATGAAACTGTTGAGGAGGCAGCCGCACGTGAAGCTTTGGAAGAGGCTGGAGTCCGAGGGGACTTAAAGGTTAGAACAAAATTAAACAGTCCTTTTTGTTTTTCCTTGGTGATACAATTATTGTTAAACATGTACAATTGAAAGTCAAAGTAGACTCTTAATTTGGGACATAATATGAATTTATGGTTTCTAATTTTCCATTTCCCCGACTATCTAATTTTGTGGGTTTTTCATGTTGTCACTCCCTCTGCTTCAGATTAAGAGTCTACTATAGTACTTTTTTAAAAAAACACTAATTTCAACTTGATCAATGGTCAATAACTAGTAATTTTCTGTTGTAAGATTTTGTACATTGGTTCTGCCCCAAAAGGGACTATGTCTGGTACTCTCAAGATAGAGTGAGTGATCTCTTTTATATTTATTATGCATGTATAGAACAACTTTTTACGTGCATTACAATAATTCGCAACAAGTTGTGCTGCAAACAAGATGTATAGGTTGAGTTGTAAACATCAGCGTGTCGTAGGCACGCCACATGTATAATAGGCAAGAGTACACCATAACAAATTTGCAATTGTGTCATTGGCACTGGCATTGGGCATGGTGCATTGAGAACACATGCTGTCACGCCTTGATATACCCATTAAGATATTGTCTGCTTTGCGCTCAAACCCTTACAATTTTGCTTTCTTTAAAAGAAATCTTACTAGGAAAGACTGTTGATCACACGCAAATAGCTGATGACTTTACAACACCCTAGGAGATATGGGACGAACTATGTAACTTGCAAGCACCACTGCAATCACCTAAGTGCCCATACTACAGCTTACGCATAACATTCGGGTTGTTACATAAGTACGCACAAACTCAAACATATATATGGCCAGTCTCCTATTTGGATGGTCCGTATTCAGGACCTTACTTCTGGTTTGTCTGTATACATGATATAACAAGTATGGCAGAAGTTTCATAGTTGTTTAACTTTGTACATGCACATATGTGTGTATATATATATATATTTGTGTTGCAGCATTTTCTGGGGACCTACAACTTCAAGAGCAAAACGCTCCAAGACGAGTTCAGTCCAGAGGGATTATGCAAGGCGTACATGTTTGCGTTGTATGTGAAGGAGGAGCTGGATACTTGGCCGGAGCAGAGCCTTCGTAGAAGAAGCTGGCTCACGATTCCCGAGGCAACCGAGTGTTGCCGGCACCCTTGGATGAGAGAGGCCCTCGAGGAAGGCTTTTCAAAGTGGCACGACGATGGTATGATTTCCACCATGCCGCCTTCCTCTCCGCCCTGATCACCTTTGATTTTTAGATTAGGCACCATCTCAAGATTATTGTGGCCTTTTACTTTTCACCTTTTTTCTTTCATTTTTTTTGGTTTTGAGGTGGTAGGGGGGTAAGAACAGAGAGGATGCAGAAAGTTGTTTTTGATTTTTAGAGTTTTAGCCGTGCTTACTGAGTAGTCCCCCCACCTCCTCAAATTAATGGTTTTTGCAAGCTTGGAAGATGACAAAATAATTATTTTTTCTGATTTAAAAGATGAGGATGTGATGTGAGATTTTTCTGTTATTTTTTCGGTTTTTCATAAAATTCAACTCATTCGGTAGTGATTAAGATAGTATTTCATGTAAAACAAGAAAAATATGGAGATATTTCACGACATCACTTTTTTCCGCTACTTCTCATGAAAACTAATTTTTTTCATATCATCAAACCCCTGAACCTGAAGGTTCTCTTTGAGAATCTTGGCGTCCTTTTGGTTAAAAAAATGATTAATGTTGAAAAGTTGAAAAAATGAATGCTTTGAGAAAATGTTTATCTTTTCTGCATTTTAACGCAAATTTATTTTTTATCTGCGGTTTAAAGAATTGGATTTCATGAAAAAACATATGAATATACATAATATAATATTTCATTAAAGCATTTATCTCATCTCGTTTTTTGGTAAAATTAAGGTAAAATATCGTATCATAGTAAATAACTTGTTTTTATAATAGATTATGCTAAACTGGTGCTCTCTCAACCCATCATGATTAAGAGTTTTTTTTTTTTTTTTTTTGGTTTCTAAAATTAAATAATCCCTTTGACTTTTCCATCTATTTATACTGTGTTGCTAATTTTAAACTTATCAATGATCAGTAACTTAACTAGGATTTTGAATTGTGGGGTGCGTTGAATTATTTTGTTACAAAGTTTGAAAGAATGCATAGAACAAAAAATATTCTGAAAGAATACTTCATTAGTATACAATAATGTTTTTCCAGAAAAGTTATACTTTCCCTCTTTTAAATGAACAATTAGAGTAAATGACACTACAAGCCCTTAAACTATGTCCTAAGTTTCAATTAAGCCCTTAAATTATTCAAATTGAACACTAGTGACCCTTCCGTCCAAATCATCCGTTAAATCAAACAGATTGATGATTTTTTTGGTCATTAATAAGGTTAATTGAAAAAAAGGGAAGAAAATTATAAGAAGAAAATAAGGTTAATTGAAAAAAAGGGAAGAAAATTATAAGAAGAAAGAGAAAGAAGTAAAATAATTTAGAAAATCATAACTTATAAAGTCCAAAATAAGATATCTATGTACAAATTTACACATATATAAATACATGTGAACCCAAATATATATATAAATGTATCATTGAAATAAAACTAATTTAATTGATACACTTATCTATGTAAATATGTACATAAATTTCTTATTTTGGGTTTTCTAAGTTATGATTTTTGTGATTTGTACAACAAAAATAAAGATGGAAGAAGTAAGATGGCGGAGGCGGGAAGAATTGGCTTGACATTTTAACAAAATAATTAATGTTGCTGTAGTACTTCAATAACAATCCTTAAGTGTTCTATATATTTTTCTAAATTATTTTGCCTCTGTCTTTCTTCTTCTAATTTTCTTCCATTTTTTTTTCAATTAACTTTATTAATGGCCAAAAAACTCATCAATCCATTTGATTTAACGGAGGATTTGGATAGAAGGGCTATTAGTGTTCAATTTCAATAGTTTAAGGGCTCAATTAACACAAAATTGAGTTTAGGGGCTTAATTGAAACTTAGGATATAGTTTGAGGGCCTTTGGTGTCATTTACTCGAACAATTATATCGTGATATAGGACTGCAATATGTGGATTTTGGAAACTAATTCAAATGCCAGAAACTTTGTCTTACCAGTAGCCCAAAAATACTTAGATTATTGCTTGTAAAACTAATACGTGAAAGGCCTAATTAGTATATAATAATTTACTTATTTGATACATTCAACTATATTCTTAATTTTTGTAACATCTCAAAAAAAAAATAGTAGACTTTAATTCCCTCTCGATGATCTAACTGGTTAAAAGATGCCCTCTCTTTGCATTTATTATGATTCTTTCTCCATGAGTATCATAATTTGATAATTCTTATTATTCTAAAAAAAGGCGGTTCTTCTTTTTCAAAACGAAATCAAAGATTATTTTTCTTCCTATATAATTCTCATGTATGTGAATACGAATTCATCTTCGTCTTTCTCCGTAACCAATCTTCTCATTTACGATCAACATCTTCTGGAGCCCTTCTTGAACGAATCTATTTTTATGAAAAAATAGAACATCTTGTAGAAGTCTTTGCTAAGGATTTTCAAGCCAATCTATGGTTGTTCAAGGCAAGGCCGGCCCTGAGTTTTGAGGGGCTCTAGGTGATTTTAGTTTCGAGGCTCTTTTGTATATTTGTGTAACATAATTATATCAATAAATTTCAACAAATATACACACACACACACACATATATATACAAATTATGAGATTTGAAAAGTAACAAAAAGAGTAATTAAATTTCCTATTCATATAGAATTTAGTTAAAACAAAAACTAAAAGATAGTATTTTATTCAACAATAAGAGAAAAAAAAAGCCCTCAAATAAACTCATCGATATATTGGGTTTAGGGTTATTTTATTGCATTTTTTTTTAACTTTAGTTGAATTGGGAACTTGGGCTTTTGTACTTGTTAAAAAAAAGGAAGCTCAATCCCGCCCATATCAAGACTCCGAACTCGAAAACTCAAAATCACGAGTTGCAAGACAAGCAGCATCACTTGTTGAAACAATTCTTCCGTTTGCTTTTATTTAGCCAAAAATTATTATAATTTTACCTACTATAACTTATATATAAAGGAAAAAAATTTCGTGGACATTAGGCGACCGCATAGATCTCCTATGCTTAGAGCCGGCTCTGGTTCAAGGATTCTTTCTCGCATTATGTTAGGTATTAAAAAAAGTCAACTCTCGCGTCAAAAAAGACTTATCTTTTAATGAATAAATAGAAATATTACTTGATTGATATCATAGATCGGGAAGAGAGGGAAAAAGAAGGGTGAGACTATTTACAACCTCCATTTCTCTCACTAACACTTCTCATCTCACAAACACCTTCCAAATATAATTTTTTGATCACTAACACCCCCTATTTACCTATCCTATTTACTTTAAGTAATTTATATAAAGTATGTAATTAAAAATATAATTAACCTTAACTAAAATTAATCACACACTTTAAAAATATAATTAACTTTAACTAAAAAAATTAATCTATCAATTTATCTATGGGTAATAAATTAATCTTAAACTCTCTTGATGTGGGGAGAAAATATGATATTTAATCTCCTAATGTGGGGAAAGTAAATGGAATAAATTCGGCTGAAATGGGGAGGCTAGCTTTTAAACTCACTGAAAAATTTTAAAGTTAAACTCTCCTCATGTGGGGAGAACATATGCTATTTACTCTCCTGATGTGGGGAGAGTAAATGGAATAAATTCGGCCAAACTAGGGAGATAGTGAGATATAAGGGATGTGTTTTAAAGTGTGTGATTAATTTATTACCCATAGATAAATTGATAGATTAATTTTTTTACCTTAGAGTAAATATGTTAATTGAGGGGGGTGTTTGTGAGATATAAGGAGGGTGTTTAAAAGTAGATCTATTCAAAATTAAATGGGATGTGTTAGTGATATAAATGAAAGTTGTAAATAGTCTCACCCAAAAAGAATTCAACTCATTGTTGTAATTAAAAACATATCAATAAATCAAAATAAAGCTGTTAATTTTAAATTTTTTAATCCTTTTTATTTTCAATTTAAAATTTAAACAGATATGTATATACGACAATGTAGTTTATTGATGGGTAAATTAAGTTGATGAGACCACGTGAGCAAAGGCCAAAGGTAGTATGATTGATATATTGGACAATTAGGGGGGCCCATTCACAATCCTTGACCCTACAAATACAACCAATTTGTGTTGTGTCTAGCTACATTACTAGTACGTGATTATATACAACTAATCCACATCTAGAAAATGAACCATTGTAATTTTATCCAAAAGAAAAATAAATATAAGACTGCTATTATTGTCAAGAGAATTGTATTTATTATCAAAAAAATGAATAATTTTAAAAGTATAAAATTAGACATATCAGAATTACACGTTACACGATAATATAATACGAATCGATACGAAATTATAAATTAATGGCTAGATTTTTAATGAATTCGGGTGGTTATTGGGTTCCCACATTTGACATAAAATGATAATGAATTAATTTCGGATTTAACCTTAACAAATTCGGATCACCTGTTAGACGCTTAGACCTGTTAATTTTATTTTTATTTTAATAAAACTAACGTTTATTAAATCAATGGAGGATCTCTATCGATTTTGGATCTATACATATTTATCCCTACTTTTTTAATAATTTTAATTCTTCGCTCATCTTATTTTTGTTAAAGAAAGAAATTAGATTAATTTTTTTTAAAAAAATTATCTCTTTGATAGCTACTATTATGTTGTGTCGTGCCGTGTCGTGTCATCAATAACAAACCAAGTTGTATATAAATTCAAAAATATCACCCGATACTATATCGGGTCGTGTTTAGATGTAGGCAAAATTAACCCACATTCGTTTAGACCCGACACAAAATTGACACGAACAATCTGTTAACGGGTTTACATACAATATAACTTTTCAAAGCAATATTATACATGAATATGAGATGTAGAATATTTCACCACATGTCTCAACTTATTTGTCAACTTTTCACATACATAAATAAATTATTTTTTCTTATTGTTATTAAACAAAGGCTTAGAGCACCAATTATCACTTATGCTACACCTTGTTGTTCAAACACTTTACGATATAGTAAATGAAAGAACCATGAAATCTCTTGCATAAATTGTAGAATTAGGGTATCCATGTTTAGGGTAGTACCACTATATGAACAAATTTGGCTTTTGTAAAAGGCAACACACTATGCGCCAAACCGAGGTGCAGCAGTTGAAGGCCCCGTTTTAGCATTTTCTTGGTACTATTAGTAGTAAATCAGGCCCGAGCCCAGCCCACGTGGAAAAAGAATCCAACAACTAATTGTGGAAAAAGATGATAAAAAGAATCCAACTAACCTGAGGAAAAAAAAAAAAAAGGACAACCAAGTTTCAATATATACTCAACTTTATTATGTGTCAGACCAGGGTCCAGAACTTTATTAGGAGGCTTATGGTACACAAGTTACTAATATTAACAGATTGGCTTTCACAGAAATATCTCCATGTTTTTCGAGATTCAAGAATGGCCGGTAGTATTGTTGAAGTGGTTATCGTCAATGTAACGTGTAATGTGTAATTTTATAACTATATAGTATAATTTATAGCAATCTATAATATGGTAAAAGGTATAATTTTTTGATACAATTTAATGACTTTTACGTACAAAGTTCTTTAGTGTATGTCATATCTATCGTTACAATATGATGTATATACCACTACAGGGGTAGATACAATAAATATGTACTGCAACTATTTTTATGCAAGGGACTAGCTACTATAAATATAGTGGGGTCTAGTGATCCAATTTGGTATTTAAAATATACATTTAAATATGGTATATTTTAGATATATTTTGACTAGTCTATATAATTGACAATACTAAAAAAAATAGTAAATAACGGAGTCAAATTATAAAAAAGTTAAAAAAGTCTGTAGCCGAATCATATTTAATTTTCAAGCCAAATGCTCCTAATAATGTTTAAAAATTGTGTTCCAAATGTATTTTGAGTGATACAGATGCATTTAGAGTTGCTATTGGATTATCCTATTTTAAGTCAACCCCATAAACCAAATTTTCTAGCTATGACATTGTGTCTATATAGACCAAACTCGAGATATTCATATTATGAAAACGAGAAGGATGCCAACAGGTTACAATAATAGCCAAATGCTCTCAAATTAAAGGCTGGTTAGTATATGATCTGGCTTACAGTTTAATGGTAAATGTATATTCCTCGCACAAGAGAAAATTTTAGGGTTGGAAACTAGTGAAACAAGTTCTATGAAGAAAAAAAAAAAAAAAAACTAATTTTACAGGACCTAGTAAAATTCCGGGCGGAAGTAAATTTTCATAAAGGACCCAAGGGAGAGGAAAATATAAGTTCAAGCCCCATCGCGCGAGTACATTTTCAAATCCGAACAGTTAATAGAAGATAATTAATTAAGCTCCACTCTAGAGCAATAATAAATTCGTTTCATAAAAAAATAAAGGAAATCATCTCCTTTTCATTTTCCTTTTTTTTTCTTTTGGATAACCCAAACACAGCCTTTGCTAGAATCTTGTTCATCTTCATGTATTTTAGTTCCTGCATATATAATTAAAGAAATTGATTTTCCATTACAAAAAACCCCCCTCAAGCACTATTAATTCCATTCCCCCATCTAGTACAACTCAATTGGGTAAGCTCATATTCTCAATTAAGGGTTTGTTTGGTTGCTAAGATAAAGTTTAGCTAAACTCTTTGCCCTCATCCCTAACAGAAATGGAAAAGCCATTCACCGCCCATATTGGCCGCTTTTGTCCAAAATAATAAAATATATCTGTATAATAAGGGGCCCTTCTATTTTTCGCTTTTTTTTTTAAGCAGACTGTTGGGACCAGGGACCCTAACAAAAAATTTCCAATTTAGAACAACTTCTGCTCAATTTCAGCCTTCCATAAATGTTATATATATACATACATAAATAAATATCTCCACAAATTAAACCAGCACCACATTTGTGGAAGTCAACTTTATATCCAAACATATTAGATCTTGATTCTTGAATGACAAAGTGAATCACTCACTCAGTCCACCACTCTTAACTAGTCTTAGTTTTGTTTAGTGCTTGTTTAGTTTAAATTTTTATTTATTTCTGAATTTTTTAATTTATTTTGGTCTTTAAGAATGATTAAAAATTTGAATCAAATTAATGTGTTAATGGTTTTACTTTTTTCGACTAAGAATATGATAAATTAATGTATAATATAAAGTGTTTTGGAAAAAAACAAGTTCCTGAAATTATGTGATTTCAAATTCTTGACATAAAATATAAAACTTTATTTATTTAGGATATTGGAATTTATTAAAAAGATACTTATTTTTATGAGAAGGTGAAATGATCAATATTTAATTTGATGAGAATACTTCTTATTTTTCATTGAATTTTTTTCTTACCGACCATTTTAATTATAGATAATAAGACGTTTCACCAAACTATTTTTCCTACTTCCTAATCAAATGCAACTTTATAAATTATAAATTACAAAAGCTCGAATTAAACGGACACATTTGCGTCCACAACGATTATTCCCATCATTTAACTCATAATTAAAGATAGTTCGTTATAAATAGAGAACGATTGTATTCAATAATTTTTCAAACTAAAAAAAACTAGCCCACTAAAATACAAATAGGGCTAATTAGTTACAGACAGCATATATAATGAACCTAGATAAAAAATAAATAAACAAAAAACCCCAAAAAGGCTTAATACATTACCAAGAAATTTATAATAACAAGCTCACTCAACATGAGTAGATTCATACCACCAATTTGAACTCAAAATCTCGGGCAAATTCTCCAGCATCTGAGGCATATAAACGTCGTCGTACCCATCCAACGAGCTATCGGACCTGGACCCTGATCCTGAACCAGAACCCGAACCCGACCCGGATTCCTTGGTGGGTTCATCCAAGGGTTGTTCTTCAACTTCAAGTGCATGGTCATGATGATCTTGTGTGGACTTCAATTTATAAGGAGGGTCCACCTCTTGGTGGGCCCAGCCTTCACCGGCTCGGTCAGGGACCTTTAAGCCGGAGTCCCGGCCGGTGAGCCTTTGGACGAGGGCCCGGAAATTGGAGGCGGTGGCGTTGACCTTCATAGGGTTGGAGATGTACACAACTTTGACTGCAGGCTTCTTCTTGGTTTTCTTGGTATGTTGGGTTGGCTTTAGTTTTTCCATTGTAGAGAGAGAAAGAAAGTTGAGAGAGAGAGAGAGAATGGAAGAGAAAATAGATGAAGTAATAAAGGTGATGGTAAGGTAGCTAGCTAACAAGAAATACGAGTGAGAGAGACTAGTTAGGTTTATGCTCAAGTCAAGCGCGCGTCCAATTAAAAGACAGGTGTATTTTTAGGGAAAAGAATATTAGCTACATTGATAAAATAATAAATATCAACACATGTATATATCTATAATTCTATATGCGTGCCATATTTAAGACAAGATTAAAGTAGAAAAATACGTAAGCCTATACTTATCTATAAAATATTTTTGAATCTTAAATATCTATAATAGATAGAAACTTGGAGGGTGCGGTCACCCATTCGCAAGTTGCATGTCCAGCCATATTATATAATATTTTTGAATCTTAAATATTTATAAGAGATAGAAATTCGAGTCGTTAAAATTTTAAGTTTTTTTCAAGATCAAGTTGATAATTGGAATATAGTTTTAGCATGGATCAATAATTCTTGGGTCCATGAAACAATATAATTAAGGACTTAATTTGGGAATAAAAAGATGTTTTGGTGATATTTGTTTGATATTTTGAGTTGAGTTTTTAAAATTTGGTGTTTGGTAAAATTTAAAAGTATGTTGAGAAGTGAATTTGATTTTTGTTTGAATTTCTTTTAACCAACTAAAAAATCTCATAAATTTTTTTTCAAAAAATGGTTACAATGAATCTTATTTTATAGATCTCGACGAGTAGATTTCAAATATATATATTTTTTTTATCTAATTTTGATTTTTGAATTTAAAGTTATGGTATTTGAAAAAAAATTTAAAGAAAGAAAGTAAAGTAAAATAAATTTTGAGAAGTATAAAAATAAAATTAATTTTAAGTTGAATTTTTAAAATTTAAAAAAATAAACACCTACCAAACAAGCCCTTCACTTTTATATTAAGTTAGCTAGAGACTAATCGGTCGAGTTGAGTCTATTCAGGACACATCAAGTTAATTGAACACCGTAAAGTTAATTAAAAGTCTTTTCAGGATAGAGGGTACCTAAAATAATTTCATTGATAAAGTTATAAAAGAATTATATATGATGTGATTATATATTTTTATTATAATATAATACTCTAACATTTTAAAGTAGCTCACAAATGTACAAAGTGCTAAACAAAAGCTTCCGCGAAAGCAATGGGGCCTAATTAAGGACCGCTAAAATAAAAATAAAAAAGAGTTTAAGGTCTCTTCCTTTTAATTTTAAATAACAAAAACTCTCCCCAAGCTCAATCGATGTAAGATTCAAACCTCGAATTTTCCGGTATTTAGGTGTTCGAGTTAGAATTATCTATAATATAAGTAAAAATCATAGATATATACTAATTTAAATTTTTTCTAGACAAAGCCCGGTATATATCTCATTTTATTGGTCCAACCAAACCAACTATAAATTATTCTAATTGATAACTTATATTAGAATATGTAACATACTTGACATACGTATAATATTATATATAATAGTTTTTTAGATTTAAAATATGTGACATTATTTAATCGGCAATAACACAATTTCGTCACAGTTAAAAACTCAAAGTTATGATATATATATATATATATATATATAGGAAGCATGAATATATAAGAGAAGTGTGAGAGAATAGTATTATGACTTGATGTATTGAAAAGTGAAAGTTGAAGGAGAGACAGAACAGAGAGAAAAGAGTTGTAAGCAATTCAATTTTGTGCAAGTAGTTTTATGGGGAATTAGCAATAAAAATCATGAATTTGAAGGTACATGCAACTTAAATTTTAAAATATAAAATGTTATAATGTTAACCTTAAAGTAAAATTAGTAATGTAATGTGCCCCTTCCGTCTATCACAGTTAAAAAACACCAAACGGAGGATGACGTGACTGCTTACTAAGCATCGACGTGGCTAGAGAATTAGCCAAAAAAAACTCTGAAGTTTGGGATTACATGCAATTTAAATCTTAAAGTATAAAATATTGCAATGTTAACCTTAAAGTACAATTAGTAAAGCATCGACGTGTTAAACATTTCAATCCGTTTTAGAGATTCTATCATAAATACATCGAGAGAAGATGGTGGTGGGAAAATACGATTTTTCTTTCCATTGCTACTAGCATTCTGATTCATCCACCTAACACCAATTAGGGAAAAAATCGCATTCCCAATCTATAGTTACTAGCTTTTCTCCGCTATGTCAACCTATAGGGCCACCTCGATTACATCCATATAAACCTCCACCCCAAATTGCCGATTGACCCCCGCCTCTTAATTCTAAATTAGAAAACCTTGAGAAACCGTTTCTTTTATCAGAGTAAAAAAAACTCTACGAATATCGATGCGGTCGTAACCTCCGTATTTATTTCCTTTCACACATCTCCGAAATCTGAAGACCCCGTGAAGAAGCTCCAAAAGCATCGAAGAGATCTCAGGACCCAGCGAAGCTCGTACTTAATTGCTTGGGCCGCTTCTACTTTTAGCGAATTAAAGCCTACACCAAGGAATCACTGTCACCTATGATTATGTCTCAAAAGGCTTCGATTTTCGAATTGTAATGTTTTTTGTTAATGGGATGCAATGGTGATGCCGAGGAGATTAAGAAAGAAGCTGAATTTGTAGCATTGGTGTGAAGAATAAGCTTATAGCTGAAGGTGGATTTTGAAAGTATTATTATTATTGATGTCAACACCTTACTAATTATACTTTAGGGTTAACATTGCAACATTTTATAATTTAAGGTTTAAATTGCATGTAACCCCAAACTTCAGGATTTTTTTGCTAATTCTCTAACTACGTCGACGCCTAATCAATAGCCACATCATCCTCCGTTTGGTTTTTTTAACTGTGATAGACGGAAGGGCCACATTGCATTATTAATTTTACTTTAGGGTTAACATTACAACATTTTATATATACTTGAAGGTTTAAGTTGCATGTACCATAAAATTTTAGGGTTTTTTTTTTGCTAATTCTCCTAGTTTTCTTTTCCCAAATATCTTAACTTTTCCTCTTATGTAACCTCTAAGCCAAGATGTATATTAAAATAAAATAAAATTATATATAGATATTTATATTTATATTTATTATTAAGCTTATATTGCTTGTGCTTGAGTGCTTAGTAATAATAAAAAGTAGAGCCCCCAACGTAATCGGTTCCTACTTAAATGTCTAAACGGCCTAGTATGTATAGATAAAAAAATTATAATATATCACTAAATAACTCAATTGACTTAGAAAAGTTAGTTGTATTTTGAACGTTTCTTCAAAATTTTATCAACATATCCGAAAGGTTCGTTTGACGACAAAGTTTAAAAATAAAATTTGTTTACATGATAAGTGAAAAAATGAAATATGTGATTAAGTGATATGTATTTCATCTTATTCTTACTTTATAAATAGATACTCTTTAGTATTATCTAATTGTATAGATAGTAAAATTGCATACATTAACCGTCATGTGTCTCCCATTAAATAAAGTTGTAATCTCTCTCCCCTATAATTTCAATATAATTCCTCTCTCTCAATTAATTATTTATAATTCCTACATAATTAACATTTTAATAAATGCATATAATTTCATTCTAATATAATTCTTAAACATTTAATTTTTAATTTAATAGATAGTATGTATATATATAACCAAATGGTATTTACTTTCATTCCATAGGCTTACATATTTTCTTTTAACAATGTCACATTTGACTTAGGAATGGTAACGGGGCGGTTTTGCTTAAACCCGAAACCGAACCGCATTCTTTTATCCCGAACCGAAACTGCACCGAAACCATAACGTTTTTTTTTTGAAACCAAAACCGATCTAAATCAATTTACGATTAACCGATCTGATCCGCCCCGCCCCGGATAACCATTATTTTAAGGTTAAAATAAATCTTAGACATTAAATCTAAACACACAATTAAACTTCAAACAAATTAAGTATCCATTCTTTAAAAATAATATATATATTTTTATATAAAATAATATTTCTATATATTATTTATATATATATTCGGGGTGGTTCGGAACGGTTTTTAGAAAGAAAAAAAAACCAAAACTGAACCCGTGTAGGGTTTTTTTTAAATACCCGAGACCGAACCGGTCTAAAAAAAACCATCCCGAAATCGCTCCAAACGGATCGAATCGGTTCAGTAACCCGGCGGATTGGTTTTTTTTGCCACCCCTAATTTGACTAGACGTGTTTTACTTATCTTTTGATACCATATTATACAATATTAGTGCTAATCAAATCTTTTGGTGAAAAATTGATTATATTGCCAAATTAGATATATACAAAAGAACATGTACATATTGCAATATAAAAAAGTACATAAAACATGAAACTGATAATTTAATATACTATTACTGCAAGTAATTTAATCTAATCTAAATAATATAATATAAATATAGAGGGTTTGTATCTCTAATTATACATGTCTAATGATTTTACTGCAAATATTTTTTTTAATTATATTACATATAAATATAAAATAATATTGTAACTATATTATTTTTTATATAATGTTACTAAATCAATTAGTATTGATATTAATAGTAGTCATATTGTTTCAATAAAATATAAAGTTTCAATAAATATATTTTTTTTATCTCACCCATATATCATACGGGGCTTAAAACTTGTGTTATGAAAAATAAATCTTCAAATATATCCAAAAAAAAAATTATTCAAAAAAATAAAATATTTCATTAGAACACTCAAACTTATCTTTTTAATAGTATTTTTGTTCATTTTTCTAGCACGATTGGTACCGACGCGCTAAATTCACGTGAGGAGGTGGACAAAACCTTCAATAAAGAAGCGGGGCTCGCAGGGCATCAATACTTTGCCACGTGGCATCCAGATGCAAGCATGGTTTTGTGCCGCCACGCTTACATCATGTATTGACGTCACAACGATGCTGACTCGAAGGAACGCATCGGCTCGGCTCGGTTGGACTCGACTTCCATAAATGCCCTCATCACCATGCGAGAAGAATACGATGAGATGATGAGAGTTGACACAAAATTCTATAATAATCTTAAATATTTAACGAATTTGTGTAATTACCCATTCCGTTAATACAAAATGATAATGATTTCGTTACAGAATTTGGATAGCCCTTCAAACCTATTAGTTAAAAAAAAATCTAAAGTTTTAATTAAACAAAATATTTGTATCTATTTTAATATTTATATATGCGTATCCGTATTTGTTTACTATTTTTAGTTATTCATCCATCTTATCTCAATGAATTACTTTTTGGAGAATTTTTTTAAATGAATTATCTACTTAACTAACGTCTATAAATAAAATCGTATGATGTTATTCAATAATAAACTAATCTTATACAAATTTTTAAAAGATATACAATTTTACATTTTTTCAATATATATTTAAAAAAGGATCAAAATTAGTCGTATTCGTTAAAACCCGACACAAACACAAGAACAAGAAGAACCGTGGATGGCTCAGCTGTATAGAGCACTGCGCAAGGACCACAAAAATTAAAGGATCCCCGCACAAGTGGGTTAGATGTCCGTACAAGGGTACAGGCCCTCTTTTATGGCTACTTTTGATAACGTGGGGCCCTACAAGCCTTCTCCAAATGGTTCCCAGAGGCGGCCCAAAAAGTTTAGAATTTTTATGTGTTCATTTTTAATGTGGCGGCTCGTTTTATAATAAGAAATTTTTTTATTTAATTTAACTCAAATTATAACATAACTTTATTTGGTAAAGAAATGTTTTATCCGGCTTTTATTTTATTTTTCAACTTTTAATTGTTGAATGCTGAATATTAAGTTATGATTGTTTATTGTTGTGAGAACTTTTTAAATAATTTTTATTTAGTTTTAAATGTTAGATATATGATATATTATAATTCTACACTTATTATTAGTATAAATATCAATAGCTAATGAATACAAAGAACGTGACACTAATAAATTTTTATTTAATATTAAGAGGTGAGAAAACAAATATAAATTATTATTATTAAGCGCATTCAGCACATGACACACTTCTAATTGTCGAATAATGAACTTAAACCTAATTTAGTATTTGAAGTAAAGAAACAAACAACAAATATGTATACTTGTTAATGTCAATGAAGGTCAGTCAGTATTGACCCAACCCCTTAGACAGTGTAAGCCACTGCCTAGGGCCCAACTAATGAAAGGCTACTTATTTTTCAATTTTAGTTTCAACGGTCGCCCTACACACATACAATATTTGACTCTATATACAACATAAAAAATTAAAATTACTAGCGCTATAAGACTTTATCTTAAATTATTACTTTCACTTTTCTCTTTGGAACATTTCAAAATGACTTTTTCTCAACATAGATATAGCAAATCACAATAAGAAAAGAGCTGCATAATTAACCGTTAATTATGTTTAAGACTTAGACTTTCGTCGAGTTAAAGTAAATCCGTCAAATTGAGATTGAAGAGAGAAACTACAATTTTGCAAAATACAAGAGATAATTAACAAATATGGCCTAGGGCTCCAAGTACGCTAAAGTCGTTTCTAATTAACGTTAATTCTTCGTTTAACTTAATTATAAATACAATAAATATATGTAGATTTGAATGTCTTTGAACTAATTTTTAGATACATGAGGTTTTTGTCTCTCATCTTGTAAGAGGTTTTCCTCTCGTTCATTCCTTTTGGAAGATGTCATGGAGGTCTTTTTCAGGTCATGCATGTTGGAGTGTAGATGAGCACATGTATGAAGAATTAATGAAGATATATACTTGCTCGCTGAGTTATTTATTTTTCTCCTCTTCTTCTTCTTCTATTTTTTTATTTTTTATTGTTTTTTGTATTTCGGAATGTACTTTATGAATATTTATTTTTTATGTTTCCTTGTTTTTTAATTAAAATTTTCAGATAATTATTTATTCTTATTTTTTTTTAATTATTTATTTATTTATTCATTCTCATTGTAATGTTCTAGCTAGTCCTATAATAATATTGTATTCTTATTTTAAAAAAATAAAAAATAAAAAAATTGGAGTAAGAGTGAATATAAAGTTTTATAAGCTTTTTCTTTAACATTGTACTACAAAATTGAAAGAGATGCATTCAACCATTCCTACCTGAAGTTAAAAAATAAATCATATAACATGTATGTATATATATATATATATAATTAATCTATAAGGCTATGTTTGGCATGCTAAATTAGAAGGTGGAATAAAATTAAATATACTTAATTATCACATGTTTATTGCACCTTTGGATAGGATTATGTAGCAGATAAATGATTCATACATGATAGCTTATCCTACAAGCCAGTGTTTTATATCTTATCTAATACTTTTATTTGGCGCACCAAATAGCCCTAATAGTAGGCAATATATTTATTTAGGGTATTCTTAAATGCACCCACAGAATCAGTCTTCTCACCCCAGTGTGAGAATACTTTCTTCTCACCCCATCAAATCTTTAAAAAATCTTGCACTTCACCCCAGTGGTGGGGTGAGTTTACTAAAACAATATAAAGACGATAAAGTTTTGTCGCTAAAAGTAAAAATATTAAATAATATTAATTTTTTCATTAATATAAGAAATATTAAATAAAAAAAATTAAATTAATTCTTTTATAATATATATGAAAATTTAAACATTAATTATAATTAAAAAAAGCACATAAAAGCCCTTAAGCTATTTTTCTTTATTAACTTTTTTTTATACATACTTACGTAAACTATCTCTCTCTCCCTCTTTCTAAAACATACATGTGAGCGATATGGAGTAATAAGTTAGGTTAGATTGTAAAGGCTCAGAGGAGCCGTTGAAGTTAACTAATTAATTAACAAAAGTAATAATAAAATCATATACTATATAAATATGTCTTAATTCACTGCATCAACGGTATTATAAGATTAATTTTATTTTTATCAAAAATACCAGAAGAAAGATGACAGAGGAAAAAAAAACTCGCAGGAAAAAAAGTGAATAGTGATAAATTTTTCCAAGTGTTCTTACAAAATCCGTCTTTTCACCCCGAGTGTTCTTAAATGATTTTTTTAGTGACTTAAAAACATTTTCTTCTTTCTTTTTAAAAAATGTTGTCTTTCATGAAAATGGAAAAAATGAATTGAAAAAATAAAATATTTTTTATAAAAATAAATCATTTATTAAAATATTTTGTTAGTTTCGATTTCTAAGATATTTAATTTTTTAAGACTCAAGAAAACGATATCCTTGCAAAATATTAAAAGGATAAGATTTTCTCACTAAACTATTTCATTTTTCAATATTTTTTTACGAGTAATTTTTAGAATTTAAATATTGAAATAATAAAAGCACAACATGCAATACATATATATATATATATATATATATATTATTTATGACATATTAGGGACATTTTAAGACAAACATTTTTTAGCTTTGACATTGTATAACTTAACGTGAGTTTTATTGAGCTCTACATGCATGCACAAATAAAAAGATTGAATAAATTAAGAAAAATATCATTGAAAGCATTATCGTACTAGAGAAAATAAAAATAAAAATCTATCACTTAATATAAAAATTAAAGAATATTTATTATAAACTTAAAGTTATGAGATATATGTAATTAAATGAAAATAGTAGATAATTGTTTGTTGAAAAATAAAAGAAGTTTTTTAATTAATTTTTAAAATTTTAAGTGGGTGAGAAGACAAATTAGTGGCATTTTTTTCAAAGTATAGAAAGTGGGGTGAGAAGAATGGGGCTTACGCTATTTTTTAGGTTAAGATTAACGTAACTTTGACTTTTTGTGGGGTGAGAAGACAGATTTTGTAGGTGCATTTAAGAACACCCTTTATTTATTTGGTTTTCAAAAACAAAACGGAACATACTTTTTATGTCCAAAAAAAAAGTATAACGCATTTTTTTTTGTCCAAACATAAGTGTACACCGTTACTTTTTAGAATGTCCTTAATTAACCCTCTATTTTGCCTATCCAAAAATAGAGATTGAGATAAATGTACAAAAATAAGATAATTAAATGGCTTAAACAAAGATGTCCTTTTAAAATTTGAAATTAAAATATATATATATATATATATGTAAAGGATAAATTAGAACCCCACAATGCCCTTGACTAGCTGCTAAACTTTTTTTTCTTTATAAACTCGTCTTTAGTTGAAAATGTGTTTTACAATCTTTCTTATTGATCGATTATATTTTATTTTTTATAGAAACAACTGTTGTGCATGCTAATTAGATTAAAAGAAAGGCAAATAAAACACTAAATATGCGATTCCACTAGTTTAATAGATTGGTGTGCGTGATATCAATTTTTATAAAAAGTTTGTACAAAAATTAAATAAGTCTTAACATTTTTCTTTTTCAAACCGTTTAAGAGTTCTTCTACTAAAATATCTTTTATGTGAAAAATTAACATCCTGATCTTGCAATCGAATTTTATACTGGTGTCTGTTTAATAATAAGATGAAAAATGATAGAAAAAAAAAATTAATTTTATTACAAGTTAGAAAATTAGTTGAGTTATATGGTGAGATATTCACTTACATTTTCAATTTTTCCATGTGCAAAAATTCTGTAGGTAGGGATGAAGATAAACTTTCTACAAAGATCGAAGATATCTATACACATAATAAGCACGAAATTGAAAATATTTCTCCAAATCACTCAATTAATTTTTTTGATAATTTTGTACACAAAAAATAATAAAAAAAATCTTGTCAAACAAAGCGTTAATCTTAACGGCATGTGATATTAACCTGTCATATATCACTCGTCAATCATTATGGTGACATTTCCAAGTAGTTACAAAAATATATATTCCTGGTTTCCCCAATTCAGAGGCAATAGTTTACAAGAAAACTTAATTAAACAACTATAGTAATCTAAGGGGCAGTTTGTTAATTTGCACTTCTGAACCCTAATTAAATGGGTAATCTATTTAGGCTTTAGAGATTTGAAAATTTGTTCGGTGGTTTAAATATTCAAATCTAATCACTTATTTTGTTTCTAAAAAACTCAAAGACACATTCCCCTCTTAAGTATTTAACCTAAGCCAAAGGAATAACCTAGCTAGATGATGTTGCTTTCAATTTCTATTTGTTTTTTTCTTAGTGAGACTTTAGGTTTCAAGAACTTAAATATTTCGTAACATTTATTTAAGGAGATGCTATTGTCAAGACAAAAGTTACTTATCAAAGTAAGCCACCTCATCATTAATATTTTTAAAATTATTAAAATGAAATTATTCTTAAATAAAACTATTGCTTTGATAAAAATATATCTTGTGATGCATCGGTTTTGGGGAATAACTTAGGGTCAAGTCTTGGAAGTTTGTATTAGAAATTCGAAAGGCAATTTGATCTTTGCTAAGGCTATATATGAAATTTACTTTTGGTACGGATCAGTCTATGCTTAAAAATTTCCGGTTATATATGTATAATGTTGGTGCTTCATCTGTGCTTCTAGCGGAGCTGCGTGCCATTGCTGAAGGAATGGCAGCAGCTTTGTCCTGTGGTACTGCCAAAATTGTGGTGGAAAATGATTGTAAGGGTGTTATTCCATCATGGATTTTGTCGCGTTCGCAGTGATATTCAAAAAGAAACCTCTAACTATTGAATTGGATTAAAATTTAATATTTATTATTGAAAAACAAGTTACGTGCTTAATTTCTTAATTAAAGTTTAATTAATGAAATATTATTCCCTATCCTTTTTATTCATTAATTATTAATATATATATATATATATATATGAGTCCGTTTCTGATACGGACCGGTTCATATGGACCGAGCGTTTTTACGACGTTTTTTAGTCGAAAAAACATTGGGGATGTTTTTTACAACAAAAAAAGGTGATAAAAATGTCCAATCTTTACGGACCGATTCGCACTTAAAAAATTCCGTATATATATATCATATAATAGTAGGTAAAATGGTAAATTGTCATAAATTCAACATTCATAACTCAATAACTCAAAACACATTTAATTTTGAAGATTCGATTTAACATTTATTATTCAATATTCAGAGGCTACAAAAATAATATGAGTTATTCAAAACAAATCAAAAATTAATTTAAAATGGAACGACTAGTAGTGTTTGCAAGGCAATGACGTGTAAAATATATAAAAAAAATTTCTTGTGAAACTAAGAGATTTTGATCAAGAAGACAACATTTAGTAATACACGTCTAAGAACAGAAAAGAGGAAGTGCTTTATGCACTCTATTGTATCGTATTTCTCTCGTCTCATAACTAGCTTGCTAGAGTTTTGGTGCACACACATTAGGTATAAATAAAAAAAAATTTAAAAAAGAAATTAAAAAACTAATATGTAACTACTAGAGTTATAAGTACCCGCTTTTAACGAGGGTTCAAATTTTATTTTTTATGCAATATAATTTTTTTTAATGAAATAAAAGGTTATAAAGACAATAAGAAAACCAAAAATTCTACACGGCTTCATAGCCACCGAAATGTCTTTCACAACAATCCCTTCTAGACAGGATATATATATATATTTTTTATTTATTGTTTTCCACGGTGGATCACCTTTCGCACACCTCAACGGCTCTGCTAATCCCCGTTTACGCGAGAGCACAAACACTAGCTATCAAGAGTGTTTGTAGCCACTGAGATTCGAGTTGCGAATCTCTTAATTGAACCTGGAACTAATCCTGATATTACATTACCAATTGGACCAATATATATATGTAGTCCATACGGACCGATCCACATATGAAAATTTCCGTATATATATATATATCTTATAAAATGTTAGGTATGCGTTTTCCTTCCATAGACTCTGATTTTCTACTTCGCTATTACACGAGACATGGTGGACTCTACATATATATAATTCCATTCCTTGGATGTTCTCCATGAGAGATATTTACCTCGTTAAAACCATTTTTTATGGAAAATTTTGTGGAAAAAAAAATGAAAACAAAAAAAGTTAAAGCAAGGGAAAGGAAAGGAAAAAGTGTGCCACATTCTTTAGGGTCATTGAACCTTTAATGGAATACACTTATCTTTGTTTCGCTGTAATGTTACATGTTATAGGTCCAAAAAATATACTTCTGAAATTAAGGTACCTTCTCTTGTACTAACAATTCTCATGTCGTTTAATTTAATTAATGAATATATTAACGAATGCCAATTTCACGCACCAGAAGCCTGATTTTGGCAGTAAGTTGATAAAACGATCGATTAATTACCAATTAAGTCGCTTAATTGGACATCCAATAATGATTTATATATAAACCTCTCCATTATTTTTTTCTTTCTTATTTTGAGATTACATACTATTTTCATTGGAATAAAAACCGTTACCTTGAAAGACAATATATTGTTTATCAAAATTGAGAATAACAATTTATGTAACACTGGAAACAAGATGAAACATTGCATCTCCGGCTAATGTTAAACTGCCGGTTCAGATTTAAGGTGATTTACACTTTGGTACCCAAAGTTTTATTATAACGTACTAGACATTGGTACCCATTTTCTTACATCTTGATAGCTATTTTTTGTTTTTTTGGGTACAAAGTACCCATTTTTAACAGTTTCTTTAGTTGTTGTCGTCGTTAAGTACTTAAGTCAATGAAAAACGTGAGTTGATCTTCCTACAATACCCTTATATCCAATACAACAAAACAAACCAAAACCCTAACTTAGAAATCTTCCTCAATTCCAAAAAAAAAATACCTAAGTACTTGTTCATTAATAATTTTCAAAAGAGTTAATTGCACTTTGCCCCCCTGAACTATGTACTCCGTTACACTATGCCATACGAACTATTAATTTCACCAATTTTCACCACAAACTATTGATTTGGTTGCACTTTGCCATTAATTGTTAACAGAGTTAACATAATGGACAGAATAGGGGGCAAACTCGGTAAAAAACATTTTCCTCTCCTTTTTTTCTTGCCAAAACGTGTTATATTGTTTTCCCTCCCTTATCTATGTACATATATGTGTGTGCGTGTATGTAAACATTTGACTCTAATATACACAACCATAGAAGAAAAGAAAGAAAATTTGAAGCAACAACCGCCCATCTTCTTCGAGAAAATATAACCACCATGGAAGGAGTATTCATTTGTGGAAACAGAGTAATCATTCGCACCTCATGGACTGATCTAAACCTTGGAAGAAGATTTCGTTCATGCCAAATGTGTGGGTATTTCATTTGGGTCGATCCACCCATGTGCGAGAGATCATGACAAGTTATACCTGGGCTTCTTCGAAGGATAAAAGAAATAGAGGCAGAAACAATAATGAGGAGAAACAGAGGAAGATATAGGTTTATGTGGGTTTTGTTGTTTTTCTTGTCTCGTGGGTATTGATTCTAGTGTTATGGTTAGGAGATATAGAGAACCCTATAATAGTGGGGAGAACAGGAAGAATGAGATATGAGGTTTCGTGGGTTTTTGACTGGGTTTATGTATTACAATTAACTTTCATGTATTATGTGGATTTTGCGGGTATGCAAGTAATGGTAATGGTATTAATTTGATGGTTAATGGAAGTTTTAATGTTAACAGTACGCAAGTAGTAGTAGTAGTAGTAGTGGTAGTAGTAGCATACTTCTCAAATCATTACACCATCATTTTGAAAACTTAGTTTTGAAAAGGTCGTGAATCTTGAGTTGCCTAATTCAAAAAGTATGTTATGTTACTCAAAATTATCTAAATGCAAATGTATGCATGCAAGACCGACCATTTTTCGAGAATATAGCAACACTGAAAAGGTAAATATTGATTTATGGTCAATCAGTGAGTGAGTGAGTGTAAGGTGATATCGGCAACAGGAGAAATTGCGTATTTCCGTCTTAGGATTCTACTGATCTTGCATCGTACTTCGTCTTGACAAGTTGCTCTCTGCTTCTTACTTCTTGGGTCTATTAGAGTATGTGCACATTGCTGTCTTTGCTCATACCCTCAGCCTCAGGAAGATTATCGATGTTCTGCATTTTCATGAGTGGGTGTAGATTATTTGAGGGCCTTTAGTTGCTAACTAACTAATTTCATTGGCTTGATTCTAGCTTCAGAGGTAGGATTTCTGGTTCTGCTGATAGGACGACCACGGGGTTGTGATGGTGTGTGTTAAGGCGCCCTTAATACGAATAATAAATGGAGAGGATAGTCTTGGGGGAGCTGTTCGGGTCTTCTTGTTCGCACCCTCAGTGTATCTACCCTCGGCACCCTCAACGTGTACAAATGATGAATGGAGAAGCTAGTCTTTGGGTAGATGTCCGGGTCTTCTTATTGATACCCTCATTGTATGTACCTTCGACACCCTTAATGTGTGTGAATTATGATGTTAAGACTAGTCTTCGGGAAGTTGTTATGGTTTTCTACAGTGCATATACCCTTGACACCCTCATTGTACACCTCTTGCACGGATATGTATCAATGATAGCTTAAGGATTATGGTTTTGAAGGGGTTTGTTATCTTCAGGGTTCAACTAGGCGATTTCGGGATCTTGCACCGGTGGTACAACGATGTTAGCGAGGACCACGGGAAGTGGATGGTTAATGTTGGCATGAACTTGGAGAATGTGTTAAAGAATGTCAAGTGAAGCTATAGGGCCTCAGGCTGGTGGTCTTTGACTGGGTATGGATTTGGATTGAGTTGGTTTGGTTCAGTAGGTGTTCTGGCAGTGATTAAAATGAGCTTGGGTGGCCACTTGGTGATCTTTTATGATGGCTACGAACAGGGTCAGATCATAGATTAGATGGTATAGATGTTTAAAGGTTAAAGTACCACCCTCAGTTTGCAGGAGAACGGGACCAGGCGGCGGATTCGCTGCATGAGACTTTACCACGATTACCCTCAATATTGTCGACCCTAGTTTGATCAAGTGGTAGCTTGGTGTTGCAACGAGGAGGTATAATCAGTGGTGAGTCTGATCTCACGAATTGTCTGTTTTAATCTCTGAGAGCCTAGCCAAACAGTGCTAGTAGTAGATAATCAGAGTGTAGTAAAGAATGTGGAAAAATAAATAAGGGATTTGACCGAAAAATTAATATTTTGATATGGATTGCATAATTCTCTAAAAACTATGACTTGACAGGAAAATAAAATCAGAAATCACTTTTTGGTGATTAGGCAAAAACAGATCGACAGCAACAACTTGAGAGCCTCATGGATAAGTTTAGGATAGGAATATAAATTCATATGGTGCCCTTATAACCTTCTAATTTTGAAAATCAATTTTCTAAAAAATCATTTTGAAAAATGACTCATTTTTTAGAAAACATTTAGAAAAATCGGGAAGTTCTCTCATCTTATAGTTGTTTTTTAATGAAAATGGTGACAGAAAAATTCTCACTAACGAATTTTAGTGAAAATTTTCTACGGGCGGGGTTAGACAGCCACCGGCCGTACTCGCCAAACCAAGAATAGGTATGTATGACAATACTTTTTGTTTACTAATCTCATGACTAACGGTCAAGAAAATATGCAGAAATTTATGTGTATTAAGCTGACACATCATATATGCAAGCATGGTTTAAGGGTTAAGGTTTAGGCTCCCTCCTGTTTGGCTAGATCTTGCAATATACCCAAGGGCAAGTACATGCAAGGACCATTTGATATACATTCTGGGTACGTGAATGTTCTCGTCACTCGATATACCTCAGTTTGGTACTAGGCCAAGGAGAGTGGTCCCAGACGTTTTTGGCTAGTGTAGACCCACAAGTCCACATCCTAGTCACGACTCTGGTCCCGAGGTTGATAGGGTAACTTCACACTCACGATAATACATGATGATAATGGATGCGTGCAAAATAACAATTATAGATGTACATTATGATAAACGCCTTAGGGTTTGTTTGAATACTTTCAATTTTTATTTATGAAAAGATTTTTCTCAAATAATTATTACAAACAAAAAAGGGAATCAGGGTATCCACTTAAATCGCATCTATGTTATCCTAAAACTAAGGCCGAAAAGAAAAAAACAAGTAAACATAAACGATTATCCACACATATTCTACTCTTATTTAGAGTCTAATTCTCTTAAAAATCCCCAGCAGAGTCGCCACTGTGAGAACCCGCATTCTCGACGCCTGAGTCCTCGTAGGCGGCGATTATGTATTGCTTTAAAAATCGGGTTTTGAAATTAATAAGAGTCACCAGTTTATTTTACTAAACAAACAAAATGTTTGTATAAAAGAGACGTATTTATGAACTAAATATCATCTTATACACAATGTATGCGAAACCAGTTTATTTGAAGGATTCGGGGATTAAGTTACTAATTGGGAAGGTGTTAGGCAACCAATTCGCCCTTTCGGTCTCTTAAGTATAACATGCGTGTATTATAATTCAGTTTTTGCATTCAATTGCTATTAATTTATAGCTTTTCGTGCTTGCTTTAGAAACCAGGATTTTTGGAGATTGGATGAAAACGATATATATTCTAGTTCGCCCATCATTTTGAAAATAAGTGTGTGTGTGTGTGTGATTTGAAAAAGAGGGTTTGATAATAATAGATGCAATGAAACAAATAATTTTGTAAAATATTAGGCTTTTCGAAAACTGATTCAATGTGAAATCTTATATTCGATATAATATGAGGCGAGTTACCGATCGTGTACCATAGTCTATTGATTAAATCGGTATAAATGGCACTAGTTCTCTCATAATCGAGTATTTATCATATATACACCACAATCTATGACTTAGATTGAATATATAGCGATTACCGCTAATCCGGGCTTTTGAAAAAATAAGAAAGTAATAATATTATTTTAGAATTGGATTAGTGTTTGTTATACGCCTTTGGTTTTGAAAAACAATTTGAAAAAGGGTTTTGAAAAAATATCAAGTGATATAAATTATGCAAACAATAATATGAATTATAAAACAGACGAATAAATAAGGGAATAGATAGAAAATTATACCTGAGCCTCTTTAGAGTGAGAGAATAAGGGTTTCTTAGTGTGTACCATGAAATCCCTTTGATTGTTGATGAAAAATATGAATAGAGGTGGGTCTATTTATAGTTGAAAGTGTTTTGAGAGCAAGAAAAGAGATTGCAACCAAGACTCTTGGAGCTTATCATGAAGTTTTTCCACCGTTGGATCATGCTGATTTTTAGATATGTGTTGAAAATAGAAGTATTATAGATCTTGTCAAAATTTGAGGCCGATCTCAGTTCGGCAAGGACTCTGTTTCCTCATATTAGTATGAAGAGTTTGTTTTCGCGTAAGAAAGGTACTTGTTGTAGACAATGTCACTTGTTGTATGACAATTGAAATTCTATCCGTTGGATGATTATGAGTTTTGGATATGTGTTAGAAATAGAAGTCTTATAAACCCTATAAATATTTTAATACGATCGGAGTTCAGGAAGGATTCGGTCTCCTCGGATTGGTACAAAGAGTTTGTTCCCGCGTAGAAAATGTACTTGTTGTAAACAAGGTCACTTATTGTAACACAAGTGAACTTCTAGCTGTTGGATTTTCCTGAATTTTGGATATGTTTTCCCTCCAAATGTTTTATAGCATGTATCTAAATTTGAGATCGATCAGAATTCGTGAAGGCCTCCATTTACTCTAATTGCTACAAATGATATTTTGACTAGAATTACACGATAAACAAATTAATTCTTGACGATCCCATGTCCGATAAATCTGAATTTCGGATATGTTCTTCCCCATAACAGGACTTATATACTTACAAAATTGGAGCTCATTTTGATTTTGGGAATGTTGCCTTTTGATTACCCAAAGTAAACTCCCAATTTTTCAAATTCCCGGAGATTCAGCCGTTGAATCAAGCTGTTTTTTGAGTATGTTACTCCTTATGGTAATGTCTAACAACCCTCAAAGTTTGAGGAAAATAAAAAATGGAGAAATCTTTTTTCACAAGTTTCCAGGAGTTTTGATAGTTTCTAGTTTTGGCAGTTTCTGGTAATTCTCTTAACTTCTCATTCAGGTGTCTTTTTGATTTTCTTGTTTGACCTATATCACATTTACATAGTATGTGTGTATCTAGAAATTCTCATGTAGGCATGCGTGCTTGTTTCATAGAGTTCGGGATTCTTGCAAGAGTCGCAAAATAAGGTGTTCACACATTGAGTTTAGATGTGTAAAGTCTTTGGTTTGCCGAGATGGCAATGGTGTTGCACATACGCTAGCAAAAAATGCTGTCTTATTGTCCATGTCTAAAGCTTGGATGGAGGAGGCTCCGTTATTCTTGTTACCTCCCCTCTGTTTTGACTTGAGCTAAATGTTTTCCTTTTGCTTTAAAAAAAAAAAAAAAAAAACAAAAACCTAAGGGGGCTCTTTTTGCAAAAAAATAAAAAAAAAATATAAATAACTAAAGGGACCCACTCACATATGACATATTTTGCGTACTGCTGGCCCGGGCCTCGACATGTTTTACCAAATTCCACACCGACACTCTCGTCTTGAAAGTCAATTGGAAACTGCTAGGTATATATATATAGATATAATTAACATGAAATTTAGAACAATATCCAATTTCCATGTGGAAATATTTTAGTAAAGAAATTTAATCTGGACTATAAAAACTAATTAGATTGTATATACCTGTAAATTATTTTGATACGTTTAATTGAAAATTCTTTTAACATTTAGAAAAGAAAAGGAAACATGAAAAATTAAAGACAAGATAAATATATCAATAAGAATTTTCTCAATTGATATTTTAATTCAATCATTTGTACTATTAAATTAAGAGTAGCTGTTTGACTGAAAATATAGTAAAAGAATTGAAAAAAGATCCAATTTATATGAAAAGTTGAAAAACATTGAATGATTTGGTGAAATTTTTGTGATAATTTCCTAATTTCTTATAAGAAAAAATTCTTAATTAACTACCGCTCACAGAATTATATTTTATAGAAAACCGAAAAAAGAAATATTAATATAATTTTTTTTGGAAAGCACACTAAAACCTATCAATGCAGTAGGTAAAGCCAAACACAAGTTAACAATCCACTCTGAAAAGTTTCAGCTCTCCGAAAAACCATTAATTATCCAAAGCAGTAGACGCTAATTTATTCGCCGACATATTCCCCTTCCTACAGACAAATTGAAAGACAACGGAAACACCAAACACTGTAGCTCTGATATCATCCAAAATAGTACCCAATTTACACCCAAGATCAAACTCTTGCCTAATAAAGTCAATAACAGAAAATGAATCTGTCAAAAAAAAAACAGAAAATGAATCGCTTTCGACCACCAACCATGAAACTCCATGCAGGGTTAGCTCTAGGCATAAGCGGCCCAAACAATTGCCTAAGGCTTTCTGATATATATTGTAAGGTCTTTGATTTTTTTGGGTTCTTGTATATATATATATATATATATATCTCTTACAATTTTAAAACCATTTTGTGTTGGATAAGTTGATTTTAAGTAGTGTTTTATCCCGCGGCGGCCGGCTTAACCTTCAAGGTTTCGATGCATTAAATTCATGAGTTCAAGCCCCCCGAATCCCATCTTTTTTTTATTTTAATTACTTAAAACCCACATTAGTCAACTCCTATTTTTTTTTCACCCATCTTTTTTTTATTATTTTAATTACTTAAAACTCAAGTGCATATCCAATAATTAATAGCTTTCTTTAATTAACTCTTTTACTTTCTTTTTTTTCATTTTAATTACTTAAAGTCCAAGTGCCTAAATAATAATTATTAGCTTTCTTTAGTTAAATCCTACTCTCTTTTTTCAAAGAAGTCTTCGTATACGGTCCTTCCATATTTTCTTATTCAATTGCTCCAATATACTTCACAATATTTCAAGAAATATAACTAGTTTGAAGATTTGATGAATGAAGAGCTAAACAAAATTAAAAGGATATTGTTGCAACAAATTTTAATGAAAAATATGAATTTTTTTCTAATGAATAACAAATTAGTAAAAAATACATGAATATATAAAAATATAAAAAGAATTCCCCTCAAAACTATGAGCCGACCCTGCCCATGTTAATAGCAGACCCTAAAATACCCGGTTTTTTAAAAACTGATTTTAATAAAAATATTTATCTTATTTTTTTAACTTGCTACAAAAATTGGATTATTTCTTGATGAGACCCACCTCTTAAGAGATATAAATAGGTTGTGGGGCCCATATATGCTCGTGCGTGGAATTTTAACGTAAGAAATGAATACACGTAAGTGATTAAATCATCACTAAATGCAAACCCTTCCAACGTTAAACTTCTTGTTTATGACTGCACTTAGGTACGGATCAGAAGTCAGATCATGGCCCAAAATTGATTTTTTATTACTATAAAAATATAGAAATTTATATACTTAGTAAAGATGTTCAATGAATCAAAAAGGATAAAAAAATATGTTTATTCAGAAGTAAAAAAGGTATGCGTAATAACATTTTATATGTAAAATAAATATCAAAGTGCATTAAATATTTATACTTCTAGTGATAGTAGAATTATATTATATACATCGGTATTCATTTTATACATAAATTCCGGTGCATGCAGTGGCGGTCTGGCGGAGCTAGGAATTAAAATTAGGAGGGGCTAAATTAATACACTTTTAAAAAAACTTTGCATGTTCTTTTAATAAGATTAAAACCAAAATACTATATTAAAATATTTAACATCTTATACGTCAAAATTCACATATTTAGTTACAGTATTCCTCTTTGAAACTTCATATTTTGAAAATGCTTAATAATATCTTCATTATAAATAATTTTATATATTAATCTCCAAGCCAATTTTTTCTCAAAAACATCTTACTATATAAAATTCATTTTTTTCTAACCCAATATTAAATCAACCTCAAAAGATGAAAGAATAGAAAAAATAAAACCAATGAGCTACGGCACCAAAATGGAAAAATAAAAAAGCCCTAAAAATAATAATTGCAGTGTTAATAATTAGCTTATTGTTCTATTACGGAAATCCACCCCGAATATATATCTACATATAATACTTCTACCTTGTACTTAATTACAAAAAATACCCCTGTACTTATACAGCAAATCACACATAAGCCCCTCCTTCACTGAACTTTTCAAATTGCGCAAATGCCCCCTGCTTTTACACTGCTGCACAAAAACCCCTGTACTCAGTGAAAATTTGTGAAAAGTCCAGATGGGGCCATGGCCCCACCTGGTCCTAATGTGGCTCCACCCTTGGGTGCACGTACCATAAGAAAATTATAATGTTATTTTACTTTGCGTTCATAAGCATGCGTACACCCTCCGTGATTTTAGGTTTAAAATTCTAGTGCAACAAATTGTTAAATTAGTGGCAAATATTTGCTTCATCACAACATGTGCACATTTGGTAATGAAATATTTGTTAAAAAGGGGTTGGAAAGAGCGTAGGTACAAAATATAGATATAGAGATGCCATTATATGTATGTGTATATATATATGGCCACATTTGAAAAGGACTCACAAAAGAAAAAAGTGGAAGTAATATGTGTATTTTTCGGTGTTTAATTTTTTTTATTTTTATACCACCCACTTCTAAATTGAATTATTTGTTAAAATTAGGTGGAAATGATATATCCGTCATATAAAACTCCAGCACAAATTTTCATAATAAAATTTATATGTTTATTCCTATAAATGAATATTCTTTTTTCTTTTGTTGAAGCGAACAAAAAGAATTTTTAAAATATATATATATATATATATCAATTCCAAAATCTTTGGCTTCTTATGCTGACATAAAAATATCTCTTTCCAGGTTTATCTCTACAACCCAAAGGGGTTGGGCCGTTATTTTTGCATAAGCCTCTCCGACCAACGCACGCAGGCGACAGAATTCCTTTGTTTCGAGGAAAGTTTCTCCCGTTGGTGTCTCAAAAGGAAAAGTATTAGGTTCATGGATCATTATCCTACTGTGAGGGAGTGCTATACGTTGGGTAAATGTTCCTCGATCTGGCCACGATCAAAGATGCCACTGAGTCGTATTCTCCGATACTCAATGCATGCATCATTAGTGGCAAATATATCAGCATATCAAAAATAATGAATCCATCTACCATGGATCCGCCGAGAAAGGATATAAAGAAATACAGATCGTTTACCTCATAATAAAATTTATATGTTTATTCCTATAAATGAATATTCCATTTTTCTTTTGTTAAAGCGAACGAATAGCTTTTTAAAATTTTGATATATATATATATATATATAATATACTAGTAACGCATGTGATTGCAATATTAATAAAGGTAACTTAATTATTCTTTTTAAAATTATTTAGGGTTGGCCATGGGGGAACTTGTGGGTTTGGCATAAACTTGACCTTTACTTATGGGAACATATGGCCGACCGTCCTCTTAGCCCGTCCCAATTATTATATACTATGGCTTAAACCCTCTTTGACACCCTGTCTTGACATACCTTAACATATTATAATAAGAATGTGTTATAAGGGTATTTAAAGAAAAAATATTGTATGTGTTGGTTTGGGTTAAGAGAATAATTGTATGTGAACTCGATCAAATAACCTCGATCCTAAGTTGTGTTCACCATACCATCTCTAATTAAAAAAAGAATACATGCCCCACTATATTAAGGTTGGTAAAAAAACTTGTTGAGTTGGAGTCTTTTTATCGTCTTATTTGCTATTGCCAAAACGAATAAAGGAATTCATGGTTATACATTATGCTTTAGGGATACTTTATTGCTTTTACATATTTACCTTCTTTTTATATTTACTTCACAAAATATTAACTATAGTAAACATATGTGTAGACACCCCGATCCATGACCCCCGCAAGAACCCTAACGACCTACGAGAACTATTGTTTTTGGAGTCCGAGACCCACCTGAGCACCCGAAACTACCCCGAAAGGGTTTGTTGGCCAACAAACCTATTTTTAAGTAGGATTGTTGCATGACATATCAGTGTGTCGCGCGACAATCACTGGTATGTCGCGCGACAATCACTCTTATGTCGCACGACAAACCCCTCTGACCCCGACCATCCACTATCTGACAAATCAGTCTGTCAGAGACATCACTTCAGCCGTTTGTCACGCAATATTGGACACATTGTTGCGCTACATATGCCCCTTTTGGAGAAATGTCGCGCGACAATCCTCCCCGAGCAGTATAAATGGGCCAACACCCCCAAGGGTTCAAGGACAGCAGCTTGGATTTGGAGAATTATTGGCTTATATCTGATTTTCTAATCTCTCGTCAAGTATTTTCTGTTATAATCTTATCTCCGAGGAATTATCGAATATATTCCCGACACTCGACGTGTCCCGTCTCTGGAATCGCATTCTCGGAAATATTTGAAGAAGAAAAAGATCATTATCGCCAGAGATCTCGCTGCAGCATTATACTTTCTTTCTTATTATTATTATTCTCGTCGGGAAGGTAAAGAAAATCTCTTCTAGTATTTAAATTATATATATGTGTACTTGTTTTACTCCTGTTGTTTAGTCCACGTTTTATTTGAATAAACTTATTGCTAAGTTACAAAGCAGTCTACCGTTTTTAAAACAAAAGACCTTGATAAAACCACTTCTAAAAACAGAAGAATAAGTACATTATCATCTGGATAAATTCTGTTTTCAAAACCCGGACTGATAATACTTATCTAGGAATTAAAATCAACATATCATGTCTTTTCTATAGACTGCGACGTGTCTGATAAAACTCTCCTCAAAGAGTTTTAGTTCCATATTAAATTAGTCCCGATACAAAGATCCGAACTTTTACAAAAGTAATCACAACACGAGAAAACCGTCATTATCTGAGGAAATAATAGGGAAAACTCTTTCAAAATAAAAGGTCTTATCATTTGTATTTACATCTTTCAATAATAAAAACATCGGATCTCGGAACACAAAGGTTTTATCCCTTTCCCTGCTTTTCCTAGAAATTAGGGTGTTCTCACTTGGAAAGTAGTAGACTGTCAGTAAAAGCATGCAAGTTTTTCAACATAAAATAAACGTATAAGACCACTAGAGACCGAAAGGGCAGAATGGGTGATTAACACCTTCCCAAATCGTAATATAGTTTCCGAACCCTATAGAATCCTAGCTTCACAGACAAATGTGTAAAGAAAGGCTTATCTATAGCCTTTCCTCTTACACAAACCATTTTGTCCGTTTTCTTGTAAAACGTACTGGCGACTCTGAATGAACCCTCTTGCATTTAAAAATAGGATAGAGGGACACTCGATATGAATTATCAACACCGATCGAAGCAAATGGAGCGACGGGATCCGTTCCGACGTTCTAGACGCCCAACAACGGGAGCGAGACCCGGGGGTCGCATTTGCGGATTCTCATTGTGGCGACTCTGCTGGAGACACTAGAAAACTAGACTCTTATATGTGGACTTTTGTTTATTTGTTGAATACTTGCCTTTACTGCTTTCCCTACTTGTGTTAATTGATTGAGAAGAAACATTTTTCTAAAAATGGGAGTTTTTCAAAAATATGTAATAAAGATAATGATATTTGTAAAACCAACCTTTCAAACATTACACGCACTTTCACAAATCATGCATTGGTTCTACGAGTGTGAAATTACCCCAAACCCTCGGAAGTATTATAAGTGAGTAGGGAGTTGGCTTGCTCGGGCCAACATAAACCGAAAGCATTTACTTCCACTCTCCTTGGCCAAGTACGCCCCCGAGGTATATCGAGTGACGAGAACACTCACGTACCCGGGAAGTATATCAAAAGACTCTTGCACGTACCCGCCCCTGGGGTATATCGCAAGGTCTTGCCAAATAAGAGGGAGCCTGAAGCCTTAACCGTCCATACACCTGCACTGCATATAAGATCGAGTCGGCTAAAACACTTGTCAAACAACCGTGAGGGATGTACCACCTTACGGCTTACTTTATAACACTTTTTTAAAACTCGAGTCTTTTCTCGACAATTTTTAGTAGTTCTTTTGGCAAAAATCGAGTCGCATCGTAGTCTTCCTTCATCTTCGCCACGTGGTTTCGTCTACAGCCGCAAAACAATGACAGACTGGAAAGTTGGGCCGGTCAAGATCATACCGGAAGACTAGTAAGACCAAGTACACCCGAAATGGCCGATGGACGCGAGAATCAAGAGACGGATCAGAGCCTAGCCGAGGCATCTGCAGCTCAGCCAACGTTAGCCGAAGATGCATCATTTGCTAATGACCGTTAGCATGAATCTAGCAAGCCTCACAAATAAATAACAGAGTACCCGAGTTCGAGTAAAAGAGTTGTCAGCCGGACGAGCCGCACCACCGGGGTTTGAACGGCTACCACCGAATCGAGATTCGAATCAAGGGCAATCATCGCAAGTACTTCCCCCAATTCAAGGAACCAATCCACCCCAAATGGGCCCTGTCATAGCCGGTCCCGTTCAGACCGATCCCAACAATCAGAATTAATGAGCCCCGAATTCAGGACCCACTTACTAATAACCAGAGCCACCCATCATCTGGCCACAACCTCAGCAAAGCTTTGATCCCCAATACCAGCCATGGCCACAAGTTCCCCCAAGACCTATTCCACCACCGACCCCAGTAGCCCCTCCTAATGAGTACCCAGACATCAACTGACTTCGGGCAGTATATGCAGAATCGGTTATAGCTCGGGAACAGCCTGACGAGGTGTAGAAAGAGAGTGAAGAAATGAAGAAACTGAAAGAGCAGATTAAGGTTCTGCAAAAGGGGATTTCACTAATAAAAGGGGCAGACCAGATTACGAATATGAATGCCTTCTCCCTCTACCCGGAAGCAAGATTATCCCAGGGATTCAAAGTCCCTTCCATCACTAAATTCACAGGAACCACACCCCCTAAAACCCATCTTCAATCCTACATCAGATCCATGCAAGTATCCGGTTGTGGAGAGCCAGAGTTGGCACAAACCTCTCACATGACTCTCACGGGGGCCGCCCTGAGATGGTTTTTCGATTTGGAGAGGCACCACACACAAACTTGGGGAGATATCGTCAAGGAGTTCCTGAATAAATACGGGTCCAACGAGAATTTAGAAATTACCCGTAAACACCTGGAGATAGAAAAGCAAGGCGAAAATGAGAGTTTCAGCGACTTTGTCACCTGCTGGAGAGAAATGGCCTCCCAGGTAGAGAAAGAATTGGCCAAAAAGGCAGAGACCGATGCCAATAAAGACTCATACACCGGGAGAAAGACGGTCACTCCAGCCGTAAATCAACTAAGCTCATACCCATATCAACAAAACCTATTTCAACAGACACAACAAGCCCCTCCAATGAGTTGGCCTGCACAAGGAGACTCTTCGAGCACCGAGGCCAAGAAAAGGAGAAATTTCTGCACCCTTCCCACTACCCTGGTCAAAAGCCTGGAGCTACTCCGAAAGGCCGGACTGATCACTCCACTCAACCCGCGCCCCCCACCAAACCCTATTCCCAGCACCTAGAGAATGAATGAGAACTGTGCATACCATCAAGCAGCAGGCCATGACACAGAACCCTGCTTGGCTCTTCGCCATCGTATACAGGACCTCATTGAAGCCGGAACCATCCCCGCACCCGGTGGGCCCAATGTTACCAACAACCCCCTTCCCAACCATGCTCCACCTGCAGGAATTAACGCCTTAACCACTGATGAAGAAAGTTTTGATCCCGTAGGACTCATCCGAGACGACCCAGCCTACAAGTCACCCATTGTGCTGCCAGTAAAGGCTCAAGTCACCCCAGGGCTCAATCCGATAATCGACCAATGGATGGCTAAGATGAACTTCTTACCCGAGCAGGGTTTAAGAAAGGCAAATCAGGAGATCTCACAACCACTCGCAATCAAAATCAATCCCAAAAAATCTGGGATAGGATGGACCCAAGATAAGAAGAAACAATCATAAAAGACCCGAGCCCCTCCAAGGAGACAATCTGTATGACAGAAACTTCCCCCGGGACTTTCAGTTGGTCGGTAGAGCCAGAGTCATCAAAAATCTCAGAGGGAACAGATCCAGCATCCCTTTGGATACAACAAATTACCCGTTCAGGGAGGGTATACCAGCCACCACCAATGGATGCTGAGAAATCACCACCCCCTAAGGAAATAGGAGAAGATCGAGTATTTGGAACAGTTGAAGAAAACTCAGGCACACATCACCATTTGGGGCCTCTTAGTTGCCTCTAAACCTCACAGGACCGCCTTTATCAAACTCCTAGATGAAGCCGTCATATCACCAGATTCAACACCAGAACAATTACCAAGCATGATCGGATCCCTTACAGTTCAAAGAAGTCTGTCATTTTCAGATGAAGACGGGGAAGAAACACAATCTGACCCTCCATATTACTGTCCAGACCCGAGAAAAAATCCTGCCGCAGGTCCTTATCGACAACGGGTCAATCATAAATGTCTGCCCTTTGAAAACAGCCAAATGTCTGGGTATCTTGGACTCAGAACTTTCTCCGTCGGCTGTGACCGTTAGAACCTATGACAACACCAGAAGGGCCGTTCTGGGTTTCCTAAAGCTCGATCTCATGGTCGATCCCGAAAACTTCCTAGCCGATTTCCAAATCATAGACATTCCCTCCAGTTTTAACCTCCTGTTGAGAAGAGCATGCCTGCACGACATAGGAGGACTCCCATCCTCTTTACACCAGAAGATCAAGATACCATTCGAAGGGAATACAATCACCATCCAAGGAGATCCTGAAAAGACCTTGGCAGATCTGGAATTACCTGTTTTGGGCATCGGGAGCCCCAAGTGCAAGCTTTCACCACCCAGAGAATCAAGTATCTACCCCCTGATAATATCCCCGGTCTCAGTACCGAGGTCACAAATATGCTGAGAATGATGAAATACTTACCTGGAGCTAGTTTGGGAATGGGGCAGCCAGGATTACTTCAGGCCTTAGAACCAGCGACGAGGCATGAAAGAGAATGGTTGGGGTACCGGCACACCAAAGAAGACAACCTAGAAAAAAAGGGTCGAAGGAATCAATATCCGAGTTTTAGCTCTCTGAATGGGTTTTTTGTCAAAGAATGGGAGGACTTTCGCTTTTGCGGCTTTCAGGAGCCTTGGAGAAACAGCGACGGGGATAGCCTTCCAGGATGGGAAATCTTCTATGAAGATGATCTTTATCTCAAGGAAAATGATATACACAGCTTCTCTACCAAGTTGACGATCGGGCTGAGAGAAGAAAATGAAGACAGGGAAGATGAAGAGGAATAACTGATTAGAGATCTCTTTGACATCATGGCTCTAGGGGATGACGAACTAAGAGATGACCCTGTACACTTGATACACGCTGATCCAGATTAGCAAGAAAAATGGGAAAAGAGTAAAATTATAAGGTTGAGAGATAAGAATGAGGATAAGGGTAGGGAGGAGTCACTCCTAGATTCACTTTTTAAACTTGTACCGGTAAACACTATTATTAATGAAGAAGACTCCATTTTTCGTTATCCTGTTGATGTTAATTCTGTAATTGCTTATATAGAGATAAAAAGACTAAACGAACACCCTGAGCGGGAAGAGCGGCGTATACAGAGTGAGGAGGGAGACATTCTTGTGATTAACCTCAGAACGGAAGAAGAAAGGAAAGAGGTCCGTATTGGGGCAAGTTTAAGCGAGACAGAAAGAAAGGAATTCACACAAACTCTGAATGAGTACGTGGATGTCTTTGCCTGGTCCCATGCCGATATGCCAAGTTTGAACAGCCAGATAGTCATGCACGAAATACACACCAAGCCGGGATTTAGACCCGTCAAGCAGAAATTAAGAAAGCTTACGCCTGAGTGGTCCCTAAAAGTGAAAGAAAAAGTGATGAAACAATTGAGTGTGGGGTTCTTGCGGGTGATCGAATACCCTTCATGGTTAGCCAACATTGTGCCCGTTCCAAAGGCAAATGGGAAGGTCCGCATGTGTGTAGATTACAGAGATTTTAATAAAGCCTGCCCGAAAGACGATTTTCCATTACCCAACATTGATTTAATAGTGGATAATACCGCCAACCATGCTCTGAAGTCATTCGTAGATGGTTTCGCTAAGTATAATCAGATTAAGATGCATCCGGATCACCAAGAGAAAACAACATTCATCACACCGTGGGGGACATACTGCTATATCGTTATGCCATTCGGGCTGAAGAACGCTGGGGCAATATATCAAAGGGCAGTTACCGCTATCTTCCATGACATGTTTCACAAAGAAGTAGAAGTATATGTGGACGACATGATAATCAAGTCAAAGGAAAAAGAAGGCTATGTACCAGCCTTGCGAGCTTTTTTTGATCACCTCCGCCAGTACCAAATGAGACTCAATCAGCAAAATGTGTGTCCGGGGTAACTAAAGGAAAGCTCCTGGGCTATATCGTCAGTAAAAGGGGAATCGAGGTAGACCCTGCCAAAGTTTGAACTATCCGAGACATGCCCGAGCCTCGTACCGAGAAAGAGGTCCGAGAATTTTTGGGTAATTTACAGTACATCAGCAGGTTCATCTCTCAACTTACTCAGACTTGCGAACCTATCTTCAAACTCCTGAGGAAGTCTTCACCATGAGAATGGGACGATCAGTGCCAGGAAGCTTTTGATAGAATAAAAGACTACCTCTCCAAACCTCCAGTGTTAGCCCCACCACAAGCCGGACTGCCACTAATTCTATACCTGACCGTCATTGATTCAGCTGCAGGAGCCATGCTAACCCAACATCTGACCGATACAAGGAAAGAACAGGCCATCTACTACATCAGCAAGAAATTGTCCCCATTTGAGATAAACTACACGCCGTTGGATAAATCTTGCACCGCTCTCGTCTGGATAACACAAAAATTACGGCACTACATGCTGGTTTTTCCGGTCATCCTGGCATCACAAATTGATTCGTTGAAATACCTCTTCGAGAAATCAACTCTCTCGAACCGTATGGAGAAATGGTTATTCTTACTCTCCGAATTCGACATCACCTACATGACCTATAAGGCAGTGAAAGGCAAGATCATAGCTGATTATCTGGCCCACAATCCAATATTAGGGGACATGCTAGAAGAAGCCGAATTCCCAGACGAAACTATCATGAATGTCGAGATCGATGAAGACTAGAAATTGTACTTCGACGGGGCCGCCAACCGAAATAGAAACGGGATAGGCATCCTGTTAGTCTCTCCAGACCAAACTCATTCTCCGGTATCATATCGTCTAGACTTCTTCTGCACCAACAACATGGCCGAGTATGAAGCCTGTATAATCGAATTAGAGATCGCGCTCCAAAGGGGTATAAAGAGAATATAGGTATACGGAGATTCAACATTAGTGGTCCACCAAGTTCTGAAGGAATAGATGATCAGAGATGAGAAATTAGTCCCTTACCTCGCCCGACTGGAGGATGTCGCAGGAAGGTTTGAGCATTCAGAGTTTTACTATGTCCGCATGTCACAAAACAGTTTTGTTGACGCACTAGTAACCCTGACATCTATGATCGATATCCCGGAGGAGATGAAAGAAATAACTCTTATAGTACAAAGAAAATCAGGACTAACACACTGCATGGCCCTTGAGGTAGAGAATAAGGAGAACGGGGACTTAACCGCTTGGTTTTACGACATCTAGAACCTGTTGAAAAATCGTCAGTATCTCGAGGAAGCAGACAAGAGAACCCGGGTTACGCTCAAAAGATTAGCATCAAGATTCATACTTTGCGCCAGAAGGCTATATAGGAGGAACTTTGACGGAGCTCATCTCCAATGTCTCACTGAAGAAGAGTCTGTCAAAGTAATGGATCAGATACATGGGGGTGATTGTGGACCTCATATGAGTGGTCATACACTTGCCCGTAAAATCATCAGGCAATGATATTACTGGTCTACCCTGCAGAACGACTGCGTTAACCACGTACGCCGTTGCCACAAGTGCCAAATCTATGCTAAATCTCAGAAGCTTCCTCCGAAAGAGTTGTACAACATGACTGCTCCCTGTCCTTTCGTAACCTGGGGAATCGACGTCATTGGGAAGATTTCGCCCAAAGCCAGCAACGGCCATGAGTTCATACTAGTGGCCATCGACTATTTCACCAAATGGGTAGAAGTCGAGTCTTTTCAAACCCTTGACGCCAGAAAAGTTGCTCGATTCATCAGGCGAAATATCATCTGCCGGTATGGGGTCCCACATGAGATCATCTCAGACAATGGCACCCATTTCGAAGGGGAGGCTAATACAGTTATAGAAGGATACGGCATCACCTGACATAGATCCTCGCTATATAGACCACAAACCAATGGGGCAGTTGAGAGCGCCAACAAAAATCTAAAGAATATCTTAAGCAAGATGACCGACACCTGTCGGGACTAGCCAGAGAAGTTACCATACGCATTGTGGGGATACCGCACCACCGAGAGGGTCTCTACCGGGGCAACCCTATTTTCACATACATACGGGATGAAAGCAGTCCTCCCTGTTGAGTTAGAGGTCCCCTCTCTCAGGGTAATGCTAGATAATCAAATCAATGAATTGGAGTGGAGTGGGTCCAGGCACGTTATAACGAGCTAGCCTTGCTAGATGAGAAGAGATTGAGAGCCGCGTACCACCACTAATGGTATCAGAAGAGAATTGCTTGAGCATTTAATCAAAAAGTAAAGACTTGGGGTATCAATGAGAACGACATCGTGTTGAAAGAGATTCAAGAGCCAGCCAGAGACCCGAGGGGAAAGTTTGGGCAAAAGTGGACAGGGCCGTACATTGTCAAAGAGATTGACACTGGGGGTGCCGCTATACTCGCTGACTTAGACGGACAGTTACTACATTCACCAGTCAACATAGATCGACTGAAGAAGTATTACCAATAGATATAACATGTATAGATAAGAACTACGTAAACCTAAGCCCCAACTCGAAATTATGTTTTTGAAAAATCAAAAAGAGGGAACGTAGGCAACCTGAGAAGTGACTTCAGGCCTAGTTTAAACATTGTAAAGAAACTTATTTTTCCATAAACAGTCCTTCATATATTATTAAGGTGGTTCAGAACACCGAAAGTTACAAAGGAGATACAACATACAGAAAAACCTAATCCCTAGAGGATGGCCAAGTAGGGTCCTTCGTAGTAAAATCAATTCGAGCCTCATCTAGAATCTGGTACGCAAAGACAATGTTCTCTTCTGTAGGCTCAGAATCCATGAACTGGAACCACTCCATTTAGAAAGGATCATCAATTAGCTCCCCTTTTAAAGACCCCCAACGAGAACAGATGATGTCAGCCCGGAAGGGCCTAGTAATACCAAAATGGGCATAGTTGAACTGACGAGTCAGTCGAGTACGCCACATCCTCTCTACCAATAAAGAAACATGCGGGGTCACAAATTTAGATTTATACGAGAAGTTGTTTAGACCAAGGGGAATATCCTGAGGAACGTTGAACTGTCAAATAAGACGTCCTGGGAGATAAAAGGAAGTAAATCAGAGCCCGCAGAGCCGAACGTAGTTTTGACCCCCTGTACTAAGCACCATCGCCCGCAACTTCAACCAAGGAGTATTCCACCAGATAGCCCGAAAGTTCTCTAAAAACTACACCGTCCAATCAGAGAAAGACATGGTCAAAGCACCAAAGAGGGGACGACGAAAAAAGTGCGTCGGGTTGTCAAGTCGAACCTCGCTGAAACCCACCGATCGAAAACGTTCCAACAGCCACATGTATAGCAAACGAGGGCTTCCCTTGAAAAAGGTTGAAGCTCCCCTTTTGAGATCATCTAGGCCGTTCAGAGTCTTTGCAAGAACGATTGGCACTATAGACTCCCCATTCCTAGCATGATAAATCAAACTCAGAATAGTCGGATCAACACGGGAAGAGCCCGTCACTAGTAACATATCAGAAACAAGACAGATCAAGGCCGTCGTCCCCGTCATCAGACTATAAGAAGCTCTCTCTTCGTAACGATGAAAGAACCTCACCATTTTATGGAGGTCAAGAAGCCCGTTGATAATAAAACCATCACAGGCCGCCTAGGGAATGGCTAACAAAGCAATCAGCATATCTCGAGGACCAATTTCTTTTATGGGGACAGCCATTGGGAGACCAACGTCAAAACGCAACAGCTAGAAAAACTCCTCATAAGTCGGGCAGAGCTCATCTAGCCCGAAACGAAAAAGATGATCCACAGGGCTCCAGAAATACAAAGGGCCCAGCAAAAAGGAAAAATTTACAGGACGATGACACCATCCCGCTAAAGGGCTAAAAGCACCAAAGTTCAAACCATTCTCAGAGGATATCAAAGCATCTCGAGTTTTAACATAAAAAAATCAGAATTTGTATGATTAGAAGACATTTCAGGAAAGGTGTGTGGATGAAGGAAGGAAGAGTGGTGTATTTATAGCAAAAAAGAATGTCATGTGCCTGTTTGTCGCGTGACAAACCCATATCTAGGAGGGATTGTCGCGCGACAATCCCCTTTTATGTCACCCTATTTTTGTTGTTCTTACACATAAGAGTCATTCTTGCCAAAAGAATCACTTCTGCATGCCCTGTGCTCACTCTGTTCTTTTGCAGGAACCCTAAGTATCGCCACATTACACGGTATGGCTCCTAAAATTATCGATTCACATAATTATTATCTTTTCATCACAGATAAGGAATAAAAAATGCATCATCAGACACAAATAAAGATTTTTATAAAAACTAATAAAAGAACGGTTTTCAAGAAACTAAATCTCTGTCTAAATATCTAAAAATAAAACTACATATCTGTCTGAACTAACTAAATGTAGGAAAAGAAAAGCTAATCTATCCGGGCGCGCTTCGACACGCTCCCACTATCACTCGAACCCTCCTCCGGAGTAGGATCGACTGCTGGGATATCCGGATGAGAGGGAACTGCTGCCTGAGAAAGCCCTGTCGACTGGACCGGTGCTATAGGGCGAATCATCGAGGACCGTGAACGCCTTGAGGTCCGGTTGCTGCCCCTTCGAGACTCAATCCGGGCACGAGAAGATGATAGAGGGTTGTCCACCCGAAGAGATACGTCGATCGCCCTCTGGTAATCGCGCATGTATGCCGTGGGTTCCCGACCAACGAACTAGAGGAGGTTCCAGTTGTAGAGGTACTGGGCATGGAGAACTCTCAGATCAGCTGCACGAACACTCACTCGCTGCAAAAAGACATAAGAAAGGGAGTTAGTACACTTCTTAAAGATAAACAGATATAAAAGAACAGCATAAGACAGAATAGAAGATACATACCTCGTCACCCACGCGTCCGCCCAGATAATCAAAGGTATCCTCGGGTAAATGATACTCAGGCAGGGTGTAGCGGCGAAGACCGGCTCCAACGTACGTAATATCCCAAAGAAGGGATGGGATGTCAACCAGAGGAATGGATGGCCCCGCCGGTACAGCAGCAAAAGTGGACCCACCCACCTCGCGGATCGGGAACAGGGGAGGCTGGGAAAAAGAACCCCCGAGACCTAGAGATCGGGCCGGAGGGCCCATAACAGTCGACGAAAGAGGGGTCAGTGTGGTATAGGTACGAACACCTGGAGGATCCACCATAGCCGTCGCTCTCAAAGGCGGAACTCCGCTAGAAGGAGTGGTCACAACAACAAGAAGGGTCCACCCAAACTGCTCATAGTCAACCCCAAGGTCCGCAGGCTCCGAGGACCTCTCAGAAAAAGCTGCTCCCTTTCTCTCAGCAGCCTCAAAAATAGCCCCTGGAGATGCTGACGAACCGGTGGGAAACTCAAAACCCTCAGCAGGCTACTCCTCTCTAGGCGTAGTCTGAGGAAGCTGCTCTGGAACAGCCGCTGTCCTACCTCCCTCACCGCCCTATGGTCTATCATCACCTCCCTCGGGCCTATCATCGCCTCCCTCAGCACCAGCAAGGACGTCCCTCTCTCCTTCAGGGTCATCATCATCGGAGTCCAAAATGTTGTCCCTCTGATCAGGGACAGGCGGCAGCTAACCGGGAACTGTCCGGGACAAATGAGTCTGTCCTCGTATGTAGTGGGGATCACCTTCCAACGCCCAGTACCTCTCATAGAAGACCCGTCCTCGAGTCCCTTTCGGCTCCCTCATCAAGTAACGGGCAGCGAAGACAGTATAATCTCCCTCCTCGGTGAATGTCTAAAAATCGAGTCCGTCAACCAACTCCTGCACCGTCACCGGATCGATCTCGTCCGTCCGTCTCATCAGAACTGACGGGAATGAAGGTACTCTAGGCCACTGGGCCGATGTATGCTGGCGAATAACTCTCTCGCCCAAGTAGAAGTGGAGGCCGTACTCATCCCTGAAAAGCCACCTTGTCCTCGAGGCAGTTAGAGCACGGCCATATCCAAAATGGAGACCCAAATCACCCCAGGGGGCCCACTTAATCTGAACAAGAACAAATTTTATTTCAGTTATTTGTATTCTATTTTACTAGTTAAATTATTTAAAATAAAGGATACTAAGATATTTACCTGCTCCTCCAACAGGTCATGGACGGCAGCAGCTCCGGTCTCCCGAGTCCGGTATACATAGGGAGCCCTGTAGTTCCCCACAATGAATCGACAGAGAAAAGGAAACTAATCCTCGTTCTCGACAAGGAGATCCACCTGGGCACGACCCAGACGTGTATACGCCACGAACCAACTCTGAAGAGGAGATATAAAGAATATCAGCAACAACAGATAATAAATATAAGGGACTGAAGCAAAGATGAGGGAACAAAAGTATATACCTCCCACAGCAAAGAAAAGCCCTTGAGGTTCAGGGCTAGATGGCGAGAAACCTGGTCCATAGCATCGTACAAGACAGCCAGAATAAAGCCCCCCCAGTCATAATCAAACATAATGCTGAAGTCTCTGAAATAAGGCAACCACCAGAGATGGGCTGTGTCCCCCCCTCTGGCCTCGAACAGATCATGGAGCATCAGCAAGAGAAGAACACAGGCATACTAACGCGCCTCCTGACGGGTCATCGGCGCTCCAGAAGCAACTAGCTGGGCTCTCTCTGTAGCCAGGCGCGTAACCAGAAAAGCCCGAGGAATCGTGTCGCCCGAACTCCGTCGCTCAGAAAACCACCCGAGTGCACCCACGATGCCCTCTGCCGTCAGACGTAAAGGGGCATCAATCTAGATAGGGACCCCCCGAAGGAAGCTCGGTTAGAGCAAATAGGTTCAGGGGGGTCATCGTCATCTCCCCCCAGCTCTAGTAGAAGGTATGAGTGGTGTTCCACCAGTGGCAGGACAGAGCAGACACCAACATAGTCGCCCTAGATACCCGCTCCGGGAAGGCATCGAAAAAAGGACCAAATAGAGTCGCAAGGAGCAACTCCTGGACAGGGGCGGGTGTCTATCGCCACTCTAAGGAAATAGTGTTGGGAAAACCCCAACCTCGACCGATCCACTGCAGACAAAGCAAAAATATAAAAAATATGAGAAACCTGAGGGTGCTTTGGTGTAATTATGAGAGATATAGGGTTATAAGAGTAAATTATGTAATTTTCCAAACCTGAGGGTACTTTGGTGTAATTATGAGATGTACAGGGTTATAAGGGTAAAATATATAATTTTCCAAACCTGAGGGTACTTTGGTGTAATTATGAGAGATATAGGGTTATAAGGGTAAATTATGTAATTTTCCAAACCTGAGGGTACTTTGGTGTAATTATGAGAGATATAGGGTTATAAGGATAAATTATGTAATTTTCCAAACCTGAGGGTACTTTGGTGTAATTATGAGAGATATAGGGTTATAAGGGTAAAATATGTAATTTTCCAAACCTGAGGGTACTTTGGTGTAATTATGAGAGATATAGGGTTATAAGGGTAAAATATGTAATTTTCCAAACCTGAGGGTACTTTGGTGTAATTATGAGAGATATAGGGTTATAAGAGTAAATTATGTAATTTTCCAAACCTGAGGGTACTTTGGTGTAATTATGAGATGTACAGGGTTATAAGGGTAAAATATGTAATTTTCCAAACCTGAGAGTGCTTTGGTGTAATTATGAGAGATATAGGGTTATAAGGGTAAAATATGTAATTTTCCAAAGTACTTTGGTGTACTTTGGTCTAATTATGAGATATACTGGTCCTCTCCCCTGATTTTTTGACATTTGTCTCATTTTATCTCCTGCAGGGGTACTTCAGAGAGACAGTTTTCGAAAAACTTGCTAAATACCGCACACCCAGGATGAGAACTCAAGGAAAAGACTTCCAAATCATCTTTCCGAAAATGCGAGAACAAGATACAATCGGTTAAAGTAGTCTCTGATCTCCCAAAAAGGACCGAGACCATCAAAGAAAAAAGCAAAATATCAAGATAAGACGGGAATAGACAAAATTGAAAGAGTAGAAAAGAGAAAGAACCCGCACGAGGGCCCAGAGCGAGCGAGAGAAACAGAAATGCAGAGTGAAAGGGAGAGCCACACCAAAAGTGATAGCTAGGCCAAAACCGGCTCGGGGCTTCATTTTAGGTGAGTAAGGCTCCTGATCACGACAAAGGGATAAAAGACTCCTGGTCAAAAACAGAGAATGCCAGGAAAAGTCTTCCCCAAAAGAGGGAGAAATAAGGGCATCAAAAAACAGAATACGATGTGGGCCCACCAAAAGTGAAAAATAAGAAGAGATCAGAGATTGAACTTTCAAACAAATTTTCTTTTCAGTACGATACAAAAGAGTTGGTTTGGAAAACCTCGAATTATCACTCTACAGAGAGAAAGAAATTCAAAAACTGCCTTCTGAGAGAAGTATCATCACTCGAGAAAAACATGAGAGTAAAATTCAGAAATATACAGGAAAACGGACATCCAGATAAAGATTAAACCCCAATGAGCTTCTTTCACCCTCGCAAAATTTCTCTCTCTCACTCTAGCAGTCTAAGAGAAACATCAAAATTCACCAGAGTGCAACACAAGCCCTCGCCAGAGGCAAATCACAAACTCAAAGCCCTCGCCAGAGGCAAATCACAAACACAAAGCCCTCGCCAGAGGCAAAAATACTCACAAAAGTCCTCCAAGAGGCAATTTTCTCTCTTCTTACAGATTAAAAGCCCTCCCAGAGAGACACAATATAGCAATGGTAGTCCTCCCACCTGAGGCGAGAAGATCGAAAGCCCTCCCAGAGAGGCACAGTGTAACAATGGTAGTCCTCCCACCTGAGGTGAAAAGATCGAAAGCCCTCCCAGAGAGGCACAGTGTAACAATGGTAGTCCTCCCACCTGAGGCGAGAAGATCGTAAGCCCTCCCAGAAAAGCACAGTGTAGCAATGGTAGTCCTCTCACCTAAGGCGAGAAGATCGAAAACCCTCCCAGAGAGGCACAGTGTAACAATGGTAGTCCTTCCACCTGAGGCGAGAAGATCAAAAGCCCTCCCAAAGAGGCACAGTGTAGCAATGGTAGTCCTCCGACCTGAGGCAAGAAGATCAAAAGCCCTCCCAAGATAGGCACAGTGTAGCAATGGTAGTCCTCCCACCTGAGGTGAAAATATCAAAAGCCCTCCCAGAGAGGCACAGTGCAGCAATGGTAGTCCTCCCATCTGAGGCTAGTGGAGCAATTGTAGTCTTCCCATCTGAGGCAAGTGGAACAAATAAAAGTCCTCGAAAAAGGCAATGAGGTAACAAAAGCCCTCTCCAGAGGCAAAACCAAACACAAAGCCCTCTCCGGAGGCACTCACAAACACTTTTTTGCATGCGCAAACTTCCTTAGAGTTCTTACAGGAGCCAGGAATCACTGTTTCTTCCAGTCGCCTCAATTCCTTGCAAGCAAGAAACTTGAGTCGAGAGGGTCTGTAGATACCCCAGTCTGTAACCACCGCAAGAACTCTAACGACCTACGAGAACTACTGTTTTTAGAGTCCGGGACCCACCCGAGCACCCGAAACTACCCCGAAAGGGTTTGTTGGCCAACAAACCTATTTTTAAGTGGGATTGTCGCACGACATATCAATGTGTTGCGCGACAATCACTGGTATGTCGCGCGACAATCACTCCTATGTCGCACGACAAACCCCGCTGACCCCGACCATCCACTCTCTGATAAATCAGTCTGTCAGAGACATCACTTCAGCCACCATTTGTCACGCAATATTGGATACATTATCACGCGACATATGCCCCTTTTGGAGAAGTGTCGTGCGACAATCCTCCCCGAACAGTATATAAATAGGCCAACACCCCCAAGGGTTCAAGGACAGCAGCTTGGATTTGAAGAATTATTGGCTTATATCTAATTTTCTAATCTCTCGTCAAGTATTTTCTGTTATAATATTATCTCCGAGGAATTATCGAATCTATTCCCGACACTCGACGTGTTCCGTCTCTGGAATCGCATTCTCGGAAATATCTGAAGAAGAAAAAGATCATTATCGCCAAAGATCTTTCTGCCGCATTATACTTTCTTTCTTATTATTATTATTCTCGTCGGGAAGGTAAAGAAAATATCTTCTAGTATTTAAATTATATATATATGTACTTGTTTTACTCCTATTGTTTAGTCTACATTTTATTTGAATAAACTTATTGCCAAGTTACAAAGTAGTCTACCGTTTTCAAAACAAAAGACCCTGATAAAACCACTTCCAAAAACAGAAGAATAAATACATTATCATCCGGATAAATTATGTTTTCAAAACCCGGACTGATAAGACTTATCTAGGAATTAAAATCAACATATCCTGTCTTTTCTATAGACTGCGACGTGTCTGATAAAACTCCCCTCAAAGAGTTTTAGTTCCATATTAAATTAGTCCCGATACAAAGATCCGAACTTTTACAAAAGTAATCACAACACAAGAAAACCGTCATTATATGAGGAAATAATACGGGAAACTCTTTCAAAATAAAAGGTCTTGTCATTTGTATTTACATCTTTCAATAATAAAAATATCAGATCTCGGAACACAAAGGTTTTATCCCTTTCCCTGCTTTTCCCAGAAATTAGGGTTTTCTCACTTGGAAAGTAGTAGACTATCAGTAAAAGCATTCAAGTTTTTCAACATAAAATAAACGTATAAGACCACTAGAGACCGAAAGGGCGGAATGGGTGCTTAATACCTTCCCAAACCGTAATATAGTTTCTGAACCCTATAGAATCCTTGTTTCGCAGACAAATATGTAAAGAAAGGCTTATATGTAGCCTTTCCTCTTACACAAATCATTTTGTCCGTTTTCTTGTAAAATGTACTGGCGACTCTGAACGAACCCTCTTGCATCTAGAAATAGGATAGAGGGACACCCGATATGAATTATCAACACCGATCGAAGCAATTGGAGCGACGGGATCCGTTCCGACGTTCCAGACGCCCAACAACGGGAGTGAGACCCGAGGGTCGCATTTGCGAATTCTCACAATATGCACCCAGGGACATGCCCACATTATGTTTAGTGGGTGTTATAGCCCACTTAATTTTTGAAAAGAAACAGATATATAGTGAAAAATTAAAATGATCACAGTTTTTATCTAGGATCCATATTTTCACAGTTCGTGACTAACACAATTATAGACTATGACCATGAAGATTATCTTAATTTTTTTGCCGCGTTGTTCTCCAATGTTTTTTGGATCACCGATAAGATTTCCGATAGGATTTCCACCGTCTCGTTTGTTTGCCGACAGTTGGGTATCCATTTTCATTGTTAGGGCTTAGTATTAACTTATAATGGAAGGGGTTTATCTGAGGAAAGAAAATAGAGTTATATATGGTTTTGGTTAGGGTTTGAATGGATAAAGGGGGGGAGTGGTAAGGGATGAAGAAGGTAATTAATTGTAGTAGTGGTATATAGACTGTCTTTATTAAACGTTCTATTGACTACCATCCTACTCTTCCTGCCCATATTGTTCATGCCAAATGATGCTTCGCAGTATTCGATGTCTGACCCTATAGAGAAGGCGTGCAAGTAAAAGGCAGCTTTTACCTACTTGTTTATATAGTTTCAAAACATTAAGATGAGGAATATTCCACTATTTTTCCTTTGTTCTTTCACAGGCTCATCATTGCTATGGTTCCGCCTCAATTTTCCTTTACTTTTATCATTAAAGTAAGCCTTGGCCCCAGAAAATGCTTGAAACATGTTCTGGCCCATGTTGTTTTTGCCTTGACTAGGCCCTTTATGTGCTGGCCCATCAACATGATTATTCCGTATTTTTATTCTTGACCAACATTTGTGGTCCAACCCCATTAACATCTTCCTCATGTTGACTCGCCACATTTATGGCTTCAAAGTTATTCACCATCGTATTCACAGTGTTATTTCTAACAGTCGACTCAACTACCTTCGGTGGGGTGTTGATTGTTGGAGCTGCCCCTACAATACTACCCAAAGCGGAGTTACCTTAGCACAAATCAGCCCTATAACCAACCATACCACACTTAAAACATAAAAGATAGAGATATTCATACTCCATTCTATATTTTTTTCCATCAACCATGTAGGCCAAAATTAGAGGCTTAGACAAATCAATTCCAACGCAAACTCCATCATACTTTCCTCTCTTAGAAGAAGTCGTATTGAAATCTCTTTTTAAAGGTCTTCTAAACCTCTTAACAAGATGGAAGAGAGGTTTATCATCAAAATACTTAATCGGGAGCTCTGGTAGCCTTAGCCAAATGGCCGTGGTAACCTCAGTGGCTTTCGATGGCTTAAAATTATGTTCTCATTTTCTCACAGTGAGATAATAATTAATAATAATCCATAGACCTCCAATGAAAACATGGTGGTAGTTCTCCTTCATATCAAATTTGAAGAGATAAAACCCTCTATCTAAGTCCACAACCTCAAAACTGCTTGGAGGTTCCATAGATTCTTAGCTTTAAAACAAAGGTTGTTATACCCAATATTTTTTCCCAATAAGCATATAATCAATGAATCTTTCCACTGACTTCTCAAATCCTCAATAAGTTGAAGGGAAATATGATGTTAGGCAACATCTTCTTTTTTTTTTCTTTTCTCCTTTGAAAAGATGATCAATAGTGTTTCCAAACTTTCCCCTAGTAGGACTCGAACCCATCCCCTTGAGGATATGTGGGAACTTACCTACTACTACGCTATCCCTCGTCCCTATGTTAGGAAACATCTTATCTTCCCCCTCCACAACTTTGTTCAGATCAAACTGTTAGCCATCAATCATGGTATTATCAGCCATACTAGTAGCCCATGATTCCAAACTTTCGTCAAAATAAACCTCTTTAGGGAAGTCATTAACCATAGCATCGCGAAAGGAAAGCGTGGCCTTAGGCCCACTTTCCTCTCCCACCACAATATGTTGTCTGATGTTTACCATATGCACATTCCCTTGTTCAAGACAGGGATCATCCATGAGCATCTTGTCATCATTCGTTCTTATCCGTTTATTTTTGACTTTTTTGTTACTTCAAACCTGTTAATCTTCATCTTTTATCTATCTCCTCAGATCAGGCAAGGAACCAATGGAATCACCATTAAACAAAGCATTTTCAAAGTTACCGTTGGAGAAAGCCATTTTTTTCATCCCAATTATTATATGCAGGGGCTTAAACCCACCCCGACACACCTTAACATATTGTAATTATAATGTGTTATAAGGTATTTAAAGAAAAAACATTGCATGTGTTGGTCTGGGTTAAGGGGATAACTATTTGTGATCTGGAACTCCACCGATCCCAAGTTATGTTATTATTGTAAAACCATACCCGCTTTAGTTAAAAAAAATACTCACCCCGCTGTGATAGGGATTATTAAAAAACTCATCGAGTTGGGTCTTTTTATCATCTTATTTGCTATAGTCAAAACAAATAAAGGAGTTCGTAGTTGTACGTTATGCTTTAAGGATACTTTATTACTTTCACATAATTATCTTCTTTTTATATTTACTTCACAAAATATCAACTATAGTGAACATACGCACCCAGGGACATGCCCACATTGTGTCAAATGGGTGTTATAGCCCACTTAATTTTTGAAATAAATAGATATACAACAAAAAATTAAAATGATCGCGTTTTTTGTCCATTATCCATATTTTCACAATTTGTGAGTAACACAGTTATAAACTATGACCATGAAGCTTATCTTCATTTTGTCGCTGCAGAAAACTGTGACTAGAGAAAATTTGAAATATGTCACTAATTTTCTTTTGACAAAGTAAAAATATTATTTTCGTCATGGTAATGAACGGTGATGATTTATTTAATTGAAAATTATATATAAATAATTCTACTATTCAAAATTTTGAAAAAGAATAATTGAAGGAAAAAATAAATAAAAGATTTAGCATCTGGTGGAGAAAATTTCTCGATGGCCCACTACATGGTTGGGAAAAGAATTTGATGTACATGTTAATAGATATGGCCCCCATCTAGCTAGTTGTTATTACGTATATTAATTCTATCATTAATCACCATGAGAGAGAAACTCAAATATATCTAGACCCCTGTTCAGACAGCTCAAAATTCACCAATCTCTTTCAAATTGATTTAATATTTTTGTCTCGTGTAATATGTGGCAAACTATACAGTCTCATTGTATAAACAACTTCGAATATTCCCAAAAAAAAAATCACCAGTATGAGTCCCTTCAACAATTTTAGATTTTTTTTAATATAAGTGGTTATAAACCCGGGTGGTTCTTTGAAAGAGGGAGATCAAATCGTAACACCCTATGTCATATATTTAACCACTTAGATCGAGTCCCGGATCTCCAGACAATTTGATTTAAACATGAAAATATGGAGTTAATCTTTTGATTCTAAATAATATAAATCGGACTTGATTAATTGTGTAAATTGTTTAATTTAAAATTAGTTCATTTTTAATTAATAAACTATAAATTTATGATAAATTTGTGCATTTATAAATAATTCAATTCTAATCCATGAATTGTTTAAAAAACTTTAGCAAGAAATTCTAAATGTTAGAGATAGAGTGTAGAATGAGAAGACCCCGTTTGATCACGTAAATTGACTAATTTTAAAATTAATTCACTTTTGATATAACAAGCTCTTGAATATATAAATGTTGACTAATTTGATAGTTTATGATATATTATATTGAAATATGATACAATTAAGAATAAATTACTCAAATAGCCCTTAAATTATTGGTCTAGTTTTACTTTAGCATTTAGGCATTTAAATTGTTGAGCAGTCTCAGTTTGACCATTCCATCTAATTTATCTGTTAAGTTGGATAAAATAGGGACATTTTTGTCATTTTAATTAAAATTTTAATTTAATTAGATATTTTTTAAGTTAGTTAAACAAAAAACCAATTTGATTTTTTTAACATTGGTCGGAAGCTTTTCCATAACTAACATAAATAAAAAAGTTGAATTCTAACTCCATGTAAAAATACACACTTTCTCTATCTATATATATATATACACATATATGCATAATCGGAAAATTTTAAGTGCGGATCAGTTCGTACAAACCAATTTTCTTCCAAATGTTTTTATGACGGAAAACCGTCTTAAAAGTACCGATCCTTAAGGATTGATCCGTACTAGAAACATACCCTATACGTAATAGGATTTAGTACCATCATGGCATCATCTTCTTCCTTCCACCACCACCACCTTTATCATCCCATCACCACCATGACAACCACCCATTCATCCTATCTCCACCTTACCCCCCTTCCATCTCACTCCCACCGTGACCACCACCCCCTTCATTTTTCTCTCTCAAGTTATTTTGTTCTCCTCTCTAATACACAATCTAAATTCAATTCTTATGCCATTTTGTTCACAGATTGCACCTCCAATTTCCTTGTCACGCCTTCCAAATCTCCTTGCCCCTATTTCCAATTCTTAGCCTTTTGAAATCGATTTGTAGATTTGAACTATTTCAAGAGATCTGTAACTTAAAGTTTGTAAATTTGTTCCAGAGGTGGGGATGATAGCCGGAGGTGGATAGGTTGAAATGGCGATGGTGGTGGATGTATGTATCTATATGAGAGAGAAAAAGGGAGCGTTTTAGAAAGCGAAATAGATAGTGATGGTGATGGTGATGGTAATGGTAATGGCGGTGTCGTGGTGGTGATGGTGATGGAGGAGCAGGAGGTGGCAACGGTGGAGAGGTAGTGGTGTGCGTGTATAAATATATATATATATATATATATATGTGTCAATGTGTGGGCTGAACCAGAGGAGGCAACGGTGGAGAAATTGAATTTGTGAGTTTCTCTCTCAACCCTTTTTTTTTTCTAATAAAAATTTAATTAAAGTTAATTTTTAAATGAATTAATGAAAATGACAAAAATGCCCCTAATTTCTTTGACTTTACCAAAAATTTTGACGAAAGGGCCAATGTAAAACATGCCCAATAATTTAAGCGCTTAAATAAAACAATTTTTAATTTAAGACCAAAGTAATACTAGATGGCAAATTATAATTAATTTATACAATAAATTTTGAGAAAAACGAACTCTTACACGCTTAGTTTTAGTTTCTTGCATGCATAACTAAATTATAAATATCACAAACTTTCTTATTCTCAAAAATAATCAAACACAGCCTCAAGCCCAGTTGGCACCCTACGTGAAGGGAATTAATCGAAGTGCGCAAAAATTTGCCCGGACACCCCCTCGCATAGACAAACAAAAATCAAGCACAACCTCTCTAAGACTAATGTTATGCGACCCCGTGCACTCACAAAAAGAGCAAACATAAGTACCTGCGGTAAGACCGAACATCCACACAGATTTCATTCAACATTGATTAATTTGGTCATGTACAGATCAAAAAAACAGAACCCTAGTTTACAACATCATCTTATTTTCTTTCCAAATCCTAATTCAATATGAACATAATAATTCCATTATTAGTTCCCCTAATGTTTTTAATACAAGAAGTTATCATACAACAACAGCAGCTCAACATACACAATTCTACATTTTCCCAAGTTTCTATTTTGATTCAACCATTGGAGCTTGCCTTAAAGATTGTGTCATCAAGGGGGGGGACCCACACGTTATTGGTCCCGGGGCCGAGCAAGCCAGAGAGAACTGAGGGCTCGAAGCCGTGAAAAATAGTCGTTTATAGCAAGAAGGGCACGAGCAGATTGTCGGGTCGTCAGTACATGGTGCATTTGCCGTAGCGTTTGTTGCCGCAAATTATCAGCCTGGTAATTGCCAAACAGAAAAAAAATCAGTGGCCAAAAAAATGGTTTCCGCACATTTTCGTTTTCTCATGTCACTAGCAAAAAACCTATGAAACCATGGATCAGGCTCCTCTAAAATGATGAATATCACTCTGGAGGAGAGTTGAAGGAATTTGGACCATTAGTTTAGGGGCTATAGATTTTGATAGTTATGAGTCTTCCTCAGAGGCAAACATTATCAAACTATCCGTCAAAATCTGAACAATTTAATTTTAAAGAAATGGTTGAGATTTACGACACAAACATGCCAACACGAATGCCTGAATACAAATCATGGTCAACACTTCAACTTCTAGTATAATGATTTGAGAGGGCTGAAAAGGAAAGTGCGACTCTTTGAGAAGGAAGGAATATAGAATTCCTCTTAACATGAATCTTGTAAGTTATAATATCAAATAGTTAAATGCAAATCTAACTACGAATATATTGACAATCAAATAAATTATGCACCATTTTTTTATTTTATTTTTATATTCACGGATATCTAGGCCCACCCCAATTCATCCCATGAGGCCCTGGTGCTTATCGACCCAAAGACGCCTCAGTGACCCCAAGAATCTTGACATAGCGGAGAATCGAACCTGAGATTGTACGCCCAACCACACAATCCCAAGTGTGTATAGGTACACGAATAAGTAACAGCAATGACACGTTGGTAAATGACCAAGTTAAGAGCCCAAATGATATCTCACAACTTTTAAACAGAGCCCAAACAGTGACCAATGAACTTTCTAACGCATCATTTGGGATTTTAGTTGGTTATTTAAGTTGGTACAAGTATCATTACTCAATACGTAATACTCAAAGTCCCATTTTCCTTTTGGGGACATAATCAACTTACCATATTCCACAATAGCAAATAAGTTTTATTCTTTTACTATTAATTAAGTTGAAAGTAGTGTTTTTTCTAAAAAGTACAGGGTCAAAGTGGGACTCTCAAATTGAGAAAGAGGGAGTAATATCTGCATATATTATATAGACGAGTTACTCTATCTACACAATACATATATTAATATCTTCAAGATTATGCATCAAAGTCCTACTTTCCAAGTTGAAACTCCATAAGCTCTCTGCGCAACCAAACAGGGGATAAGAACCAGAAGGACTAAGGATGTGAATTCAATTCCTTGGAATTATTTCACATGGAAAACATTCCAACGCAAGCATAAACTTAAGGGGTGTTTGTAACAACCATCAGTGATGTGAGCAGGCTATTGTACGTGCTCTAGGGTCGATGCAATAGCTTAGCTGTTCAAGCGCCTGGGTTTTGGGAAATGATGTGCTATATATGTTTGGTCTTAGTCCCTAGTAAGAGGCTTTCAGGGGATAAAAGCAAAACCGTACAATATCTTACTGGGCTGGACTGACATGTGATAGTTTCGACTTTTGAACTTCACAGAAAAGTAGAAAACCAAACCTTACTACAGAAATTGATTCCATGAAAAATCACGTTTGTGCATTTTCAGTGGAAAAAAGAAGTGCAATCAAATGCACCCCACATAGAATCAAAATCAATACAAAGGAGAGAATTGATTACCTGGCGGAGGAAACCTTCGAGAGTACCCAACTTGCCCATGGCCATAGCCATTTGGCCCATGTAGTTGGCCACATTTCCAGAGGGGCCTGCAGCGGCAGGAGTGCCACTAGCCAGTGTCTCTGCTAGAGATTGCTGCAATGCCTCCATCCCCTGCGAAAGTGCATCTTCTGCCTGTTGCGATGACTGCTGCAAATTCGCAAGTCCCGCCGACTGTTGCTCCGTTAAAGGCTCCAAATGATCAGCAAGAAGCTGCATTCACATCAATTCAACTCACTTCAGAAAAAAAAAACAAATAAACTTAAGGATTTTTTAAAAAATATACATGCCCAAACGAACAAAGGCATAGTTCACAAGTGAAAGAATCCCATAGTTGCAAGTAATTTTCTTTTCCATCCTTTTGTGCTACTAGCAGTGCCCTCCCATCTGCATGCACTGAAACAAACTACAGGAGGCAGTACCTCAATGGTGTATGCACCCAGGAAGATCCAAACACTAAACCTATATTTCGAAAGGCAGTTATCGAGGACCACCATACAACTGCATTAACAACTAACAGCAGGGGATTACAGATTTTTTTTTAACCAAATAAACTGCACAACAAATTACATCAACTTACCTGTTGACAGATTCTCATAGTCCCAAAAGGACAGTAGAAATAAATCCCAGTCCCAAATAGCAAGTTCTTAGATGGCAGTTATTATACTTGACACACTTTTATCACCCAAGATACTTTCAGCACATTCATCCCACAACCATGTATACCATTATATACGCTTTTGAGGCTCTGTCATATTTTTATTTCCAATTTTAACCTTGCAATCTTCTTTTTCATAAACTAACATGCTTGCAACAGGATTCAAACCCTTGCTAGGAAGAATGCTAAACATGAGTCTAACCACTAGACCAATTACAATAATTGTTAACAATTTTCTCCAAATTACATATATGTGAGTCGCACGAGTGTGTGCAGGGTAATCTAGTGTGAACAAAATGTAATGTACTAGAGACAGGACAAAAATACCTAAAACAATGAACTTTAGTAATTAGCAGATAGTTCTAGTTCTTCCCAACTTCAAGAAGTTACAAGCATATAATCCAGCACCCAACCACATCATTTCCTCTATAAATAAATAAATATATATATATAAGACATGTTTGATATGCTACAAATATTTCATTTCACCAGCATTTATGAATTGGATCTCACCTTGAGAAGTTCTGATGAACGAAAGCCACCAATCCACATAAAGCACCGCTCTGCAGGTGTTTTCCACATTCCAGACAAGATATGGAAGACATCGGCCTTGGCTGCTATACCTTTCAGCCTGAAAATGTCATCAAAGTGTGACCTCACATTGTCGACCACGGTGCGAAGTTCAGTGTCACCTGCATGAGAGTTAACCGCCACTCTCAGCTCATTTATTTGCCTGTTCTGTTCTTCCATCCACCGTGCATATTCCACGTCAAATGCCAACGCCCCTAAATCATGCATCAACAAAAACATGTTTATCCAATAGGAAAAAGGGAGTTGCAATCAAAGGGGAAAATAAAAGGAAGAAAGCAGCAAATACATATATACAATATATCTGTGATGAATTGCATTAAAGGAAAACTCATGGACAAAGCCAAACAAGAAACACTCTTGGCACTTTCGATGTGTGCAATATCTACCTAGTAATTCCTCACCTTATGTAGATTTTTAGAACATATTGAGAGCGTTTAATTCATTTTGGTAATGTAGTTATTGCATGTGTTCTTCATACATGAGGTCATAAGTTCACTTGTTCAAGCATTATGTTTTTTTTGAAATTTCAAGTACAAAGCAAAAGTCGTCCTCTCAGTTATTATATAGTAATAAGTACTACAATTCCAATAGCGTTGTAGCCAGTGTTCTAAAAATCGCCGATTCAGGCCGATTTATCGCCGATTAATCGGCAATCGGCCATGACCCGATACGATCATGCATGATCGGCTGAAAAAATCGGGCTAGGAAGAAATCGACCTCGCCTCTCTCCTTCACTCGACCTCGCCTCTCTTCTTCACTCCTTCACTCGACCTCGAAACAAAGAGAGAGAGAGCTTCAATGACCAACAAAGATCGAAGGCTCGAAGCAATGATGGTGGAACTCGGAAGAAGCCTAAGAACAAAACACGAGAGAGAGAGAGAGAGGGGCAAAGTGAAAGCAGATGAAGAGAGATGGAAGGAGGAGATGAAGACGGCAGCTGTGTGGGAGTTGTTACGTATGAGAAAGAGGGGTTAAGAATAGGGGGTAGGGTTTTAATTTTAGTAAGGGACGAATTACCTATTTAGCCTTGTGTATATTGCAATTTACGAAATTATTAACTGGTCTAGTAAATAGGTGAGAAGCCCTTTTTTTTAATGTTTTAAAAAAAAAGATATTTTTATTTAACATTTTACTCTATTAATGACCATTTTGTTATTATTATGTTTTATTTAGCATATTGTTATATAATATATTATTTAAAATATTATTTATAGGTGAATAGTGCATATCCGATTTTTTCCGATTTATCCCCGATAAATCCCCGATAAAATAAAAAATCCCCGATAAAATAAAAAATCCCCACTCCCCACCTTGCCGATCCCCACTCCCCACCTTGCCGATCGATTTCCGATTCACGATTTTTAGAACATTGGTTGTAGCACAGTGATACTGCTGGCTGGCATTAGAGTTTTTTTGTCTTTTTCATTTTTTGGGGGAGTGCAGGGGGTCAAGGGTTCAGTTACTCATCGATGTAATTCTAAAACAGAAACATACTACAATGAACTCTTCATAGAAAAGGAGGAGAAACAGGTAAAACCTTAGAAGTTTGGTAAAGCCCTCTCAAACGAAACTCAGTAGCTCCTTGACTGGAAAACATGTTAAATGATCATATCACCAAAAAGCTTAAAATGCCAAGTAGTGCACTACAATTAGTTCGTGCTCAACACTCCGCCTAATGCCCAACCAGCTCCACATGGAAACAAATCAAGGTTTGACTTCGGATAGAGTAAAATATTTGGCATAGCTTTGGGAATCTGGTTTGCAAGTTCTAAAAGGGCATTCAGTTTTTCATATCCTGTATAACTGGAGAGTAATAATATTGCGAGCAAGGTAGTCATTATCGTGTATCGGAGTCATATCATTTTCCAAAAAAATTGTATCGTATATCGTAACATATCATAAGATACACTTTTTTATGTTAAATATATATATAGACATACATATATAGGGGAAGGATCTTAAGAGGAACAATTTTTGGGTCCTCAAATGTGGACCAACCATTTGCGCATTTCTGGCCATTGAAATTTTAGATGTCTAGCTGAATTTTTCGATGAAATTTTGTAGAGATTATCTACCAATCACGGAGATCATCTTCACCAAGTTTCATCAAAAAATTCATCCGTTTACCCCCTCAAAATGGTTGGTCCGCATTTGAGGACCAAAAAATTGGTCCTCTTAAAATCCTTCCCCTACATATATATATACACATTTTGCATCAATAAATAAACAAGACACGCATTCAAATTAGAAGTTATACTCAATTATCTATACATAACTCACATAATTATATAATAAATGTATCTAATTTATAATAAAAAATTTAAGAGCATTAATTTAGAGAGAAAAGAAATCCAATTTAAAAGACATTATCGTGAAAAAAAAAAAGTATAAAAGACATTTAAACTCACAGTAATAATATGTTTAGGAATTTTAGGCTTCTACAAATAGTCTCCTAATTAAAAGAGAACAAATAAAACAGATATATATATATAGCATAAACAGATTGCATAATTGGAATAAAGATAAAACAGAACAAATTGAAGAGATATTTCCAGAGTTCTGGGTTCTACAAGGACTCTAAGCTCTAAGGTATGTATCCTGTTTCTGAATTCAAGTGGGACTCTACTTCAGGTGGGCTTCTACCACAATAGAGGGGGAAAAAGAATTAACGGAAAAAACAGAAGTAAAAGCGCAGTGAGGGCACATCGGTTTTAAGACATGGGTCATGTTAATGTGTGCCCTAAGGGCACATGTTACGAATCTATAAATAGAAAGAACTAAATTATAATATGCATTAAATTAGGCACAAATTCTCATGCAAAGTGAATTTTTTCCATTCATAGTATGGTTAACATGTGCCCTTGGGGCACATCTTGTCATTTTCCTTAAGACATATACGACCTAAAATATTGGTATATTAACAAAAAAAAAAAAAGAAGCATTAAAAAATTACAAATCAGCGCCTCACTCAAAAAATCCCTCGCACCTAGAGCCTAGGCACTTAAGAAGCGCGCTTAGTCAAACAGGATGCGCCTTGGAGGAAATGACTTCCCATGCTTGCGCCGATGTGACGCCCTGTGAGCGAGGAGTACTCCCATGTGAGGAGGAATTATAGCTCAAAGGGGCATCCCACATCTGAAGATGGGGGATCCTTGGAGACCCGTATAAGTAAGAAATGGTCGCTAATTAAGTACGAGGCCTTTTGAAGGCTCACTGGCTTCGGATCCCATAAGAACTCCGAAGTTAAGCGAGTCGGCGGCCAGAGAAATCCTAGGATGGGTGACCCCCTGGGAAGCTGGTCGTGAGCTCCCAGAAACAAAGCCGTGAGGGGCGTAGATGGACTGGCCCTGAGGGGTTGCAGGTCGCGCTCACCCAAAGCGGACAATATCGTACTGAGGTGGGACCGGGTCGTTACAGCCTGGATGGGCCTTGAGCCTAGGCGCGCTTTTGACAACTATGATTGTGGCAAGAAAGGAATGCAAGAGTATTTGAGGACAAGTATGCAGGCATAAAGGAGGCGTGGAGCAAAATCAAGATGGTTGCATCTCTTTGCCACCAGCACATCCAATTTTTTTGGAAATTATCAATCTCGGAGATTTCTAACAATTGGGGGGCAATTCTGTTTTGATAATTCAGTGGGGGATGCTCTGTCTGGATGGAACAGAGTTTGATTTAATATATGTTAACCATGATATTCATTACGATTCCTTCTCCTAACAGCTTAAACTTTTGGAAGAGATGGTTCCTAACATGCAATGTTCTAAAACTCGGCGAGTTTTGCCGAGATCTCGCCGAGAACTCGAGACTCGGAGGGCTGCCGAGTCGAGTATGCTTACTCAGTAGTCAAAACTCGGACAGGTCCAAACTCGGTCTAAACCCGGTCAAACTCGGTCAAAATCGCCGAGTTGTGAGACTCGGCGAGTGGGGAGACTCAGCCATTTCCTCCCGTTTCTTCCTTGTTGCTGCTCGAAAGTGGCTTCTTTGCTCTCAAACCATTGATTCATCATTCATCCCAGCAGCAGGTAACCGTCTCTTCCTTCTCTCTCTTTCGTATTAGATGAGGGTTTGAGAGGAGAGAACATGAGGGGAGAGAGGGGGTTTTGTGGAGTGAGAGGAGAGAACATGAGTGGAGAGGCGGAAGTGATAAAAAGAGTTAAGAGAGAATTCAAATCTAGGGTTTTTGACTTTTTGTAAAGGGTAAAAGACTTGAGTGCCCTAGTTATATATAGTATTTACAATTTATCCTTTTTTTTTTTTTTTTTTGTTTGTAATGCAAAACTTATGTATTTTGTTTTGGATATGCATATATTTTAGTTGGATGACGGAGAAATTAATATTATTTTGAAATTAATTGTGTTTTATTAGTATTTGATCATATTATTATCATATTATATTATTTAGAATATTATTTATATTAAAATATACCCTATCCGATTTCTCCGATTAATCCCCGAGTAATTGAAAACTCCCCACCTCACCAAGCGAGTACCGAGTACTGAGTTTTAGAACCTTGCTAACATGGTATTAGAGGTTGATTTTCTGGGAGGTCCAAGGTTCAAGCCTTGGCACCTCCATTCCCAATTTGTTAATTCGAAATTCGAAATTTGTTTGCTCTCCACGTGCAAGTATGGGGTCGCACGTGAGGGAGGGTGTTAACCATGATATTCATTACGATTCCTTCTCCTAACAGCTTAAGCTTTTGGGAGAGATGGTTATTAACGGTGTCTTATTTTTGTTTGATACTGCTTCTGTCGGCTGGTGTTTTTCTAGTTGCTGCTTGGGTGGATCTCTGGTCCACCATCTCTTCTATTGGCTTTGTAGCTGCACTTTGGTGCTTGCTTATTATGATTCATATCAATAAAAGCAGTTGTTTCTGATCCAAAGAAAAAACAATACTATGTATGCCATGGTTCAAGTCACTACCTAAGCTAATCCGAAACATCCAAGTTGAATTGGTTTCAGTACCCCACTCCCAGCCCCAATCTATCACTGATGCATATAAATTAAAGAAACAAACTCGATTTGCCGAAATTCTGGCCAAGACCGCCGACAATCTCGCCAACTCTCCGACTCAATTAACCAAGTTCAAGTGTCAATTGGCAGAGTCATACTAGATTACCCTACACACGTGTCGCATGTGAAACTCTATACATTTAATTTGAATAAACTAATTAACAAAAAATGACAGTGGCGTAGTGGTTTGAAACTGTTTTAACTTACATAGAAGCAAGATCTTGCTGCAGAAATTTTTTTAATGAAAAGGATGATTGCAAGAGTAAATAGGCTTGTCAAAAATATGATACTACTTCATTTGGCGGTTGAAATGGGTACTCATTTTATATAACAATATAGAATCTTTTTCATTATTTTTGACATTTAATGTATTCTTTTTGAAATTGAAATATGTTTGAACGATGATATACAGTTTATGGTTATTTTGTGTGTATGCAATAATCCATTTTTTTATTCTTAATTATCAGAAATCAATCAGAAATCATCTACAAGTTTTTTCTGATTTCTTCTGCTCATGAAATAACAGTGTTCTAAAAACCGGGCCTAGGCAGAAATCGTTGCCTCCCTGCCCGGCCTAGGCCTAATCCTTTGTGTTTAGGCGCCAGGGTGATTAGGCGCCAATTTGGCGGGCTAGGCGGGATTTTTCCCTCTTTTTTTTCCTTCAAAACAATGTAGTTTCATGTAAAAAAACAAAAAAAAAACAATGTTTATTAGCTAGCCCTCTTTCAATCAACCTAATTCCATTCTCCTCATCTTCCTCCTCTCAGTCTCCGATCACCATCTCCTCCTCTCCTCTCCCCTCCGGCTGTATTTTCGGATGTTCACTTGAGTTTGAATGTTTGATCTTGTTTATTTTGTTTTTGGAATGCTTGTTTTATTGGAATATTAATGTTAATTTCAAAGGTATATTCTGTTTTGTTAGTATTATGTTATTTAAAATAATATTTTTAATAAAAAGTCGTTTGACCGATTAATCCCCGACTAATCCCCTAGGCGCTAGGCCCCCCCTTGCCGACCTAGGAAAGCCTAGCGATTTTTAGAACATTGTGAAATAAAAGTATTTTTGCATGCCAAATTATTACCCAAGGCAATATCTTTCAACCAGGATCAAAATCATGTTCTTAATAAAATATATATATATATATATTCTTAATAAAAATATATATATATATAAATAATATATATGCATGTGTGCAGAAATTCAACAGTAACTATATTGAGATTGCAGTTAGTCAAGTCTACAGTTCCAACAGCACAGATACTCAGATAGTACAGCAACTAGAAGGGGAAAGACGAAATTCCTTACTCTTTTTACTAAGGAACAGAAGTAAATAAACGAAAGGATTGCTAGAATTTTTCCAAGAATGGAATTCCACTTTCATGACTCATTTGGTTCAAAATTTAAATCATTTTGGGAATGCTAAATTCCATTTCGAAATAATTCCCGCGTTTGGTTCAAGTTTTAAGTTCGGAATAAATGATTCCAGGAACCAACCTTTCCTCCCAAGTTCTCCCATTTAAACCATAAGGAATAAGCCATTACCAGTGGCATCATTTTTTATTTTTCTTGTTAGAACTAAAGCAACCTTCTTCCTTATGAATAAACAATTCTTTTTCTATCTGTGAATAAAAGTATTGTTTGGAACTTTTTTTTTTAGTTACGTTGCTGCACAGACCAAAAAAAAATTAGTTTGGAACTTTTTTCTTTTCTTTTTTTCTGTTGTAATTTTTTTTAATTACAAAAATTGAAATTTTTGTAGGATAGTTATTAGGCATGTGTAATGTTTGTAATTTATTACAATAATTGTCCCTTTTGAAAAATTAGTAGCAGATGTCTTCTCATCTTATAAAAGGAAGGGTATTTTTGTAATTGATACTTTATTCCATTTCTATTCCCGGTTGAACCAAAAATAGTGAAAGTAATGTAACATTCCAGGAATTGAGCATTCATGTCTGAGACAAACATTGGCATGGCATCCTAGATGCCAGGAAAAAAGCTTTCCAAGAATCAAGTATGCCTATTCCATTCCCTAAACTCAAACCAAACGAGCCCTCATTATATATATTCGTAAGCCAAAAATCTAGATTTGAAAGACATGAAAAAAAATCACTTACCATTCCCACCGGTTGAATGGGATTGATCTCCTGAGCCTGAAATTAATCCGCCCTACAATAAAACAATAAATAAGACAAAAAAATGGAACTTGTAAGGCTGTCATCTATAAGGTACTCAGGTCTAAAATTTCAATCTATGGAAAAATACATTGAATACAAGAAATTGATATACCACAGAAGTATATCAAACCTGCTGGCGGGTTCGCTGGAGCTCCTGCTCAAGTTGGGTTAGCTTCATCCGACTATTCTCTAGCTGTTGCACATAGGCCTACACAACAACCAAGTAAATAATTAGTTGAATTCAAGATTGCATGGAAATGCTTCTATGAGTGTCTTCAAACTGTAAGCAGATCATTGTCAAAAGAAAAAAGAAAAAAAACACACGAAAACTACTGATATGCAGGAGCAGAGTCACAGAAAACTAAAGGGGGCATGACCCTCATAAGTTTTTTGAAATTGTTATTTTACCTCAACTTTTTTGTAAAAAGTAAAAAATATATAGATATTAGTTCAGTTTGTGCCCCTTTAATCTAAAATATTACTCTTAGTATTAATCTTGAACAAAAATAAAATTTGTACTAAATTTTCTACTTTAAATGTTATAAATAATAGTAATATTGAACTTGCCACCATTTAAAAATATTCCTAGTTCCGCCCTTGCTGATATGGCAACAGTTATTCACAGTTATGCAAAACAACAGAAAATCAGAAGTTCAGAATGGGGGAAACTAAAATTAAAACATAACAAGAACTTACTTTTTTTCTCAATCTGCTTTTCCTGGCAGCTTCACGATTTTGAGCTAGCCTTCTTAATGTCTAAAAGTTGTAAATACGATAAACAAATTAGCAAGAGGGTATTATATTCAGCTAAGTATAATGTAAGTAGTCCAAACTATGTTAACCTTTTGGTCTGAAGATTTTTCTTTTGATTTGTCACTGGAATCAGAAGCCACAATAGCAGTCAAAGGATCCGTTCCAAACTGCACATGGAAGTACAAATTTTAATTCAAAGCTGATACAAGGAGCGGCCATTCTTCCAAACTTCCCCCCATTTAATATGTGAAATTAGACTTACCCTTATTTTCATAATCATTAGACGTCAGAGATTTACATAAATGTTGGGGTAATATTTTGAAATCCCTGATTTTTACATTTAATTTCCCCCATTTTACGTTTAAAAAATTAGAAATTGCTCCCAGTATTTCCATAATATTTTGAGATTCCCCTACATGCAGGGAGCAAAGTCTAAAATCATGAAATCAGGGGTAAGTCCAATAATCATTAAAAATAGGAGGTGAAGTCAAAAAAGCCCATAAAGAAACAATAGTTTTAACCTGAAAAAGAAAAATGGGCTTAAGAGTAAGATAAATTACCCTTTGAATCTTATCATCCATATCCATGTCTGTGGAGCTATCGGTTTGTGGACTAGTAGCTGCCATATTAGACTCTCCCCAATTCTCGCGATTACCGCCAGGTATAGAAGTTAGATTCGATATTGGTCCCTTTTCTAGTTGTAAAGTTTGAGACCCAAAAATAGCAGCTGAGAGATTCGTATTGGAGGAAGCAAGAGACTGAATAATAACAGAGATAGAAACATATGTCAAGTGGTGAAAAATAACTTCTAAAAACAAATAATTGAAAATATAAAGACCATATCACCTTCTCAAACGTCCCAAATTGGAGATGAGGACCCACTCCGCTACTTAAAGTTACTGCTTCGAATACTGGATCTAAGGGGCAACAAATCAATTAATAAAGTATGGAGGGAGGGAGGGAGGGAGAGAGAGAGAGAGGAGTATCAACACAATTTCTCTCTTTTCTTTATATACAAGATGAAAATAGTACAACATCACCATAGAAATGAACAGCTTTTGGGTAGATTAATGAGTGAAAAGTAGTTGATCTTGAATGCATTTCTGAGGCATCAACAAGCAAGTAAAGGATATTGCCTATGAAGCTCGGGTACTTCTCCAAGGGCCATATCCATACCCAAAGAACATCTTGAATGCATTTATGAGGCATTTTTTTAATAAGAAACTGGATATTATTATAACAAAAGAAGTACAGAGAAAGGGTGGACAAGGAGTCCACCATCATAACAAAAAGGTCAAACAAGATAAATTAAGAAAGCTAAAACCCGAAAGACCCAGCAATCCCTTAAAATAGATAGCACGTCGATATCGGTCATATACTATATGTGCAGCCAGAATCCAACTGATCATGGGTCAGTAACGACCATGGGTCAATAACTGTCACCCCTAGTACAAATACGTCCAATAGATCATCTTTATATTCTAATTTGACACCATTTCAAGCATCATATCATCTAACAAATTTTATTCAGCTGTATTTGTTGAGGGTCTATCTTCTAATTCTATTTTTAACTTAAATCACATTAGTAAGTTGACCAAGGCACTTCAGAGAAGCTGGAAGAGGAAGGATTGACAAATAATAAGTAGGAAGACTTGAGAGAGTGCTTTTAAAACTTTTAAGGGTCTCCTTTCACAATACATTCTCTTTCACCCGGAAAGTCTCTGTCAAATCTTTTAATCACTAGTCTGTAATCAAACTCCTGAACAAAGATATTCTCATGGAATCCTGCTGTAGAAGGGTAACATGCACCGGGAGTGAATGTGTGTGTGTGTGAGAGAGAGAGAGAGCCATAACCAGAATACTGGAAAAAATATATATAATGCTGGTAGAGAGGGAACACAGTACTTGGAAGCTAGATGGCTATGCGATACGGATACGCCAGTACGGATTTTTAGAAAAAAATAACCATCTCTTCTCAAATGATCTTCTTCAGAAAAGAAACCCTAGCTCATTTTACGGTCCGGCTCCTGAATTTCATCCAAAACCCTAGCAATAACCAGCTGAAGAAATTATGGTTGCCCACAGTATTATCAAGCCTACAGCAGTCACCCTTTAGTTGACCATTTGATAGATGAAGTATCTAAACAACATTTATGGGGCTATTTTAGGCAGATTATCAGAAGGATTCAGGGCCGAAGAAGCTATCTTCATGATTGCATTGATCTGACATGATCAATCTTATTTCATTATTACCGCGCAAAATTGGACAGCGATATTCAACTCCTACCTTTCTAAGCTGGATTCAGTTCTATTTCATCAAAATCTCACACAGCCATTGCCTTACACCCTAACCAGTCCATCTTTGAAACTCATCCTAGAAGTCTCTCTATATGGGTCCAATTCATTTCTGATGTAGTCCATTATGTTGTGAAAATCATTTATCGGCAGTGAATACTATTTCTCAGCTAGGACTCTAACAAACACTAAAAATATAACATACGTCAATCACCAAGGAACTTCTTACTAAGTTTTGAGCGTTGTCATTTAAGAAAATAAAACAATATGGAAATAATTCTCTACACATTCCATGGGCCACAATTGATAATACATCAATTCACAAACTTCAATTGAAGTTCAAAGAAACCACCAAATGTCCAAATCCAAAATATATGAGCCCTGTGGATTTCGAGTGCCAAATGTAAAGATGACAGCATAAAGTTTATTCAAGACAAAAATAACCATAGAAAAATTAGTATTACAAACACATACTTCTGCCGACAATAGCAGCATCCCCAAATCGGAATCCAAGAGACTGTTCAGTCGAACCAAAATCAGACACTCGAGAAGAATGCACGCCATTTCCCTCTGCACCACTGGAATCCACAAGTTAATCAAAACCAATAGTTTTGGGGGGGTACCCAATAAATTCCTGATAATTCTAATGACCAGTCTCTACAAATGTACATCAAATATGTGAACTACTATTTCTATGAATGTCTGAAGTTGTATTTCTTTTCTACAATAAACTACTATGAAACTTAAGGACCTGTTTAAAAACTTTCATGTAAAGGGATGTCGGGAAACTTATCAGGCTTAAAACAATATTAACGCCAAAACCTGAAACATGGCAGAATGTCATTGCTCTGAGACAAACTACAAGGAGAGCATTCCCCAGAGTACAAATAATATTGCTTTGGATATAATGGCAACGAAAATCGTAACATCAGAATATAAATGTCTGCTTAATGCACTCAACTGCCTTGTCAAGAAGTGAATTTGTTTTCTTAGTTTATTATACTATCTTTTAACAAGTAGATAGACAAAGAAAAGACTGGCTAGCGGCCTATGCCCTGCAAAACCACTCAAGGTTCTAGTTGTGCTATGGCCATCCAAGGCCTGTCTAGCGCCTTTTAGAACATTGATTACAAATATATTGCATAATTCTCAAGGTGCAAGGACACTTATGATTACCCCAGACCAAGAATGCCAGAAAAATATAAAAAAGTGTCTTCATTTTGCAACAGTCATTTTATTTGCCTGAAGTTCAGATCTACTTAGCACACAAGGTGCAACGACAGTTCAACGGGCCCTACTTTTCTCCTCAAACAATAGTATTCTCTAAAAAATACAAGGGTTTTCAAAATTCACTTACCTAAGAAAATAAATTTTACATTTTTCACTTCATTTATGAACAAAAACTTACCAACAACGTTCATTTTCCTTTCTTTCTCCATTCCAAACATTGTTTACATCACATACTTTTATTTCTTGGTACAACAATCTCAAAACATACCAATCATGCCTTAAAACTCAATTCTTACCAAAAATTTGGGGGAAAATGTCATAAATTAACATAAAACTTCCAATAAGCACATGATAACTCTAATAAATATAACAACAAACCAACTAAAAGCAAATTGAAATCACTGTCCAATCAGAACTAAAAATAAAAATAGAAAGTAAGGATTAATAGAATTTACTTGGTGTTGGAGATTGGTAACTGAGAATTGAAGCTAGGCATCCTTGGAGTAGCACTTAAACCATCTTCTGCAGTAACCTTCACTGTTCTACTACTAGTACCCATAAAGTCATCACCATACACAGAACCCTAATCAATCCCCCTTCACCAATTCCAGTACCCAAGTACTTTATAGATCAGAAAAGCTATTAAGACGTATAGACCTAACCACAAAATTCACTTAATTTTGCTTCATAAACCCTAATCCCGTCCCAATTTCAGTGCTCAAGTACTTTTTCAGATCAGAAAACCTAATAACCCCTAGATGTATTTTGTCTAGACCGGACCACAAAATTGAATTAACTTTGCTTGACATAAACCTATATTTGAAGCAAAAGTAAGCCCTAATTCGTCATCATCGATATAGAAATTGGTCTCCTTACGACATTGAGCAAATGTAGAGAGGCAAAATTTGACTCAACAGCTCAAATAAAGACCTAAATCTACTGGGTATTCAATGCCCGTAACGAGTCAACTCGTTTAATCGTCAATTTCTCTCTTTCTTTTTCTCACACTAGTGTCCCTACTTTACATTTTTTATTAATTTTTTTTTACTCAACATCTCTATTAATTTTGACTTTCGAAAAATATCAATTCACTCACTATTTTATATTTATCAAAATTTAATTTAAAAACTCTTAGTTAAACTCAATAATCAATAATTAATTTGCTCAGTAAATTACATTTTTTTTAATTAATATCTCTATTTATTTTTTTATTTTTTATTTGTAATCGTGTAAAATTTAACCGCTCTAGTCGACTTTGGTTGTTTACGTGGAAAGAGAGATACAGCGTGACGTGTAGATGATAGAAATTAGTCCACATCACCAGATGTCACTTACTTCAAAAGGAAAACAGAGAGGTGGCGTTTTTTTTATCCCATTTAGGTCCAAAATGACAACATGGACCATGGTGGGTGGGAGGTAGGGTTTGGAATGCAGTAGGTTGAACTTGGCCCTCATGTGGCTAAAATTCAAACATGGAAGACTCTGTTTTAGTTTTATTACGATGGGTGTTATTTATAGGGTAATGATATAGAAAAATATTATATGATTTTTTTTAAAAATACTTTTATAATACTTTAAAATAATTATTTATATTTTATATGATTTTTTTTAAATTACTTTTATGAATTTATTTTAGAGAAAGTAGTAAATGACTCATATAAAATGTTAGAGTAAATACTATCAAAGGCCACTGAACTATTAACAAATTCTACCAGTAGCCACTGAACTTCATTTTGTTACACTTGGACCATTAAACTTTTAAAACGTACTACCATTGGCCACTCCGTTAAATCTCACCGTTAGTTTTTGACGGAATCAATATCACGTGATTTTCATATGCATGGAAGGGGCATTTCAGTCTTTTTTCCATTTTCTTTTTCTTTTTTCCTTTTCTTTTCTTTTCTTTTCTTTTCTTTTCTTTCTTCTTCTCCGATTCTTCTTCTTCTTCGATTCTTCTTCTTCTTCTTCTTCCTCTTTCTCCTCTTTCTTCTCAGTCTTTTTCCATTGAAGTCCAGCGCATCTTGACTTTACATACACACACACACAATTTCAGAGGAAGGCAAAATTCGGAGAAGTTTCAAAGGGGAAGAAATTAGGAGGAAGAAGAAAGAGGAAGAAAATCGAAGAGGAAGGAAGAAGAAGATCGAAGAAGAAGAAGAAGAAGAAGAAGAAGAAGAAAGAAAAGAAAAGAAGGAGAAGAAATTTGGAGGAGGAAAAAGGGGAAGAAGAAGGAGGAGAAAGGGAAATTAATAAAATCGAAGAAGAAGAAGAAAATCGAAGAGGAAGGAAGAAGAAAATCGAAAAAGAAGAAGAAAATCGAAGAGGAAAGAAGAAGAAGGAAGAAGAAGAAGGCAAAAGAAGGAGAAGAAGTTCGGAGGAGGAGAAAGAGGAAGAAGAAGGAGGAGGAGAAAGGGAAATTAAGAAAATCGAAGAAGAAAATCGAAGAAGAAAATCGAAGAGGAAGGAAGAAGAAAATCGAAGAAGGAAGATGGAAGAATCGAAGAAGAAGAATCGAAGAAGAATCGAAGAATCGGAGAAGAAGAAGGAAAAAAAAAGAAAAGAAAAGGAAAAAAGAAAAAGAAAATGGAAAAAGACTGAAATGCCCCTTCCATGCACATGAAAATCACGTGATATTGATTTCGTCAAAAACTAATGGTGAGATTTAACGGAGTGGCCAATGGTAGTACGTTTTAAAAGTTTAATGGTCCAAGTGTAACAAAATGAAATTCAGTGACTACTGATAGAATTTGCCAATAGTTCAGTGGCCTTTGATGGTATTTACTCTAAAATGTTATTAAAGATAGTTTTTTAGTATTTGAATACTTTTGTAGTGTTTTAATTTCATTACATTTATTTATACACTTTTATTTACTTAATTTCATTTTACATTTCATTAATAGTTTACTAAGTAAATTATGCAATTAGCACAATCTCAAATGAAAACTTCCATGCCATTCGCTCTTTGTCCGTCACCATTCTTCCTCATCCCCTTCCATCAGCCGCATTCTTTTGTCTCTTCCTCATATGGACTTCTTTGACCACCACCTCTCTTCCTACCCCTTCAACAACTCCCTCTTGGGCTTTATACATATGGTCGCAATTGTATAATTAAAAAAAAAACATTTATTATTGTTTGGTTTAAATTCTAATTGTGGTATAAACTCAAAAGTTGATCTATCACTCTGTTTTAAAACCCTAGAATGCTTATGAATTAATTTTCTCTCACTATACCATAAGTGAGTTTGGCTATCATACGTCGTCGATGATGGGCCGAGCACAACTATTCTTTATAATATTTTTAACCCAACAAATACTTAGCACATTCAAAAAGAATGTCTTTTATGTCACTAGACACCCCCATCGTCAAGTATAGGAAAATAAGTTTAAAATTCATACATACTCGTCAGATGTGGGCTGAGTATGTTTAGACTTACTTGCTGGACATAAAGCGAGTTAGTGTACACTTGCTTGCCTGACATGAGTCGAGTTAATGTTAGGTCGAAAAATAATTTTCAACCTTACGTAATATACAACCAACGAGGAAAGAGAAGCAAACTCGCTTACACTGTAGCAAGTAAAAATGCATACAAAGTTAAAATTTCAACCATACCTTAGGATCACTTTACGGGTGTATACTACAACTAGTTCAGTAAGGTCTAATCCAACAAATAATAGACATGTATGGTTCTAACAAGGTTCCAATATGGTTTAAAGCAATGAATTGGAGAGATTTATTTTGCTAAAAAGTTGAACAAGATTGAGGGATGAAACTCTGAACTTCGGTTTCAATGGAAATACAAGAAATGAATGGTACTCCTACAATCGGAATATCGCCAATATCGTAAAGTCCATTGAAAATAGGAAAAATTATGGGAAAGGATGAAGATAAAGGGTGTAATAGAACAAATGAGACTTTTTTTATGGGAATAAAACCAACTAAAAGTAAATTTAGAAATAATATCCTATTTTATTATGTACGAGTACAAACATGTCTTGCTCGAGTTAAGTTGGGTTTGAGGCCAAGGGTGAGATGAGGTCAAATCTTTTTGGATAAAGTAATTTTACTATCCCTACATGAGGTGTGTGGGGTGGGGATCCCTACAAGAAAAAGTAGATATCATGACATTTTTCAAATGTTGGGAAAAACTATATAAATGACGCTATAGGCTTTCGTGACGTTTGTACATCGTTTATCACAAGTGTCGTAACCATTAACCATTGCACTAAAGCCATACATCAATCAATAATTAACATTTCATTAATTATATCCAAAATATGAATGGAATATAGCATTTTAATTTAATCATTATTATAGAATAAGGCAAAAAAAATGTGAGACAAACCCTTTAGACAAAACAAAAAAAAAGATTTGTTTTTATTCCAAAATTAAACTTATATGCGACGTTTTTTTCACAAATGTCATAAATTTTGTGACGGTTTCTTTGACAAATGACACAAAATTCACGATATTTGTGAAAAAATAAATTTTCACAATATTAATTTTGTGACCTTTTTGAAAACATCATGGTATGTAACCAAATAACATCGATTGTATAGGTGCATTGTAAAATTAGCGACATTTGTATCAAATGTCGCAATATTTTGTGACGCAAGTGTACAATCAACAAGATTGAATACATATCATGATGTTTTCATAAAACACACACAAAAAACGTTGTTAAAAATCACTTTTCTTATAGTCGAGTGGGGGTTCTCCTAGGATATTCTAAACAACTTAGATAATTACAACAAATGAGGGAGATTAACGTTGTTCACATTCAAGTTCACATTAATCTAACTTGTTTAACGCGATTTAATACAAAGATAATATTATTGTAAAAAGTAGCCTTATATTAATATTAAATAATTATAACAAGGGTGTTAATGTGAGGTGAAACGAGTTCAAGTTCATATATATAAGGTGAGGTTAAGTCATTCTTCTAAATTACGAACCAAATTGTGAGGGCCGATCCGAAATCTTTTACAGGAATAAGGTAGTGTCCATAATTAAATTAGACTTGGCCAGATCTGGAAAGTTAATATATTATAACATTAAGACTCCGTTTGATAAACATAAAAAAAATTAAGAAAAATAACTAATTTGTGCGATAAGTTGGAAACTTGAAATATAAGTTGAGCAATGTGGTAGTTATTTCTTTTATTTTATTTTTTTGAAAATCATGTGCTGAGATTACTCTTACTTTTTAGCTTTTTCCACAAAAAATTTATCTGGAGGGCAAAGAAGAAAAAAATTCACAATAAATAAATAATGACGAAAGATATATACTCGTAAAAATTAATATGAGATAAATAATATATCACTATAAACCTTAACTTATTTTATAACTTATCACGCAAATTATTATTGTTTTTTTATATTATTTTTAATGTTGCTATAAAACGGATTAATCTATATTGCAGTCTCAATCGCCACGGATAAAATCCACCCATGCCAAATTCGGATCGGGTTCGGATCACTCGTATATTTTTAGGGCTTGTCAACAATCGACCCAAATCCAATACATTGTAATCATTACCACATCTACGACGTCGTGGGATTCCCAGTTTGAATGCTATAGTTATCGTGTGACTCTCCGAAGTCCCAATTTCAAAGCCTCTAGGGTTATCGGGAGAAAATATTCAATACAACGGTTACAACGACACATGTTATCACAATCCAATTAGATTGCAAAAAAGCTTGTCTGCTCAATCACAAGTGTTATTGATATCTTGCAGATTGAATATGTGATAAAATGTAGTGTTTTAAATGTTCTATTGAATATTTTCTCGATTATCAGCCAGATTGGAGAATCGATCATCACGGAGGATTATCACCATCGATTCTCAACCGGTACTTTATGGCTATTCTTCTTAAGACACTTATAATCCAGCCCTAATTTTAATAATATCATTAATATATATTGTGTAAGATTAGAAACGTCATTCTCGTGATTTTATACATCTTCGAACATGCATTTTGCAAGCTAGAACAAGTAATGGTTCTCGCTTATGGAAGAATCATGAATTTGTGATATTTATATTTGTTCTTTTTTAAATGCTATATAGCCCAAAAAATGTTCTAAAAGTTGTAAGTTGAATACGAATCACACATGTGCACTGGAATTTGGGAGGGAGAAAGCGATAATGTGAAATTCCCTTTATCGATAACTTACTTTAAAGAAGACAACTAATTTCATAAAGAATATGAGATTGTAATGAGTGTGACTGCAGTGACTGTGTGTCATTAAAAAAAGTTGTTCATACTTCTTGTTTGCACTATATCTTGTGATTCTATCTTTGCTATTTACTGCTCTCAAAATGCTTCATCCGTCGCAAATTAATATCCAGTTTGACTTTTATAATTGTTTAAGTATATACTAATTTCAAATTAGTTGTTTAGAACGAAGCTTGTTTGGGGTATCATGCATGGGATGTGATTCATTTGAGTATATCCCGAATAGAAAGCTGGACTCTTGATTTAGAACATCTTACAAAAAAATTATTATTCTCATAATTTGAGACAGAGGGAGCATGTGATTTAGTGAATATTGGCTTTAGATTTAAAGATGTTCGACTAGATAATTATGGAAGCTTTACTATTTTCGGTTGTTGCTGTAGATTAGGTGGCATGCAATAGGATTAGCTTTAATGTTGAAAAGATGTTATGGATTACAAAGATATATATGCATCTTGATCTTTATTTTTCCTTAATACTATACTTTTGCCATTTCAAATAGAAAGCCCGCTTTTTTTTCCTCAGCCTAGTCAATGTCCTATTTGTCATCATTGTAAATTAGTTTTACAGTCTACCTTTGATTACTTTGAATGTGTAAGTCGAAGTGAGACTCTTAATTTGAGATGAGGAAACTAACGAGAATGTTTTATAGAATTCATTCAATACTTCTCATATATTTCAACCATATATCTAATATTTCTTAGTTCCTAGATACGGTATAATCCATATTTAACAAGTTTTGAAAATTTAGCATGTGTTTCAATGGAAAGTTGCAAAATGATTGCAACAAAAAAAAAACCTAATTTTTATAATTCGGAAAATGAGTTGAGTGATTCAGTGATATGTTCTATTGTTTTCAGTTTTCCATGGAATCCAAATCTTTGTCAAGGAAAAAAAATCAAGAAGAATATGGAGAACCCCACACAAAATTAGAGATCCCTCCTTTTTTTTCTCGAACTTCTCATAAAAAATAGTTTTTGTTTTTTCAATCATTTTCCAGCTTTGTAATCAAACCAACCTTTAGATGTAACTTTTCAAATTGACTCAAGCAATCTAACTGTTGGTTTACAATCAATACTCATGGGATATCAGTAAATTTTTGAAACGCAGACTGTGCATGCCTGAGAGGTGTGTTAAATTTGATTGTGATAATGTATGAGCATAAAAATCGACAAAGTTTTCTTTGAAGAGGAGTAAATGGCCTAATTAAAGTTGTATCTTTTATGGTGAAATAAAGGTAAGCTCAACAATATATATTAAATGTGTTTGGGGCCCAAGGGAAATAAAGACAGTTTTCTGTACGTAGGATTTCATTAGCATTCTTTGGCGCCCAAGGGACATTCTAGATGGAGCCCCATATATGTTAAATGTGTTGCTGGAAGAGTACAAGTTCATCAATTAATTAAGAGCCCATCTTTCTTCTTTGGTTTGTCTCAAATTAACAGCCATTTCTACAATCAATTTACTGATTCTCAGGATAGCCAAGCAAGTTATCTTCTTAACCATTAACTATGTTAAAATTAGCATAAACTTGAAAAGCTTGAAAGTCAATTAGTGACTCAAATTTGGGAAGAACGGAGTATTGTGCTGATTATTCAAAACAAAATTAGATAATAGTGAAAGAGATTTTCCAACTATTCCCTTTACTCTTGTAAAAAGTACATGTGACTAGATTGTGGGATGCTTGGAAATTGGAATTGCAGCTAGACTATGTTCCACAAGTATGGATATGGAGATATCAAGCTGAACATACTATACTTGTTAGGGACAAAGTATTGTGACCCGCTACACTGCGAGGAGTTTACATAATGAGATGTTCCCATTTGTGAAAAACTGAGATCGCCATGGTTACCAACATAGGGATTAGCATATCAGATATCAAACGTTTTGACCGAGTTTATAAAGATTTCTCAAGTCCCATATATTGAGAGAGATATCGTTGGGCCCTTGATTGGAGAGACAAATGGGTATTTTGGATTAATTATACCTTGTGTTTAAATATCCCATTATTAGCACAAAGGTTTGAGCCAAAGAGTGTAAAACTCTGGCCATTAAAACGATTTTTTCGTTTGTTGCTTATACTATTCCCTTATAAAAGAGTTCTTCTTGGCCGTCAACGAAATTGAGAGAGGCAAGAAAATTCGAAATAAAGAGAACCCTGTGGTTTTCGTTCGTGTGTGCACAGAGGCACGCAGTGACCCGGTTTAGTCCAGGCTTACAGGAAATTTTTTGCCTTCGGCGGTACTGTTAGAACATTACTTATTTTGTTGAGACATTGGAGAGATGTTATTGTCCCATTATTAGAGCCTTCATTACCAAAGTCCTGGTTTAGTCGACAGGAAATCGACATCGAGTGTTATAGAGGGTATCTGGGTTGTTTTATCTTAGGGACAGCATGACAAAATCAGAACTGCTAGTACAATTCGGTACAAAATTAATCTATCCCAAGCATTACTTAAGAGTGTTATTGTCGAGCGGTCAACCAAAGTGCAGGTTGATTGATCGTACAGAGGGTATCTTGCTTGTTTTATTTTAGGGACGGCGTGACAAAATCAGAACTGCTAGGCGTGACAAAATCAAAACTGTTAGTACAATTATGGGCAGATCCGCGAAACGTCTTAAAGAGAGCGACTTAATCTGCAGACTGATCTTGATCTACTATCTTTTCTTTGTCTTATTTCAATTCTGCAGTTTATTTTCCCAACAGATACACATTAAGCTCAGTATTTGGGCCGTAAAACTTGTTAAAAAATTGGTAGCCCAAGGTGCTGTAAATTTATGTTTTGTTTATTAAGTGATATAGTCAACACCCGTAACATAGGAGAAAGATCTACTACAGCATTGAGATATTTGATTAATGATGGACTACGCCATGCGCATTTATGTGCACTCCAGGAACAGTGAACTGGGAGATGAAACAAATGGAAATTTTTTGGGAGCGGAGCTGCTTACAAAATATTTAGAAAAACGTATGCAGCATGTTTTTACATGAGTTCGATATATTTTTTGGTCACCTGCGTATTTGCACATTTAGTTTTGCAAAGTCACTATTTTATTTTATTTTTGTCTCCTTCACATTCCCGAAAATGAGGAAGAAAAAGGAAGGCAGGTCACAATCATGACTTACACCATTCCACCATGGTAGAGCTTCAATGAAAATAGCAGAGTGAACTTATATGATTCGGAGACCATTATATAGCCTGCCTTCCATTATCTCGGTTTACAATTGTCTTAATGTTGTTCTTTGTTATCATTCTCGCTAAGTGAAATTTTAGTTTCTTAGGTAAATCATTATGGAGATTTTTTTTTTATAAGAATCGTTATGGAGATTTCGCCATGAAATGTATTAGGAGCTAATGGGTGGGATTCTAATAGGGTTGATAGAGCTACAATTTTCCCATCAAATTTATTTATCAAGGTCTGAATACCAACAACAATATTGGAGATGGTAAAGGAGAGAAAGTTCGTTTTAAGGATGATCATTGGATTGTCTAAGGTAGATGAAGAGAACATTGGTCATATCAGTTGTTCTAAAAGGCGTTGGGAGGCGGGGTGGCATCTAGTTCCCAGCCGGAGGCTTGGGTAGCCAAACGGGGACTTTAAGAACATAGAAATTGATGACAAGTACATTGATCATATCAGTTTTTCCGCAGTTTAATCTGTTTGCTGGGATTTTTTGTTTCTTGTTCTTATGCATTTTGATTTATCTTTTATGCTGTTGGACTACTGGCACGCACTACTTGTTGAGATATCAAAAATATCTATTATTTTATAGAAAAAATTAAGATCCGATCCTTGAAATAGAAACTTTTTAGGACGCGACTCTTGTAGATATCGTTTTTTATAAGATGCAGTCTCTTTAGGTGCTTATTTTGGTATCTCTGGGTCACAAATACTAATTTTCTCGATCACATATATAGTAGCTGCGCCGAGAAAATTAGTATGTGACCGAAAAATACTAATATCTACCAAATAGTATCTATGTATCTGAGTTCTTGCCAGAAGCATATACTACGGTATCTGCATGACTGCATTTATAAGGACTGCATCCTTTTAAAAAAAGTTGTAGATCGCATCTTAAAAAGTTTTTGAGATCTCAAGGATCAGATCCTAAAAGCCTGTTATTTCTAGTCAAAGAAATGATTATTTGACTTGAAAATGAAACGTATTGGTTTTTCCTATATGTGTACAAATACATGATTGATTTCACTCCGGTCTATGATTTTGTCAGCTTTCTTCCATTATGGGAACGAAGGGTATGGTTCCAATAACTTCTACTTTTGAAATATAATTCTGATTAAGTTCGCACTGTCTTACTTTAAACATTTTTCTACAAATATAAACTACTAAAATGTCTTATATATTTTTAACTTACTGTTTTATACATGTAGTTCCTTTTTAAGTTATTATTTTAGAAGTTTGGGATCAAATATACAGTTTTTATTCTCTTATTAAGGTTTCTTAAATAAGATATATTTGTACATTTTTAAATTTGTACAACATGCTGCTGACAAAGTATGACATTGGATATGGCAGATTGACACAATTGTAGATGCGCACATATATATACACTAGCTGCACATTTATAGAATAGTGGTATTAGCTTAGTTGCCAAATATTTCTAAATAAGTCCAACTTCATAGCTTTCATATTTCTTTGAGTTCGTAGTAACAGAACGCTTTCAAATTTCGATACTAAAATGAAGAATGGTTTCACGTATCTAATTGGCGATGTGAACAATTTTTTTGGCAAAGGAGGACACCGATTGCAACTGAATTCAAATTTTGGAAATTTCTTTGCTATATCAAGAAATGACTTCATTTCGCGGTGGCAAAATAAAATGGAAGATTTATTCTCTTTTGTTGTTTTTGTTCATCATTAGAGGGGCCTCTCTACGAGAATTCTCCCTTGTTTATTCTGTCTTTCTTTATGTGAATTTTTCTAATCTATGATCAAAACATGACGAGCAACAGTATTCATAAGTTAATAAACTATGTTCTGTGTACTAGTATCATCAAAATCCGGTAAGAGAACAATCTATAATTCTATATTATCCCATTTCTTTTTCATAAGAAAAATGGTCCAAGCATACAAAAGCCCAAATATTCTCTTAATTTAAGCCATAGAGTACTCATCTTGATGTTGAGACACTCAGTGTGTTTGTAATTTTTTTATGTAAATGTTACGTTTTGTTTCTGATAATAAATTTGAACAAGAGCTTATGGAGTTTTATAGGAAGAACTTGAGAGATATAGCTAGGGAACTAAAAGAAAATATAATTTGATCCTGCAAAGATCGACTTGTTTTCCGTTTGGCATTTGATCTGTATATCTTAGCGTATATTTGTTGATATTACTTGCGTTGCAGAGAGAATCCCGGCATCAGAGACAGCTGGTTTGGTCGATGGCTCTCTATCAACATGAATTGACCTCTAAGATGGGGGACTTTTATTTTGCCATTATCTGCTGATTTATAGAGCTTTAATTTTCGTACTTTTTGTTCAAAAAAGATATGAAAAAAGGGAGACAAGCGTGAGGAAAAGATGTAAAGGCATTTTTTCTGATATATCTTCTCAATTATTGTAGTTGTAGAAACATACCATATTTTCATGTAATGTTCATCGCTATGTAGACTAATAAAGTAATAAATGGAAAGTTTAGTATATGTATAGATTAAGAAGATTAACGTGTTCGGACACCCTATGTAAATGAAATAGTTACGTTTTTGTCTTCCTGGGCCTGAGCACGTACAACTTATAGTTATTTAACGAGATTACGACGGAGCTCTAAAATGGTTATATTTATGCTACTAGGATACTACTGTTAGATGTACTCGTACGTATACAATTTTTGCCCTTGGTGCTAGAATGAATAAAAATCTGCTCTGATCTAGTTCATCACTTCATCCCCATCTGCTTTTTGGCGCAGTTATTTCAAGGTTGGCTTGTTTAGCTCTATAGCCAATCTCAAAAGTAGCCAATATCACTATAAGTCTATAGCGGAGCTGAGTTTGATCAGTAGCTTTTTTTCAGATGGATATGGAGTGCTTACGAGCTTATCGAGTTTATTGTAGTAAATTAACGAGCTTCAAGCTATGTTCAAGCTTGTTGTATATACCTCCTGATCGAGCTGAGCTTGAATGAGCCTCTAACCGAGTTGATCGTGAGCCAAGCTTGGTTCATTTGCCCAAAATGGGGAGAGGATTGTAGATATTAATGAACTTGTGGTTTCTTAGGATATCCCTATGATTTTTGCATTGGGAAAACATTTGTGATCGATCATACCTCTCTCCGTGTGCCATTTGATGGAGACCTCCCCAAACCCCAAAAATATATTTGGTACATGCGTGTAATGATGACGTGGTGGATTGATCGATAACCATGAAATAACAAAATCAAAGCTCCATATTGTGTCAATGGCTCTTCTAAAAGGGTAGTGTTAACTTAGGGCACATGTTAAATATACTATAAATGGAAAGAATTATGTGCAATTAGGACACACATTAACACTGCTTCTTTTGAAATTAACTAACCCTATACATACAGGAAGTCTTGAGCTTTCGGCCTTTGCTTCAATACTAGATATTAAATCAGGTACAACTGTTGTAATGAATGTTTGAGATCATTTGGAGAAGAATGTTTGAGATCATTTGGGGAAGAATTAAAGGTCTTGCATGATAATATGTGCATTATTTAATTCATGTTGTGCTTTTGTTCTTTAAACATTTAAGTTCTTAATATGTGCACTAAGACACACGTTAACACTACCCTTTTGAAATTATCTAGCCCCTCCATACAGGAAGTCTCAGGCTCTCGGCCTTTGCTTCAATGCAAGATATTAAATCTGTTACACCATGTCATATCATAGGTACAACCGTTGTGATGCATGTTTGAGATCATATGGGGAAGTGAATACCTCTAATTTCATTTCTTGGTAGAATCCTGGAAATTTAGGAGAATTGGTGATTGGTCCCATTCAATCGAGGACCTCCTCACATGGGTTTGTATTGTTGGGAACCATTGTGTGGTCCTCATTACACTCGTGATGATATAGAGTTTTGTTGGCTTGGCTTTTAGTTTGTTGAGCCCTACTTTGATTGCACTTATTTGTTTTTTATCTAATTTTTTCCTTCCCTATTTTTTTGGAGGATTGCATATCTTTGTCCATGTCGATCATGTTTCTCTCCCCATGTAGTTGCTTTCTTCCAAATTTATGGTTCTTTTTTTTTTAATGAGTCCTCTATGCCCTAGCAAGGGCATAGAAAAAACAATAACAGAAGTAATGTTGCATTGGATTGCAAAGCTAAAAAATGATTGAAAAAACAACTATTTATGAGAAGATGGAAATGAGATGAGTAATTTAACGAGATGTTTTGTTACTTTTTCAGTTTTGCATGGAATTCAATTCTATGCAGCGCATTGGAAAAAATTTCCAGGAAAAATGAAGTGAAAATGGAGAACATCTTGTCAAATCGTTCCTTTTTTTTAACTTTTTATAAAAATTGATTGTTTTTTCAATTATTTCCAAAATTTGCAATGATATCGGACCTAAGGTTATACTTGATTGCACTTTTTTTTCGTGGTATCCACCTCCCCCTCTCCCTTTAGGTTCTTGTCCTCAGTGACATTTTTTCCTGTGCATAAGAGTTTAAAGGATTTCAATTATTTTCTGTGTATTTAAATCTATACAATGAATCCTAATAATAATTGGTTGGGTAGGAAAGAAAACGCATAATGGATTGAGAAATCTCCTTTATTTTCTGTCTCTTTGCTTTGGCCAACTGTTTGTTGTTACTTGAAGTATACAACTAACACGACATAGTGCCTGAAACTTTTAACCCAACATCAGTCATGTTTAAATTTTAGCATAAATTGACACAAAATTGGAGTTACGTCATTTTAATTGTGCGTAAACATGTCAATCATGTTATATCTTGTTTAGTTAGTAGGAATTTTTATTTTTTTTGTTCTTACTCATGTTGTGATGTCTTTATTAAGATACTTAAATTGTAATCACGTTGTGTTTAAGTGCGCAGTATTTATTTTAGCTGGAAAAAATACAATATCAAATTGTATCGTAGTGTTTCTTCTTGTTGTTTAAGATAAAAATACAAATTTCCCAATAGTAGTATGTGGGGAGCTTAATAACGGCCTGTATGTCCCATTTATAGTGTTAGGTATCTAATCTATAGGTGCTAGAAAATGTGTCCACGGGCGTAGGTCGCGGGCAATTGCATAAGTGCCCAGTAACAAAAGCTTCAAAGAGAAAGGAAAGTAGTATAGGGATGGCAAAAAATACTGACTCGGCAGAATTTTGACTTAATGAATCGGGTTTTTTTTAGCACGCTAGGTATGGGTTCTTTGAAATATGAATGGGGGTTGAGTTTGGATTAAACGTAAATTTAGTACATTTGTTCCAACTCGACTAAAACATTGTGTAAAAATCTATATTTTTAACAATTGTATAAAAGCATTATTAATGAGTAAGGTTATAACGAGAAAATCTCTCTTGATCTAAAAGAAGAGATACCCATTTGATAGAGTAAATTGATGAATTTTTGTAGAGATGATTTATATCATGAATAAACCACCTCTACTAAATTTCATCAAAAAATGCAATACATAAGTGAGTGAGATAATCATCAAAATTTTCAATAACCAAAAATGTTCATTTATATTAATTTTTCAAAACACCCACTTTTAGATTCTATTTTTTTTATAAAGTTTTGTAAAAATGGCGTACTTATTATATATAGATATATATAAACTGCCTTTACAAATTTTTATAAAAAAATTCATTCATTTTCTGGTTTTCGCCATGTCAATCGTTATGCTCCTCACATGCCTATCGGTGACCTGCCTGCAACCATTGAGAGCGTTAGGCCGAAGGATCCTTCGATATCACTTACGCATAGTCGTAGCATCTCCACCATTGCATCTTATGTGCAAAACAAGTCTAAAACAAAATTCTAAACTACTCTTTTTTAACGGTTTTTCTCCTTGTGTAAATTACGGAAAATAGAATGCCATAAGATTTATACTAAAATATCAATGTACGTGTGTTTATACGCATGTTTGGATAAACTATTATCTATTTTGTAAATAAGAAAAAATAGAAGTAGAAGAAAGTGGATCATTGACTTGTTTGATCTCACTTATTAGTTTTTTCAAAGATAATCGGATCAATTGTACTCACCATGTTGCTTCCACCTTGGGTAAGATGGACATTAAGGAAGAATCTTTTCATAATTTATACAAATTTAGATGCTATATTATTTTGTCATTTAAGCGCCATTTCATGCATCTCTACTAAATAAAGCCAACACTAAATTCAACTTTTTTTGAACTTATCGATCTTTTCCCTTCTTTTTTTTTCAAATAAAAGAGAGGAAAAGATAAATAAAATCAAATGTGTTGCCAAAATGCATGCAAGTATTAAGAGTGTAGGTTAAGCGATTGCACATACCTTGTTATAATAAAAACTTCTATAACTTATATAAAGGACCGAATATTGTAAATGGTGCACTAATATAGGACCCAAAGTGTGTATTATGCATATAGAAAAAGACCATTTGTTTCAATTTTTGCACAAAGTCTTACATATCTCACAGTCTGTCATGTCTAAATAGTAAAATTATCTCGCCATTTAAATACTTATTATTTTTTATATTTTAAAGTTATTTATATTTTAAAATATCTCGCCATTGAAACACTTATTATTTTTTTATATTTTAAATTTATTTATATTTAATACTACACACGCACGCATAAGATTTTTGTATCTAAGCACATTGACACTAAATTATTAGATCTTGAAAAAATGTTGGAGAAGACAAAGTTGATGAACACGTAAATTAGAGGACCCATCAAATGGGGTAGAGAATAAAGAGAGGAAGAGAGATTCATTCATTCATTCATTCACACTTTTTCCCAAGCTAAAGGCACCGCATGTGCTCTTCTTATATACCAACTATTTCATCAGCCCCACTCACCATGTGCACTTGTTCCTCTTCTCTCCTTTTTCCTTACTCCTTAATTCTCCCATCCCATCCCCCTTACTCCTAACCCCACCCCCACCCCACTTCACTGTATGCGCGACGCGTGTATAATTTTTATATTTTTAAATATTTTTTAAAAAATAGTAAATGATATATTAATTAAACATAATTTTGATCCCCTAAATATTAGATGTTTTATTCTTGTTGCTTACACGTACTATACTATATGTATCTCAATTTTTAAAAGAAAACTGTGGTGATAAAATTGGAAATTGGAAGTGAGATACAACCTCAAGGATAGCTAAAATGTGTTTCAATTCATATATATATAGATATAGAGATGAATAATGCTACTCATTAATTTAAAAAGAAAACTCAAAAGTGAACTTCAAAAGAAGTAAGTTTTAATGCATCTCTATTACTCGTTAATTTTCTTCTTCCCTATTTCGCCATATAGATGCATTTAAGACACATTTTAAGAGATTTTTTTTCTAGATGAATAGCATTTCTCATGATGCCTATATGTTAGTTTTAATTTGGTTTGAAAGTTAAGTTTATCATTTTTCACGAGTATAAATTTGTAATTTATGAACAAGTTTAATTTTTAGCATTATCGAATGATTATCGCAAGCATAGTTAGAAGAAGCACCTAATTGTTTTACATATAGTGATGCACCCGGCCGTAAGAGGATGCTCTCAAATTGCGCTCTTATTGTAATTCATAACCATAAATATTTTAAATGTCGCAATTGATTTCGCATCTAACTATACTTACACAGTTACACCCGCTTTCACATATGCGCTTTGAAATCGTATTAAATCAACTTGATAATGAATGGATGGATGGATTACAGGTCATCTCCGTTGCTTTGTATAAAGTTAAAATTCCGTGTATATATATATATATATGTGTGTGTGCGATGCAACGGTAAAACATGATATACAGACTTTCTGTTAGGACCATTTCAGTTTTGAACCGTTGGGATTTTGATCATTTATTGAAATCTAGCCGTTGGATCATACTCATACTACTACTAGTGAGAGAGGAAAACAGTGCAACATGGGTCCCACGAGGCCTTCCTTTATTTTTCTTTGAACAAGTTCCCACCAACATTATATTTTACAACAAATTTTGTACAGCCCAAATGCATTAAAACTAAATAACATAACTAATATCTGAATTATAAAATTTTAAAGTTTTTTATATATATAAAAATTTAAAAAGTAAGTTTGAATACGTGTATGAAACCACTTGTTATTTATTTTGTTTTTTTGTAGATTTAAGTGCAAATTAACGGTTCAAATGCGCTTGGACTATATATATATATTCAAATTGGTAGTTCTACTTTATGGGGTTTTATTTAAAAAAAAATCGTTATTATGTGGTAACACTACTCTAATTATATATCTATGTTGAATTCTATAATTTTTTCATATGGGACAATGAATGGTTTGAGCTAATCATTCTCAACATTTTTTAATCAAGGATCAATAGTACAACTTATTTTTTATGGCCAAATTTAATAAATTAATTACGTCTCAAAAATAATACAATCCATTTAAGATATCTCGAAATAAGAAGTGAGTTGTCAATTTGAGAAAGATATGCATTAGCTTTGTTTGAGTATGCCAATTAACAATCCCAATGAATAATTTAGCGGTCAAAAAGTATCCGCAATGCATCAAAATATTTATATATATACCAATAAAAATAATTTTAAAATGCTAAAATTTATTATTATATAAAGTTAGAAGTTATTTCGGCAGTGGTTGAAAGTTATTTCGGCAGTTGTTGAAGCCGTGTCAAGATTTCCAATTTATTCTTGCTAGTTTTTATTTCACAAAAAGTTGGTATTATAGCCTAAGTAATGGGATTCAAACTAAATTCTTGTTATTAGCGAAAGAAGTATGACACTTAACTATTGTTTTACTTTTTCTTTTGTTAATTTTTTCTTTAAATTACTTATATCCAAATAACATACGTGTTATATTTACATAAAAATATAATATTCCTCTAAAATGTCAATAAGCTTTAACTAAGGGTGCATTTGTTTATTTGTTTGAATCTGAATGGTTGAATATGAAGGCTATTTTTGAAGTTTGAAAAATCTATTTGTTTCCTTTTTGAATGTTAAATCTAAATGGGTATTATTATTCCATCTGATTATTAAATGGATATTATTTAAATAATTTTACCTTTATCTTTTTATTTATAAAATATAATCAAAGGTAAAAAAATGTAATTTTATCTTTAAAAGTTAAGCATTAAGCGTTAAGAGTGAGGAGATTTTCTTAATTTCTAAGAGTATTTCTAATGGTATAATCAAAATAATAATTTTAATTAATTTTAACAATGTTAGCTAAAAATACTATCCTAATAGTATAATCAAACGTTAGTAACATTTTAACTAATAATCAAATCTACTTCATTTATAAACAAAATTAAGAACCTTTTTTAATAACTAAAATGACGGCCCGTCAATTATTTTGAGTAAAAGAGAATTTTTTCAAATTTAAATTATTTTTTCTCATTTTTTTGAAACAAAATTGAATTGATTAATTTGTGACCAATCAAATATAATGAACCCCACATATTTGGTTATTAAAAAATAATAATTATTAAAAAAACTTATATTATTAAATTTAACAATTTACTAAATACAAAAATTAAAAATTATTTTAATTATTTTATGGGTGATGCTGCAAGAGCATCACCCATTCAAACTTAGGTACAAATAAACAACACCTAAGCTGAAAAAGTGAATATCATTTCTGCTCGCTCATTCCCACTCATTGACTGAATGAACTGAAATCAACGTAACCCCTCCTTAAACCCCAATCTAATCCACCTCTTATATATATATATATAATAAATACAACCCAAAACCAAACTCACACTCAATTCTCTCTCTCTCTCTCTCTCTCTCTCTCTCTCTCTCCCTCTGTTCCATCAGAAAAAAAAACTTCGCACAGAGCATCTCTTTCTCCTATTCTCTCTCTAACTATAACTAAAATTCTAGTGTTAGATATTTAAAAATTGAAGTTTAGGAGGAGGAGAAATCTGATGGCAAGTGTTTATGTTAGCAACGGCGAATTCGTGCCGAGCTCGGAATCACTGAAGACGTCGTCGTTTATGTACCGGAAGAAGGCTGCTGCTAGAGCGGAATCTGAAGTGAACAACGAGTTTATTAATCTCTTGCACGGTTCCGATCCGGTCAGGGTTGAGCTCAACCGCCTCGAAAATGAACTTCGAGGTACTCTTTTCTGTCTGGCATTAGCATTTAAGGAAGCAATGGTTCGTTGTCGGAGCAATTTTATCTCAATTTTTTAAGTAACAAAGATGATGTAGCTTGCTCCTGCAGGGAATAAGAGTTGATCTTTATAGTCAGTTCATGATTTCAACGAAGCTTCACTCAAAAATTCAATTTGGAAGTGTAATAAAAAATTAATGTGTACATTCATTTTCGGTCATTGGAATTTGAGATGATCATCTCACTCTGGCTTTTAAATTGAACTTTTTAATAAAATTTGGTGAAGATGATCCACTCATTGTATCAAATTTTATGAAAAAATTGATACATTTACCCTTCTAAATGAATGGTCCTTATTTTGCTTAAAGTGAAGACCCCTCTTTACGCTAATTATATGTACACCCATGTGCAATTCGGATATTGCATTTATCACTCCTCTCAGTTTGAGTCGCATTAGTTACCTGTAAAATAGGTAAACAAAAGTAGGACAACGCTTTTTTGGCGGTTGAAATGCTTCTTGCGAACACTTTGTTAAGTGAAAACTAAACAGAGATGTTTTCTGTACTTACTTCTCCTCCAGAGGATAAATGAAGGAAGCGTAAGTACTGCAGTTTTGTCAATCGGAGTTTATTTGTGCAAGAATTGAGTTTTTCCAAAGAAAATGAACCTACCATTTAAAATTTTTCACTCGGTAACTAATTTTAGTAAATGATGATTTCAGCATGGACAAGACCTGGTACATATAAGGCCAAGATGAGCCTACCGTTTAAATTTTTGACTGACAGTCATTGTTAGGCTGTTATATACTTGTATTAATTTATTTTCTTATAGGAAACAAGGCAATTTTATTAAATAACGAAAAAGAGTACAAATCAAGATATGCTGCAGAGCAGCAATTGATGCATCCACTTAATCAGCAGCTATCACCAACATATCAAAATGAGAAAAACATCAAACAACAAAGCCCAGCTATTAATCTAAAAAGCTACCACAATCCAAATCGAAAAGAAAATGATCTATGCTATCAAATATACTCGTAGCTCTAGCCCAAAATCCAACTATAATTCTAGTGTTATATACTTGTATTAATTAACTAATTAATGTATTATCACATCTTTTTCCAAAATAAATGGTTGATCGAGATGGCTGTTGGGTTTGCTAACTTAATTTAATGATGATATTCAACCTTCAAGTGTTCAATTTCCTGGCTTTACTACAAAAAAATGCATGTCTTCATTTGCAGATAAAGATAGGGAATTGGGAGATGCAAATGCAGAAATTAAGGCATTGAAGTTCACTGAGCGTCTCAAAGAGAGGGCAGTTGAAGAGGTACTTTCTAAGATTTGCATATAGCTTCAATACTTTATATTTAGTATGCATGTATCCACGTGAAGAGTTGCTTCATGTGACGACAAATATGACGCTAATTATGTATTTTCAAAAATATGTATGGAGAAATGAGAATCATTTAAACCCTTGCCAACTCAAGGATGGAATGGTCCCTGGCAATTGGTTTATTAAGGTCTCTAATTATTACAGACATTAAGAAAAGGATATATCTTTGTCTTCGCTAGTTAAACCTAGAACACTAAGTTTGTTTCTAGGCTAGTTCTTGATGCACTTTTTGTGCCTAATGCCAGTTACCCTTATGACCTTATCTACTATATTGACTATGCGATGGGATCTAAATTTGTGCTTGAAATGACCAAACTGTGATTTTTTAGCGGCTATGCTGGAACGTAAGGCAAGTGCGACAATCTAGCTTTTTTGTTGACTTTCTCTGCAACAGTTTTTTACGTTGGGAGATATTAGATGGATATCTAGGACCCCAAGGTTCAAGATTTTGCTCTGGTTTCATTTCTTTTATTTAGATGGATATCTGGAACCCTAACTTTGTAACTTACCCTGCTTTTGATCTTTTTCCTTTCTATTATTAGCAGTAAGAGGACTTCTTGCTTTCCAACATCTTTGTAAATTATTCCTTTTTATTCTTGCTTCCTTGTCAAAAATATCAAAAAGGCAAATGTTAGGGATGTTAGATGGAGTTAAGGCTTATTAAAAACAATTCTGTTGATATGAGATCAAGTACTCGAGATGCTCTATTTATTTTCTCAGAATGCTAAATCTTGAAAACTGGCACCAAATTTTGTCTTTTTATTTGTTTGTACAACTATTTAGTTATTTTTTTCCTTAGTGAGTTTCTCATATCTGTTTTGGTTGATTCCATTTCAGCTAACCGACGAGCTAAATAAAGTGGATGAAAAGCTAAAAGCAACTGAGGCTCTAGTGGACAGCAAGGTCCGATTCATGTGCACTTTTCATATATTATATATAATGTGTGTTTATATATATATATATATATTTTGATCTAATCTTTTAGGAACTTACTTTGTTGCACTGATGAATTCGCTATAATTTTTAGAACCTAGAGATTAAGAAGATAAATGAGGAGAAAAAGGCAGCTTTGGGTGCACAATTTGCAGCAGAAGCCACTCTTCGAAGAGTTCATGCTGCCCAGAAAGATGATGAGATGCCTCCAATTGAGGCGATTATAGCTCCATTGGAGGCAGAGCTGAAGCTGGCTAGATTGGAGGTAATGCTACAAATAACTTGTTTCGTTTTGTTAGGAACCCCTCCTGGAAGTTCGTACCCAGCTATAATATACATACTAAAGGCCCGTTTGGTTAGGGTGATTTTTTTTCCCACTTGGGTGAAATGTAAAATGGTCAAAAATATCCTCACCTATTTGGCATTCAACATTTCCGGAGTAGGTGCAGATATTTCACCTCGAACCAAATGGATCCTAAGGAGCCGTTTGATAAAAAGTTGGGAAATGATTGGAAAAACAATTAAGTTTATGAGAAGTTGGAAATGAGGTGACTGATTCAATAAGATGTTCTCCACATTTTCCTCTTTCCATGGAAATTTGTTGTTACTTGTCACTCAAAGAATTGGATTCATTGAAGATCTCACCAAACTGCTTATACTTGTTTTCAGCAAGAAGATAATATGGCAACCTGAGTGCTAAAGAGTAAAGATAGATTTCTGATTATCTATGTGAATTTCGGTTTTGCTAGGTAGCAAAGTTGCAGGATGACAATAAAGCACTGGATCGGCTCACTAAATCTAAAGAAGCTGCTCTGCTGGAGGCTGAGAAAACTGTTGAAATGGCCTTGGCAAAAGCTTCCTTGGTTGATGATCTGCAGAACAAAAACCAGGAGCTAATGAAGCAGATCGAAATATGCCAGGTCTAAAGTTTTAAGGATTTGGCACCTTTAAATATTTTTCTGTTGCAGCTTAACATAAAAGAAGCAGAGCGTCTACTTCTAAGTGGCATTGATAGTTCAAAAAATGCAGAAATAAAGTATCATCTATGACTCGATACTCTAAAAAAGTATCAGATATGACCCGTTTGACAACTTTGATTTTGGGAAACCCCCCGTATACAACCGGGGACTATTTAGCAACAAAACATTCTATCAAAAAGAGGATGGATTATGCAAGTTTTTTCTTTCTTTCTTTTTTTTCTATTTTTTTTTTAAAGAGATGGTTAATTTAAAGAAATTATCAAAATAGAGCTATGAGAGAGTAATCTATTGAAGTTGTCTTCAACATATATCACTGTATACTCAGTGTCTCGGTCTAATATAGCATGCTGTGCTCATTTTCAGGAGGAAAATAGAATATTGGATAAAATGCATCGTCAAAAGGTTATGGAGGTCGAAAAGCTAACTCAAACTGTTCGTGAGCTTGAGGAGGCTGTTTTGGCTGGTGGTGCTGCTGCAAATGCTGTTCGTGATTACCAACGAAAAGTGCAAGAGATTAATGTAGCCATTCTTTTTTTACTTAGTATTTTTGCTTATGAATATATAAAACATGTTTCGGGCTTGTGCTAATTGCAAAGATCGTGTAGGAGGAGAAAAGAACTCTGGACAGGGAACTAGCTCGTGCAAAGGTTAGTGCCAATCGGGTTGCTGTTGTAGTTGCAAATGAGTGGAAAGATGGCAATGATAAAGTAATGCCCGTAAAGCAATGGCTAGAGGAAAGAAGATTTTTTCAGGTATGTTATGGTTTGAATTAAGCTTGAAATATTCTTTGAACATGAATATTTCTTTATATATATTAGCTGATCCATAATTTTGTTCGTAACGCAAATCAAATTCATGTGGATTTCTTCTGACAAAGAAACCTTAAACTATTATCTCCCACTTTCTCACTGCTTTGTATAGTCCTGGGAAACAAGTTTATAAATTAAGAATCACGTTGGATTTGATTGGATTATAAATTGCATGAAGGGTTTCACCAATTGTGAACTACAAAATTATCTTCTTGTTATATGCTATTTATGAACATTGAACTAGAGTATAAAAGTAAAACTACTCCAAGATGCTCCAATTCTCTTACAAGAAGACATATCCATAGTCAATATAAACTGGATAATGTCATAGATACTCTTCTTGAACTTGTATCCGATTAGACGTGGCAACGGGTCAGTTCGTGTCGGGTCGTAATGAATGTGTTTTTGCCTCCAACCGAATACGACTGGATAAGCTATTCGGTGATGTTTTCCAAATTTGTATACAATTTGGTTTGTTATTAGGGACCACATGACCCAATAGTACCCGTTAAGAGGATAAATTTTATTAAAATGTTTTTTTGATAATAATTAAAAAAAAAACTCAAGAATTTTTTTAACTAGAACAAGATGAGCGAAGAACTAAACTTACTTGAAACAATAGGTATAAATATTCATAAATCCTAAAGTAGATACAATACAAGCCCTAAGGTGATTCAATAAACTTTAGTTATATTAAAAGCTAAAAAAAATTAGTCTAATGGGTCACCCAAATTCATTAAGGGTGAGTAGTTTGTTTAGTGAAGAGAAAAAATTGATTGATAATTTGTGGTGTTTGGTAAACAAATTGAAGGGTTTTATTAGTGAATTTAAGGTTTGTAATAGAGGTGAGGGTTGGTGAATATAGGGAGGGAGAAAGGTAGCGTGTTTGATTCAGAAATATCAAAAATACCGTTGCAAATGGTTATTCGTCCAATTTTTTAAAGGACATCCCATTTTGGATGACCATGGACGTGGAACAAACTTTGGGTATGCTTCTGCCCAAAAAAAAAAAAAAAAGTTCCAAGACAACTGTGGAAAAAATTTAAGGGTAAGTGTTAATTAACCAATTAAATATTAAATCACAATAAAAAAAGGACAAGTTAAGCTAAATAACTAAAAAAGAGGCTATGTGAGTTGGCGTTAAGTCACCACAATTAAACATACGCAATATGAGGTGAATGTTAAGTCATCACAATTAAACATATATAACTATATACATATGCAATAGAAAGTGCTTATTATAGTCGGAAAGAAAGAACGGGTATGATAAACTTCCTTATTTATACTAGTGTGGATAAATTATAAATTCACAAATTATCTTATGTTCTTTGTTGTGTCTGTAAATGTGGGACAAGTGATAAAACTATTACAACTTGTAATTATGGTTCATGCACTCACATATTATTATTGAAGTACTAAAGATACCGATATTATTATTGAAGTACTAAAGATACCATATTGGTGTGCTGCTTTTTCTCAAAAAGCCGTGTCAACTTATCTGTCCAAGAATGAAATAAGAATAATCAATTTGTTTGTTGTTTATATTTTTTTCACACTGACAATCAGACATAAACATCATTCAAGAAATTCTTCAAGTGTTTAAAAGTTTGTGCTCAATACTTTGGTAATTCCTGTAGGGGGAAATGCAACAGCTTAGAGACAAACTGGCCATAGCAGAGCGAACTGCAAAATCAGAGGCAGAGTTAAAAGTAAGCAAGTTGGTGATTTATGATATCCCTGTTTTATCTTGTACCGTGTTTGAAAGTTATCTTAAAAGCTCTATATTGATTGATCACCTATTACATAGGAAAAATACCAATTGCGGTTTAAGGTATTGGAAGAGAGGCTTAAACCACATCCCAATGGTGTTTCTCGCGCTACCTCAGAAGGGAAAAATACAACCAATGGACCTTCACGGCGTCAGTCTCTTGGTGGGGCTGAAAACTTCTCCAAATATTCACCAAACGGATTTTTGTCGAGAACAAGTTCACAGTGTGGGACAATGCGTCCCAATAGTGCTGTTGCGTTGTTGAATCGTGCAAAGAATTCGTCAAGATCATTGGATGATGGCAACAGATCAGTGGATAGAGATAAGCGGATTTTAAATGAAACTGAGAAAGATAACGGACCGGCCAGTGAACATATGCAGAGTAATGGGAGTGCAATTGAGAAAACAAAAGCCGATAATGAAGATTATGTATGTGGAGTGCTGTATGATATGTTGCAGAAAGAGGTCATTAGTTTGCGAAAAGCGTGCCATGAGAAAGATCAGAACCTTAAGGACAAGGATGATGCACTTGAGGTTGGATTTAATATATGAATTTTTCATTTCTCTTTCTCTCTCTGTATATATATACAAAATCCGTGCCAGTGGCAATACGAATATGTCATAAAACTGACCGATAGTGGTAGAGGAGATCTTTCGTTCAAATTTTAAACATGGAATCTTTTTTAGTTGGCTTTGCTTGGTTTCTTAAAATCCCGATACAGTGAAAATTGTTTTCAATGTAAACAAAATCTCGAGGAAATAAAATGTTTTGTGCTTAACTGGTTGGTATCAAAAATAAGAAAATCAACTGCCCTACTTTTTGCATCAAAATGTGAAGAAAGGTGAAAAGGTAAATCACAACCAAACACATTGTTTTACATTTTCAATGCAAATCAATGTCTCCCACAACATTTAAATGCAATTAAACACGGCCAATAATTGTTTTTACTCAATCTATTGTATACCCCTATGTAAGATCTTGGATCTTATTTTATTGCCATCGCAATATCAACTGTTGGCACAGTATGTAGGAGAGACAAACCACTTTGGATGGTCAAGATTGAACATTTAGACTTTTCAGTGGGACCCACACCAAGCTTTCATATTGTATGGATACACGCATGTGGCGCATTTTTTCTCACATGATTGCTGTTTTGATGTGGAAACTAAACAGATGTTGGCGAAGAAGGTTGAAACATTGAACAAAGCAATGGAAGTTGAAAGCAAGAAGATGCGGAGGGAAGTGGCTTTGATGGAAAAGGAACTTGCTGCAATGCGTATTGGGAAGGAGCAAGACCAAAGGATGCGGCACCCCAGTGCTCCTAGGTCTGCTGAAAATGGTTCTCGTTTGCTTTCAACGAGGTAAAGTTCGTTTACTTAAACAGCTTATACTTGAAAATTGGATACTTGGCTATGCGGGGATTAGAAGCAGATTTGGGTTTGATACGAAAATAGGGTAATTTTTGCGGATTTGGCTCATCTATAGAGTGACGGACTAGAGTAGTAAATATGGACCGTTTAGTTTTCATAAATGGCTCAAATATTGACACGTAGTTTTTGCCACCGATGAGGAGTAGGCAAAAACTCTCTCAAAATCTAAAAATCATTTAATTTTAAACTAAACGTTCATATTTCTTCAACTCTCTTCTAGAGTGATAGAAATTACTCTAGAGGAGCCCAATCCATAATTTCCATTGAGGAAACTATTCGGGGGATGTGTGGGATAACACTTATTTTCGACGGAAAATGCTCAAAATTACAACTCTATTTGATAGGAACATGGAAAATGATAAAAAAAACAATTGATTTGTGTGAGTAGTTGAAAAATAAGTTGAGGTAGGTGGTGAGATTATTAACTCTTAAGCTCCATTTGATAACAACATGAAAAATGATAGAAAAAACAACAGTTTTGTGTGAGAAATTGGAAAATAAGTTAAGGCATGTGGTGAGATATCCCTCCCATGTTCATTTTTAATTAAATGTCCTCCATATCTTTTTTGGAAAAAATTTCTTCAGTCTTCACAACCACCCAAATAAATTTGGAGAATATCTCACCATATCCTTCAACCTATTTTCCTACTTTCACACAAATCAAGTTTTTTTTTTAAATCATTTTCCATCTTGTTATCAAACGGAGCCTTAGTTTTCAGATTTTTCCCTGGAAATTTTTTCTTTAGGGGTGAGGAAGAAAGTTTTCCACAAAAAATAAAGAAGGTCGAAGCACATATACTCGTAAAAATGAGTATAAGATGGAGAGCATCTTACCACATGCCTCAATTTATTTTTCAAGTTATCATACAAATCAATTGTTTTTCCTATCATTTGCAGTGTTGCTATCAAACAGAGTTTGCATGTTTGACATTTCTAATGGTAATTGACTTTGTTCCTTTCAATGGAATCAATTTTTCATAGTACAACTTTGTTTAGTCCAATTTTCCATGTAATTTTAAAAGCCACCTTCATCCTTATAAACCAGATCTTTTTTCAATGGAAAATGCTTAAAATCTCAGTGGTGTTTTTTATTATAAAAATTTTCATGGAATCAAATTCCATAGTACAACTTTCATTCTATCCTCATTTTCTGCTTTTTCTCCTTTTCCCTATAATTCAAAAACCACATATCCCAATGTTTTCTCTTTTCCTAATAAACAATCTTTCCGTGCAAAACAATTCCATAATAACCTAAATCTTTTCCGTACTAACAAATCAAACGCAACTCACGAAGTCTTGGACATTTTTCATGGAAAAGAATATGCTATGTCAAATCCCTAATTATTGAATGCATTGCCACTTGACTCTTTATTTTTCCATGCATTTCTTTTCTTTCTTATGATTTTTTTTAGGAAATAAACAATATATAAATGGAACTCTGACTTTATAATTCTTTTCCCACTTTTCAGGAATGGAACTCACAGGCATTATTAGAAAGGAATTAATGCCCCCAACACAATGACCAGATAAGAGCATCTTTTATATGATTGATAGATTTAATATTATTGATTCTGTGATGGATTTTTCCACCCCTTTTTCTCTAGGTCTTTTTTTTGTTTGCTTCAGTTATCTTCCAATTATTTGATTTGTAAACAACTGACAACACTAATATTTGTATATTTGTATTGACATGATTATGAAGAAAACCTCCTCAATTATGCTAGGTAGACATTATTAAGAAGTGTTTGTGATTTAGATGTGTTTTTGCGTTTGTAATATAGTTAGAAGGTTTGGAAATATCTTCGATACAAGTATGGATCGGAATAAAATAATATATTGGGAAGCATCGACAAAGAATAAAAAGAAAAGCATCTTTAATACAAATATAAATTTGAATAGAACAATATACTGAGGAGCGTTAACAAAGAAAAATGACGCATTTTCACTGAAACATTAAAGATTGAATAATTATTGAAGGGGATAAAATTATCAGGTTTGAGCAAATATATAGCTAAGGATCAAGCTCGCATATAGCAAGGTAATGTACATACCGACCTCCTAGCCTTTGGCTGAGCTCGCGGTTGACTTTATAAGAAACAATAACAATGCAACACATGGCAGCAGTAGAGTTAAAGAAGGAAAGTCACGTCCTCCAGCTAACTATTACTCAGCCACTAAAACAGTAGCATTCCCCGAACATCTCTGCTCTCACTGATTATGGAAAAATAATTCTTATTAGTTTGTAACAGTTAATTCCTTGCATATATAAAAGGAAGTAGCATCCACCAAATCTAAGCATTTAGAAATTAACCAACGGATACACATCCAACTTGTAACCAACTCTAACTTCAATCAATAGAATCATCATCACCATTACCGGACAATGGAAGTAAATCAGACCTACAATTCATTAACCAAGAGAACTACCATTTCCCAAAATTTTGTGTGTTCTTCCTTCATTATCTCGCGCTTACTTATTTTATATTAAATTATTTGTGAAAAACAGTTCGTAGAAACTAGAATTGTAGAATTCCATTTATCTTTCATTTTAATATTCATAATTGTCAAAGTTAAATTTATATTCTATCAAACAAGAAAGATATTTTATGTAAAAGTTTATGAAAGAAAATTTTGGATGAATAAGATAAAAGAGACCTCATCAGGAACGTTATTTATAAATAAGTTTTTCTAAAAGTTTTGGATTGAAGGGGATGGATGGAAAGGGGATGGATGGAAAGGAAATAGTTAATTAGAAGGGGAAGGAATGGAATATAATGGAAAGGAATGGATTTAATGTTATTGTTGTTTGGATAGCTTATGATGAAAAAGAATGGAATGAAAATAAATCTTGTTTGAATAGAAAAAAGAAGAGAAAGGAAAGAAATGCGATTTAATATATTATTAACAAATTAGGATTAAATTTGGAATAACACAAAAATATCATTAAAAACTTTTTCTTTCCCTCCCAATCCTCCCAATATTGGAAGGAACCAAAATAAAGGAATAGAGGGGATTGGCATTCCTTCCCAATCCCTCCATTTCCTCTCCACTCCCTCTTATAAATCTATCCAAACAAGTGAAATATAATCCTTCTTCCTCTTTTCCTTTCCTTTCCTCCCCATTCCCTCAATCCAAACGGACTGTTAAATTGTAGCCTCACAACTATATGTATTATAAGTTAACTATAATGTACAATCATCACAATAAATACATATGATATTCATACTACAAATTAAAAATGCTTTTATAATCTTTTTTGTCTAAACTTGTCTATCTATAATTTTTTTTGTGTAGTAGTAAGATATTCATTTGTCTATAAACAAAGATGCTATGAATCATGTTTGCATGAGATGTGTTAAAATTGAATTGGGTTGTGTTAAAATTATGTTGAACTTTAATTGGGTTGTGTTAAAATTATGTTGAACTTTAATTGGGTTGCGTTAACATTTTGCCAAAATTGCTTCACCAAATGCTAAAATACCTTTATTAATCGAGTTACGTATGTCAATATGCGTAATACAATTAATAAATAAGTTGTAGGGTTGATGTTGACGCAATTAATTAATGGTGTCATGTTTAAATCGACTCATTTAACAATGTTGACTAAAATGATATAAGGCGAACTACATAAAATTACATCATAAAGTAATACAATTGGTTTTCAACATTTTGATACTAATCAAATATATACAAAACATGCCAACGACTTTGTGTCATAATTGGCATCCTTATTGTCCTCGAAACAAGGAGGTTATCAGTTCGATATACATGAACATGGTACATTTGCAAACATATCTTAACACCATCTATATATAAATTAAAAGCAATTGAATTCGGTTATGACCAATGTTCTAGAAGGCATCGAACAAACCTAGGGCAACCACAGAGCACCAAGATATAGAGTACTTCTGCATGGACTAGTTGTCCAGGCTAATGGCCAATTTTGTTATTTATGTATATTTTAAAATATAATATTAATAGATTCAAACTTTACTTTTAAAGAGGACATTAATTATTTGTTTGGTCTAAGTTTTTATTTGTTCTTAAAATGTAAAATAGTAATGTTGCATGAAACGGTTCGATTTCATGAAAAAATGACATGGAAAGTTTTTGTTTGAGTTTTTGGTCATCAACACTAATTCGGACACCAATCTGATTGGCTTTTGGTATACTATCATTTATACTTTTACTTTCTCTCTTACTTAGAAGTATATCTTAAAATATCATCCAATGTTTTTTTTATCATGCTAATACCATACCTATATACCATTATTTTGAAGTCAAAATATTATTCTGGTTATGTACTCACATCTTATGTTAAAAATAAAGTGGTGCTAATGACATATACTTCTTTCATTGATTCTACTATTTCATTTAGTGCATGTGTAATGAATGAATGATCACATTCTCACTATATATACCTGGACTAGTGTTGAATATTAAAAAAAACATATACTCACTCTGTCCCAGTTTAATTGTCACATTTTGAAAAACTAAAAATTAAGGAAACATAATAATTACTCCAAGAGAAAATACTTATTTCCAAAAATACCCTTTACTTTTCTCCCAATAAAAAAAAAGTGGCGGGACCCAAAATAAAAAAAGTGGCATGAGCTTAAATTGTTGGACAGGCTCCACTCATCTCCAATTTGGAATTTTAATTCCCACCACTTATAATTCCTTTTTAATTAAAATCACATCTCTTGATAAAGCTCTCCTCCACCACCATTACAAACCTTCTATATATCTCTATTTATCTATAGTTCACACTACCAAATTTAATTATATTGTCATCATCATTTTTCAATTCATATCAGTGAGGTATGTACTGTTTTTTTTCCAAGTGTTTTATGTCAATTTGTTATTCTTTATCCAAAACTAATGAACTCTTTTCTTTTTTTAAGAATTAGTACTAATGGATTCAAGTTCAACAACAAACTCCATTCAATCCAAATCAAGGAGGACATTAACCAACCAACAATGACAAACCATTTTTGAAACAATTATAAAGCAAAATGAGGATGGAAAGGTAAAAAAAAAGTATGTTTAAGGATGTTGCTGCTATGTTTTTTATAAGTGCAAGAACAATTAGAATGATTTGGATGCAAGGAAAAACATTTATAGATAATGGATTGATGATTGATGTATTACACAAACGTACACAACGAGTTGGTTGTAAGCGAGTTGAAATTGGTCATCGGATAATTTATGAGATTCCTTTATGCCAACGTACAAATATTTGACCTTTAGCAAAAGCCGCAAACATGGCTAAATCAACAATTAATAGGAGAATCAAAGAAAGCTTTATTAGGCCACATTCAAATGCTTTAAAGCCAACATTTACCGGTCAAAACAAGAAGGCTATGCTCCGTTTTTGTCTGTCCATGCTTGAATACAATGACCACTCCAACAATCCAATTTTCAACAATATCTTTAACTTTGTGCATATTGAAGAAAAATGGTTTTACATGACTAAGCAGTCACAAAAATATTATCTCCTCCTCGGAGAAGAAGAGCCTAAGCGCATGTGCAAGGGCAAACGCTTTATCACAAAAATCATGTTCTTAGCGTTAGTTGCACGTCCAAGGTTTAATTTTTCCAGTAGTGAAGAATTTTCCAAAAAAAATGGAATATTTTTATTTACATTTAAAGATCCAGCCAAACGCAATAGTAAGAATCGTCTTGCTGGTACATTAGAGACAAAACCGATTTTATCGGTTACCAAAGACATTGTAAGAAATTATTTAATGAATAAAGTTTTACTGGCGATTCAAAATAAATGGCCCGATGATGGTACGAGGCACACCATATACATTCAGCAAGAAAATGCAAAACCACATATTGACCCAAACGATGTTGAATTTATGGAAGTTGCTAATATAGCTGGATTCGACATTCGTTTGTGTTTCGAACCACCAAATAGTCCAGATTTTAATGTTTTAGATCTTGGATTTGTTAGAGCAATACAATCTTCATAACACCAAGAAGCACCATAAACGATTAATGAACTTGTATGTGTTATGGAGAAATCTTTTGAAAACTTATCTACTGAAAGCCTTAAACAATGTTTTCCTCATGTTAAAATGTGCATGATTGAGAATTAATGGAGGAAATAATTACAAGTTGCCATATATGGGAAAGAACCGATTAATGCAAAGTGGTAATCTACCGATTCAACTTGAATGTGATGCTGAACTCGTAAAGAGTAGTCTCGAGCAGTTAGAGTAGCAAGGATGATGAAGAAAATGTGCATTTTTGTTTAATGTAAACTTTAAATGTAATGATAAGTTTTTGTTGGGTTGTTTTTTTGTGATGATCAGTTGATTTAATTTATGAAGTAAGAAGTGTTGTATGTAAAAAACTGAGCAGGTGTTTTAATATATGGAGTGAAAATTTTAGTTTTTGTGTAGTTGGTTTATTTTTATTTTTTTTGTGAAGGAGTAAAAAAGAAATGTTAAACTATCTCTTGATATTTTCTTAATTTGGTGAGATAATATACTTACTGTATGTGTTAATTATTTAATGTAGTATCCTCATATTATATTTTCTTAAATTTAGCTTAATCTATGTGCCAATTATATTGGTGTGAGAATTGAATTGTATGTTCAAATTATATTTACGGTATGTACTAATTAAGTAGTGAAATTTATTTACTTTTGTTTTGATTTTTTAATTCAAAGTTAAAAAGTAATATTGAAAATAATAAAAACTGTTGTAATTAATGACCTGCTAAATGTAAAAAGTGGAAAATTATTTTGGGACAACAGAAAATAAAATAATGGACAATTAAATTAAGACAGAAGGAGCAGTATGCATATGCCGAATGAGTGGATTAAATTGAAGTAAGAAAAAATGCGTGTGTCAATAGTCCCACCCTAAAAATAAGGTTTGTTTGGATGATCCATACAGGGTCCAGGCCCGTGTTGCAAAAAGTTCCCGGGTCTGAAACTTGACCCGGAATCCGTGCCACGTTTTAAAAACAAGAGGGTAGGGTTTAGAGGGAAAATCAAACAGCACACGACAGAGGGTTTTATCAAAAATTCTATTCTATCCTCTCACCCAAACCTCAAATTTTCTCGGCCGAGAAAGCGCGAGAAATTTTTCTTAAACCTGAATGGCCCTTTTGAAACCACCTCTCAACTACTACTCCATCCGATTAATGGCCTCTCGTTTCTTCACTTACTCATCATCTATTCACTCTCACAGTCTTTCTTTCTCTTCTTCCCGCTATCTTTCTCGCTCTACCCTTCTTCAAATCAGGTACTACTACTACTACTACACGATTTCCCTAAAATCGTTGGCAAATTGAAGGAAAAAGAACATATTGATGATTGTAGTTTCCATATTTGCTCTGTTTTACCACAAAAGGGAGAAATAGGATGTAATTTCATTTCCACTAGTTTTGTACTAGTGTAGCAAATTAGGCTTTGTGCAGTCAGTGAAAGTTCCAATTTTAAGGCGGTGTTTGTTTTTTTACCTCTTAATGCTGAATGAAGCCTATTCAGCATTAAATGCAAGATGTTGGTTGAATGCTTAATTAAACTTCAATGAAATTTTATTCCAGTAGTGCCCATATTCTTTTTGTTTACTAGCTATTGATTTATATCAGACTAATAAGGTTGAGATTGTACAATGCTATATATTCAACATTTAGAGTCAACTAAAATCAAACACATTTTTCAGATGTTTCATTCAGCATTAAGCAATCGGGTGCTTTTCCTCTAAAAAAAGAGCTTTTGGGTGCTTTCAGCTTTAATGCCTTCATTTGTGAACTTTATAACTGAAATTTAAAGGAGTTTGATTATTGATGTGAAATTGGTTAACGAATTGTGTGATTATTTCAGGACAAGTTTCCAATTGAGAAGAGTTCCTAGTCGTTTTTTGATTCGAAATGCAGAGTCTCCAAGGGCTTTTATGTCGTCTAGTATTGCGACGGAAGCTTTTCAAGAAAGTGCTACTTCAAATGCCTATGGGTCTGATCAGATTCAGGTAATAATTAATGAAATTTGTAGCATTCTTGTTGTTTTTACTTTAGTTTGTTATGTTGTATGTTTACTTTATGTCTTTTTGTCAATGCCTTTCAGTACTATTGAGGAATATATAACTGTGATGACAGTTCATAAATAACGGGTGCATCATTTTCTGCTCTATTTTGAACTCCATAAATTTGTAGTAATATTGAAAGGACTGATATTGCTTAGACTGATAGTGCTTACTGTTTACCTGTGTCTAAAACACTATTCAAATTCATCATGAGAACTCAGTTGTGTTTATAATCAATGATTTTTCATGAATTGTACTAATTATTTGTGGAGATGTATGCTGTATTTGCATAATCTGAATGAACATAGTCTATATAGTGAAAATTGATGGATTGAATCCTTAAAATGTACAAGGGATGAAAGATGTTTAAGGGGTGAATTTACCAATAGTGCCTTTGGCGTGGGTTACCCTTATTATATGTACATTTGCTTTGGATTGTGTGTAAATTGAGAGACCTTTTCCTGTAGTATTTCCAAAAGAAAAAAGTGTGAGAAAATAGCTGGGAGTGTGGGTCCCTTTTTAGAAAAACAGTGTAGGAGTTGTGAGATTCAAGGGAGAGGTAGAGAGAGGAGGGCGTGGTTCTCAATTTTTCTATTCGTGAAGCTTATGCTTCTGAGAGGGAATGCAGAACATGGAGGGAAAGGGAAAATGTGAGATTGAATATGACGGTTGGTTTGTTTTCGTAGTCTAAATCACCACTCAAAATCGTACGAGTGAGACATTTTCGAAAACAAATCTGTAATAAAGTGTAGATATTGTATGACAATGGTTACTGTTTTTTCCCCTTGTGCTCAACCTTTTAATATTTTTCTTATGCATTCAGCTAATTGATATCTTCTAATTAGGTGCTTGAAGGTTTAGACCCTGTTAGAAAGAGACCTGGGATGTACATTGGAAGCACCGGACTTCGTGGTTTGCACCATTTGGTATCTTATTTCCCTCTCTTTGCTGCAGTAATACCATTCGGTTTGCACCTAATTCGTTTCAACCAAAGGTAATGGATTCATTGATTATTCTTCTTTTAGGTTTATGAGATATTGGATAATGCTATTGATGAAGCACAAGCAGGATTTGCTTCAAGGACAGAAGTTGTCATTCTTGCAGACAATTCAGTCAGTATCACTGATAACGGGCGTGGGGTAAGCTTGCTTTTGTTGAAAGCAGTGTAGTATTGTTGAATCTAATAACATGATTTTTTTACTGGATTTGTTCTCTTGGCACTGATAAATTTACCGCTTGATAGTTTATTTATTTTTGGCTCAGGTGGATCATTATGCCTCCAGTTGCTAATTATATTTGAACACCTTATTTGTTCCTCAATAATTTGGAAAATTACATGAAAATAGGAAAAACGATGATGTATTAGAGGTGATCTGAAAATTTATTTGAACCTTTTTTTATTATTATACTAGAATTCACGGCACGCTCTATGCATGTACATTATTATACCTGGTAAATCCTAATATTTTGTAGACTTTGAGGCATGCGATAACGTTTGGGGTAGTGGTAAAGATATGTTTTCGTCATACCCACGATCATGGGTTTGAAACCCTGTTTGAGTAGTATTTTCTTTTTCTAAAATATGATTTAGTAATTAAATACACCCACCCACCCACAAAATCCTTTTGTTTAACATTATAGATGGTATTATGCTGTTTTTTAATTTATGTTCATCATTAGAAAACTTTTGTGCGTCTTTTGATTTATGAGTTGGATACTACATTTGTTAAAATCTTGATAAGCGAATTACAATTTGATGGTTATTAAAATATCAATCTGAGTAAAGTTGTGTTCCACACATTGTTTCTTCTTTCATACTTCTATCCTCTTCTACTTACATATTAAAGGCCTGCAATCTTTTGTATAGCGTGTATTCGGGTTAATAATGAAAAGAGAAATTCTGTGTTGTTTGTTGGTCTTGCTAGCTTGAATGCAATAATGACGCAGTCTCTCCTTGCGATTTAATTTATTTTATTTTATTTCCCAAAGTCTGATTTTGTGGAAATGCCATTTAAATAAGCTCTCAATTTGTTTTTGCAACTGTTTTCACTTGCTTCAATTTTTCTTGTGCATTGCAGATTCCTACTGACTTGCATCCGGTGACCAAAAAATCTGCTTTAGAGACCGTGTTGACGGTAACAATTCCATTTTTTATTGTCTACATAAGGCGGATTGCATAGATTAAGTTAACAGAACAACATCTCCTCAATAAAATTTAAAGGGTTTCTTTTTAGTACTTGAAATCATGCAATGGAATGTATTTTGTGCATCCCTGACCTGAGGTATTTGTTTGAAATAGTTATTAACTAATGCATGATTTGGAATGTGGGGGAAAGGATAGACAAAAAGGAGAAATGATGTTAATTAATATATTTAATTTTTAATTATTGAATAATAAACAGTTTGTATTTATGTATTTGTAAATGATCAACATCCACATCCCCAAGAAAAAAAATGAAAGAGAAGGACATCAGCCAAAGCTCCATAGAATGTATATATGTATTTGTAAATGATCATTGATATATTTAAATAGTTATTACTGAATAACGAACAATTATTGAGATATGTCTTAAATTATTGTAAATATATTACACATAACATTATGATGAATGAATGGTGCAGGTTTTGCATGCAGGTGGCAAGTTCGGTGGTTCAAGTAGTGGTTACAATGTGTCTGGAGGATTACATGGTGTTGGTTTATCTGTCGTTAATGCGTTGTCCGAGGTGCTTGTTTCTCTCATCTTTCTTAATCTGATTGGGAATGTATCTAGTTTTGGTTTCTTATTTATTTTTTTGCATGTCTTTTGGCACCCTTAGGTGTTATTTGGTTGAGTTTTTAAAAAAGATTATGGGTGTTTGTTTTAAAAAAATCGTGTTTGGTTCACCCATTGAAAAACTTCGTTCAAGTAAAAAGAAATTTTTCTTTGTTTATTTTTTCTTTTGTGTTTTAGAAAACCTTTAAGAAATGAATAAAAAACAAAGATTATTTTTTTTTTGTAAAATTTTAAAAATAGGTACCATACACAAATCGAATTGAAAAACAGTTTTAAAAAACTGTCCTTAAAAATAAATTTTAAATTAAACATTTAAAAACTCCAACCAAACATAACCTTAGAGTTTCTCTTTGGCACAATTCCGTTTCAGAGGTTAGGTTTCAATGTCTTTGAGCTTAGTTCTCCAGCTTGGGTTCCACCGTTGCTCCACCTATTTCGGGGAATAGTCCATCCACAGAAATTTGTTAGGTTTCAATCTCTTTGGTTTTTTATATGCTAGACATGCAGCACAGGCGATGCGTGTGTAAGCATTATTTACACGCACGCAAAAATTTGAACATAGAATTATTGTTGATTCAATGGTTAGTATCCTTTTTAATAACCTAGAGGTCTTGAGTTCAAACCCCAATAATGTGTATAATTTTTCTCAAAATAACAATGCCTCCCGGTTTATATATAAATAGATAAATTGTTTTTGTTTGTGTTGGCACCCATCAAGTTTCTCTTCACCACAATTTCATTTCATAAGTTAGGTTTCAATGTCTTTGAGCGTAGTTTTCTAGCTTGGGTTCCACCTTTGTACCACCTGTATGGGGTTGTTATAGTTACCTTAATGGGTTTATGATTTCAGTAATTCAGTTAATGGTGAAATAAGAAAATACAATATGGGTGCGGCGAGAAATTAAATTGAAATTGTAGAGGGAAGTAGGGAACCTCCCTCACTACCTCCTACACCCCATGACAATTTGGTCTAGGCTTCTAGGGGACAACGATCATCAAAGTTGTACCTCCTTGGCTTATCGGTCTAAGGGGTAACTAACCTAAGGGAGTAAGGGGTACTAAGTAGTAAGCAGTACTTAGTCACACCCTGGCCCTACTGGGGAATTTGAAGAGATGTGGCTCAGAGGATTGGACACATGGTCCGCTAGGTGAGTTGTTACCTAACAGCCTTGCGAAAGAGGAGACACCAAACTTAGCCAAACAGAGAGCTATCCCAAAACTGTATCCAAACAGTAGCCAATCCTACGTGACATTTGGAATAAAGTTGGCCCTTTCCATTTTAGGAAGAAGCCCATTATTGCAACATTACACATTTACCCTTTTTGACAAGAGTGCAATCCACTATAAATACCTAGCATCCAAATCATTTGAAAGGGGATTCTATTTTATTCCTCTTTCCACAATTCCCAAGAACATTCTCCCTCTTTTGGCCATTTTATTACCTTCTTGAATATTCCCTCTTTGGGGGCACTTGTCCAAGAGATATTCCAAGAAGATCACCCTCTCTAGCTAGCTCTCTAACCCTATATTTACTTGGTGTAATGCTCTCTCCTCCTCTCCCCAAGGTGCCTCTGTTCTCACTTCAACCCTCTCTCAAATTCCTTTGGTTATCATGATTGACTCCACGCGGATTATGTCTTATCTATCCCTACCCTCTCATACTACCTTCTTACAGAACAATATGTGGTTTATTATAAGATTCCGCTATAAATACAAGAAACATTAGTACTACAGAATAACGAAGAAAGTTACATGTATTATCTCTAAAACTTAGAGATTCAAACGAAGGAATTTTATGTAGAGATTCACACACCTTTAGCTTATAACATCTCAACATTTGGTTGAGAACTCTATGCAAGTATGCATCAATGTTTTTCTCTGGAACTTTCAAATAAGTCGCAATGTTTGATCTTCCCCAATTCTTAACACCTGCATCTCTTAAAAATATTCATTCAAAAAAAAACCAACAAACAAACTGCCTTTTCTAATCAATGACAATTATCCTTTAATTCCTTGCACCCACCAGCACGATATCACCTATTCCAGCATTTTAAATGTCAATGAGTTTTGCTTTTGGTACTTGAAATCTTGATAACTCTTAAGGGTCCATTTGATAAAAAAAAAAGTAGGAAAACGATTGGAAAAACAATTCAGTTTCATGAGAAGATGGAAAATGAGATGAGTGATTTGGTGAGATGTTCTCCATCTTCTGGCTCCGTTTGTTTTGGGAATTTTTTCTTACCCACTGCCCAAAGAATTGTATTCTATGGAAAACCGAAAAAGTAATAGGGTTCTCATCAAATCACTTATCTCTTTTTCCAATTCCTTGTTAAAGCTGGTAGCATATTCAATAATTTTCCAATTATATACATGTATGTATTTTAATCAAATGCAGCTTTATTTCTTTTGGTTTCCAAGTTTTGAGCTATTGTCTCAATTCAATATGACTTAATCATCTACTATTTTAATGTATTGATTCATAGGCACTAGAAGTTACTGTTTGGCGTGATGGAATGGAATACCAACAGAAATATTCCCGCGGGAAGCCTATAACAACTTTAATGCGTAATGAGCTTCCTCCGGAGTCAAAAGATTGTCAAGGGACCCGCATACATTTTTGGCCTGATAAAGAAAGTTAGTTTTTTGTTTTCTCAGTGTGATTGTATATTTGTATAATCTTCAGAACTCAAAATAATTTCTGGCTTATAATTTTATTTGGAGCATTTCATAATCTTGGTCTGACTGGACTTTTATGCAGTATTTACGACTTCGATTCAGTTTGAGTACAATACTATAGCTGGACGAATTAGGGAACTTGCCTTTTTAAATCCCGAGGTAAAGCCATTAGCACCATCTGTAGCTCTACTTGATCTTAAAACTTTCAGCTATTCTTCTTCGGTGATTGATCTTAAAACTTTCGGCATTTCACAACTTTTCCCTTTCAAAGACTAGACACTGAAGCACAGTCGATGTGTGCTCGCTGTATTTTCCATGCATGCACAACTGTCTAATATAAAAAGTGAAATATGAAAGAGAAAAAGTGCTGGCTCAATGGCTGAAGTTGTTCTTATGAAAGGGAAGGTCATAAGTTCAAACCTCATCAAACTAGACAATTTTTTGAAAAGAAAAAATGGTAGGGGCAAAATTGGATTTTCAAGTTCGGTGTCATCACTGCTTTTGATACCTTTGCTTTTATATAGTATAGATTTATAAAGGTGTTGAATTACCTGTCTTGTCAGTAGAATGGAAGATTAAGGACTATTAGTCAAATGCGCTCTATTTGGCAAAATATAATATAAAATATAGCATTTTCCCTCCAATAAAAACACCGTTTAGTTTCCAACAGCAACTGCCTAAATATTTCCTGATTTTCATTATATCTATTTGTATCTATGTTGTGAGAATGGAATATATTTACGGTGAATTTCGTTTTACCAGTCCATGTTCAAATGCACTATATTTGCGTTAAATTTCTTATTTTCTTTGTATCAGCCTATTTATTTCTATTTGCGTATTTCTTTTCACCTACCCTTTCTTCCTTAATCTTGGCAGCTTACTATTACTCTGAAGAAAGAGGATACAGACCCAGAGAAGAGCCAATATAATGAATATTGCTATGCTGGTGGATTGGTTGAGTATGTGAGATGGCTAAATACGGATAAGGTGTGCTGGTCTATTTCCTTTTCCCCCGGCATGCTTTTAGAGTCTGTCTTTGTGCTTTTTTTTTTTAATAAATACGTCAATATTTTAAAAGATATATATTTTATACTTCTCAAAATAGTTATTGATAATTGTTATTATAATGGTGTTGTTACAAAGACTCCCAAAGTGGGCATAAGTAGGACTGTAGGACACAAAATAAATCCTAAGGTAGGCATTAGGGAATGATCAAATATTCAATTAATTAAATCCTCTATCCATGGTATGTTTTGAGTTTTGACCAAATAATTAAAAATAATAAACCAATCTACTACCATAAATAATAAAACCCTTGATTTCCAGTACAAGTAATACTAGCAAAGGGTCTTTCAGTATTCCATAGCCAAGCCAAGAGAAAGAGTTGATTAGTATTGAGAAAAGTTACCATAGCTACTAAGGATCCAAGGGAATTTATGCTCTACTGAAGGCAACAAAGTTTCGCAATACCTGACGAGTTTTAAAAGATCTTTTTAGAATTCTAAAACACCTCTTCGGAGGCGCAAAAAAATTCCAATAGGGGTGAACTAGTTCTCATTGCGCCTCCAAAGACGTTGGACAAAATTCTATGGAAGAACAAAAAACCTTGATACATCGAGGCACCCAAATCTTGGAAGTTCTTCAAGCCTACTGGCCTTGTAGGAGCTTAGCTCAACATATCACAGCCAAGAATGAAGGCTGAGTGATTAGTACTCGGCTTCATAATGAATCACAAATTCACAATTATATAACTCATGCATATTCTTGTACTCACAGATAGCATCTCTTTGGATAACAGTAGACCTACTTCGAGAGAGTTCTCGAGTAAATTAGGGCCCTTGTATTTGACTAAAAACGATGATTAGACTAAACTTAAATTCCTACAATAGCACTTTTGCACTATGTTTTTTAGAACAATTTTCTAAATGATTCAGAACTGTTGATATGGCACTTCCGTCGATTGAGCTCCTCTAGAGTACTTTGGAAATCACTCTAGAGGAGAGTTGAAGAAATCTGGACCACTAGTTTAAAGGTAGACAACTCAGATTTTGACATTTGCTTCTATTTTAAATGAGCCCTCGCCAGAGGCAATAACTACATGATAAATCTGAGCCATCTATTTTTTAAAGCGATGGTCCAGATTACTACTATCGAGTGATTGCCATCACTGTAGATGAGCTGGAGATGTTCTGGGTTTTAAATTATTTTCTAAATATTTTGGTACTGTTGATATGGCACTTGCAACACTTTCATTATGTTTTTACCCACTACTGACTGATGATTGTCTGCTCCAGAAACCACTTCATGACATCTTGGGTTTTAGAAAAGAAGCAGATGGAATCACAATCGATGTAGCTCTTCAGTGGTAAAAACATTTGATTCTTCTTTTCCTCTTCTATTTCTTACTTTATTCCCCTCCTGGCCTCCCCTTTTCTTTACATCTTTGGGTTTTAGCATAGTACCATCATAAATTTAAAAGAAAAATATTACTGCGTACTCGTTAAACTTCAAGTTCATTCAGTTTTATGCTTCCTATGTTAGCGCTAGATGTGAATGATTCATGCCAAATACTAATGTTTCACTTTGGCTCTCTGCTTCAAACTTTATTCTAGGTGTTCGGATGCATATTCAGATACAATGCTAGGGTACGCCAACAGCATACGTACTGTTGATGGTGGTACCCACATAGAGGGTATGAAGGCTTCATTAACAAGAACTCTCAACAGCCTCGGTAAAAAGTCAAAGCTTATAAAGGTACTTGGTTCGATGTTATTTTTTAGGCCATTTCTTTTATCACCTGCAAATTCTTATTTTTCATTACTCTCCCTCTTCCCTCCCCCGGGAATGTATTGGTTGTGCTGTGATGCGTAATTTTTGCTTTTCAAATGGATATTATGAAGAACTCCACAGAGGGTCCTCTGAACAAAAAGTCTCGAAAAATGTGAAACATGCATCAAAAGGTCCTTAGTCACTGTATGATGTAGCAATAAGCTACTAACTGTTTCTTATTCCTTGCACCTACAGTCTGCAGTCCAATTTGGTGAATGGTCTAAATTTGTTTCAATTATGTTAAACAGAAAACCTTGTTCTAAAATCTGTTGAGTTTTCTTAGCTGGAAAATGCACTCCTAAAGTATCTAGACGTGTTTTCTGTAGATCAGGTTCATACATTAGATGGCAGGAATTAGATTTCCTTTCATTTTGGAGGGAGATATATGTAACTTTATAATACTATTGATGTGAACATTTGCATTACTTTCCTGTTAAAAGCTTGCTTTTCCATTTCAGGAAAAAGATATTAGTTTAAGCGGCGAGCATGTAAGAGAGGGGTTAACATGTGTAATCTCAGTAAAAGTTCCAAATCCGGAGTTTGAAGGACAAACAAAGGTTTGTAATATTCTCACGTTAATGCGTTGAGTTGTTTTGGGCTAGTAAGAACTCTTTTATCAACAGGGATTCTGCATTCAACTGCCTAGTCTGCCTTTATCTTTTACATTGGATTATTTTATCCGCATTTTTACCTTTTACTTTTTCATTTTATTGCCATGAAAGACAAGGTTGGGAAATCCGGAGGTGCGGAAGGTGGTTGATCAATCTATTCAGGAGTATCTTACTGATTTCTTGGAGTTGCATCCAGATGTGCTTGATTCAATCCTTTCAAAATCCCTTAACGCTCTCAAGGTACTGTTATTGCTGCCACTTACATAATTTGATTTTGCGTTTACATTTGATTTGACTTTCTTGCTTTAGGTAATTAATGTATGCTTTACGTAATAGACATCAAATTCTTAGGAATTTTTTAAGAACTGTGACTATTGTTATATATAGGCAGCTCTGGCTGCTAAAAGGGCAAGGGAATTAGTGCGGCAAAAGAGTGTATTGAAATCGTCATCTCTTCCTGGAAAGCTTGCTGATTGTTCAGCCACAGATCCTCAAGATGCTGGTATGCATGTATATATATAAAATTAGTACGGGTCCTAAAATTCAGTCGAATGATTTAGTAAGTATGCAAAGTACGATGGAACTGCCCAAGCTTAGGAGTAAGTCATGTTGTTGAATTCATTACTGGTATATGAAATTAGGTTTAGATCCAGTATCACTGCATTTCGATATTAGATTATTTGTTTCCAAAATATGAGCTTTAACAAAGCCTTGGGCAGAACCATTTGGGTAAGTATTTGTCTTATATTTGAAGTAGCTTTGAATAGTATCTAGGACAACAATTTTTAGGACCACCTTTTTTTTTTTGGCAGAAATATTTATAGTTGAAGGAGATTCAGCAGGTGGAAGTACAAAACAAGGTCGTGATAGACGCTTTCAGGTGAAATAAAGATCTATATATAAATTATGTCATGGAAAAGAATTGGTAGATAACTACCAAGTTTTTAGTTCTAGGATGGACCTTTGTAAGAATATCGCCAAACCTAGGTTTTAGTGTTCAAATCACATCTTCACCTCTCTCTCTTTCTCTGTGCATCGTTTTAAAGTCTTACCATTTATGAAGACATTAAAAGATACACTATTTAGACATTGAAAATATCACCATTGAAAGAATATGGTTTATTAGTGCAGGCTGTTCTTCCCTTAAGAGGTAAAATCTTGAACATCGAAAGAAAAGATGAAGCCGCAATGTACAAGAATGAAGAGATTCAGAATCTTATTCTTGCTCTGGGTCTTGGAGTAAAGGTAATCTTGCTTTACATTTTAGTTTCTTTATTTTTAACTGCTTGCCTTATTTTTGTTCGTTCTATTTTTACTGGTTTCAGGGAGAGGATTTTAAAAAGGACGCTCTTCGATATCATAAAATCATAATATTAACAGATGCTGATGTAGATGGTGCTCACATACGAACATTGTTATTGACCTTTTTCTTTAGATATCAGGTAGATTGTTATAAAGAGGATTTAAAAAGAATTGTCCCAAAAATTTTAATGGATCCCATAGACAATGTGGTTCATGCAGTTTTTATTGCTTGCAGAGAGCTTTATTTGATCAAGGTTGCATTTATGTTGGTGTTCCACCGCTGTTCAAGGTTTTCCATCAACTTTATGATAATTCCAAGAGCATTTATCCTTATATTTTCTTTTGGTTTGTTCTTGGATCGTTCCTAAAATCTTGAATCCTAGTCATTCAAGATTCCAACATTTGGTTGGAGTTTTGAAAGGAATCTAGGATTCCAAGGACAGGAGGATTCCCATTCTCTACTCCCATTTTTAATTAGGGGAAAGCTAAGGAATCTTGGGAATCCTTTCATGTATTTATATTTTTTACTTTTGACAAAATTATTCCTATTGTTAACAAATAACTAAACATTTTTCTTTCTGAGTAAACAGCTCAAATGGCTACTAAACTTTCGATCTAGTACCGCTTTGGTCATCAAACTTTAAAACGAACCACTTTGGCCATCAAACTTTGGAGTGAGTACAATTTTGGTCATTTCTTCCAATTTGACTGTTAAATTGAATGGAATGAAATCATGTCCAATGCACATGACTTCATTTAAGCGTATTTTAATCTTTTTGGTTATAAAATATCCGAAATTGCATTGTTTGTTGAAAATATTGCTTACTGTGTGTGTGTCAATTTGGCGAGAATTATCAGAGGGAAAGGTCGTTTTGTTACAATATGACCAAAATGATCTTACACGAAGTCATGTGCCATGCAAATGCATTAAATTTAATAGCTAAATTGGACGGAATGGTCAAAGTAGTACTTACTCCAAAGTTGAATGACCAAAAAATTGGACGGAATGCTCAAAGTGGTACTCACTCCAAAGTTGGATGACCAAAGTGGTTTGTTTTGAAGTTTGATAATCTAAGTGATACTAGATCGAAAGTTTAGTAGCTATTTGGGCTGTTTACTCTTTCTTTTATATGATAATAAGTTAATAATATATTATACCACGATAACTTTAGTTAAATTATTTTTATTTTATTATATATTTGCAAGTTATTCTCAATACAAAAAACAAAGAGTTATAATCTTAACCAAACATTGGCAACGAGTCCTGGCTCCCAAATGACTGGAAAGAAACTTAATTGGAATCTAAAATGACAATTCCTTTCCTAAAACTCGAACCAAACAAGCCCTACAAGTACATCAGGTTTTCGTTTTCTCTTTGATGCAATGTTCAGGTTGAGAGGGGAAAGCATGCATTCTATTGCTACGATGAGGCGGAACTTAAAACACTTCAAGGTTCCTTCCCTTCAAATGCATCGTACAACATTCAGAGGTTCAAGGGTAAGATAAAAATACTCTCTCTATATATATATGCTTTTCTAAAATGTTGGTATTAGTGCATAGGATAGAAGCTGGTGCCTTTTTTTGTGCACTGACCTTAACTTTTACGAAGAGAGTTTATAGAAATATTGAATATCAATGGTTGAGATAGAGCAGAGACTACATCCAAATTCCTAAATCCTTCCTCTATGCCAACTAAACCTTTTACCGGTCTAGAAGTTCTTCCATTAATTGTAGAGAAAGTCATTACAGTCTTTATCTTTTACTAGCAATATGCGATATTCATTCTCTCTCTCTCTCTATATATATATATATAAATGTATAATATTTATATGTTGCGAATTTTGTAAAAAATGAAGGGTTGGGAGAGATGATGCCGTTACAGCTATGGGAAACAACTTTAGATCCAGAGAAAAGGCTGCTAAAGCAATTGGTGGTTGAGGACGCTGCTGAAGCCAATGTTGTTTTCTCCTCTCTTATGGGTGCCCGGGTAAGCACGCACTTCGTATATTATGGCATGGGCTACCATTTTTTGAAGCATCTGAGGTTTTTCTTTTCTTTTCTTGTGTGGGGGGTTGGGGGGAGGGAGTGTTGTTTGATCCCATCTTTCACATTCCAAAAATTTGAGGACTAAATTCAGTTATGCCTAGGGATGTCACCCGGTAAGGTTTTTACTGTCATCGATCGAATTAATCCGAAGGAAAATGGTTTTGGTATCACATATTGAAGTACTGAAAACCGAAATACTGGTTTACCGTATCGAAAATGCCAAAAAGTATAATATACTGAAAATACTACCAAATAATACCAAAAACACTAATTGCAAAAGTATCAAAAATACATAATATTAAAATTATCGAATAATTATATACAAAGAATCTTGAATATATCTAATACCACAAATATAAAGGATTTTAATACTTACAAATTATTACCCTTTTAAGTAATGTTTTATACTTCTAGTTTTGAGTGATCTTGATCACTCACTCATTTATTTTTAATTATAATTATCTGCATAAGTAACACTAAAATTCTTACAAATTTCAATCTACAATTTAGTTACAATCTAAAATTATTGCGGCTATCCAAAACCGAAATTAACCTAAAATATTTATGAACATTGGCCCAGTGGTAAGCAACCTCCACCCTTACCTTGAGGTCAAGGGTTCGACTCATGGGGTGGGAGGGGAGGGTTTTTCTTTATTTGTAGGATTAAGGGAGAGACTTAGACCTCCCTTAATTTAAAAAAAAAAAAACAAAAAAAAAACGGAATTACAGAAAATACCGAGCAGTATGGTATTGGTTTCGCTTCCAGATTTTGATTGGTAAATTAGTAGAACTGGTATTGAACTTCGTATTTCAGTTTTGGTATTGGTAAAGGCCATTTACTGACTGAGTTACCGGAATAACTAGGTCTTGTTTGGATGATGGTAATCGAGAATGAGAATAGCCAGTAATGAGATACCCATCATTTCTATTACGAGTAACCCTAAGAGTGTTTGGTGGGTATTTTCAGGAATATCGTTATCCAACCATGTCAATTTGATTGACTCAATTATAATAAATACAATAATTTCTGTAATGATTGTATTGTTAATAATAATAGTCTATCAATAATAATTTAAATAAATTTGAATTCCTTATCTTTTGCTTTTACTTTCATTTAATTTTTTCTTTAAAGTCAATACAAAATTTCTCAAGTTCGGTATTTGTATTTTGGCGAGGATTCATATACATAGATACAACATTTGAGTATATGTGATTTTTCGATCACAAGTATGGTATCTATGACAGAGAAATCTTAGTTCAATGGTGACTTAGATGGTACTTGTGACTGAAAAATCACATATGCAAACTTGAGGGTTGCATCCTCTAAAAAAGTAGGAAAAAATATTGAAAATCAGGTTCCGAATCCTAATTTTTTCAAGAAAATAGAACTCTTCGTTTGGGCCGTCCCGAAAAAGAAAGGCGGACACTTATTTGGGATGGAGGTGGTATATTTATCGGATAAATATGTAGATTGATTAAGGCATCTACTTTGAAAGAAATATCTGACTTGCACGCAATGCTTTTAGGTCGATGTCCGGAAGGAACTTATACAGAAAGCTGCCAGCAGCATCAACGTCGACCAATTGGATATATGATTGTACCATCAGATATGAAGCAAATACTTTGTAGCCATGTAGAGTAAGACAAAATCAAACCAAAATGGAGGCCTTGCAATGGTGAAAGCAGAGGCTATATATTTAGTGGATATTGTTTTAGAACTAGGGTTTTTGTATGAAGGTGGTTCATGATCCTGTTTTTACAAGCTTGTACAATTCTGTCTTTATTTTATTTTTTTTGTTGTTTCAGAAACATGTTATATTATGTTAAGGGGTACGCCTATTGCCAAAGCAATAATCTCTTTGTCATAGCATAGCATTGTTTTAAAAAATTATGTCATGTTTTTAAAGTAGTACATTGTTTTGACACATGATAGTTTACTTCGGCAATAATGTCACCTTAAGTGAGATTAGAAATTAAGAGTTGGTGGGGGCTACATCAATAGTTTTGAGTATTAACAAAGGAAGGGTAATTTGGGAAACTAGTTAAACCATGAGATTTATCAACGGAATATTTTTGGTGCAGATTGCTCAGTACATGAACCATCTTTTAGCTAAGTTTTTCCGTCGCTGTGGGGAAAATATTTTTAGCTACTAAAAAACATTACTGAAGACCGAAAAAGATGTAACTAAAGACCGGCCTGTTTATGGACTAGTCTGCACCAATTTTTTTTGCATATATCTATCTATCAATCTTCTACTTCTCTTCTTTTTTTTCTAAAATATTTATGGATATCTAAGTCCCACTCCACTTAATTCCGCGAGGCTGAGAGATGTTTTAATGGCCCCAAAAATTTTGATACAACAAAAAATTGAACTTGAAATTGTGCGCCTAGTTACACAATTCCAAATACATGCTTACAATTGAGGTGATGGGGTTCTATCATTTGTGTTTAGGTAACTTCTTTGTGCTTGAGAGATGTTTACTTATGCAAAAAATGAATTTGAGGGCGTTTGGCAATTTTGTAGTATGAAAGGCCTCCTCTATGAATGTGGATAGGTTTAATAAATGGTAAAAGATATTTTTATGTACTCGCTTTGTCCTAAATTATGAATTTATGTTGATTTTTTTTGTCTTTTAATGAATGCTTTAATTTTAAATTAATGGATGGTTGAGAATACGGCTAGATTGGTATTGTGAAATTTGGTGAATGGATTTTGTCAAATTAGACTCTTAATGTGAGACATTTATGTATTTATAAACTGAAAGGTCTCCTATTCGAACTCGAATATGCAAGGTTTATATTAAAAGGACAAACTCTTTACCATTGGGCTATTTCTTTAGTTAATAAATAATTTTCATTTTAACTTAGAAACTGTGCGTGTATATGCGTTGAGTGTCTGGCCTGAAAAAAGAATAGTGAACATCCTTGTCATTGGACTGTTTCTTTTGTTAATAAATATTTTTCATTTTAACTTAGAATCTGTGTGTAGATGTATTACGTATGTTGGTTGTCTAATTTCAAAAAAGAATAGTGGACATGGAATTTGAGTCAGCTATACGTTTGATCAATTTTTTGTTGATATGATATATGTAATTCAAAAAATAATTGGTAGCAGGTTTACTCATTGGATATAAATGCCCTGACGTTACAATTCGAATGGAAATATTGTTAGGGCCATACGAGTCTTAAGATTAATTGCCCTAGTTGAGATCAATTTTCAGAAATATACTATTCAATGAGTTGATGTTGAATCAATTGTATTCGAGGTGTATTATTAGTATTCGACATATATGCAATGTAATTCTATATATCACCAACGTAATACTACTGACATATGTAATTTGCGAATTCAAATTTGTAATCCTTATAATTTTTTTGAATCCTTCTTTTTAAAATTCTTTTACACTATTATCAACCTAAAATGCACCGATGCGAGCACGTAATGTTCCAAATCAGTTTTACTGAAATTTAATAAACTGTTGCTATCCAGATGTCATTAAATAAGAAAACAATGTAGAGTATTTTTGGATAGGAAAATATCAGGGAGTACTGCTTTCCGGTTCATAACATATGTTCAAACTCATGTACTTGTCAAATATTTTAAATTTGAAATCTTAAAAATTACTAGGAAAAAAAGAAAGAAAGAAAGAAAGTGGTATTGAGTAACTGGTAAGAACTTCATGGGCAAAACCTCGGCTGCAGTCTAAAGAACAGATCTCAACTTAGTCTAACATAGTACCAGGAACATAGTTCAGATACATAGCTAGGTTCATTGGGTGGGTACTCTTTGGGGTTGGCAAACATGACTAGGTTCACGGGGGAGAAAAATATTATCTGAGGAATGAATTCAGTTTTTTTTTGGGGGGGTGGGGGGGGGGGTGGGGGGGGGGGGGGGGGGGTCAAATAATGAATTCAGATTCAAAATTGATATAACTTATGAACGTTCCACCCAAGCATGTCCAGGTTCTTGGCAAACTAAAAGAAAGAATTGATCAGTAGACAAATAAACAGGGTCCCAACGTCTTCAACTGCAGCAATTACGTCCACATTCGTTCTTTCTTATAATATTTTTTTTTTGTTTAAGTGGTTTGGTCTCTTGCTTCTCGTCAAAGTTTGGGCTAAATGCCTAAATAACACATGAGACATTGCTTTTTGCTTGCTAAAGATTATATCTCGTAAAACTTATATTCATAATCTATGTTTAAAAAGAAAATGATAATATATATTTCTGGAAATGAGGTAAAAGGGCTTGCATGATAATGTTTTTCACAAAAAATCTAACAAATAATAATTTTTAAAAATAACGGCCTAGATATCATTATCATTTTGAGATAAGGATTTGTTTATCAATTGTGTTTTAAAATAAAAGGTTTTGACTGAATGCAAACTTAACTTTGTATGAATTTGTGTTGACTACAAACTTAACTTTGCAATAAAAAAAAATTTCATACAAATTTGTTTTGCATGATGTGTTTATATTTTTTAACAAGTATATTCTTATGTTTCATTCATAAAACTTTAAAATAATTTTCAAATAAACACAAATATATAGTAATATTTTAAAAAATAAAAAGTGCAAACTTAACTTTGCATAACTCCGAAAAAATTATTATGTACATTTTAGTAATAAATAAGTTTTAAATATATAATTTGTTAAAATTATTCTAAAGCACTATCAATTAAACACTTATTTATAATAATATGCTAAAAAACATATAGTACAAACTTGATTTTGCATTATTCTAATAAAAAAAATACAATTTAAAATTCTACTGCAAAGTTTACTTTGCAATCCTTTTGGTATTTGGTCAAATATAGGCCCTTAATTTAAAAAATTATTATTCCATGATTCTTTTGTAGAGAACTTTTTCATACGAATCTTATTTTTCAATATCCCGTATATATTTTTAGGGTACATGTTAAAGCCACTATAAAAGGAAATAATGAACTTTTGTATGAATTACCAAAATATTTTTCATTTTGTAAAATTAAAAGATAAGTCCTAATAATTTTATAAAGGTAAACATTTGTTTTTATTGTTAAGAACTGTGAAAAGTTGACGCATGTATTTAATAATATAAAGAAAAATAAAAAGTTCAATAACAAAAAAATACCTTTTTTTCATTTTAAAAAAATATAAATGGAAAAAAAATTGTCTTGGTAAGTAGAAGCGATATTTTGATCTTAAGAGGTAATCTTAAAAGAAAATCTAAAAGATAATACATACTTACATAGAGTAATCCTCTATTTTCATGTATTTAAGAGGGATAGTTTTAAAGAAATACTGCATTCCTAGAATAATGTATTCTTAGGGCAAAACTCGAACCCAATATCAAAATCATTCTGAAATGGAATGTAGCATTCCATGAATGATTTAAAACTCGAATCAAACGAGTCCTACGAGTTTATTCTTTCTAATTATAAGTACTTAACATGTGCCCCTAAGACACACGTTAAAATGACCCTACTTAAATTTCATGAAATACTAATCATAACTCAAATTTGTTACTTGACCAACCTTTGAGAGTTTTCTTTCTTATAGTAAAACTTATAGTGTCCGTTTAACAAAAAAAGTTAAAAAATGATTAAAACAATAGTAGTTTTTATGAGGAGTTGAAAAAAGAGATAATATTTTATTTTATTTTTGCTTACTCAACACCTAAAAAAAATAAATTAACTAATAAAAAAAATATAAGAAATAAGGGAATTTTTTAAAAGCGCACGCTAGGTGTACCTAAGAGCATCTTCAATAGAATAACCAAAATTAAATAATCAAAATGAATTTTTATTATCCATTTAGTAAATTATTAAAGTTAACAATGTCGGCTTTCCTGATTGCTTTTTTTCTCAATAACAAAGTTGTAGGGTTTGCTATATTGATTAGTCACAAATTAATTAATTTAAATTTTGTTTAAAAAAAGGAGGGAAATATTATCTAAATTTAAAAAGATTCTCTTTTAAATATTAAAAACCAATAGAATTAATGGGTCCATCATTTTAGTTATTGAAAAAGGTTGTTAACTTTGATTATAAAGGTAATACATTTTGTTATTAGTTAAAACTTGCTAAAATTTAACTATATCGTTGGAGTAGTGTTTTTAGCCAACATTATTAAAATTAATTATATTTGTTATTTGGATTATACCATTGGAGATAGTCTTAAGGATATGACTCTAATTTTTCTTTTACCACCAATCATTGTTCCAATCAAAGTTAGGTTGCATTTTTTTTAACCTTTAAATGTTGAATATTGAATTTAAGAGTTATAAATACTTTTTGTTTTTATTCTAAATGAACCTTTGAATATATTATATATTCATTTAAATCAATTGTTCAGCGGAATTGATGCCTTTTAATACTAAGGCTCCGTTTGATTGTAAGGTGGAAACGAAAAAAAAATTGAGTTAGTTTTGGTGAAAATATGAAAAATAAGTTGAGTAATAAAGGTGATATCTTCTTGATTTTTAAGTTTTTTCATGAACAAATTTTCTTTACTTGGTGGTGTGGAAAATTTTTCAACCGAAAATATAGAAGGATGGATGGTATCCACTCATAAAATGAGCAATATCTCTTATCTTATTTCTATCTTTTCACACAAAGTAACTAAATTTATGTTATTTTTCCATCTTTGCAATCAAATATATTCTAATATTTAATTATTTAAAAATGTAATTGGCAAAATCAATCACCACCTTGGTACGAGAACATCTATTACTATATAGTAAAATGGAGGAACTAATACAATTAATGCAAGCTTTAATAATTTTTATAAATATTATATAATATCTTACCTCTAGATTTTTCTTAAGTTTTTGGCCTTCTGGTCTTCTTTCCTCTTTATTATTATAACATCACTCATTAATAATGGTAATGGTCATATATATATATATATATATATATATATATACCTTCTTGCTTTTATAATCCCATCATTTTTCTCTCAATTTAGTATATGAGCTCTTTTACACTAATTCAAAAGTCTATTTATCCATACCAAATTATATTTGTATTTTATGTAATTAGGTTGTTGCATTGTTCTTATTTGTATTTTTGTTTAACTTTATATATTTGTAGATCTCTCACTTCCTTCTCTATTCTTCAACTGAACAATTTTACATGACAAGATATGTATTTGAATTACAATTTTGCAATTAAATTATTTTTATTTACCGTTGTATTTTCTTATGTCAATCTCTTGCTTATCTAATTTTCAAGTTAATAAACAATAAGTTTTGCGTTAAAATTTTAGTCTTGAATTTCTTTCATTTTCTTTCGTTGGAGTTTTAATTGAAGGTCCATTTATTTTATGAAAGACATAATATAAAATGTATATGCAAAACTTATTTTATGATCCTTTTAAAGATTTTACTTTGATTCTTATGATTTTTTTAAAATATTGTTAAATTTTGATTAGCACTATCTTTTATCATAATGCATACTAATTTATTTATTATTAAAAGAAAATAATCAATCATTCAACAGTGGCTGAAGTAATTATAATTCTCAATATTTTTTTTACAGGTACAATTTTAATATTTCAATGTCACAAAATTTGTGAGAAAAAAGTGTCACTAAGTTATTGAGTTCATTATTTTCGAGGTAATATTAGACAGAGTAATACTATATTTACCGGATATTCTTACAATCTTACCATGTATTCTTATCGGCATACGTTACATGAGTTATACCTTCACTAGATACAAAGTACAACCCATTTAATATACTCAATAAAAATATGTTATAACATATTCCGTTAATTAAGTCATCTACGCATCGCGTGGAAAAATTATACTCCCTTTGTCCCACAAAGATAGTCCAATATTCCTTTTTCGTCTGTCTCAAATTATGGGTGCTATTATTTACACCCCTCAATCTTGTCACAAACACCACCATCTATAATTTGATAAAACTCATTTTTCAACTCCCCAATTTTTTGTCACAAACACCCTCTCACTTAACCATTACTTAACTTATTTACCTAATACTTAAAACATTAACCTATCTATTTATTCATTTTTTAATAAATTAATAAAAGATTAACCCAAATAATTAAACATATATCTCCCATTTTCCTCATTCACAATCACATTTCATTGCTTCAAGTAAAAAGATAAAGAGAGAAGAGACTCACTTCTTTATCATCTGAACTCTCAAAATCAAGAAATCATAATCAAATCGAAGCACAAACATTATTGGTGGAAAATTTGAAGCTTGGATTATGATAAATAAGAAGCAATGTTCATGAGATGGTGGAGAAAGAAGAAGTTCAAAAAAAAATTGGTGATAAAATTTCACTCTAAAATGAAGCCAAAGATGTATTATAATTGTTATTATTGGTGTATTAATGTGTATATTAGCTTTCATAAATCATTCTACAACATTTAAATTAAAACAAAGATGTAATTCCCAAAACAAAGTATAAAACGAGTTATGTCCAGGCTTGACTCGCTTTATATAAGAAGAGTAATCTAGTTATAACTCTCCTCAAATAAGGAGAGTGTGTACAGACACACTCACCCCATGTGAAACGAGTGTGTGTTATTAGCGAGTTACTTATAACACATTTACCTAATGTGGGGTGAGTGTGTGTGAATTCACTCACCTGTCATTAGGTGAGTCTAATTTATAAATACTCCAGTACACCCTGCACTCCATTGCCTTATATTAGGTGAGTCACTTGCAACACATTTACCTAACGTGGGGTGAGTATGTATGAATTCACTATCCTGTCATTAGGTGAGAGATGTAAATGACTTCTTTCTTTTTCAACAGTCGCGGAGGTGGGAGAGGGTTTTTATCGATCGTCAATTGATGTCTTTCGGCGCAGAGGTGAGCGATGGAAAAGTTATGAAGGTGAGAGACGAGCGAAATAGCTACAAATGTGAAAGTTGCAAAGGTGAGAGACGACCGAGAGATCTGCGAAGGTGAGATACAAGCGGAAGAAGGTGAGAGACGAGCGGGAGAACGTGAAAGAATCTTCTTCTCTTTCAATGTTAAGTAATTTTATTTTTAAATAAGGTTTGTATTAACTTTTAATTGGGTGGTGGGTGTTTCTAACTAAAAATTAGCATGAGAGAGGTGTTTGTGACGATAGTAGTGTTAGTGACATAAATGGAAGGCGTAAATAATAGCCCCCAAATTATAGTCCACTTACCTTTTAAAGAATGCACTAAAATTTTCTTTTTTCTAATGTACCCTTATTTAATTATATTGTTATCAACTCCAAAATAATTAACTTTACCTAATAAATACCCATATCTCATAAGAAAGATAAAAAATATATGTTCATCTTCTAATCCAATACATTTATTATAGTAAAATAAATAAGGGTTTAATAGGAAAAATGTGAAAAAAAATTATGATTCCAATTACATTAAATGAAGTTTCTTAATCTATGTGGAAAAAAAAATGGGACTATCTTTATGAGATGGCAAAAATATATACTTATAAAATTGTATATTTATTTGGCGAAAAGAATATTAACCAACCTACAAAGCAAGACCAAAATTTGGATTAAACTACATGAATATGAGTGAGAGTCAAACGGCAGCTTAGCATACTCGTTATGAATGTTATTATGACTTTATTACATGAAAGTACTTGAGGGTAGCTTGGTAAATTTGAGCACCAACTTCACATTAATTCCTTCTTTCTATGCCGTGCCAACTCCCAAGTTGTAAATGAAGAGGATTCAAAACCTTTTCATTTCTCCCATTTTAGAAAAAGTTAACGGACCTTTTACAAGGACTTTTCCTTCCCATTTCACATCTCCAACAGACCAAAGCCAATATAATCTTCAAACCCATTTGTAAACCTCAACAACTTTTACCCATAAAACTATACATATATATATATATAAGTGTCCATGTGGAGAGACAGATAATATTATTCAAAACCCAGTCTAACTCCAATATGGCAACCCTCAAAATCACCAACAAACACCATAGGCACATCAATAATCCCTTCCCTTCAAACCCAAGATCTCTCCCATTCATTGAGGGCACTCTGTTCTTCAATCCCCAAACAGTCCCTTCACAACAGATCTTTTCAATTGGCAATGATTTTCAGCTATCATGGACCTCAAAGAATGGTGGGTCCCTCTCATTATTTCACCAATCACACCCCACCAGGCCCATATGGTCCACCATCCCAGGCCAAGCTTTCCTCTCGGCAGCAATGGCTGAAACAGAGGTTGAAGAAAGCAGAGGATCATTTGTCATCAAAGACAGAGATGTTCATTTGGTATGTAACCATCAAACCATTGAGGATGTTAGACTGATTAATCAATCTGATTTCACAACAGAATCAAAAAAATATCAATATTTTGAGAGCACCCAATTCCCTGTTTTGCTAATAACAGGTAGGATTTTCAGTATAAAGAGAAAGAAGGTGGTCCCAAGTTGTGGCGTTGATGATAAGTGGCAATTTGTGGAGAAAGAATCTTCAGCTTTTGCAAAATATTGGGTTTCTTTTGATCAGAAAAATGGTGATCAAATTAGGTTTCGGGTGAGGCTTGGAAAACCCAATTTCAAATCCCAACAGAGAGTTTCTCCAAGAAAATACAGAGGTTTTGCTCGAAAATTGGGTCAAATTCGGAGGCGTAGAATCGAGTGGTGTGGATTTTTCACCAGGAGAAAAGGGTTTATCACAGTTTCGTCATCAGATGAGGAGAATGTAGTAATGAAAGGTGGAGGCTTTACAGATTTGAACAGAGTCTTTCTTACATATTCAAGTGAAAGAAATGAGAGGTTCTTTGGTTTTGGAGAGCAGTTTTCTCATATGGATTTTAAAGGGAGAAGGGTGCCCATTTTTGTTCAAGAACAAGGTATTGGGAGAGGAGATCAACCAATCACATTTGCAGCAAACTTGGTTAGCTACAGGTAGATAAAAAAATGCAAGTTCTTATATAATCTCTAAGGTGATGTTTGGTTGATGTTTTGAGTTGTTTTTAAGTTGTGTTTTTAAAATATGTTATTTTGTAGAATTTGGAAGTACGTTGATAAGTGAATTGAATTTTTGTTTGAGTTTTTTTCAACCAACTAAAAAATCTGATAAAAAAATTTCAAAAAAATAGTCACAATTGATCTTATTTTATAGGGTTCGACGAGTAGGTTTCAAATATATATTTTTTAATCTAATTTTGATTTTTGGATTTAAAGTTATGGTATTTTAAAAGTTTTTTTTAGAGAGAAAGTAAAGTGAAATAAATTTTGGAAAGAGTAAAAATAAAGTTGATTTTAAATTGAATTTTTAAATTTTGAAGAAATAAACCCCCGCCAAACATACCCTAAGTATTTATGTCATCATAGTCGGTTAGAAATTTTTCTGTTTTATTGCAGGGCTGGGGGTGATTGGAGTACAACTTATGCTCCTTCACCTTTCTATATGACATCGAAGATGAAGTCACTTTACCTTGAAGGATATGATTATTCAATTTTTGATCTAACAAGACACGATAGAGTTCAGATACAGGTATTGTTTAATGTTTTCAAGTTTTACAGTCGTTATTACTCTACTAGGCCTTGTATAAATTTTGGAATATTTTTGGAATATTTTTGTTTTCTAACGCATTAGAATTCTCAGACTGCCATAAACTCAAGAATAACTAATGGAAATTTTGGCAAAAAGAATCATGTGTGATAGGAGAAAAAACTAGTATATCATGCCCTTCTAGAATCAACAATGTCAATTCAGTAATTACTGGTATTAAGTTTGAATAATTTACAAATTATTTGGACAATGGCTCTGAGTTGTAGCAAAAATCTGGCTTAAATGAATTTTAAACTTATGGCATCTCATTTTCTGTTTTTTGGGATACTCTCAGATACACGGAGATTCGGTAGAAGGTAGAATATTGCATGGCAACTCACCTTCTGAGCTTATTGAACACCTAACTGAAACTATAGGTAGACCACCAGAGCTTCCTGAGTGGATAATTTCTGGCGCTGTTGTGGGAATGCAAGGGGGCACTGATAGTGTACGCCGTGTTTGGGATGAACTGCGAACCTACGATGTTCCTGTTTCATCGTTCTGGTTGCAGGTACTTCACTTACACATACAAAAATAGAGAAAAGTAAGAACTATTGTCCCTTTCAATTCATCTAGTGTTTGCAGATAATTCTTTTGTCTCAAATTTAGAGTCCATTTCTCAGTTTGGTACATAAGCAAGCATATCAAATCTCAGGATAGTAAACAAATTCTTTCTTAACCATTCATCACGTTCAAATTAGTATAGGCTTAAAAAAAAAGTGTGAAAGTGATATACGGACTCCTGATTTGAGACAGGGAGTATTATATATTCTATCACTATTTAGCATATAGAAATTCTTTCTCAAACCTGCTGAGTAATACAATTTAGTTGAAACTTTAACTAAGATCAAAGGTTATGTCTCGACTGCAAGTGCTCAAAGAAGTGGATATGCACATGCATACAAAAATTTAACAAAAGAAAGAATATTCGTAAGACTTACTTGTTGTCATGTAGGACTGGGTGGGGCAGAGGGAGACGGTGATTGGATCACAACTATGGTGGAATTGGGAAGTTGACACCAAAAGGTACTGGGGATGGCAGCAATTAACTAAAGATCTTGGAGCACACCATATAAAAGTGATGACATACTGCAACCCTTGTCTAGCTCCGGTACATTTCTTTTGCATTCCTGAATGACTCTCTTTCATTTGTGTTACAACCCTGACGTTGCAGGCGGTCTGTTGTATGTGCCCTGTTGTGGCTACTGGGGATATTGGCTGGCTAAACACTATGGGTGTTCATCCCACATCACTTGAGTGTGGTCTGCCGATGTGCAATTTGTGTGGTCACAAGTACTTCTTGTGGATAAAACCATATGGGCTTGGGCCCAAAGTGGACTGGGATGTGACAGTTTGACTTAACGGACAAAGACTTGTACAAAGACATAATTTGATACCATTTTTTTGAAGCTCTAACTTGCTAATGCAGATGGACAAAAAGGCAAACACGAGGAGAAACCTCTTTGAGGAGGCAAAGAAGTTGGACATCTTGGTAAAAGACAAGAAAGGAGGACCATACATGGTTCCCAATACAGCTTTCGATGTTGGAATGTTGGATTTGACGCACCCACATACGGGAAGTTGGTTCAAGCAAGTCCTGCGAGAAATGGTTGATGATGGAGTCAGGGGATGGATGGCTGATTTTGGTGAAGGCTTGCCTGTGGATGCTTCCCTCTATTCAGGTTCGATATTCAAGTTCCTTCAAGTAAGAATCACATTTATGCCGCCTACATCAGACATGTAAGATGACACAAGAGCTCCATAATTCGAAATGATATAAAGTAGAATCCCTTTTTGTTCTTCAGCAAACAACATATTGGAAACAAAATCATCCAAATGGAGTAATGTTTGTTATGTTTAGATGAACTAAAAACTATAAATTTTTTGTCAAAGTTGAGCAAGGACTTAAAAGGAAAGAAGTAATGTCTATTAAGAAGTTTTGAACCATTGTTATTTAATAACTAAGAGCGTATAATCACTATGGCACCAATAAATTAGCATGGCCAGCTACATGCACTCACGTGTTTGTCATGAATGTACTCAGTGTGTGTATTTTTGACATGGATGTGTTTTAAGGGCATAAAAGGAAATCTAAAATCCCTCTAATATTATAAAGTAGTATCACATTTTTGAATTGCCAATTTTACCCCTACAATCTTCTATTTTCACAAAAAAATATGCTTACAATAGGATTCTAACCCTTGCTCTACACTATGAAAGTTAAGCATGTGTTTGACCACTAGTCCAGTTATCATTTTTGTTAAATATTTTTTTCAAAATTAAATTTGTACCAGTCACGTATGCATTGCATGTGCAAGGTAAGCTAGTAATAATTTATTCCAACATCATGGTCTAAAACTTTTGAACTTGTCAAACTAATGAACATGGTTCATATCCCTTCAATGACAGGAGAAGATCCTGTCTCTGCCCATAATAGATACCCGGAGCTATGGGCAAAAATAAACCGGGAGTTTGTGGAAGAATGGCAAAGTACCCTTGTTGGTAAGGAGAGGGAAGATCCAGAAGAGGCCTTAGTTTTCTTCATGAGGGCTGGCTTTAGGGATAGTCCCAAATGGGCAATGCTATTTTGGGAAGGGGACCAAATGGTAAGTTGGCAAGCTAATGATGGAATAAAAAGTGCAGTCGTTGGCTTGTTGAGTAGCGGACTTTCAGGTTATGCTTTCAATCATAGTGACACTGGAGGTTACTGTGCAGTAAACTTACCTCTCTTCCAGTATCGTAGAAGTGAAGAGTTACTGTTAAGATGGATGGAGCTAAATGCTTTCACCACTATATTCCGGACCCATGAGGTAAGTTAAATGGCCGCCACACGAAATAATACGAATTTACTCATTATCGTCATCATAAATCTGGACCATTAGTTTCAAAGATGGATCAGATTTTGGCAGGTTGTCTGCCTCTGGCGAGGACTCATTTAGGCCAAAACTACCTGTCAAAATGTGAGCCATCTAATTTTTACTGACGGACAAGATATCTTCAACTATTTCTCTTGTACATTACGTGCAGAAAAAATAATAATCTTATAATATATGATATGGTCCCTTGTGACAGATCTCAAATGCCAGAGCATATCTTTCATACTTTAGTAGATGAAGTCCACTAAATTTTTATACATTAATAGACGGATTTTTATTCCTCATAGTTCAATTTGAAAACTAAAACGTCGACATCTTTACATCAAAGTCGCCATTTCTATTGATTTTACATCTATGTTTCTTCTTTTCTCATGTATTGGAATGTTATGACACTTATTTCATTATTTATTGCAATTCTAATCAGGGAAACAAGCCATCTTACAACAGCCAGTTCTATTCAAACCACATAACTCTATCACAATTCGCTCGCTTTGCCAAAGTGTACAAAGCATGGAAGTTTTACAGGGTCCAACTTGTTAAGGTGAATCTAGAACTACATTCAATGTACTTACGTACTTTTGAAGAAAAAAAAGTTGAAAAAAAAGTGAAAATACTCCTAAATTTTATGAGAAGTTGGAAAAATAGATGAGTGATTTGTGAAATATTATATCAGATTTTGGGTTTTTCCTGGAATGAATTCTTCGGGCAGTGGGTAGGAAATATTTTTCACTGAAAATGAGGAAAAGATGGAGAACATCCCACCAAATCACTCATCTCTTTTTCCAACTTCTCATAAAAATTAGTAGTGTTTTCAATCATGTCTCCACTTTTTTATCAGATAGACCCTTTATTTCAACTCCCGTTGAAGGATCTAATAAATGTGTGTACATGTAACCATAACAGGAAGCTTCGCAAAAGGGTCTACCTGTTTGCCGCCACCTATTTATCCACTACCCAAATGATGAGCGTGTGCATAGCTTGACTTATGAGCAGTTTCTAGTCGGTGCAGAGATACTAGTGGTGCCAGTTCTCGACAGAGGGAAAAAGGATGTAAAGGTCTATTTTCCATTAGGAGAAAGTTGTTCTTGGAAACATATTTGGACTGGGAAACTGTACACGAAACAAGGTTCCGAGGTTTGGGTGGAAGCTCCGATTGGTTATCCTGCCATTTTTGTGAAGGATGAATCTGTTATTGGAGAGACCTTTCTAAAAAACCTCAGAGCCTATGATATTCTGTAAAAAGGTAGTGCCACATTTGGACTTGAAAATTGTATATGGGTTATCAACTGGTTAAAGAATATAGGTGCGAACGTCCTTCGTGTATACCAGCAGAAGGAAGTTAATTGTTTATGTTGATAACCTTTTTTGTGTTCACTTGAAGATTCTGTGCAATTGTAATTATTTCAATCTCGTTGGGCATTTTGTATCTTCTTGTAAGTATGGAACTGGGTGAAAAACTACTCCCCTTTCTTTTCTCATCGATTATATCTCAACTTGTTCAATCCGAATCCAGTCGAAATTGAATGTTGGATCGTATTAGTTCTAGTGGCCAGTTTATGTATTATTTCCATTTTTCCAACCTAATCTCAATGTCTTGTAATATTAATACCCCTTCGTTCCCAAATTTCCTTTTATCTGTCAAAGGAAAACGGATCTTAGTAGGGATGGAGAGAGTATATAACGCTGATTCAGTTTTTAAGTGTTTCAAAATGCAACTGATCCAACATTTTCGGTTTTCAACAAAATGGACCGAATCCAGTCCAATCAATCCATTGAATCCAGTAAAATTGGATTGGATTGGTCAGTTTGGATTAGATTCTAAACACACTTGTTCCCCATTGTTTGGTTTTTAGTTTTGTGGATTCTAGAAAGCTTAAACCAGTTATTTTCATATAATTCATTCAAAAAAGTTGAAATGACGAGATCCCACTTCTTTGCCAAAACTCGAACTTTTACACATGGAATTACCGACTTTTCTTTCTAGAAAGAACAAAAACACAAACCAAACAAGCACTTGCTTTGAGAGGTCAGTGGTATCCATTTTGCCTAAACCGGAACTCTAAGGAAATGGGCAAGACAAGAATTCTCTTTCAGGGATTTGGGTTTCTAGCAATGCTACTCATTTCAAAAATGTCAATGTGCTAAACGATGAAGGGAGATATCATGCTCCAACAAATTTGTACACCAACCAATCCCATTCAGACATATTATCAAACACCTTTGTGCATAAACTAAACAGCTTCACATTTCCTAAAAAAGTTTCGCAAATTAACAGTTAACAAATGCAAACAATCCAATACCTCCCGGATGAAACAGCAAAATGATTCCAAAAATCAATCAAACCCATATGCCAAATTAATTGGTCCACTCCATATGCCAAAGGAATAAACAGGCAAAAATGTATGAAGAATTTCCATATTTATTCAGTTAGTAAATAAATTTTGAAAATTTGTTGCAAGAAGATGGAAAAGAAGAAGAGAAACTGACCTTGATGAAGAGGGAGAGTGTTGACTGTTGAGGTTGTAATAATGTGTTTTATTTGCTTTTGAACACCTCGTACATATGACTGATTCGGATACTTGTTGGGATATTCTCTCCGATTGTCATTGTCTACGGCTAGAACCCCTGATCGTTAAACCCGCACATTTTAACCTAATAGATACAGTTATTACTATTAGACCAAATATTATTCCATGTATTATTAGGTTTTACAAATTTATACAACAACTAAGTATTAAATTGTAAACATATTAGTGGGACTAGCCTAGTGGCTAGAACTCACTCCTGATTAGTGAGAAGTCTTGAGTTCGATTCGTGTTTTGACATGAATATTCTCAAATTATACATGTATCTAGGGTACAACTCTCAATCTCTAGTTGGTTTAATTTTTTATTTTAGATATACTTCGAGCTCACTCGTATATATACGGGTTGTCTCATTTTCACTTCAGCATTAAAGTACATATTTCTAAGTTTTATCCGAGTAGCAAAGATACTGGAGTAGAACATTCAAGGTGAGTTTTTAAAAAATAGAACCCTTTTTATACATAAATGTGAAAAGTAATAAAGATTATTTTATAAGGCAAATTTTAAATTATGCTGGTTTAAAATTGAGTAGTTTTACATTTACTCATAAATTTTTTTAGATTCACAATTTATCAATTCTACTATTGGATAAACTAATTTTATCATATTTATCAAGCACACAAAGTTTTAAATAAATCAAATATTTATAACTATTTAATCAACATGCTTAGTTTTATTTAAATTTTACAAAGGTTCATAATTTAATACATAACATGATTATAATTTTTGTAACTCATATTAATTTAATTTTCTCCATATATCTTTGATATGTAATTATAATCAAATCTAATGAATAAGTTAATAAATTATGAAATTGAGAAAAAAATATTAACAGATATAATTTTTAATTTTTTTTACACCAAATATAAGTTTAAACATTCTCCATTTATATATATATATATATATATCCATGTATTGTGATTTGTGAGGGACAATAGTTGGTACAATTTTTTTTGAAACGTGGCCCAATACATTCTAATTATTTTCCCCTCAATGAACATATATCAATTAAGATTAGTTAAAAAAAGATTTAAATATGGTTACATTAAATTATCATGCATAGCACAGATATAGCATTGAAATATAAAATAGGGGTGTTCAAAATTCAATCCAAACTGAGAAACCGATCCAATCCAATCCATTTTTCCTGTATATGATTGGATTGGATCGAAAAAAACCGAAAAAATATCGGTTTTGGATAATTTCACAACCTTTTAAAATCACTGAAAAAATATACTAATTAGATAACGAAAATATATTAAAAAATATATCAATTTAAACAACTGCGAAAGTTACACCACATAATCAATATATATATCCTCGTGTTTTTTATTTGAAGAGGAGAATCAAAATCCCCTCATTGTATAATTAGCTTAAAATTTAGTAAATTCAATATAATGCTACACAAACAATTTGGTACGTTCTTCAATTCATTTGTCTGCGACATGCGTAAAAGTCAAACAGATATATATATATATATGGCTGTAATTGAATTCATTACGAGCATTATTATTATTTAATATAATTTAGTAGGTATGTTGTAAGTACCGTACGTTTACTTCATATAGTTTGCATGAGTACAAATTTGTGAGTATTTCCATTGAGATTAGACAGTGGAACTTAGAGATGGCAAAAAAACCCAATTCGGCGGGTTTTCGACCCGACCCAACCCGGATGGGGCGGGTTTTTTTTAGACCGTGATGGGTTTGGTAATTTTTTTTAAAATCCAGATCGGGTTCGGGGCAGGTTCGGGTTTTGCCCACTAAAAACCCGACCCGCTTGTATATATATATAAATATATTAATATAAAAATTATATATATATAGTATTTATTTACAAAAAACGTGACATTTTTTTACCAAATGTAGAGCATTAGATTATATACATTAACACATCTTCTCTATTTTTTTTATATATTTATAAATAATAATGATAATAATAATAATAACTCGGGGCGGGGCGGGGCGGGGCGGGGCTCCTAGGTATACTTTGCGGGGCGGGTTTGGGTTTTAAAAAAAAAAACGTCTCGGGTTCGGGGCAGGGTAATATATATGTGGGTCGGGTTTGGTAATGGCCAAACCCGCCCCATACCCGACCCGTTGCCATTCCTAGTGGAACTTGTTCAGTTGTATGTTTACTATTGAATTTTTGCAGGGGCTGATTTATTTAGCGATGGGTGAACAACAGTCTTAAATTTGTCAATAAGGATTAGTCATATATTTAATATGGTGTAAGGGTCTTAGGCAAGGGCGTAGTTACAGTGTGAGGAGCGGGTGCACGCGCACCCCCAACAATTTTGGCAATTTAAAAAAAAAATAATGACTTGCCCTAGAGAGGTGTAGCCGCGACACTCACAACACACACACTCGTCTCTTTCTCTCTCTAGAAAATATTGAAGAACTCAAGTTCTTTTTAGGCTTATTTGTATTTTAATCTAGAGATTTGTGTAGAATTTATATTGAAAATCTTTCTCCTTCCTTGAGAGAGTGATTTGGGCATTTTTGATTGAGTTATCCTTGTTGTGTTTAGTTCAAAATTTGGGGGTTTGGTTCGAGAGCTCAAGATTTGAAGGTGTTGTATATATTTGATCCGAATCTGCTATATTTTTTAATCTGCTGTGCTGCGCGATTTTTTGGATCTACTGTGTGTGTATCTCGGTTGTGCCATGTACCTGTTTCGAATCTAATTTACTGTGTGTATTTGGAGCTACTCTTTAGAAGCTTTTTGAGCCTATTTTTCTTGAATCCGTGTGAGTGTGTTCTTTCTAAGTCGGGTATTATTTTTCTAATTATGTTCTTGATTATTTTTATACTTGAGATCTATTTTGTAATATTGAATACATTCTAAATATGTTCCTGTTTTTGATATTAAATCTATTTTGAGATCTGAAAGCTTAACGCATTGTATGTCCGATTTTGGTATTATTTGTATCTGAAAATCTGTGGTAATGTTATGTTATAAATCTGTTTTAGCTGTTGATCATTACTGCTGCAAAGATCTATTTTACATGGCTGCGAAAATGTGTTGAATCTGTTTTTGATTATTGCTATTATTTCTACTACTATTTTGAATTTGTTTTGAATATGTTTTCACTGCTGCGTAAATCTGTTCCCAGATTGTTATTATTGCTGTATCTGTTCTTTGGTATTTTTCTGTGAATCTGTTTGATTATATTTTTTTGTCAATATGATATTATTAATTCGAGAAAGATGTACTCGAATCCATCGATAACGAAGTTGTTATTCAAATTGCGCACTCTCAACTTTAAATTTCTGGCTACGCCACTGGTATAGGGACACCTTGTGAAAAAAAGAAAAAAATCCTAAACTCTATAATAGTTGAAATTATTAACTTATCCTTTAAGAACATAAATTATCGTTAGGAATATATAAAACAAACATATAATTGTAATTAAAGAGAAATTGGCTGGACTCTTAATTAATATGAGATGCATGAAGGCCTTACAGTCTTACATGCATCAAAAATTACCAAATTATCTTTCACCACTTTAAATAAAAATAATTAAAAATTGGGAGGTTCAAACATGCAATCTTCAATATAAATGCATGTGCCCTAATCACTCCAAAGATTATATCGCATGACTTTTAATTGTATTTGAAATGTATCTATTATCAAGAAATATCATATAATATTGCACTAGTTTTAGTACAGAGACTCTTATATAAAGTCGGAACCCTTTTTAAAGGTGTGTCATATTTTTGTTTTTCTATTTTACCTGTACGGAAATATATTTTACACAAAAATTGTATTGTATTAAGTTATGAGATTTAAATATAAGTAATTTAGAGACAAATGTATATGTATAAATACAATAAATATAGTGTACTGGTTAACAATAATAGTATTCTCACTATCGTCAATTTTGACGGTTAGAGTGACCATAATTGTGTCGTATTTTGTCGATTTTAATTTTCTCTTGGTAATTTTTTTTTCACCAAAAGTATTTCTGCCAATGACCGTAAGCAATAGGATTTGAGTCCTAACTATTCGCAATATTGTTCATATAACCACCAGGGAACTTATATATACTTTTAAACCTTATTCTTTAAACAATTATATACAAATCACACAATAATCACGTGTGCATGAAAAAACACTTAGATACATGCTTAATATTTTTATTTATTGGGTCTGTAATATGTGCAATGACAACTCTTTAACTCTTTACACTATAATACGCATGAGAAAGAGATGGGAGTTATCTTTCGTGTGCATCTGAAATTACCATTTATATATATAGTGAGAAAAGAATTTTACACTTAAACTTGCAATCACGCACATTACTTTCTATATAAATACATATTCTCTCTGTTCTAAATTAAGAGTCAACTTTAATATTTTCATCTTTTTAAAGAAGTGCACTAATTTAAAAGTAATCAATTGCTGAGGACAATTTGGTTGGTATAGTGAACCCTTAGTTTAAGATATTAAAAAAAAAACAAAAAAAAACTCTTAATTTTGGACAGTGTGAATACATATTAACTACTCAACAAATTCTTAACAAGAATTTAAAATATTCAAAATTTGCACACCAGGACCACCAATATAATGCTGCCTTTTATACGAAACCTACATCAATTATTTGGGCCAACATCACTAAACCAATACTTCAAAAACCTAGCCAAGCAATATGGACCCATTATTTTATTTTATTTTTGTTTTTGCCAAAAAATGCCGAAATAAAAATTTATGTAAACAATAAGTTTTAACCCTCGGTTAGTCACTAGCTACTTTTGTTCTTGATTGAAACTTATCTACACATACACATATATAATACGGTCCGGTTCACCTACGGACCACTATTCACGGACCGTAGGTACGGACCGGCCTGTTTGGCACGCTTCCCGATGAAATTTTTTGATGAAATTTTGTGGGGATGTTCTTCATCGTGTGTAGAACATCTCCACCAAATTTCATCAAAAAATTCAACCGGGAAGTAGGTTAACCACATGATTGAAAAATATTGGATTTTATATATCTATTTCTGGACCAGTTTTTTTCAATCATGTGGTTAACCTACTTCCCGGTTGAATTTTTTGATGAAATTTGGTGGAGATGTTCTACACACGATGAAGAACATCCCCAAAAAATTTCATCAAAAAATTCCATTAGGAAGCGTGCCAAACGGGCCGGTCCGTACCTACGGTCCGTGAATAGTGGTCCGTAGGTGAACCGGACCGTATATAATAAGAGAAATTATAAATTAAATGAATAAAAATTTGACTACAATCCTTGACTAGAATTAAATAAAAGAATATAAATAGAAAACAACCAAAGAGAAAGAAAATATAAATTGCCAAATTGATTGAATATGTTCCTAGAACCTCCGGCTGCATCAAAGTTTGAGTATATACATTAACTTATTTTGTCAACAGAAAAAAAATATATCAACTTATTTGTGCCTTGGAATAGCTCAAAGCAACGTGGAGAAATAAAGTGTTTAGGTTTAGGATCCCATGCTTTATTGCTCCTTCCATTCCATATTAAATATTTAAAATTCATTTTTTATGCGTATCAATTTAACTAGTTTACTTAGCATGTGTAATTTGCGCGCAACTCATATGTATTTAATCCAAAAAAAAAAATTAAGAAAAATAAAAGTACTTTAGTTATTAGATGTATGTTTATAAAAAATAAAACAACATATACCTTTCAGTTTATTACCTAACAAGATTCAAAATAAATTATCGTTTATTATTCACTTTAGTATATTAATTTTCAGTATAAAATTGGTAGGATAAGCTGGTAATTGACATGATACAATATAATCCGTTGGAGCATTTGTGTATTTAAGGAAAAATCAAGATAAGGTAATTTGATGTTTTCCCAAGTCCCACATAGGAGAAAGATAAAACCTTTCATGGGTTTTTATAAGGAAGATTTTGGTTAAGGGTTTGAGCCATTTGGGCATTACATTTTTGTGCTATTGGGTGAAAACTTGGATGAATGTAATTCTCCATATGCGCGCTGACCGACTCGGTCCAGGCTTTGGGCTTGTCTTGTGTAATGTATAAATTTTTTATACAAAATAGTTTTAGAAAATTTTATTTGATAAATAAAATTTATTACGAAATTTATTTTTTAAATTTCAAAAGTGGTCAAACCACTTCCAAAACGGTTTCCACTTTCTCTCCACTTCCCCTTGGATTTCTCTATCGAAACGATATTTCTATTTCTTATCTTTCCGTTCATATTTTAAAAAAAAAAACGGAAGAATTTCTTCTAAAAAATATATATAAAACTTATTGTCTCCTACCAAAAATAATCCGTTCTTAAAAAAAAATTGAGCCTCTGGCAGAAATTTTATTTTGCTCCGGCGGTAAAAGGTTTACCGATTCCTAGCATTTATTGAGAGGGTTTTTGTCGAACGATCAACTGTAGTGCACATCGATCGTACATGAGAGTATCTAGGCTGTTTCATCCTAGGGATGGCGTGGCAAGAACAGAACTGCTAGCACAATTCTGAGCAAAGCCGCGAAATGTCTTAAAGAGAGCGACCTAATCCGTGATTCAACACGGTGTACTCTCTTCCTTTATTTCATTTCAGCTTCTACGGTTCTTATTTACAACATAATCTATATATCTATAAACTAAAAGCGAGTGAATTTGCATAATTTTGTATTTATATATATATATATATATTGAGTTAAGCTATAAAGAGGGATTCCCTCACTTTAACAAAAATAAGGGATGATCATTTAGAGGGGTAAATCGATGAATTTTTTTATGAAAATTTGTAGGGATGATCTATATTATGAGTAGATCACTTCCACCAAATTTCAAAAAAAAATTCAACCTATAAGTGGGTGAGATGATCATTAAAAATTTTAATGGTCGAAAATGTACATATATATCAATTTTTCAAAACACCCACTTTTAGGTTGAATTTTTCTATGAATTTTTGTGAAGGTAATCTATTCATTATATAGATAATTTCTACAAATTTTCATAAAACAATTCATCAATTTACCCATCTAAATGGTCATCCCTTCTTTTTGTTAAAGTGAGGGAATCCCTCTTTATAGCCTAACTCTATATATATTAGTCCCTAAAACTAAACATCCCTTATTATTATTGAAAGAAAAATATAGTTAATTAGATTTAAACTCACAACCTACTAAAGGCTTATAACATAATTTCTAACCATTAAGTAAACAATATTTATATATTTAATTATTCTCAATATAACTTAGATATATATACACATGCTCGTAATAAGATATGTGCATGCTTTGAGTGTGAGCCCCAATCCAGCTCAAGGAATTTATGCTAGTTCTTAAAAATCACCGAATAAGAGGAATTAAAATCACCAACTAAAGGGAATTGTTGGTGTCAGGTATTCGAATCTTATCAATTCAATCAACTCTGCGCATTATTTCACTGTTCACATCTTTCCTTTTTTAAAAACCTTTGTAGCAGTTTCTTCTTGTGGATACATATTTCTTTGCTCCATTATTACTGGTCTACTAATGGAAGCTGTGGTGTTCTACCGGTGTCTTACAAATTAAGGAAATAAGTGTGTTTTATTCGCTTTATGCTTATTCTTTCATTTTAAAATGAAAATTTTCATTGCGATTTTTTAATTTAATTGTTACGATAAAAACTATATATATATATTCCCCAACAATTGCTTTGCCCTAATCTAAAATTTAATGCATATTCAATCGTCTTTGTAGATTTTTCTGTCTTCTGCTTCATTAATTGAAAGAATTGGAATTATAGGGTGATGGGTGGTTAGATCATATGCTATTAGTTAGTTAGTTAGTTTATGGTTCAAGGGTTGTTTTATTGGGAGCTTGAGCTGTCAGTGGATGCATTATCCTCTGTTTTCTAACTATTTTGATCTTGTATTTGCTTTTATACCTCTTTGTCGTTTCCTTGTTTTCTGTCAAAAAAATACTATTTTTGGGTATTCTACTATTTTATTGCCTTTAGCACAATATCATGTTTGTAACTTTTATGTAAGGGTGCTAAATGAATTTTCTTTGAATACATAGTAAAACTCGTGAGCCCCCAAACTGTATTTACTTCGCGCGCACACACAAATATATATATATTTTGACATTAAGTTCCTAACGTTTAAGTTAATGATCATATTTGCTTAGACAATATCATATATAGCAGTGTTCTAAAAATCGGGATTGGTAAGTTATGAGTTTGAGATTGGACGTATGAGTTGAGATTTAAACTGTTTCGGTTGGGTTTTGTGTATTGGCAGTGATGGTATATGATGTGTGTACTAGCAATGGGTTTTAATGGTTCTGATAGAGATGGGTGAATGGTTGGTGGCTGCGTAGGGTGTGATTGGGTATGGTTTGATTGGTTTTTGGCTGTGAGTTTGGATGTGGCTAAAGAATATGCAGCAGTGGGTTTGGTGGATATGGCGACAGTAAGTGGAGAAAGGTTGGAGAATGTATTAACAACCCTCTAATACAATGTTAGCTTGAGAAAAAATAAGAGTTATGATAAATATGGAATAAAAAGAATAATATATTTAATGATTATAAAACAATACAAAAGAGCCCCTTATACAAGGTTGGAAAATAGTATAAGAAAGTAAAGAAAATGTGTACCATAAATCCCTATGCATAAATCAAGGGATATGAGATAAGTAAATATGGACACCAATATAAAGTCAACTATATTTAAATATGGATAATATTCTGACAGTAAGTATTGAGATACACCATTCCTCCGTCCAGCAAAGGACAAAATAAAAAAAAAAATTATCCATTGCTATGTATTAAAAAAAATGGCAAAATAAATTTAAGCTTCGTTTGATTGGTATAATTGAGGATGGAATTTGATTCTTAATTTCTTGAAATTTGAAATTGACTACGTTGTTACCGTAGGATGCCTAGTCCCACGAACTATCGTTGTACTTTTATTCCTACCAACAAGGTTGGCGTGAGTATTTTAATATTCCTACAATATTGTCTTCAATTTAATCTTTTCCTCTTTGGTACTATCAGGATGTTCATATATTTTTAATTTATTGCCCTGAAGTTTCTTTCACGCACTTTTCTTCTTTAAAAAGGAAAATTAGAATCATATTATTTGAGATAAATAATTACATAAAGGGGTGCTGGTAAAAGGGGCACATTTTTTTCTAGACATTCATATTAAATTAAATTTTAATTTTGCATGAGCACACAAAACAATAAGGTTGATTTTATTTATATATGTGATATCTTGCAATTAATCTGCACTCTTAAATTAAGTTAATCCGTAAGCGTGGATAGAGTGACAAAAAATATTATTAATTTAATTTTATAAATATTATTTTGAATAATAATTTAATATTAAAATATACACAAGATTAATAAGTACATCCACTTTACAAAGTTAGATCTTAATATTATTAAGCAATAAGTATATCATAATTAACTTTGAAGTAAAATAACAAAAACAAAAATTAAACCCTTACCCCCGGTTCCAATTTTTACGCTGTTCTTTCCTTTTTCTCATTTAATTTATAGATACCCATTGTTCCTCTTTTCTCCACAGAGTCGCTATTCTTCTATCTTTCCCCACCGTCTCCTCATTCTTCCTTCTTTTTTCACTGTCTCATCATTTCTCACAAGTTATGCACCATATCTAGAAGGATCACACTTGCTATATTCGTCTTCTTCATATTATTCATATATGGTTTATATTAATAATTGATAAATATGTGTATATATATCTAAAAACTGATAAAGTTTTAATTGATTGCAACACTTCTTATATCGGCACATCATTTACATCATTTTTAACCGATTGTAACATCAACAAGGTTTATAGAATAATCAATTCCTTCGAGGTGGATACTTTAAGATCCTAAAAAAATCATAACTAATTTTCGTACGTTTAAAATAAATAAATAAAATTAATACAAATATTATTTTAGGACAAAAGATTGGTTTTGGATCTTGCATTAGATATTAACTTAGGTTCTGCTGAAGTATATAATGTCATATCCAGAATTAAGTTCTTGTACCAGATTTCAAATAAAAATAAATCTCAAGTATAAATTCATAAGCAAAACAAAAAAAGAACACACTATTAAACGTCCAGTTTCTGTTGTCTGCGATGGAAATAAACCGTTTCAATTCTCTCGTTAGTAAAAGATTTTTCATTGTTGTAAGCTTAAATTACGTATCGATATTAAGGTTTGTATTTTTCGTCAAACAAAATAGTTATTGATAAATTAATCGATGTTCAATTATTTTGAAATCAATCCACGCACAATGATCACTAAACTCTAATCCTAAAATCGTTTGAAAATTCTTTAAAGGTAAATATGAAATAAATTAAAAAGTAATTATATTTGGATTATGAATCTTAATTAAAATGGAATCTAAATTAATTTTAATTGGTGGATATAATTATCAATTTTGAAAACGGCAATATTGTGAAAATTTGTTTAAAATTTCCATAATTTGAAGGTGGATTATCTGCAAGATATTTGATATAAAAACAAAATCACCCAAACAATAAGAGCACCTGCATACTAAATGTTTGCTTTGTTGAAGCACTTGTAATGGAATACTCAAAATTGGACAACTAAATGAGAATTTGATTATCCATTTAATATGTTAGTATTAACATATGCTCCACGATACTTTTTTTTAATAACTAAAATTTTATTTAAAGTTTTTATTTTATTTTATATGGCATCATAAAATTTTAAAAACTATTTTTGTCAATTTTTTTGTTTAAATGAGATTTTAATATTTTTATTTATTTACATTAACGTGAATTAAACCCCAAATCCCGTCCCTCCTGAATCCTAATTTCGAATCATTTGAGAACAAAATAAGCAGCAGATGAGTTTATAACAAAACAACTCAAACTAGATATGAGGCATGTGTAGAGAAATGTTTAAAAATAATACTAATACAAAATAAAATTTTATTTTATTAAAAAAAATAAAAAAAATAAAAAGAAGCAACTTTGTGCAAACCATTTGATCGATTTTTAGCCAGCAACATTTATTTTCACTAATTTTTTTTTATAAACCTCCTACCCCCTCCAATTCTTAGCTTATTTATTCTCTTACGTACAATTTGTCAATTTCTTTCAACAAAATTTAAAAAAGTGATTTCTCCACAATTTCTTGCAGTTTATTCACCATTAATTTATGGATTATTTGAACCAATTTTAACAAAATGACTTTTGAAAATTGAGAAGTCTATCCACCAATTTAAAATTATTCTATAAATGTATATTTGAATATCAGTTTGGATTCCTCTTATTACTATATATTTTTGAAGGTGCTTGTTTTATATATGTCTTATATCTAATTAAATTGTTTTAAAAAATACTAAAATCAAAGTGAGTTGAGGCTGAAGGAGTATCTTGTTGTGATTATTAACAATAAATCACGCCACGGATTGTAATTCAAATAGTAGATATTAATAACTAGAGATAATAAGGATGGAAAAAAAACAAAAAGAAAGATAATGGAACACAAAATATTCGACAAACGAAAATTTCACTAATTCTTTGAAAACGATTACAAAATCTATCACAAGAATTATTGCACTCAAAGCTCTCACAGAAGAAGAAAATCAACAGCCATTTAACCTCTCTCTCACAACAAGATGAACTCTCTCTCTTATGCCTTAATCTATTGAATGATTCTATCTATATATAACAATATAATAGAATCAATCCAATCTAGAATAAGGTAATAACAATCCTATGTAAATATGAAAACTATTAACAAGGTAATAGAGATAAAAATAAATAAGGAAACCAAGTTTGATAAGAAAACTTATTTCTCGCCCAGCTGCAAAACGACTTTTACACTAATTCTCGCGTAACTGCAAAAGTGCTTTTGCACCTTTCTAGAATGCAATTTTCTGGATGCAAAAGTGCTTTTGCACCTTTCCAGAACCACAAATCCTCTTTTGCACTATTCAAGCGAATAATCTGATTTCCAACAAAACTGATCTTTTTCTTGGGTTTGGAACCGAGCAAAAAACACAACAATCGCCACCTTTTGCGAAGGTAACAAAACCAACCGCTATCTTTTTCCTTTTCGCCTTGATGACACATAAAATCTTCTTTTGTCTCACCATTTACAAGGGCCACTCAATCATCTATGTCAATGATCGAGTCACATCCGATTATCTATGTCGATAATCAGACCATGTCCGTATTGGACACCATCACCGGCACGTAATTCTGAGTTGTCAACGGTTTAGAGCCACCACCTAAGCCATAACTCATCCTTGCTGCGTTTGCACTACCGGAACATATACTTCTTGGTTCCCTAGCACCATTATGTACAACTCTCTCATATAATCTATACAAGCCCCTGTAATGACTTGCCATCAAGACCACATCATCGCCATGATACACACTCATTACTCCACCACGAGTAGAGTACCACATCCCAAGTGATTTTAATATAAAGAGACTGATTAGATTCCACTTTATCTCCTGCACATGTCTAACATTTATGATTGTTTGAACTGAGCCATCAAACAATTTCAGGCAGACTTTACCAACTCCACGAACTAGCAATCTGGAGCCATCCCCCATGTAGACAAACCCGCTACAATCTTCATATGTGGTATACAATGAACGATTGTTGCAAACATGCACAGCGGCACCGCAATCTAAGAACCATCCTCCCTGACCAATAAGGCTTGCAGACATCAGTAGGACATCTATAAGATCGGCTTTTTTGTCATAAGAAGTCATCGCAACGGTTGCGGCTCCATCAGGGTTAGTAACCGATTTTTCCCTGATGTCATCCTTCTTCCTTGGGCAGTCTGTAGCACAATGGCCCGGTTGACCACATTTAAAGCAATCTCCTTTAAAGATAGTCTTCTGTCCTTTGCTATAACCTTTATTTTCATTCGCTACAAACGCGCCTTCTTGAACGGTATTGATTCGATCCTTCTTTCTCATCATCTCTTCTGCAGACAGAGCTTGACACACTTTCGAGGTGGTGAAAGATGATCTACTCATTAAGTTCTGAATTAGCGTCTTGTACGAATCTGATATAGTCCAAATTAGTTGCAAGATTTTATCCTGATCTTTCAATTCTTCATATACAGCTTCGAGTCTTGAGCATTCCATATCATCCGAATCTTTCTTCTTTTGTTCCACCATTGGTGGATTTTCTAAGGCATCATCCAAATTCAGCACTACGAGATAGTCTTTTATACTCATCTGCCATAGGCTGAAAGTCATGATTTCATCGAACTTCTCTATCCTATAAGATTTCTCCATTATAACACACACCTCCTTGAATACCACCCTCTAATACCACTTGTTGTGATTATTAACAATAAATCACGCAACGGATCGTAATTCAAATAGTAGATATTAATAACTAGAGATAATAATGATGGAAAAAAAACAAGAAGAAAGATAATGAAACACAAAATATTCGACAAACGAAGATTTCACTAATTATTTGAAAACGATTAAAAAATCTATCATAAGAATTATTGCACTCAAAGCTCTCACAGAAGAAGAAAATCAACAGACCTTTAACATTTCTCTCACAACAAGATGAACTCTCCCACAAATCCCACAAAAAGAAAAATCTCTCTGATGCCTTAATCTATTGAATGATTTTATCTATATATAACAATATAATAGAGTCCATCCAATCTAGAATAAGGTAATAACAATCCTACGTAAATATGGAAACTATTAACAAGGTAATAGAGACCAAAATAAACAAGGAAACCAAGTTTGATAAGGAAACATATTTCTCGCCCAGCTGCAAAACGACTTTTGCACTTTTCCCGCGTAACTGCAAAAGTGCTTTTACACCTTTCCAGAATGCAATTTTTTGGGTGCAAAAGTGCTTTTGCACCTTTTCAGAACCGCAAATCCTCTTTTGCACTATTCAAGCGAATAATCTGATTTTCAACAAAACTCATCTTTTTCTTGGATTTGGAACCGAGCAAAAAACACAACAATTGGCAAACTATTCATAAATCATAATCTATTTGCATCTACAATCATATATCTAATTTCCAAAATACCAATTTAACTATTTAAAAGATTATATAGGGATAAAGTTTAATTTGTTCATTACCTACGTAACTCTTGATAAAAGAACAGATGAACGATTTATCATAGATGATATATAGTTCAAATCTTACTAAAATGTGAGAGGAGGAATATATGTAACTACACTGATATTAGTTTAATGTTACCTTCAAAGATCCATCTCAACCATAATTGGGTCTAAGTTTTCTCTGCCGTCTTAAGCTATCATTCTCAAATAGGAAGATAGAGATTTATGGATCGTAATTTTGAACCTATGAAACCCAAACTTAAGCAAGAAAAATTCAAGAACAAATTTTGTATATCTAAAAGCATATGTAATATGTAATTGAGCTTAAAAAAGTGTAAAGGAAATAAAAAATGAATTTTTAAAAAAACCAAGCTAGATCAACATCCACTCAATTTATATATATATATGGATCGACGTAGGGTTCGTAAAAAAAAAGAGTGTGATCAGATAATTATTTTTTTCAAAATCCCGCTGGGTGGTCAAAATTGGTCGATTTCGATAACAAAACGACCTCTGATCGTTTTGATTTTCGCATGTGCATAGTAACTTTGCCTTTCGAACAACAAATCTAAAAATCAGTTAAATCCAACAGTTCAATCAAAAGTTATATCTGTTTTATAATTATATCTGCAAAAAAAAGAAAATGATAAGAACAATGATCCTCTTGGCGATACGATTAGAGAGTCAAGTGGTGGGGGTGGTGGTGGAGGAGGTGAGATCGTTGGTCGGAGTTTGGTCGAAGTTGAGCTTTGTCGGTCGATTTTAAAGAGGGAGAGCGATGTATTTGATTTTAGAAAAAGAGAGAAATGAGAAGAAATTGGATTTGTTTGACTGAAGAGAGAGAGATAGAGATAGAGAATGGTTGCTTTTAACATTAACTTGAACTAATTAGGGGTATATTTGTCCATCAACATTTATCATTTTACTTAAAATAAATTAATATTATGAAAAGTGTCCTTATTGTAAAACCAAATTATGAAATTAATACTACTTCCTTTTATTAAACATGAGTATGTCCTTAGAGTTATAAAACATTACGTAGCGAGGCCCTTTAACCCATTATCTCAATGTTATAATAGTTTGATATAATTTGTTTCTTCTATACAATTAACACGTTCTCCTCTTTTCATTTTACATATATTGTCCCTCTCATAATGTGCAATTTTGATCATGATCATTGGTTGTTGTTCACATTGTATCACAATTGTCTTCCAAAAATATTAAAGGTTCGAACTCTATTGATGGTAGCTTCAAATTAGTTAAATAAAAAACTTTCTTGTAATCTATAACTCACTTGTGTTGGAAATAAAATCATAACAATAAATGTCATAAAATCCCGAAAGAACGAGGACAAGATATTTAAGAGATAATTTGAATGAAACGAGAACATTAAGTCTGCTAAATCAACTTCCTCTCGTGTTCCCAACAGATTAGCGACCATGTTAAAAGTTGCTCGATGACGGGTACAAAAACAAGATGTTGGTCGGATAATGACCCTAGAGGGGGTGAATAGGGTTTAAAAACTTTAATGCGGAATTTAAAACTTTTTCAAAATATTTAAGTAAAACAATTTAGTTAAATAAGTTTATCAAGAAAAACAATCAATCAAACAATCAACCCTAAAAGTAATCAACAATATAAGCAACTTCAATCAATTAATATAACAAATAAATAAAGAGACTTGAGTTTAGAGAAATTAAACCAATTTGAAGCTCGAGACTTTTTCTCCTCACGGTTCGGTTTCCTAAACCATACGTCCGCGTTCGGTTAGTTCTCCGAGAATTTTCACTATTCAATCTTCTTCGGGTGAAGATTAAACCTCAATACAAATATTGTTATGCACGCAACACTCACAATGTAGTTATAGACACTACACTTTTCACAAGATATGCTCTCTTACTCTACAAAGAGACAAACTCTCTTTTGAAATGAATAATGAATTATTTGTGATGATACACACCAATACAAAACTCTTAAGTGTATTTGAAGATTACAAATGAAACTCACACTAGAGTTATCAAAATTGATCAAAAAAATATATAGCTCAAAAGATGAAAGATTGATCAAAATGTGTTCTTAAATCTTTGTATATTTGAATATATGAATAATAAAGTATTAGAATGATTCAAGTTGTGTTAAAACATGTATAGGACCTCATATTTATAGCTTACAAAACCATATGGCCGTTGGGGATGATTAAGAAAGGTTTTGGCTCGAATGTAAACATTTTCAAACTTTTCAACAACTAGTTTTGACAAAAAATTCAAATTTATTTTGTTAATTTCTCTCAATTAAACCGTTGGATCATGCTCAAATTTTAGTTAAAAGTGTCAAGAGATGTTGTCTAACTACTAGAAAATTTTCAAAATGATCGGAGTCCAAGAAGGCCTCCATCTTACTGTTAGATCAAAACTGTGTGAAAATTGAGCGAATTTTAAATGTAAAATAAAAATATTTTTTCAATTTAACAATTTAGTTCCAAATAAAATTCTAGTGATTTTTGAACCTCAAAGATATTTTTCTAAGATACCTATTTTTATTAGAGCTTAAAATATGATCATTTAAAATTAATATGAATTTATTTTGAAACTCGGCCTTTGTAAAATGATGTTTTTCAAATAAATTCAATTTCAAGCTTGTTTGAATCAATCTTTAAAATACGTATGAATACATTTGAGCTATAGGGATTTGATCAATAAAGTAACTTTACATAAATCTTAAGCACTCACTCAATTATTAAATTAACGAGTCTTCGAATACTTTGATTTGTTTTTTCGGATTGATCTTCATTTGAAACTTTTTCCTTGAAGCTTTTCATATAGTCTTTTGATCATTTGTGCTTCATGATTTGTATTGAGATATTTGATCTTTCTTGTCTTGTCCAATGATCGAATAGTGAAAGAGTGATCATTGTCATGTTTTTCTTGAATTTTCCAGGTAAATGAACTGTATACTTATATCAAGAAATATGTTAAATTACACATGATTAATTTATTGTTATTATCAAAAAAAGATTAAAACCTTAGGTCAACAATCTCCCCCTTTTTTATAATGACAATAAATTAATGTGTGTTTACAATAACAAGCATAAATAGCATATAAATGTAAATAAATAATATGCTCCCCTCAATTTATGCAAAAATGAAAACCAAAACTAATATATATATATATATATATTATAAATAAACCTTTCAAAAGTGTAAATATAGATTTTACCACAACACCAACACCATACACACATTTTCTCCCCCTTTGGCAACATCAAAAAGGGATCTAGGCCATGCGAAGGCGGTGGATTCTAGATACACGTGGGGGGCGCTGTATATTTTGACTTTTTTTTAATCAAATTAGATGTCACAAGCTCTAGTCATACCAAGTTCACGACGGATAGTACAAAAACGATCATCCGGGAGTGGTTTAGTGAAAATATCCGTAAATTGCGATTCGGTGCTAATGAATTTAATATCAACATCACCTTTTTGCACATGATCACGAATAAAATGATGTCTTATCTCAATGTGCTTAGTACTTGAGTGTTGTATGTGGTTCTTAGTCAAGCTAACAGCACTTGTGTTATCACATTTAGTGGGAATGTGGCTAAGACCAATTCTAAAGTCTTATAGTTGTAGTTTAATATATAAAGTTTGTGCACAACAGCTTCCAGCCGCCACGTATTAGGCTTCAGCCGTTGAAAGGGCCACCAAATTTTGTTTCTTACTTGACCAAGATACTAGTGCGTGTCCTAGAAAATGACATGTGCCACTAGTGCTTTTCCTATCGATTTTACAACCCGCAAAATTTGCATCGGAATAACTTATTAGGTCAAATGTATTTTCTCTTGAATACCATAAACCAAAAGAACTAGTGCCGGAAAGATAACGAAATATACGTTTTACGGCGTGCAAGTGGGATTCTTTTGGATCCGCTTGAAATCGTGCGCATAGACAAACACTAAACATGATGTCCGGCCTAGAAGCCGTCAAATAAAGTAAGCTACCGATCATACCTCGATACTTTTTTATGTTGACACTCTTACCACTTTCATATTTGTCAAGTTTCAACGTTGAACTCATAGGCGTACTTATTGATTTAACGCCTTCCATATCTAACTTCTTTAAGAGTTCTTTCACATATTTCTCTTGATTGACAAAGATCCCATCTTTGCATTACTTTACTTGCAATCCGAGAAAATAATTCATCTTTCCCATCATGCTCGTCTCAAATTCCTTTTGCATACAAGTGGAAAATTCTTTACAAAGACTTTCGTTAGTAGAACAAAAAATAATATCATCAACATAAATTTGCACAAGTAGCATATCATTGGCATGATTCTTAATGAATAAAGTAGTGTCTACTTTGCCTCTAACAAATTCATTATTAAGCAAAAATGAACTTAATCTATCATACCATGCTCTAAGTGCTTGTTTCAAGCCTTATAATGCTTTAGACAGTTTAAATATGTAATCCGGATGCGTATAATTCTCAAATTCGGGAGGTTGTTTCACATAAACTTCCTCTTCAATAAATCTATTCAAGAAAGCACTTTTCACATCTATTTGATATAGTTTAAAATTTTTAAAGTATGAGTAAACAAGTAACATGCGAATAGCTTCTAAACGTGCAACGGGTGCAAATGTTTTTTCATAATCAATGCCCTCCTCTTGATTGTATCATTGGGCAACGAATCTAGCTTTATTTCTAACAATATCACCATTTTCATCATTTTTATTCCGAAATATCCATTTAGTGTCTATAATAGTATGATCATTTGGTTTGGGAGCAAGTGTCCACACTTTATTTCTCTCAAATTGATTGAACTCTTCTTGCATAGCCATCATTCAAGATTCATCTTGTTCGCCTTCATTTATGTTTTTAGGCTCATATTGAGAAACAAATGCCACATTATTGCAAACATTTCTTAAGGATGATCTGATCATGACCTTACTAGACGGCTCTCAAATAATTTGATCAATAGGGTGGTTGGACACAAATTTTCAACTTTTAGGTAAATTATTCGAGTTTTGCTCGGTCTTACTTTCTATCTCCTTAGAAGAAGTTTGAGCACTCGATAATTTTTCCTTAGATGTATCATTAATTTGAATATCCGAAACTTTTTGGATAATTTAAACATCATCATCGGAATGCACTATGGGTGTAAAAGGATTAAACTCATCAAAAACAACATGCATGGATTCTTGAACAACTAAACTTTTCTTATTGTAAACACGATAAGCTTTACTATTAGTAACATATCCAAGAAATATTCCTTCGTCGGATTTAGCATCAAATTTTTTTAAATGATCACGATCATTTAAAATGAAACATTTATAATTAAAATATGCAATGAATAATTCGTAAGGTGTCTTATCTAACTTTTTACGAAATTGATTAGTTACATTTATTAACGGCTTCCGCCTACAAATATTCCGGTAAAGAATATTCATGTAACATTAACATCTCTTGAAGAGATCTATTTTTTCTTTCAAAACCATTTTGTTGAGGAGTATATAGCTCAATCAAAAATATTGAAATAGAAACCATGAACTTTTTTACAAAATTTAGCAAATACAATGTTTCAATGTGCAAGAAAGAATACACAAGTAAATCATAAAAATCATCAACAATCACAAAAGATACAATTTACCACCTAAACTAGCAACCGAATTAAAATAAATCTAAATGTAACATATCAAGTGGTCTAAGTAGTAATATCAGATTTAAATTTTGTGTTAACCAAGTTATCAGCATATAATTTTATTTTTAACAAATTTAATTTTAAGTAATCTTTAACTAATTCTTTTTTAGAAATTTATTAATTAAATCATATTAGCAATAATCTTCTGCCATAACTAAGAGTAAGAATAAATATTTAACAAGACAAATCATCAAGTTCAAGAGTATATACGTTCAAAGCAACAAATAAGATTGAATTATCAATGCAACATTCGGATTTAACATAATAAATTGACTAATACTAAGCAAGTTATGTTTTAAACCGCCAACAAGTAAAACATGAAGATTTATTACCAACTTTACCTATACCAATGAGGCGTTGTCTCCAAATGTGACGTTGCCTCCTTGTTTAGGAGTGAGACTCAATAAATTGTCATGTGTTTCGAGCATCCACTATCCAAAAACCACTTTGTTTTGCTAGCTTTTGCTCTCATGCAAACCTACACCAAAATCTTAAGTAACTTCTCTTTTGGTTACCCAAAATAAGTTGGGTCCTTTGGAGTTAGCGTACATAGTGGTTCCTTTAGGAATCCAAGCAAGTTTGTTCTTAGCAAAATTCTTTTCTTTGTAATAAAAAGAATGTGCATTATAAGTGTTTCTTCCACAAAATGAGCAAAGATTAGTGGGATTATGCGGTGTGTATGTTTTGAAGAAATTTTTGTAATCCTTTTGGTTATGGATTTGATTGTAACCCAAACTGGCTTTATCAAAGACACGCCTTTGTACTCCCAATAGTTTATCCAAGTTATCTTTTTCATTTGTGAACTTGGTTAGACTATTAGTTAAATCCTTTACTTTTTCTTTCAAATCCTCATTTTCTAGTGCAAGTAAGTTTGAAGTCTCCTTTTCTTTTCCCTTTTTCAAATAACTGATTTCCTTTTTAAAATCAATGTTTTCCTTTTCTAAAGTTTCACATTTTGTAGAAGTAATGGAATTTTCTTTCTTGAGACTTGCATATCCAAATTTAATATGTAATTCTTCAAACATGGTATATAGTTCATCATATTCATTATGCAGACTTTCATTATCACCAAAATTATCACTAAATGAGCTATAGTTAAAGTTTACTTCATCTTCATTTGCCATAAGACAAAGGTTAGTCTTTTCTTCATCGCTTGAATCGGCATCCAAATCTCTTTCTTCGGAATCGCTCCATGTTCCTTTTAATGCATGCGTCACTTGTTTGAATACTTTATCTCGTTTATCCCTTTTCTCCTTCTGTCTAACTGGGCAATTTGGCTTGATATGACCGGGTTCATGTCAATGATAGCTTTTTGATTTATTCATTTTATTCTCTTTGTTGATTTGATCGATCGTTGTTTCTTCTAGAGGATGATGGATATTTATTATCCTTTCCTTGAATTTTTTTTTAAACTATAAATTTTATAAATTTTCTAGATAGAAGCGTCATGTCTTCATCACCATCCATTGATATATCATTATCTTCATGTTGGATAGTTTTGAGAGCTAAAGTTTTAATTTTGTATCCTTTCTTCTTCTCTTTGAAGTGAGTGAGATCCTAAAAGCTCGTCCATGCTGAGTGTTTTGAGATTCTTTACAAATCAGCAATTTTTAGACTCTTTGGAATAATCAAAGAATTTTTCTTATCTTATCTTCATTAGAATAAACTTTTCTAAGAAGATTATTAGTAATAATAGAAAATCACTATACATGGAAGCAAGAGATTCATTAGGCTCCATTTTAAATAATTCATAATCATGAACAAGCATATTTATATTGTCGTCTGTAACTTGAGTGGTTCCTTCGTAGGTAACCTCAAGTTTATTCCAAATTTCTTTGGCCATTTTGTAACTATAAATTTTGTTATATTCATCCATGCTTAATGCATAATTTAAAGCATTTAAGGCTTTAGCATTATATTGAATTTTCTTAATATCATTTTTATCATACTCGGACATTTTCTTAGGAATAATTTTTCCATTATCATTTCTTTTGATAATTTCATAGGGTCCTTCAAGTACAACTCTCCATTGTTCAAAATCATTAGATTGCAAAAATATACTCATTATACTTTTTCAATAGCTATAATTTTTACCATCAAATAGAGGCGGTCTATGGGTGGAGAGACCTTCGAAAAAACCGGTTCCTCGATATATAGACATGATCGTAAACTCTAAGATTGTTAAATCAAAATAAGAGTACAACCTCTGATATCAATTGTTGGTCGGATAATGACCCTAGAGGGGGGTGAATAGGGTTTAAAAACTTTAATGCGGAATTCAAAACTTTTTCAAAATATTTAAGTAAAACAATTTAGCTAAATAAGTTTATCAAGGAAAACAATCAATCAAACAATCAATCCTGAGAGTAAGCAACAATATAAGCAACTTCAATCAATGAATATAACAAATAAATAAAGAGACTTGAGTTTAGAGAGATTAAACCAATTTAAAGCTCGAGACTTTTTGTCCTCAAGGTTCGGTTTTCTAAACTATACGTCCGCGCTCGGTTAGTTTTCTGTGAATTTCCACTATTCAATCTTCTTCGGGTGAAATTAAACCTCAATACAAATGTTGTTATGCACGCAACACTCACAATGTAGTTATACACACTACATTTCTCACAAGATATGCTCTCTTGCTCTACAAAGAGACAAACTCTCTCTTTGAAATGAAGAATGAATTATTTGTGGTGATACACACCAATACAATAACTCTCAAGTGTATTTGAAGATTACAAATGAAACTCACACTAGAGTTATCAAGATTGATCAAAAAAAATATATAGCTCAAAAGATGAAAGATTGATCAAAATGTGTTCTTGAATTTTTGTATATTTGAATATATGAATAATAAAGTATTAGAATGATTCAAGTTGTGTTAAAACATGTCTAGGACCTCATATTTATAGATTGCAAAATCATATGGCCGTTGGGGATGATTAAGAAATGTTTTGGCTCCAATGTATACATTTTCAAACTTTCCAACAACTAATTTTGACAAAACAATTCAAATTTATTTTGTTAATTTATCTCAATTAGACCGTTGGATCATGCTCAAATTTTAGTCAAAAGTACCAAGAGATGTTCTCTAACTACTAGAAAAATTTCAAAATGATCGGAGTTCAGGAAGGCCTCCATCTTACCGTTAGATCAAAACTGTGTGAAAATTGAGCGAATTTTAAATGTAAAATAAAAATATTTTTTCAATTTAACAATTTAGTTCCAAATAAAATTCTAGTGATTTTTGAACCTCAAAGATATGTTTTTAAGATACCTATTTTTATTAGAGCTTAAAATATGATCATCTAAAATTAATATGAATTTATTTTGAAACTCGGTCTTTGTAAAATGAAGTTTTTCAAATAAATTCAATTTCAAACTTGTTTGAATCAATCTTTAAAATATGTATGAATACATTTGAGTTATAGGGATTTGATCAATAAAGTAACTTTACATAAATCTTAAGCACTCACTCAATTATTAAATTAACGAGTCTTCGAATACTTTGATTTGTTTCTTCGGATTGATCTTCATTTGAAAGTCTTTCCTTGAAACTTTTCATATAGTCTTTTGATCATTTGTGCTTCATGATTTGCATTAAGAGATTTGATCTTCCTTGTCTTGTCTAATGATCGAATAGTGAAAGAGTGATCATTGTCATGTTTTTCTTGAATTTTCCAGGTAAATGAACTGTATACTTATAGCAAGAAACATTTTAAATTACGCATGATTAATTTATTGTTATTATTAAAATAAGATTAAGGCCTTAGGTCAACACAAGACATAATTTAACCCAATTGAAAGAAAAACAAAAAGAAGATTACTAACAATCATATCAAATATTTAACAAAACCCAACAACAAGCCATTAGAGTAATATATTTTTTTTTTAAATTTAATTTTTTAGTCTAATTCGGATACCTTAAACCTGATCCGATCTGAACCGAATCAATCGATTGCGGTTTTTGATTTCGTTTTCATTTTTTTCGATTAAAAAAACTTCGAATCGCAACGAATTGGTTTGGTTCATTTGTTCGTTTGATTTTCGAATTTCTGACAACACTCCTAGTTGGTCTCAGAACCCTAAACTTTACTTTGCTTTTAATATACATTAGACATAGAATGTCATACTTCATGCATCCGCACATGTAATTTATCATAATGGTCAAAATTATTATTATTAATTAAAAGGTTATGAGAATCCAATTACCAACATAACAATGAGTATATTAGCAAAAAGGTAAAATTAAACATATTCACCTCATAGTTGAAAAAATAAGTATTATTTTTAGCGCGTAATTGGAAAAATAAGTATTCTATAATAGTATCTATGTATGACGCAAATTATTTATTTATCTATATATAAATTGGAAACTCCTCAATTCAGTTATGATACTATTTTTTTTAATTTGCCCATACATTATTATTTTGAAAAAAAAATTATAATTTGTTAGATTGAACCCCGCAATCTAAAAGTGAATTAAAAAAAAAAACTTTAACCGTTGAGCCAATGTTCATGCCCACAATCTCAATTCTCACGGTTAATAACAAGCCACCTCATCTTTATATTTTTGAATTGAGATAAAATTGCAACAATAACATTTCCCTTATTTTTTATTCTTAATTACATATATGCGTCAATAAAATGAAAAAGTGCTAAACAACCAAAATATTTCGCAAAACAATTAATCCATAAATACCTTTAATACTCATCCATTTAGAACACAACAATAATTATATTACTATAATCACCGTAGTAACAAAGTAGCCTTCATGGCACACTCTATGTGTGTGCAAATCGTTAGATATAAATACTAAATATTTGCATAGAATTAACGAAATTATTACTCTATTTTTTTCCTTTCGTTGCCCTTAATGCCTTTGTTTTCCATTTTAGGTATTTTCTTTGTTTTAATAATGCACCATTTAGATTCTTCATCCTGTACATGGGTTTATATATCCACCCGCATTTTTCAAAGATTTTCATAGTATCTTAAGTTTTTTTCACATTTGAGCAATTTAATTTGAATATAGGTGTCTAGAATTGTATATAGGTGTATTTGAATCGGGTTACTATTTCTTGGAGTTTTTTTACGTGAATTCTTCCAATCTTTTCTCTCTCTTTCTCTCTCTCTCTATCTTTGTCTCTCTCGTTCTTTTATCCCTCCTTTTATTGCATTTTTCTTCACAATTTTTGGATTTGTTTATGTAAATGGGTGTATTTGTTTCATGTCACTATTTTCAAATATTTTTCACACTATTAAAGTTTTAGAAAGGTTTTTTTATTCATAGAGTATTTTGTGTACGGATGTGTATTTCCTTCAGGTTACCATTTCTTTAAGTTTCTTGTGTGTGTAGTTTGCAATTTTTTTATTTTTCTTTTTTAATTTCTTTTTATCACCTTTTGCTTTCACCTTCAAGATTCCATTTTTTTCAATAGTATACCTTTTCAATTCTTAGATTAATTACGTATGCATTTAGTTCGGGTCGCAATTTTGTGTATGATTTGTTACATTTATTTTTGTCTCTTTACTATATTTTCCTTCCCATTTATGGATTTTAAAAAAATATTTTTTGAAATGATAAAGTTTTGAACCGATGTTGAAAAAAATCCAATCAGTTTTTTCTTAAATCAATTTTTAAAAATATCTAATTAAATTGAATATTTAATTAAAACGACAGAAATACCCTTGATTTCTTCCAACTTAACTTGGACGGACGTTAGAGACAAAGTAAGGCTCTTAAGCAACAAAATTTTGGGTTTTTAGTATCACGGTCAAAGCGAGACAAAATGAATAATTTATAAGCAATTATGATTGTTTATTAATTTGCTTTTATTGTTTCATATTAAGAGTTAAGCCTTTTTATTATGATAGATTAAGGCCACATGTAATGTTGTATCTTTGTAATAAAATATGATCATTTTAACACGTGCCCTTAGCGTTAAACACATATATATGAAAACTATAAGTATATAATATGCATTGTTTTACGCATTGATTCTCTTGCAAAATGTTATGTTTTTTTTTCATTCATAGGATACTTGTCATGTGTCCTAAGGGCATGTGTAAACATTTTCCATGAAAAAAAAAATCTTTTTCGATGCTACTTTTTGTAAGAGTTTCTATATGTAGGTGTCTAGAATTGTTTATAGGTGTACTTGCTTCGATTTACTATTTTTTAGAGTTTCTTACGTAAACTTTTGCAATCCTCTCTCTCTCTCTTGCCTTTTCCTTCACACTTTTTGATTTCCGTTTCCTTTTTAAGGTGTTTTTTTTGTATTTGTTTATCTACATGAGTATATTTGCTTTCAGTCACTATTTTCAATTTTTTTCACACTATCAAAGTTAGAAAGGTTTTTGTTCATGGTTTATTTTGTATATATAGGGATGTGTATTCCTTTGGGTTATCAATTCTTTATGTCATGTGTGTAAATAGTTGCAATTTCTTTCCTTTTCTTTTTTAATTTATTTTTATTGCCTTTTGCTTTCTCATTCAAGATTACACCTTTTAAATTCTTAGATTGATTAGAGGTGAATTTAGTTTAGGTCGTAGTTTCTTGAATGATTTGTTGCATTTATTTTTCTCTATGTATATATATATTTTTACTTTTTGTAAGGCACCTATGATCATTTTCAAGCAATATATAGCAACACAATGTTGAATGGACTATATTAAGATCTAAAGACCTTTAAATCATGGATTGGTCATTTAGGGGGTCAAACGGATGACTTTTTTGACGAAACTTTACGGAGATAAATAATCTCTATGATTAGTAGAACATTTTCATCAAATTTTAAAAAAAGTTCAACTGGGAAGTGGGTAAATACAAATTTGAAATATATATCTATGTTAATTGGATATATATATATATACTTCAATTTTATAGTTAACTTACTTCCCAGTTAATTTTTTTATGAAATTTAATGTAGATTATATAATAATCATGGAGACAATTTTCAACAAGTTTCATAAAAAAACTCATCCATTTGACCCTCAAAATGCCCAATTTGTAACTTATGGTCCTTAAGTTAAGACCTTACTTGAATGCACCACCTTTCCTTTAGATGGTTATTGATCAAGTGCTAAAGTCATAGGTCCACTATTTTTCAAATGAATTTATTGAAGGACCGATCTTTTTAAGTGATTGTTTATTTTAGAAAAAGGACATTGCATATATTTCATGTTTTTTGTATTTTAATTTATAAATATTCATGTATTTCACCAAATTTGCCCTTGTTTGAGATGAGCGAGTTTACCTATTTTCCAGTGTGTTGGTTATTTGTTTTGTTCTTGTTAATAGGGATAGATGTTATCCCTTAGTAGGATTAAATGAGGAATTTAGACCTCTTTTAATTTAAAAAAAATACATGGTGTAAGTTCTAGTTTTCTACTAACTGCCGTCAAAAAAAGTTGTTGTTATTGTGTCAATTATTCTTACGAGTATAATTTTCTTGATTGATAGTGTCAAAATCTAGAAATAGATAATTAATCAATCAATAAGTGAATATCGGTGAATAAAAAATAAATGCGACGCAATGATGAACACATGACATTTTTTATTAAGGTAGGTTTCCCCAGTAGTGCTTATCCTAGTCCGGCAGTACGTCTCTCTTTTGTGTGTGCTTGCTTTGTATTAGCTCAAAAGGCAATCAACTTTGGATGATGATACAAGTTACCAACTTTTTCCTTTACAATTTCACTAATTCTATTTATAGGTATAGAATTAGGATTACAAATATTTCAATAGAATAAATAATAAACTGTGTAGGAGAGAGAGTGTATAAAGGTTGTTGGTATTTTTTAGGGTATGAAAAGAAAGAGTATAAGACCCTCCCATTTCTTCTTAAATTGACTTGTATTTGTATTGCCAATGACTTTATATCTCTTGGATGAGATGAATGGATTTTGGAAGAGAAGGATGGTGTTGGATGAGAAGAATGATGTGTTTTTGTTGTGTTAAATGAATAAATGAAGGGAGGTATTTATAGGTAAATATAGAATGGTAAAAAAGTAAATTTAATAAAAATGAGGGGCGAAAAGGTAATTTGGTAAAAGCTAGTGGATGTGAGTGGAATATTATTTAAAAGGAAAGTGTGGAATATTATGGAGTGGAATATTTATTTAAAGAAAAGTGTGGAATATTATTGAGTTTATTTAAAAGAAAAGTGAGGAATATTATAGAGTGAAATATTTATTTAAAGAAAGTGAGAAATATTAATGAGTGGAATATTTATTTAAAAGAAAGTGTAGAATATTATCTTCGTAGGCCAATGCTAGAATTATTTTTTACCCCATCGTTGATCATATAGGAACTTATGGTGGAGCTTTCCGGAAGAGAAAAGGTATTTATTTGCGTACTTAGTTTATTTGTGGTAATCTTTGTACACAAAGGACTATAACAAAGAGAAGGTGTTGAATTGGATTAAAAGGATGAAGATTTTCTCTAGAAAATATGTCTTTGTTCCCATTGTTCAGTGGTAAGTACTTGTTAGGTGATCAGGCAACCGTAAGCTTTACTCGTTGGATGGGGTTTATCTTTTAATCAAGGCGCTATTTTTGTAAGTCTTGATGCAGTTGGTAAAACCTGAGCAGCTTAAACCAAGGATAAGAAAGTAATTTCTATCATATGCCATCTATTGTAATAAAATTACCATTTGAATTGTGTCTTTGCTTTTACTTCCAAATATTTTTGAATCTTATTTTTGTGTGTATTTATGTTTTTCTTCCTTTTCCCAAGTTTATGTTAGACATTTCTATATCAGATGAGAGGCCAGAGGATAAGAAGATGATTTATAAGATTCGTCTTTTGATTTCTAAGGTGAATAGGTATATTAGAGAATTGCAAGCATTTTAATTACGACTCAACATATAAGGTTTTTGTTTATTCATTTTATGGTGTTGGATCATTTGAATGAGTTGAAGGTAAAATGCCTATTAAATTTAATGTGTCTGTGTAATTTAATATGATTTGTATATTTAAGTTGAATTTTGCTAACATTTGTGCGTCTAAAGATCATTGTTTTCTGTATTTGTTCACACAGTAATACGCATTTTCACAGGTAAAATTGTATATTTGTAGTGTTTGTTCAATCAGTCATTTTTTTGCACGAAACTTAATATGTCTAGTATATTCTTTATGATATATTATGTCTACATTCAAAAGGATTATATTCTGCAAATATCGTCTATAGTAACATTGAGGTAAATATTTTGTATAAATAAATTTTATGCGTTGTTAATTACTAATCAAATTAATTAGGTTGTTTAAATTTTTTTGACTGTGGATATTTAAATTTTGAATTATTTGATTTTCTATATTTTAGAAATTGATTAAGTTGTTAGAAGTTATTTGATTGTTTGAATTTGAATTTGAATTTCGAATTTCATTTTATAGATATTAGTTTCTAGCAAGATTTTAGGAATTTAGATGAATTAAATAATCAATTAGCTGAGAGGGACATTATAAGAATAACAATAATATAAATTAGTTTTGTAATCATATTAATTTAATTTTAATTATTTGTCTTTTTTGCAAAAGTTTGTACTTTAAACAAAACTTTGGACCTTAAACTATTGGTCCAAAAGTTATGTCCTTAAATAGATAGAGAATGGAACATTCGTCCTTAAAACTAATTACCCTTTATATTTATGATCACGTGCTTAAAATTCCTAATCACTTATTTTAGTATTTTAACTAAGAAGCCAAAAACTTCATCACGCTAGATTAGAAGTCTAGATATAGATTAATAGTATCTTTTTATTTTTATGTACAAAAATATCTATAAAGGGATTTGGATAAGAAGTAAACTTACATAACAAATAATTGTGTTTGTCTAAATAGTAATGCCATGGTCTTTTATGCGTGAAGTCGTGAGTTCAAATCCTTTAATAGAACTAGGTATGCAAAGCTGTGGAAACCATGGCAAATATTTAGGCGCGCCTTCTCTTATAGGCAGAAATAAGGTGGATGTCTTCCATTATGTGAGGAGAAAGCCTGGAGGTGGATGTTTGGATGGCAGAATAAAAATCTTTCTCGGGTGGGCAAAGAAGTTCTAATCAAAGCTATTTGTCAGGAAATCCCTAGTTATATTATGAGCGTTTTCTTATTGCCTGTTTCGTTGTGTGATGATTTGGAGAAAATGATGAATAGTTTTTGGTGGGGTAGAAGGAAATATGGGACCAATAGCATTAGATGGAGAAGTTGGGATAAAATGTGTAGTAAGAAGGTTCATGGGGGCTTGGGTTTTCGCAAGATTAGATACTTTAACACGGCAATGTTGGTTAAACAAGGTTGGCGTCTCTTTTCTAATCCTAACTCTTTGTGCAGTAGGGTATTTAAAGCCCGGTATTACCCAGCATCAAATTTTTTGGAAGCTAAGATGGGGAATACTCCGAGCTATGTTTGGCGTAGCATCCTAGCTAGCCAAGAGGTTATTAAGTCAGGCGGGCGTAAATTAATTGGTAATGGGTTGGAGACTCGCATTTGGGGCGACCCTTGGTTAGTCAATTCGGAGAATCCGTATATTAATTCTGGGTGTGATGAAGGTTTAGAGGAGGTCACTGTTGACGCGCTCATGAAGCCAGGGTTCATGGAATGGGATGATAATATTGTGAAAAGTTTGTTCTCTCAAAGAGTCCAAGATGAGATTTTAAGTCTTCCTTTGGCCCGATGCCCTAAAAATAATAGATGGTGTTGGGCATGGGACAACAAGGGTGTTTATAATGTTAAAAGTGCTTATAATTGTCTTTGTTCCCTCCATCAACAGGTTATTGCCCCTACAGTGATTGATTGGCATGGAATGTGGAAGCTTAATATTCCTCCCAAGATGAAAAATTTTATGTGGCGAGCAATTGATGACTGCTTACCCACGAGAGTTAATCTAGTCGCTCACGGAGTGAACGTTGTCTCAACTTGTGCTTTGTGTGGTCAATACCCCGAAACAGCGACCCATGTTCTTTTAAAATGCCCAGTTATTCAGCGTGTTTGGCGTGGTGTTTCAGTAGGAGTTCCAGCGATTTCTGTGACTTCTATACCACAATGGTGGAATGATATTGTAAGGCGGTTTACGTTTCAGAACATAGCAGTAGCAGCAGCGATTCTATGGAGTTTGTGGGAGAGCCGTAATGCAGCGGTCTTTGGCTCGGGGTCGTACTCAGTAGCGTTCACGATTAACAAAGCGAATTTGGCATTAGGTGAGTGGCTATCTGTGGCGCAATGTCCTTCAGCGGCAGCCCCTGTTTCAGTCAATGTGCAACAGCCCTCGGTATCTTGGCAGAAACCGCCTTTGGGTGTGGTTAAATGCAACGTTGACGCCGTAATCTTTGAGGCTAATAAATCAATGGGTTTTGGGGGAGTTCTTCGAGATTCAGCTGGTGGATTTCTCGCAGCTATTTAAGGGACTATGTAAGGAAGTTACTCGCCACTTCTTGCCAAAGCAGTAGGCATGAGGGAAGTACTAAGTTGGCTCAAAGATTTCAGTCCTTCTCCGGTTATTGTGGAGACGGACTCTCAAGTTTTAGCCTATGGTGTTAATAGTTCTGAATCTTTGTTATCTAGCGTAGGCATTATCTTTGAAGATTGTAAAGCCATAATGTCGGCTATTGGGAATTGTAATATCGTCTTTTCGCGTAGGTCAACAAACGGCGTGGCCCATACTCTAGCAAGGGGTGCGCAATTTTTGTTGGGCAGCAGGCGATTTGCGACGTGCCCGTTGTTTCTTTCGGATGTTCTTGCTAAGGATTTGAATTAATGGATCTCATTTCTTTGCGTCAAAAAAAAAATCCTTTAATAGAACTTTTTTAATAGAGAGGAGTATTTTAGTAATTGAATTGTAATATCAAAAACTCAAGTCACACTTTATTAATAATATATGTATAAATTAATAGTATTTTTATTTTAGTTTATGTATATAAATATTTACGAAGGAATTTGTATAAGCGGTAAACTTACATAACAAAAACTCAACTCACACTTTATTAATAATATATATATATATATATATATATAAATTAATAGTATTTTTATTTTAGTTTATGTATATAAATATTTATGAACTAATTTGTATAAGTGGTAAACTTACATAACAAATGATTGTATTTGTGTAGGCGATAATGTCATAGTTTCTTATGTGTGAAATTATAAGTTCAAATCTTTTAATAAAATTTTCTTATTTTTTTAGTATAAAGGAGTTTTAATAATTAAATTGAGAATAAAAATTTAACTCACGCTTTATTAATAGTCTCCGTTTGATAGCAACATGGAAAATGAAAAAAAAATAACTAATTTAGGTGAGAAGATGGAAAATAAGTTGAGGGATGTGGTGAGATTAACTCTTACTTTTTGTTTTTTTCTATGACAAAATTTTCTTTGGGTGATGGTGAAGAAATTTTTTCCACAAAATATTAAGGAGGATGGAGGACATGTACTCACAAAAATGAGTATGAAATGGAGAGTATCTCACTATATGCCTCAACTTATTTTCCATCTTCTCACCCAAATGAGTTGTTTTTATTTTCATTTTCCATGTTGCTATCAAACGGAGCCAAATGTTCTTGCATATTAACCATTTGTACATATTTTTTTATTTTTTATTTTTTTATTTTTATTATTGCGTATTGTAGCATTAAGCCGCATAGGTGCGCATACGACATTTTATCTTCATTTGTAAGCGGAGATTTGAACCACCCCCGACGAAAGAACCGTGGGATGATATTTCCGAAACCCTAGAAAACGGAGAATATAGACATACACACCTACATACAGAGAGCTTGTGCGTATATATGGCTCTTCGTATTTGAACTGTTTCTGTTCACAAGGTACGAGTATTGAAACCCTAATATCCTTATCAGCCTTTTGTTCGCTTCTGTTCTATGTTTCTTAGGGTTTCGAATTCGACTCATTATATGAAACGATGGATTGTTTCCTTCTTATGCTTTAGCTTCTATCTTGTTGTTTACTGAATCAATTCAAGGAATATTCTATATAGGTTTGTATCTATATTAATGTAACAGTAATACCGACAACTTTGATTGGTTATGCATATGATTAGAGGTATTGCTTAGTGTTTGCTGCAAAAACATCTGCTTGTTGGTTCCATAAATAAGAAGTGAGCTTTGAATTAAGTTTATTTTTTGATTGCGAAAGTGATAGCAAGGATGATTTTGTTAAGGGCCGGTTTGAGTTTTATTCAATTAGACAACCAATGGACAGACTTATGTTATAGTGTGCAATGTAATTTATAGAGAACAGGGGTTCGCACTTATAACAAAGCAATCCACTATGGGTTGCAATGGAACTAAAGAAATCACATGGAATTGAAGAATGAATTAGAATAGCAAAGTAGAAAATGTGCTAATAATTCCGACTCTTGAGAAACTATTAGGGAACTCATTAGGAAGACTACCAATCCTAAGCATGATTTGATTAGTGATTGATGACAATAAAACATAATCTATTCAAATTAGTTTAGATCTTTTAGTTCACTATTTAGGATGTTCCAAAGTCTCTTTCAAAACTAGTTTCCCCACAGTTGCATTGGAGATTTAGTTTGGAATGCCATAATAGGTGAGCTTAGTTGTAGTATCTGTTATACAGCTCTCCACTTCATTGTGAAGTCTAGACATAGATGTACTCAATTCAATTTATGTTATATTTAACCACAAAAGAGCTCGCAATGTTAGGACCTTCATGCACTGAGCTGTCACCTCTTTGTCTTTCTCTTTTCTGTGGAGCTTCTCCCCAAAATTAATGTTCGTACATTGAAGAAAGAAATTGGTGCTCTCAGGTGTTAGACAATATGGATTCAAACTCGCAGTCGTCTCCCTCTGAAAATGGTTCTGCAAAGGCGGCATTTCGCAAGCCTTCAAATGATGCTGCTAACCGGAAGTATCGACGCCGGACTCCAGTTGGGGGATCATCCTCACCTGATGGTTAGTTCAATTTTGATTGTTATTTGGAGATTTAATTTGAAAGTTTGGTTGTTGAGTTCATTAAGAATATATGTATTTTAATTTTCCATAAAGTAACTTTCTTATAGTAATTACTAATTAGTGGATGCACTGGTCTCTAGATGATTATGTAAACAAGTTTGAGATTATTGTTATATATAAACAAGCATTTTGTAGTTGCGGGTTTTAAGTTATACTTGTGTAGTATGATCATGAGGCATGTTAGATATCTTTCAAATTATGGCAGCTTTCATGATAAATTTAAAATAGAAATAACTAAATATATCTCGGAGCTTTCTATTGTATTGGATGTAAATGTACTCTTTTGTATGACTGATTGACTGCTGGTCCACTAACATGTTTGTAAGTTTCTATTAGTATTAATAGATGTGTTTCTGTTTCTGATAAAATAAATAAATCATGTGGGAGTCTTCTTAGAAAGTCATCGGTACTGAATGAAATGGGTAGTTGATGATGCATCTTGTTACAACATCATGGTGTCATAAATATAATTAATACTTAATTTTTAAAAAGTGAGAGATGATTGTAGTGCCAAAGCCGTTTTGTCCTTTTACTAAGTGTACAGCACTGAAAGCAAGCATTGCAGTTGTGCAAAAACTGTGTACACGTACATGTGTATTATTAGTATTACTATAATTTTCTGAGGCAAAAATGGGTGATGAAATGAAATGTGTATTTCTTCAAATGGATCATCGGTTCTTGCATATATATATATATATGAATAGAATGGGAATGGAACATATTCTTATATATTTAAGAAGATAAACAGTAAAGTCCTCGATCTAGTTGATAGGAAGATTGGAAACAAGATAAACAACATGGAGAAACGTACCTGAGATGATCATTTCTATATAAATCTTTTGTTATAGAAGTTAGAACCGCTCCACGTTAATAGGTGATTGAGAATGAAATTTCTTGGATAGTGATGTACTTTAACTCTCAGCTTGGGAGTGATGTTTTTGTTATACATTTTTATGTTGTGAAATGTCCATGATAACTACTTATTTGGTGCAAGAAGCATAATCAATAAGAACTCTTTGAACATATCTTTGTTAGATGATCTGATTGCATTTATGTGGAGTGTGTGTTCCTTTTAAGAATGAATATCATGGCACTAATAGTAGACTTTTGTATATATACAGATGGCCTTAACTGTGAGCGTAGCTCTAGCCCTTTAAGGCAAGATACTGCTAAAGTTGTTATTGATCGGCGAAGGAAGGATGATGGGAGGGACTTAGATAGGCATCAGCGTGGTCGGAGTGGTGATTTGTATAGACATTCTGACCGACAGTCCTCTAAAAGTTCTCATAATTATCCTCGAGATAAGTATGCAGATGAAGATGAGAGATCAAAGTTATCCTCTCGTTCTGGTAGAGGGTCAAGGGGTGTCACTCATTCTGATCATACAAGGCGAGAAAGTGAGCATGACAGATCAAGAGATAATTCACGTAATTTTTCTAAGTATTCCCAGGATAAGTCTGACGGTGCTTCAGGTCATAGGAGCAGGGATAAGGACAGAGAAACGTCTTCTCTCGAGTATAAAAAATATAAAAACGTGGAGGATGGAGATGATCGTGATGAGAAGAGAGACTACCGGAGGAGTTTGGGGTTCCGCAAAGGCGATCGCTCACCTATTTATGAGGAGGCGAGGGGGCGTAGGAATGATTCAACACAAAGGGACGGTGAAAGTCAGAAATCTCCTGCCAAGAAACCAAAGTTGTTCAGCGACAGGGAAACAGATCGTGGCAAAGATGGTACTTTTCTTAATTATGTTCTTCAGCTATTTATCATCCTTTTTTTCTTTCCAAATTAGATATTTTTCTAGTGACTAGTTGTTTAAAGTGATGGTAACAGTCAGGTTTGGGCGTTTGCCAAACCCAACCCCACCATTCTAAAATACATCCTCCCCAACCTGAGGTGGGTTTTATTCTGAAAAACCTGAACCTACAAAGACCCTCCCGACCCTGTTGTAATAACATGCTATTGTAAAGGTATTTTGAACAAAAAACATTATATCAGGGTAGGGTGAAATGGGTTCATTTTACATAAAACAGAACCTAAATTGAACCTGAGTAGGTCACAGTTTAGAAACCCATACCCGCCCCAGTAAAAGAAGAACCTGCCCTGAACCTATGGTCCTATCCCATTAGGGTTGGTTGGATTAAAAACCTGACGAGTTGGGCCATTTTGCCATCCCTACTTGTTTTCCTATATTTGTAATCTTGCTCTGTTAATATATCAGTTTCAAAGTTTACGGACAAAGCAGAGGAGAAGCAGCAGTCTTCAGGTTCAAAGCAATGTCAGGAATTTGTTGGTAAAGCGACTTCAGAGCAGGACTTTGTGAAAGACTCAGATATAGATGCTGCAAAAGTTGCTGCCATCAAGGCTGCTGAATTAGGTATTTTACTTTTTCATAAAATGGAATAATTATTAGAGTTACTTTTTGGTTAGTGATTTAGTAGGATGTATTGTGTACAACATTCATATGAACTACTGAATGGCATTATTCTTGCCTCCCTTGCTCATTTTTGCCCTTCGTACATGTTTTTTATTGATTCAACTAAATTCCAACTCTTTCACCACCAATGCTGACTTCTGAACTCTAAATATAATCCTAGCTTTTTTTAAGGTTCTGGCCCTACTATTGTCTTTTATGGAGCATTGCCACTTCCCTTTTTCCTGAGTTTTATCCAAATGTCTTTTCATATATTTCCTTAACTGATGTAGGTTTTTGTAGTTCGAATCTGTTTTCTTGCGGAGTCGTTTATGTTTGTTGTATACATAAATCAAAGAAAATGGATTTTCTATGTCCTTGATTAAGAAACTGTTCTCAGAAATAATGCGAGGAACCAATTTTGATGGCCTAGTACTTTTCAGTTTGATGTCACTTGGGGTGTGTTGGGTACATGGTATCAGAATTCAATTAGAATTGTACTTCTATGGAATTGCAATTATTGGAATTAAAATTGCAAATATTTGCTGTTTGGTTAATCTATAGATTTCACTTGGAATTCTACAAAATCGTTGTTTTGTTCGTTCATAGAATTCATTAAGAAATCTTCAATTTTTTTATGGAATTCAGGATTCCAAATTCATTGCTTCAATTGTTTTTACTCTGTGTGTTTGTCGGGAGAGACAGAGAGGGGGAGAGAAATGTGTATGTATGTAAGGGAAAGAGAGGGAGGGAGATAAATATGCATGTTTTTGTGTGTTTGCGAGAGAGAAAAATGTGTGAGAAGAGAGAGAATGTGTAAACTTATGTGAGAGAGTAAGATTGTGAGTGGCAAAAAAAGTTGTGTTACAAGTGTATGTGCATTTGAGTTTGGAATTCCATGTGACATTGGTTTTGGAAATCTCTAGTTTTATTATGGAATTTAATTTTCAGAATTGTGATTCATAGAATTAGAATTCCAGACCAATTCCAAACTCATTTTGTGTACCCAAACAGTGGTTTTGTAATTCCATGGTCCAATTCCACTTCCAAGCCATGGAATTGAGGTGTTCCCAAACACGCCGTTGCTGAGTTTGGAAGTTAATGATGAGGAAAACTTTTTCCAATGTCTGTTGCGTTATCCCCTCCAAAACTTTCATATAGAAATAGGAAGAAACTTTGGTGTAGATCTCAGTTTCTGTCAGATGTGCCATCTGCCACCTAAGGGAGACACAGTTGAATTTGCAGATTCACGAACATGCAATGAGTTCTTGGTGGTTTGTGACTTCTGAAAATCAAATATGTGCATTATAAATTAAAAGTCGTTGAATAAGGTCCACTCTTTAAAGGCCTAATCTAGGACCAGAACTTTAACTTTCAGCTACAGCCCACCGAGGTGAGGAGACAAGTTTTTGAGAACCCATAGTATGAGATATAAGCATAGTAAGTCCATGAGACTAGAGGACTACATATACTAATGGTTAGGAGTGAATATTAGAGCACTACTTGCACTAATGTCAGGTTTCTAATTTTTATTGTTGTGAAGAGGTTGGAACTTACCAGAGTAAAATGTCACTAAGCAGCTGCTGACTGCAATTGTTATAAGGAATGGCTTTGGAAGTGTCATAATGGAGTTTGCTGCATTAGCTAGACGTAATGAAGTTTTATTTGCCAAATGGGGGATTGGTCCATGAGACTAGAGGACTACTTATACTAATGGTTAGGAGCAAAGATTAGAGCACTACTTGCACTAATGCCGGTTTCTAATTTTTATTGTTGTGAAGAGGTTGGAACTTATCAGAGCAGAGTAAAATGTCACTAAGCAGCTGCTGACTGTAATTGTTATAAGGAATGGCTTTGGAAGTGTCCTAATAGAGTTTGTTGCATTAGCTAGATGTAATGAAGTTTTATTTGCCAAATGGGGGATTGGTGACAAACATATTGAGAATCTCCGTCATGAATTGTTATATCTATTGGTCCCTGCACCATGGAGAACTGGTGATATTGTTCGGTACTCTTTCTATGAAGGGTTTAAAGTGTAAGGTCAACCTTATTTTCGTACAATTTGCTCAATGTATTGTTCACGTAGCTTGAAAGTAACATACCACAATGTTTATTGTTTGAGCTGCAAGGAGATTGTCGTAGGTTTGTTTTAACTATTAGATGATGTGCTTGTAGGTATTCATTCATATAACATTCAGTATTGTGCTAACATCTAACAATTTTTATTAACTACTCCCTCAACCCGTAATTAAGAGTACTATTCCTTTTTTTGGATATCCCAGTGCTTTGAATAGCGTAACATAGCGCGCTATAGCGCAAATTTTTGCCCAAACGCTACGTAGCATGCTTAGAATAGTGTAGGGAATGAAAAGCATGGGTGCTTTGCTGAGCTGGCACGCTATAGCGTGAAAAGCGTACGCTATTCACGCTTTTTGGAGAAAACGTACGCAATTTGGGAAGAATGGAAAGCTAGTTCAAAAAAATTTAGTTAATTTATGAAGGCTTAGCTCGTTGTATTATCCTCCAGCCATCGACTCTCCCAGCACGTCGTCTCTCCTCTGTTCTCCTCTCTCAATGGTCGTTCGTTGTTGCTGCTGGTTCTCGTCTCTCCTCTCTCTGGCCGTTCGTCGATGTTGCTTCTTCTCCTTTGTTCGTTCGTTTGCTGCTTCTTCTCCTTCTCTGTTCGTTCGTTCGGCTGCTGCTCTGTTCTTTCGTTCGTCGTTGCTGCTGTGAGTGCTGTTTCTCCTTACGTTTCTTGAGCCCTAGCCTCGTTTTATTTTGTTTGTTCAGCCTAGACTGTTTTATTTTGTTTGGGGCTGACGTGCTGAACCTACTGTTTTGTTTATTGGCTGAACCCTAGGCTCGTTTTAGTCAACCTACTCTTGTTTTACTTGAACAATGACTACAAGTTATAAAAAGGATAGAGCTTGGAATTATATTTTTTGTGTTATTGTTATTTGAAGTGTTTTAATGAATTTTTACTAATGTTCTTTAGTATAATATCATTTTTTTAATTATTACACTATTGGAGTCCCGAATAGCTTACGCTATACACTACGCTATTTGCGCTATGCGCTTCCGGAACCAAAACACTATTGCTCGCGCTATCGCTATTTAAAACATTGGGATATCCTAAATTAAGAGTCTCATTTCCTTTTTGGGAGTATCAAATTTCAATTTAGTAATTAGTAAACAAGTTATGTTGTTAGCCCTTGATTATGAAATTGGTGCATTCTTAGGAAAGTGTGGGAGTCAGACTGTCCTTAATTTGGAACATCGCGAGCATTATTTTTCTCTTTAGTAATTTTTAAATGCATTACACTTTTTGTTTGCATGAATGTCGATTTGTCCCAAGTATTTCATTTGGTGCATAAACTATTTACTTTGAAGTTATATTCTAGTATTTTTGCCATTATTTGAGGAATTTTTTTTAATGGCTCCACCCTCAAGTTCTGATGAAGTTTTGTTAATCCATTCACCTGACTTGTTTGAATTTCTTTTGGGGACAAACCTCAGTTAACAGGAACCTTGTTGGAACGGGGTACATGTCTACTGATCAAAAGAAGAAGCTGTTGTGGGGGAACAAAAAGGCCACCACCACTGAAGAGGTATTGCTTGATTATTATTCTGTTACTTTTTTCTTTCGTTTTTTTCAATTTTTTTTTATTTGGAAATCTCAAATCAATAACCATTTTTTTTTTGTGTGTGTGTGTAGACTTTAGGCATTGTTACGAATATAAAGTAGAAGGAAAAGAAACCAAATCAATATTGGTTTCTATGTAGTTGATGAATCAACATCTTGAACCAATTTTTCGATACTCTCTCACAAAAGCTTTGAACCATAGGTTGAAAGTCGATGCAATGATCAAATGAAGTTCTTTCTTCTGGAGATCTCCAATCATCCGTAGTCCGTTGAATCTTCATCTTGTGGCTTTCTTTAAAATTACCCCCTTAGGAGTTAAACTTAGTAACACATACTTAAAATAGCACAAGGTGTATCAATATGTTTTTACACGTGTGACTTTTAATACAAGATGTCCCTGAAGAAAATGTGATCCTTTAGTTTGAGACGGGGGGAGTATATTGCAGTCTATCAAATCAAGACTTTACATTGTTCACCAACTCAGTGCGTTCTCAAATATTACAGCCTGGTGCTCGTATTTTCATTATTATTATCACTAATATAATTTGTCTATTTTTTTTTTATAAATAAAATTAAAATTACAGCCTGCTCATCGATGGGATGCATCTCTATCTTTGTTCCCCGATCAAGAACGTCAAGAAAAATTCAAAAAGCTCATGGTAATTTACATCCCATTTCTTTCGTTATTTATGTAGTGATATTAGCCCGCAATTGACGAAAATACACCTTTCATTAATCCTTAACTGAGAGTTGTTATGTTGGTTATAAAAGTCAATATTAACACATACTAACACACTTTTAGAGTCTGAGGTTGCCTTGGTACCTATGGCCAATTGTAGGGTGTGAAAGGAGAGGTAAAGGTGGAGAGCAGCGGCCTCCAACAAGCCGAGGAGAAGCAGAAGGAACTCCAGCTCGACTTGGAGAAGCAATACACTGCCGGTCTGCGCCGGAGAGACGGCCGTACTGTCGGACTAGGTCTTTGATAAACTACTCCGCTTCCTTTCGTTCTTATCTCGCTAAATTTGGCTACATTTTGTTGTATTATTGTGCACTTGATATCTTTTATTGTGTGTTGATTGGAAAGCTTGTGACTTGCAATTGGAATCTTGAGATGACGATGATGATGATGAAAAAAGTGTTTTTGGGCATGTGGGGTATTCGGGCTTTTCTTGTGGGGTTGTATTTGCCGTGTTTTATGTAGTGCTGTTAAATGAACCAGGCTACTCGAGCCCGACTAGAGTTAGGCTTGAGCTCAGTATCAATAAACAAACCTAGAGCGACCAGATTTGTTATGCTCGTCAATTTATTGACATCGGTTTGATAACCTCACATATACTCGGAAGTCTATACAAAAACTGAAGCTACTCAAGTTAGGCCAAGTTGTAGGATCATTTTAAATCGGCTGGAAAGCCAAACAAAGAAAGCTTGATCATTTCCAGAACTATGCCGCTGACTAGACTAGCATCGTTTGTAACTCTTGTTTTAGGGCAGTTGACTTAGTTTACGTCAGGAGGGACAACAAATTTGGACTTTAATATCAGTTGGCCATCTTTGCTATGAGATAACATGATAAAATTATGGGTGGATATTTTTTTTTCTTCGGCATTTCCCCATATTTCATGGACAAATATTTACCTTAAAAATAATTAAAAACACGGCATTAGATTTTTATTACTTATATTTTATATATAACTGCAACTTGAATAGAGCAGTTGGCACTATTTTTGGTTTTTTCCTTCTTGTCCTAAGTTTCAAAATCAACTTGTTTAACATATCAGGTCCTATTGGTTTTGTTTGATAACTTCACTTAAATCTAAAATTTTTAAGTTTTCAAATTTAAGTGGTTTTAGGGTTCCGAACTTGTGATCTCTCTAATACAAGATTAGAGAGGATGCTACTAGGTTATAAAGTCATTGGCAAAAAAAAAAAAAGTTGTTTGTTAACACAAAAAATTAAGTGAAAATTTAATTTTTTTTTCATTTAAAATTGAAAATTTGATTTTAAAGAATATAAATATTTATTTTACCTTCTTATATTTAAATAAATTATCATATTGTTTAGCAGTCTTTTAACTTTAGTTTTAACGAAAAAATTATCATATTAAAAAAATTCAGTTTTTAGATGTGTTATATTCAAATAAACAATATGTTTTTAGATACAATTTTCAGAATTAAACAAACAATTTTTTTTAATCAAAAAACACCTTATTTTAAAACAAAGTCCGTAATTTTAATTTTAAACTAGTTACAAACCCGTGCGATGCACGGGATGGTATTCAAATTATTATTAAAAAAAATTATGTAATAATGAACAAAAATTGAATAAAATCACTACAAATCCATGTAAATATAGCTTTAACTATACAATAAAACACACAATTAATTCAAATAATAAAAGCAGTGAAAGCTCAAAATAACGTGGGTAAAATGATGCATTTTTGCTATAATAATAATAATAATAATTCAGTTCATGCTTAAAAAAATAATTTCAAAAAAGAAAAATAAAAAAGAAACATTAAAGAGTACAATAAATAGGGCAACCTCTTCTTATTCCTTCCATAATACTAAAATATACTAAGTATAGATGTAAATATGAAAAATGAAAAATTTTAAAAAATAAGTAAATAAATGTTTCATAATAAAAATTATTTATCACTAAATATAATTATTACAATTCCTAGATTTTACTACGATAATAATAATAATAATTATTATTATTATAACAATAATAATTATTATTATAAAAAGAATAAATAATATAGATTATTATGAAAATTATTATAGCAATTAATAAGAGAGAGTGTATTGGTATTAGATGTGTTATTATTATGACAATTATAATATCAATTAATAAGAGAGAAGATAATATATAATTATTACAAAAGAAGTGGATTAGTATTATTAAGGAAGAAGTGAATTATTGAAAAGTAGAAAATGACACTATAATTAAATAAAAATTAAATAAGAGAGAGAAAACTTATTACGGAGGACTTCCTCCGTAATACTATTATACTATTAGATATGTTTATAGAAATTCCCAAGTCTATAAATATGTTTTAAGAACATTGTTCCCAGAAGTGGGTCATATGGCCAACGCATATAGGCATTGGCTCAAACTTGATTATTGAGTTTACAGGTCGATCGATGCTAAGGCTGTTGTGCCAATAATTTAACGAGTAGATGCCTACGATAGTAAAGTTGTTAATTATGACCAGAGAATCTTTTTTCTTCTTTTTATACGACCACTGATGGGAGGTTTTCAAAGAGTTAGTTGAATTGATAAAAATTAAAATACTTTATTCATAAGACTTATTTTTTAAATCTCGTTGCAAACAATTCTTCATGGTAAGCAACATGTAACAACGACGGTAAACTCTATAAATTGGGTCCCCACACCTAAGCTTGTTTGGAGACAAAAAAAGAAAGAAAGTGGAATGGAGAGTTTGGTATGATATACATGGGTGAAATTAGGAGGGACAGAGCGAGATAGAGCACAAGATAAAATTTTAAAAAATCTACTATCACTACTATAAAAAAAATAATATAAGTCCATCTCTTTGTTAAATTTTAACCCACCTCTTTGTTAAATTTTAGCTCATCCCTTAGCCAGCTCAAATATTATAAGCCCACTAATTTATATAACTCTCTTAAATTTATATAACTCACTATATGGTTGTACTTTTAATTTTTTTTTTATAATTTTTTTATCTATTACTATTAGCCCACCTCTCGGAAGAATCCTGAGTCCGCCTCTGATGATACATAAAGAGAAAATATTAGATAGTAAATAAAAAATTATGATTTAAATGATTTTGAATAACATGTTTATATTGGAATTTGGGAAGTGGCAAGTAAATAAGATGTATTTATATTTGTTAAATTTGTAGTTTTGTGATTTTTTAGATTATATAGCATTGCCCAGAATCATAAGTTACTAGGCTAAACAGTGTAAATTCTTTCAATTATAATACGTCCAAAGTATAATAAACCATAAATTGCTTTCATAACTAAAAATACCTATCGATTCGATGGGCATTTTTAGTTTATAAAATTACTAAAATAGTATCACAGCAGATAAGTCACAATATTAATACTTGAACTTTTGACCTTTAATTAAACAAAAGTTGTGCAACTTAACCACCAAATTAAGTATTATCATATTATTTAAAAATACGTTCAAAAACATATTGATAGAAAACTACCACGTTGCCACCAAAAAAAAAAGAAAACTACCACGTATAATACTGTGCATTACCATTCTGAATTTGTAATAGAAGATTTTTTTTTCTTTTCTTTACATTGTATCTCCGAACCTAATTGAGCTAGTACTTACAGATTTAAACTTATTGCTAACTACGCTGATTTTATATCTGCTGGGGTTTGAATTTGGAAGGCCTCCGAACCATTAGCCCCAACAAATGTACAGTCTGTTTAGATTGAGGGGAGGGGAAGGAAAGGAAAGGAAAAGAGAAAGAATAATAGCATTTTACTTGTTTGGATAGTTTTATAAAAGGGTGTGAAGAGGAAACGAAGGGATTGTAAGGGAATGTCAATCTTTTCTATTGCTTTATTTTGTTTCTTCCTAATATTGGGAGGATTAGGAGGGAAAAAAAGTTTTTAATGATTTTTTTACATTATTTCAAATTTAATCATAATTTGTTAATAATATATTAAATTACATTCATTTCCATTATTTCCTTTTTTCTATCCAAACAAGATTTATTTTTATTCCATTCTTTTTCATCCTTAGCTATCTAATTAACAATAAAATTAAACTCATTTTTTTCCATTTTATTTTATTTCTTCCCCCTCTTAATTGACTTTTTCTTTCCATTCCTCCCCTTCAATCAAAACTAACCGGTAGTGATTGACAAAGGAACTTGGCTCTTCTCAATTATCTTTCGGTCCAGTTTCATTTAATAGTGTTTAGTTTGAGGATTAAATGAACGAATTTTTTTATGAAACTTGCAAAGGAAACAAAAGAAATCTTAGAAATGTTATGAAGCTCATGAAACATTGCTAGAGATAATCTTTATGATAAGTAGATAATTTGCACAAAATTTCATCGCAAAATTCAATCTAAAAGTGGATAAGATGATAATCTAAAATTATATTGGTTAGAAATTAACATATGTATCAAATTTTTATTACAATCACATTCGGTTTTAATTTCTTAGTGAAATTTTGTAAAATAATCTATTCATTATAAAAATTATTTACTCTAAATTTTATAATAATTAATTAGATTTATTAGTTTAACTCTTGAATTTTACTATTAATTTAATAATTCTTAAATTATATTCCATTGATAAAGCGACTAGAGGTGTAGAGCTCCTCCTGGTTAAAACAAGAACAGGAGGTGTAAGAAGTTTGGCAGGTTTGTTTGGCTACAGTTTCCAGGAAAGTTTTTCCACAACTAGACGGGAAAAACATTACTCACATCAACGTGAGTATAGTCCCAAGTAAACGATAAATCTATCGATTCGATCGAGAGAAACAGGGGACCTTCGGATAAAGGTCGTTGGTTCACTTCGAAGATGAACGGCGGCCCATCTGGTTTCAGTACGTTCCTCAATTAATTATTCTAAATCTGCAATATCTTTCTTATCATCTATGTGGTTTTTCGATATATATATAGATTTTTGATTATTCTCTATATATTGATTGATTTTATCAATCACAGACAATGCTCCGATCACAAGAACATTTGTAATCGCATGTGTACTCTTCACCATCCTATTTGGGATCCGAGGCCGTACTAACAAGCTCGGATTGAACTACCCTACTGTATAATTTCTCGCTCTTATCATCTCTTTGTTGCTTTCTTACCTAATTCTATTATGTATTTTCTCATGTGTAATTTGATTTGATTGTTTCCGGGTTGTATTTATCTGCACCCGGGTCTCTGCGGTCTCTTTGAATGAATAAATGAACGAAATTTTTGTTGTCCACTAAAATGATTAGTCTTTTTCTTTTTTCCTTTTTTAATTTGGGTCAATCTTGATTTTGTTTCTCTTTGTTTAGGTCATTTAGTGAGACACAATCTACATTTCAGTTCATCAAATTAACATTGCACTAGTTTCTTTAGGGGTTATTAGTTCCTCGGTAGCTCAGCACTTGTGTTCTTTACCTACTTATGTGTTCATTGCTCGGCTTTATAACTCGCATTCTTTATGTACTCTCATCCCCAATACATGGTAGGATTCGTTATGACATGATTTTTACTTGATTTTAGTTGTCTCACTTGCATAATTTAAATTACACATAAAGTTATGCACCTTAATCAGATCCAAATAGGATAGTCTCCCCTGTTTCTTCCCCTTACCCATTACGTATCCAAGAGTGTGTGTATATTACTCCCCCATTTCTTGATAAAGAAAAAGACTAGGATAAATGATAAGTTTTCATATCAAATTCTGTCATGTATAAACCAAGGTTAAACTATGGTAGAAATATAGTTCGGTTCAATGTTTGTGAAATAGAGCTACTCACACATGTCTCACACATGTTGAAACCTTTTACCTATTTACTTCGGCATGAATGTACTTTAACCATGAAGATTAATAAGTGTAACTTCATATCAAAATGTTCTCTTTGTTTACTTCAGAAACGAACAAAAACTCAAACCAGAGGAGCACTAATTTGTTTCTCTTTGTTTAGGTCATTTATTAACAAGTTCCTTTTTAGGTCATTTAGTTCCTTAGTAGCTCAATCCATATGTTTTTTACCTGCTTATGCGTTTGTAGCATGGATATGCCATCCCCAATCTATCATAGGATTCATTATGACAGGATTTTTTGTTCGATTTTAGATGTCTCACTTGCATAATCTAAAGAGAGTCTTTGTTTCATGTTTTCATATTCTTTAAGGGTAAACACACCTTAATTAGACCTGAATAGGATTCTAATTCTTCCCCTCACCAATTGCGTATCCAAAATTGGGGATTGCTCTGTGTAGTAGTTCCACATTTTCTTCCACCAAAGACAGTAGATAAAATATTGTTGGTTACTCTCAACGAGATTTTCCTTGTTTTTCTACAAATTCTATATAGTATGTTCGGAAAGATTTGTCCCCTCTTCTTGCACTAGTGATCAATAGTGCGCGGTAGATAACGGGATGGAATAACGGCTCAACCTGGTGGGCTTTTGACCTGACTGGATCCTAATGGGGCGGGTTTCTTGAAGACGGGGGTGAGTAGGGATTCTACAATTAATAAACTCAGCACGGTTTTGGGTTTACGTAAATGTAACCCGTTTAAACCGGATTTTATATTTTCTCTTTATAATATTATATAATTACAATTGGTTGGGGCAGGTCAAGGAGGGAGGGCTCGGGCTTGTGCATATTGAAAACGAAATAACTTGTGCTAGGTTGGGTTCAGGTCAGCCATATTTATCTTCACGAAAGACACGTATACCCCACATGTCATTCACAATTACTTTCGAGTCACATATAGTAGTATATCTTCTAGAAAGACACTTAATTATAGTTCATACTAATTTTGAACTCCTTGAAGACTTGAAGTTGCACTTGAGAGTTGAGATGCCATCTTTAACGGATTTTTTTCCCCTTATGACAGGATATCTTCAAGAAGCTCCAACTATGGAAACTAGTTGTCTCAGTTTTTTCCTTTTCATCTACATCGGAACTGATGTTTGGAATATATCTACTATACTACTTTCGTGTATTTGAGAGGCAGATTGGTTCCAATAAATACTCTGTAAGTGTTCATATAACCCAAGCCCACTTGTGAATTTTTCTTTGGTAATTATTGAGCTAAGTAATGTGGAGACTTGAGAGTATTATGCTAATTAAATGCAGGAGATGGTATTCATACAGTAAAATTTATATTTTCCATTTTTGTATATTCAAGATTGTGATACCAATCAACATAGATTGGACGTTTGGCACAAAAAAAAAAGAATGAAAAAGAAAACATAGATCGGATGTATAAGTGACTATCAGACTAGTGATAATTGCCATTATATCCTTAATAGAGAATTAAAAAATACGACCCAAATTATACTCGTAATGATCAACCTCGTTTTACTGAAAACTAGGCTCAAAAGTTTGTTTACTGAACAGTAATATAAATGCAACGGAATATTAAAAACCCAAAAACGAAAGGGTTTAACCCTAGAAAAGCCCTCAAACTAGCATCATTCACCAATCTGATTACAAAGAGAGGTCAGAACCTTTGCTTATAGATGAGAGCATAAGGCTATCATGGAGGCCAAACAAATCTAAATTTGGAAATTAGACAAAATTTCGAAACAAGATCCTAGATAAAATGAAACTAAATCAAATTTAAGAATTCTAGTCATGAAGAATAAAGAACAAGATAATGATACACAAGAAAGGAAAAGGAGTTCAAGTTTTACAGTGGTTCAGGCGTTCAGTACTTTAGCTTCAGCCAATATGGTGTATGTCCACTGTAGAGTAGAGAATTAGATCCTTGCGTGAGTGTGAGTTATGTATTATAGGTTCATAATCTTGTAATCCTATGACATGACGGACAATATTTATTTTGATTCGCTAATTAATACTTTAAATAAAAAGGGAATTAGGCAAATAACAAAAAGAATTAATGATACTTGAAGAGTTTCGATAATTTTTAGCTCCATTCTTTTTCAAAAAGATGAAAAAGATTTCTTCCTTGTTACAACCTACAAGTGAAAGAGGAGAGGATGAATTGAACCTACGGATTTCCATTGGGTGGTCAGTGCCAATGAGCTAAGGCCCTTTTTGGCATTCCATCCCTTTGATTTTTAACAACAGCAGCCTCAATTACACTGTATTGATTTGTAACAAAGGTAGGTTCAACACCAAAAAGGAAAAATATCACTAAAATGTCCTTCAGAAGAAGTAAAATACAAGTAGTATCATTGGGTCATTAAGGCCTTGTTTGTGGTGCCAGCTTCGATATGATGTACATCTCAGAGAAGCTCATCAGGTTAAATCCACCTGGAAACTCCTTCATAAACATGTTGATCTTTTGGTGAAGGAAGTGCTTCTATTGCAAGAACTAAATCATCTAGTTCATATTTTTTTTGATAGGAAAATCATCTAGTTCATATTGATTATTAATGTTTTTTAACCTGGAATGCTGATGTAAATCATGTGATGCTAAATCTTAATTGAAGCATTAAATGAAATCAATGTTACCTCTTAAAAATGATTTTTGGACTTCGCTAAAGTGATATTGAGATGCCATATCTGTTAGCTACTAATTCCACTTCTCCCAGGGACTTTTCATATAAACCATTATTGATACATATTTTTTTTGATCAGAAACAAAGCTTATATTGAAAGAAAAAATCAAATACAAACAGAAAAAAAGTTGAAAGTGAACGATAAGTCCACAGACAACTAACAAGAAAACATAACTAGCTTTCAGATAAGCCCTGCTTATATAAATAGGCTGTTTCACCACTTGTTTGTCAATGTATTTTAGTTGAAGATCTCAAAAGTATTTTTCTTTTATGCAGGTGTTTATCTTGTTTTCTATAATAGTGTCTAAACTCCTAGAGGTGCTTGCCCTATCACTTCTCAAAGGTACGTGGTTTTGTGATAATCTCTTTTCACTGCGTAAAGTCTTCTGCTTTGCATTTTCTTTTCAAGTTTGCGTTTCACTCAATCGGTTTGCTCTTTTGCCTCCCGTAGTTCCATATAGCATATTTTTTGTTCTTTTAGTCTGTTGGAGAGTATGATATATATTGCATGCTCGCTACCCAATAGTTTTAGCTTTTGTGTGAGATAGTGATTTAGCATAAAAAATAGAACATTATATGAAGAAATATCAAGTAATTGAGTGTTTGGCATTGCATATGAGTGGTCTATTTTAGGGATAATGATCATCAGTGAATTTTCGTAGTTTGAGGGTCTAATGAAGAACTGAAGAAGTAATATATATTAGAAATGAACGGAAAGACACAAGACATCATTTTGGGGCTTGGTATGGTTCTCGTTTATCTTTTTAATATAGTGATTAATTAATCAAATCTTTTAGTATGAGGGTATAATTGGAAGACCACATATTTATTACATTTTATTCCTTGCATACGTAAAGGAGATATTGTACTATTCTATTTTCCATACTTCCGACCAAATAAATGTGAGAGATACAAGGTTTTCTTTCCCTAGTGAATAGAAATTACATTTTCTTCCTTGCATACGTAAAGGAAATATTGGCCTTGTTTGGTGGGGGTTTATTTCTCAAAATTTTAAAAACTCAACTTAAAATCAACATTACTTTTACACTTCCTAAATTTTATTTCACTTTATTTTCTCTCTCTAAAAAAACTTTTAAAATAGCATAACTTTAAATTCAAAAATCAAAATTACAAAAAAAAATAAAAATATTTGAAACATACTTGTCGAGATCTATAAAATAAGATCCATTGTGACTATTTTTTGAAATTTTTTTATAAGAATTTTTAGTTGGTTGAAAAAAACTCAAACAAAAACCAAATTCACTTTTCAACATACTTCCAAATTCTACCAAACACTAGATTTTAAAAACTCAACTTGAAAGTTTAACTTAAAACATCAACCAAACATCACCATTGTGTCCCTCCTATTTTCCATGCTTCCGACCAAATAAATGTGAGAGATATAAGGTTTTCTTTTCCTAGTGAATAGAAATTGATCTCTCATTCTTTTTTTTTTCCTTTCATTTTTGTTTCCTTTTCTACCAAATGAAGCCTTAGTGTAAAGATGGATAAATAAAGGAAAGGTGGAATTGTAGAAACGTTATTTTCTGAAGCTGCTAAATGAAAACCATGTATAATTTTCAGAAGTCGCTAAATGAAAAGCATGTATAAGGTTTGCAGTTTTTTCTTGTCGCCATTTTTTTCTTTATCGTTTAGTCTTTCATTTACTCTTACATACTTCTACTACTGCTTTGTGATGTGAAGATCACATCCATGTTGAGCTGGCTTCTCTTCTCCTTCTTCAATTTACTTTAATTTTGTCATTCTCTTTTTGCAGATCACTCCTTGAACAGGCTCACTACTGGCCCTTACGGTCTTATATTTTCTTCATTTATTCCATTTTATCTTGATATTCCAGTGTCAACATGGTTTCGTGTACTTAGCTTTCGCTTCTCTGACAAGTCTTTCATATACTTAGCCGGTCTTCAGGTAATTAAAAGTTCTATTGTGGCTGTTATTCATGATCTTCCCTTGTGTTATTCCACAAAAATTATGGGGCTGAAATTTTCTGTGCATCATTGCCCCTTGAAAAAATAATAAAAAATTCCCTCGTTGGAATTTTTTGGCTTTTCCCCCATTTTATGTATGAAATTAGACTTAACCCCCTTGTTTTCATAATCATTAGACTTTGCATGTGGGGGAATCTCAAAGAATTATGTACAGGGGGTTTAAATCGGGATTGCATTAAAAAAATTAGACACCCCCCGGGCCCATACGTAATACTTTGATATTCCCCCTCGTGCAGGGGACCAAGTCTAATTACACATTAAAAATGGGGGGCAAAATAAAAAAACCCTTCTGCATTCAAGTTAACTTAAGCTTCTTCTATCTTGCAGCTCCTTCTGTCATCATGGAAAAGGTCTATGTTACCAGGGATCTGTGGCATCCTTGCTGGTTTGTTGTACCGTTCAAATATATTTTATATCCGCCGGACAAAGGTTAGTTATATCATGTTCTGTTTTTTCTTTTTCGACAATGTTTGTCTTCTTTACCATCCTTGGATTGATGTTGCCATGATAATTTTCAAACTTTTGCTAATTAATGAAGCAATTTATCCCCAAGTCACTCCTTGGGGTTCAGCTTTATCTGAGTAATTGAAGTGGATAACGTTCTTTATGACAAAATCTCTAGAATATGATTGTAACTTGAATTAAAGTTTGGATTTCTCATTAGATGATTTTCAATCCATAAGGAAATTGATCTTCCAACTTGTCTGGAAGATCTTCAATCTGGTATGGAGTCACTTTGAAACCAATAAAGGTCGGTGTCGCTTTAGGGGCAAAGTTTAACCTTTAGGGTGCATTTGTTTTTTAAAAGAAAAAGGAAGTTGGAAATTGATTGAAAACACTACTTAATTTTTAGGAGTTGGAAAAAAGAGATGAGTAATTGGGTGAAATTTTCTATTACTTTTTGGGTTTTTGCCTGAAATAAAATTCTTTGGGCAGTGGCTAAGAAAAAAATTCAACTTATCACCAAATTGGGTGGAAGGTAGTAGAAAATATGACCAAATTACACCGCTTTTTCCAACTTATCATAAATGGGTACGGTTTTCAATAATTTTTCAATTTTTTTTGTTCTTATCCAACTCACCTTAAAGGAGTGTGTAGACTCTGTTTTGCTCACCGATGTTTCTTAACATGCTTGACCATCATATCATATATATATATATATTTTACAGTTTCCAGAGTTCATTGCATTGTTCTTTTCGCGGTTTTCTTGGCCATCAGTGGGGACCGCATCACCTGTAGCGCCAAGTAGAAATATTGTGGGAGATTTACCGCCCAACGGAGGTCGCCAAGCGGAGGCAAGCATCTTTTTCTGCACTAAGTTATATACTCATTCTGTCTCAAATTAAGATACCAGTTTAACTTACCACATGTTTTCAAGGATACACCAATGTCAACCTAATTGATGGTTGAGAACAACACTTACTTGGTATCATGGGATTTTGTACGTTGGTCATGCCCCAAAAAGAAACTGGGGTGTTAATATAGAACATCCGAATGAGGAATAGTGGGTTCTTAGTTTGGGACGGAGGGAGTATATAAACATGCTTGTGTACAGTGTACTTCCCTCTTAACTTCTCTATTAGACTCTTTCCTCCAAGAAACCAAGAAACTTCACTAAAGCATTTGGAACCACCATTAGTTCCCTCTTTTTTCACGATTATGAGTTCTGCTCCAATTTGAAACTATAGGTCCATTGGATAGAAAAGGTGAAAGTGATTGGAAAACAATGAAGTTATTTGATAATTTGAAAAAAAGAGTTAAGTGATTTAGTGAGTTGTTCTCCATATTTTCCTCTTTCTTCGTGTAAAATTTTTCTTACCCGTTCCCCAAAGATTTGGATTCCATGGAAAAACAGAAAAAATAATAGAACATGTCACCAAATCAATCGTTTCTTTTTCCTATTTCTCATATAAATTAGTAGTGTTACCCTACTAAATTATATTGCTTTTATTGCAGAACAACTACCTGAATCCATTGCCCACGGTAGAGCCACCAGAGGACTCTATTGCCACACTGGTTTCAATGGGTTTCGACAGAAACTCAGCCAGACAAGCACTTATACATGCTAGAAACGACATCAACGCGGCCACTAATTTCCTTCTCGAATCGCACTAAATGCCCTTTTGTTTCGAGTTTTTGTGCTCTCCAGGAATCTTGAATTCATATAAATTCTCATAATTCATGTGGGGATTTTGGATCAAAGTATATTGATTCTTTTGTTAAAACTTGGACTTTATTACCAGTTCTGATTCCGCAAAAGCCCAAAAACTCAAACAAAACGAGCACTAAATGAACAGGCTACTTAGAAGTCGGAAAAGGAATATTGACAATACTAAGAGATTGTCACAGTACAGATTGGACAAGTTTCGAGGACCTTGATTGATCTGGTTCTCTCGCAAATCTCCATCAAGGCACTAATGGTATTCGTCTTTAGGGTTTTGTTTTGGACCGAAATATTTTAATCGTTAGACTTAATGTAATTGAAACTAGAAGGCTGTAGGATTGTTTAGTTGACACATTTGAGTCAGACATGCAATTACTCTCGTGAAATATATATATGGATACGTATAGTTGCACTCTCAAGCGTGGAGATTGTCTGGGGATGTAGTGTTGAATGTTTGTGGAACTTTGCAGCACTTATATGGTACAACTGCTCCTAATATACTAGACAACAACTTGGGTGGTTATATTAATTTTTTTTTTCTGATCAGAAACAAATGCTTTTATTAATAAAAAGCAAGGGAACAAAGATACAAAGAAGTTGGATCAGAAATCCACCAACAAACATAGTGAAATACGGCAAAAAAGGAAAACAGGATTGAAGAAAAACACTGCACTCACGACTATACATATAAATCTCATTAACAAATAAAATCCCAAGTTGATTAAAGGCGAAGGCTCAAAGAGAAGATGTGATTCATTTTTTTTTTCACCTCAGTTGAACAACACCTGAGAAAACATTTTCTTGTTTCAAGTCAAAATGACAAAGATGATCCTTGAATAATTTTGATGTTCTGATAAAAGTTTGTGAAACCCGGAATCCATTCTAGCAGAATGGATATTGATAGTTTTGATACAATTTTTTAGAAAATGCAAGATTGTTTGAAGATATTGAACAAGAAGTAAGCTTTTTCTATCTCAATTTTTGCGGCGTGAGATCCTCCAAGTGTTCAAAAATTTTGATTGAAATTGAAAGTTACATACATGACACATTTAAAATGTTTATATATCATTGGTTGATTTTAAATTTTATGTATTATTTCATTTTTCGAGTAAGAGTTTACGTACACAACTGTTACATATACTCCAAGGCCTTAGGGATAATCATCATGGTATAAATCAAGCCTGCTCAAGTTTGATTTGACCAACAAAAACAAAAACGTTACGTGCTCAAACTCAGCCCATATTTTACAAGTTGACGTCCAAATTCGGGCTAGCCATAAAAGAAAAAGTTTTACATAAAGCCCCAAAGTCATAATGGCTCAACGGTAGGTGGCAGCAAAGGTTTAAAGAAACCTTATATCACTTAATAAGATATACATGAAAATGTTAAGTTATGCATTAGGTCTCGTTTGGTTCACAGAAGAGAAATCAATTCTCTTATCTTTCCTATGAAAGTGGAAAACTAAATTTTCTGTCAAATTTCTTTTCTTGTGTTTGATAAAACATGGAAAGTAATTCGGTAAGGGTATTATTGTATAAATTTTTTGTAATAAATGCTTGGAAATCACATGGAAAAATCAATCCCATGTGTTTTGAGAGGAATGGTCTTACCCCATATTTTCCTCTTTCTCGGGAAAGTGTTTTTGGAATTTGTGTTTACTAAATAAAAGAAAGGAACGACTTTTCTTTCCTGAGTATTAAAATCTGTGAACCAAACGAGATCTAAGGGTACTTGTTAAGCATATTGTAAATGAAAATAAAACTTTATTTGTATGAATCCGTGCCTAATATAATATGAATAAAAGTTTTGTTCATATTAACATGCACACTTATGACACACAGACACATTAACATAACATATATATAAGAGTAAAGGCAAATCTTGGGGGTGGAGGGACCTAGGCTGTATCCTACCCCCCAAAAAATTTAATAGCCCAGCCCAGTCCTGTCCCGTCCCGTCTAAGCCAAGCCAGGCCCATTTTAATCTGTTGAACTGTGTTTGGTCTCTTTAGATGAAAATATAAATTTAAAACCCAGCTTCATGCGAATTATAATTTGAACTTGAAGTTTTGTTTGTACTTAACCCAACTCAAATTCATTTATTTGAGCTTAAATTTACAGAGTCATATTTGAGGTCTTTGATCCTTTATTTATTTTATTTTTTTGGATACAAAACAACTACTTTACCATACAAATCTAAAACCACCGTAATAAAATGTGTAGGTACAACTACCACATCCGCCACAGTAAGAATACACTTGATTAAAGAATTTGACGAACTCATCCAAAATTTTTTTTTTTTTATAAAGTTACTCTACAAAATGTCGGAATCAATTTTCATACATCTGGATCAATTTTCATTTGCAATGCATGACACTGCTAGCTAAACATTATTTTGTTAATACTAAAAAACTGAATCTCTTAATCTAGTGATATAAAATTACTATTAAAATAACTTGCATTGACATAATACTCTCATTATTAAATTCTCAGCGTTATTAAAATAATACTATTTGTCTAGTAACAAATACACAGTACAAATAAGAATTAATAAAAATATGGAACAACTAATTCGAACACTCCACAAAATAACCCTTGAATCAGAAAATAATACTAAAAGTTAATGCACCAAGCCGATTGTAAAATTATTCCGTTAACATTCTTCTATCATTTAGGTTAAGGTAAAAAAAAAAAAAAAAAAAAAAAAGAAACCTCGTAAGATCCTTCTTACGGAAATGCGTAAACATCGCATTGCGTGTCCTTTGACAGAATATGAGTGGGACCCAAGCAGCCAACCAGGCCATCCCATAAAAGACACGTGGAAGGTTAGATTTTAGTTTTCGAAACACGGGTGTACGATAAGAATTCACCTGTACATAAATTTCCAAAATGACCCTATTATATAAATTTGCCCCGCTTCAGCCAAAAAAAAACAGAAGATAAAATCCCACTCCCAAAGCGAACGAGAGAGAGAGAGAGAGAGAGCGAGAGTGATTCTTATTTGCCACTCTACACAAATCACTCTTTTCAGTTGCCGGAATCTCCGATTTCTCAGGTACCCCATATATTCAATCTCTTTCAATATATATGTATATGCTCTTGTGCTTTTTCTATCTTGAAAGGAAGTTCAATTATTGATTGATGAGTAACCAAAAACGAACAAAAAATAAATAAATATTGATCGATACACCCTTGTATAGTTGGAATTTGTTGCTAGCGTAGGTATATTAAGAAATTATCCGGTTTCTGAGATGAAAATTCTTGAAAGTGCTATCCAAAACTTTTTTTTTAAGGATGCGGTGACTGTATCCGGTCACAATATCTGTAGATACTGTGAGTATGAAACGGTGGATACTACGAGCCCCATTATATTGTCAGGGTTCGTATCCTTTCAAAAAAAAAAAGTTGCGGATTGCATCCCAAACATGTTCAAACTCAGGAACCGGATCCTAGTGTTCCTTTTGAAATTTAATCCTCTCAACTCAAATGATTTGAGTTTTCGTGCTATTCTGGAATTGTATCTATATATTTTTTTGATGTATTCTGTTTCAATGCATGTATGTTCATGTGCTTTTGAATGTTGAAATGAAGTTCAGTTATTGATTTAGTAAACCCTTGTATGGTCTGGATTATAATAAGAAATTTAGCAATTTGAACTTGTTTGTCTGATCTACCAAATTGAAGATGAGTTCATTGCTTATATAACCTTTTTGTCAAATAGGTATTCCCCCTTTCAACAGGCATCCCAAATTAAGATTCCAAATTATAAAAATCTATATACCATATCTGAAAAATGGTTTATTTTTTACCACCAAGTAGGCTGAAATTAGTGTTTCATGATGGAATGTGTGCATATATACACCTAAGTCCTAAGTTGATAAAACAGAGCTATTTAAGTCAGTATACGAGTCTCATGGGCATCCTTACTTTGGAATCAGGTTTTCAGGAGCAAGTTTACCCATGGTTTCGCGTAAGTTAAATAGTGACTGCTTAATTTGAGATAGAAAGATTACATTTTGTGATAAGTTGAGTACTTAATTCCTGTATGCATTTGCTAGTTCTGATGAAAATTTCATTTCAAATTTATATTGAGTGTGATAATAAAGATTTGTGTTTCCACATTTGGACAGGCAACTATAATCCAGGGTTCCTGTAAGAGCTATATTTGTTGTGTGCTATGCCGTATCTGGTACGCGAGCATTTATTTATTGGCAATATCAGCGCCGCTGCAGAGGTTCTCCAGAACGGTACTGAAGAGATCACACACATACTATCAGTACTCAGCTCAGCTTCAATCTCTTTCTTCTCAGAATGGCGTACTGGTATCTCAATCCCCACGAAAGAGATCAAAAAGATATATGTTGGGGGTGTAGAAGCGGATGAGGACGAAGGTGATGGTTCGAAAAGTTCGGTTTTGTCAAAGAAACTCTTGTACTCATTGGAGCATGCAGGCAAGGATTTGAAGCTGGTGAGGATGGCTGTGCCTTTGAGAGATATGGAAAGCGAAAATTTGCTGGATTATTTGGATGTGTGTTTGGATTTCATTGAAGAAAGTAGAAAACAGGGTTCTGTTTTGGTTCACTGTTTTGCTGGTGTATCAAGAAGGTATATCTTAAAAGCTGGTTGGTCATTTGTGTTTTGGTTGGTTGGTTATTTATTTGCAGTAGCTTGTCTGATTCTGTTTTTATGTACTCTTATGTTATTATGTTCAATTTGGAAAGGAAGGTCTAATTCTCTTGTTACAACTACATTTGGAAAGGTGGGAGAGAGGGGGGGGGGGATTGAACCCACAACCTCCCAAGTGGAAGGTGAGGGTCGATGCCATTTGACGTAAAGCTCTTGGGCCTATTGTGATGTTAATTGTTCCCTCCATCTCAAATTGATGGTCCTACTTTGACTATGGTACTTTTTGAGGAATTACTAATTTCAACCTGAACAATGGTCAAGAGTATTTTATTTTTCTGTAGTGAATATTGGTACATTGATTATGTCCTAGAAAGGAAAAGGGACTATCAATTTGAGATGTACCAAAAAAGGAAAGCCGACTATCAATTTGAGATGGAGGGCGTACTTTTTTGGCTATGCATATGATGGAGTTGTATCTGATTTAACTAGCAGCAGGGGCGGATGTAGCAAGTGATAAAGGGGAGTAATTGCCCCCCTTTCTTTTCAAAAGTTTTGTATTTTAGTGTTCAATTATCTTTACAAAACCCAGACCCAAAAAAAAAAGGATTTTCACATAACCAAAAATAGGCTTATTATTAACTATTATGCCCCCTTTAATTTTTGGAAAAATAGCAGTCTACTAATTTTTCCCCCCTTAACTAGAAAAAAATTTAGTGCTGAACTTGCCCCTTTTTTACTAAAATTTCTGACTCCCCCGACTAGCAGGTTGTGTTAGATCATGTAGAATCTGTGCAGCTATAGGTGATGTTTATGTTATGCAAGATTACTCTTACATAAATAATTCCTGAAGTCGGTCCAAATTTCACCCCATATAGGAAGGTCATTTGTTAACTAACGGTACAGGCCTCAAGATTTACTTCATAAGGTTGTTCACCCTCTTGCTGTTCCAATCTTAGTTAGCAGTCCTCTCTTTTTCATTTTAACCAAATATATACCCAAACGGATCATGGAGAAAAAAAACTATGTTCCGTCCTTCTCAAGTCCTCATATCAAAAGTTTTTCAAAATTAAAAGTATATGCTTTTGTATAAATTCATCCCTGTCTAGTACATAATCGGGTTGGGAGGTAGTTCCATGCCAACCTCTGGTAGCTATGCTGCTTGTTTGTTGAATTTGTGTTACCTGCATGTGAGGCATTTAAAATAGTTCTAATTTTTAGACCTAGGATGCATTCTGTCATCATGCTTTTGTTTTCAGTGGTTCAGTCCTATATTTAAATTAGCTAATGTTTTGTTGCAAATCTTCTTTGGTCAATTTTCCTATGCTCCCTCAATCTTTAGAACTTTGCACTTTTTCATTGTCACTCCATTCTGCTAATTAACATCCAAAACTGTCCAGATAAGGCATCCATTGTAATATTTATCAGTTCTCTACTTTGTGAAGCCCTAAGGGTTTACACCCTCCTTTGCATGTGTTCGTTGCAGTGCGGCCATCATTACCGCATACCTGATGAGGACAGAAAAACTATCTCAAGAAGGTTTGAACAAATTTATTATTTTTTGGAGTTCTGTCGTGGGCTTCTATTTAAATATGTTGAAAATCTGGATCTACCTTTGTGCCTTTGTGATATGCTTTAATACTCTAAGTTCAGCCCTCATTTGTAATTTCTGCTTGACTGTTTCCTTCTCTTTCTCATCTTGCCTACGCATTCGTGCAGATGCACTTGAATCTCTAAGGCAAAGCTGTGAATCTGTTTGCCCCAATGATGGTTTTCTGGATCAGGTGATAAAAGAGAACATTATTTCAACTAAGAAAATGCTAGACCTACTAAAAACGTGAACAAAAAGTTGAACACATTGGATGAACAGTGGGTCCCACGTGTATGTCATGGGACCCATTTGTGGTCTTCCTTCATTCATCAAGTGACAAGTCATTTTGTTTACACTTTTTGTGCACATTTTTAGTGACTCTAGCATTACTTTTTCAAGTTTCAACTTTCAACTAATAGTTACAACGCTGCATTGCAAAGTGATTCTAGGTGTTAGTTCCATTTTCTTCTTAGGAGGATTCTGAACACCTTTCTTCGTTCAAATGCAGTTAAAAATGTTTGAAGAAATGGGTTTCAAGGTTGATCATGCTAGCCCCATATACAAAAGCTTCCGTTTGAAAGTATTAGGTTGGATTTCTTACCTGTTGATAGTTATTTCTATTAATAAAATTATTTTTCTTTTTCAGAGATTTATTTGCTTGTGTTGGGTATTTTTAATTTGTGTTTTATCTCCCCTCTTGAGATTTCATTAATTTGTATTTCTTCCAGTGAAAATATATGTATTGAGTCACAATGGCATAGTGCACAAAAAGTTTATCTAGGCAGAACAATGGGATTTTTAGGCTAGCAGCAAGCACTATATTATCTCGAGTTGATACGGTATCATTGATACCCATGATATATACATATAGCTACATGCTTTTTTCTTAGTTCGAAAATAGGTTTTTGTAATGCTGGGAGTGGTAAATTGGCAAGGATGAGAAAAGAACAAAGTGATGCTAAGTCATCTAATGGTGTTGACTTTGTGTAGAAGATAATAGAGAGCTATAATTTTTTAATAGAGTTGATGTTTGTAATCTGTCTATTGGGAGAGTTGGTTGGTCTGGATATTGGATTTCTAATTTTCTTTCTAGATTTTTATGTAATGTTAGTGGACATCTTGTCCTTCCTCAACTTGTACTTATTTTTGATTAGTAAGAATATTTTGAATATTATAAAAAAAAAATGTAAGAGGATAATGGAGAGTGAGAGAGACGAAATATCTGATTTTGACGGCAGCTTCTCTTTGCTTATTCCAATGCACTTTGAGTGACATATGTAGAAACTACTGAGAACCAACTCACAATATATGAAAAAAGCAGAGAGGAAAAAGAAAATTCTATTTCAAGGTTGGTTTTTGGTGGCTGGCCTGTAGATGGGCTAAAAGGGAATAATTTCTCACACTTATGGTGTTTCTCTCTGTCTTGATTTAGGTTTCTACCTGTTGAATTACAAATTGTATGTACGCTGGCCTCCCCCATTTCTCTCCAAAGAGCACGTGTCTTAACCAATTTGCCAAACGTCGTATTAATGTGCTTTATCAAGAGTTAATAATAATATTGCTCAGGCATCGAGTGTCCATGAGTTCTTTTTTTTTTTTAGCCAGTCTGAAATTCAATTGGGTTCCTTTATTGATCACTTCCAATTTATTGCTGAATCATCATTCACTTGTATTTGAAATGGATATTTATGATTATCCAACTTTCGCTTGTTTGTCTATATAAAACCGTGTCTTTCAAAATCATCTTAAAAATATATATTATCTGAACAGTTTCTTATTGCTATGCGTTGGAGTACCTTTTTTACCAGGTTTAGATTTGCATTTGCGTTGGATTAACAGTGTCCAAGCTATATATATATATCAATCAATTTTTTTTTAATTGAAGCATATTCTAGGGTGTTGAGAATGTCTCCTATGTGCGTGTATATATATATATTTAAAGCTCTAGTCGAAGCACTAGGTGAAATTTTATTAGGAAATGGTAATAGTGGGCTGCACAAATGAAGGTAACGCTTCCCTTTCAATTGTCCTTTAGGAGGATTTGAAATTGCCCCGGATGGGCTTTAAACCTGCCCCTGAGGGGGTTCAAGCTTGCTTCTCCGCCGTTGTCAAGTCCTCTTTGAGGACTTGCTTTCACTTATGATCCGCCACAGCTCTTGTGGAATTCTACATTGGTACTTATGCGGTGAAATTTGCCTCCTCAGTTTCGAACTAGCAACCCCTTGCTTACGAGAGGGGTGCACTTACCATGGAGCTAGAAGCTCATATTGTATATTTAATTAGCATTCATTGTTATTATATGGACAAAATTAGAACTAATGTAATTACTTCAGACATTCATCAGGGTAGCTAATCCACTTCACTAAATCAATTAGGTACTGCATGATTTTCATTCTTTTTTCTTTCCCTCCACTCCCCTCTGTTTTGTGGAGTCACTATCTGCTAAGGCCTTCTATAACACTAGGCGATGTCTATTGTAAAGAAAGATACTATCCTCAAGGAGACTACAATCCCCTTAGCTGAAGGTTTAGAAACATTCAGATCAGATTTATTATTTATCATCTAATAGCTTAGCATTTCGCCATTCCCAATTGAAGATTGTGGGTATAATCAAGTTATAGACAATTTCCTTGGGCATATGCTTCCTATACGTAAGTTTTCCGCTTTTCTATTCTCATAATTGGCTTATTTTGTACTTAAAGTTTCTTACTTTTATCTTAGCAAGCAAGACATTATATACAGGGGCGGATGGAGGACATTGGGGTGGGGGTGGGGGTGGGGGGGGGGTTAGCTTTTTGAAAATTTGAGTGGTAATACTATTATTTTGTTTTGTATAAACATGCTACGCCTTATTGAGCCCCTTCAAGTTCTTCCCTCTAAGTAAAATTTGTAACCTTTGGGGCTTAAATATATAAATACAATCTCTAATCTTGCATACAATTGCGGTCTTCCTCGGTTAGCTTATTTTGAGCTTGTTTTTATGTTAATGACCTTTACGTCAAACAAAATTTTGTCTTGTGTTTTGGGCCATCCAAATTCAGAAAATATGGATGCAGCACTGGTTATATACTTATATACAATGTGCTGTCTTTCATTTCTTGTGTAATCTGTAGTAGTAAGTTTGATTTTCAAGGCTCTGCATTTAGTAATAAATCAATGTCTCAAATTAGGATTCATTGTTGAGAGTCAAACATATTTATAATATTACGAAGTCTCATAATTACCCATAATCTGAAAGGAACATGAGGAGAGTAACTGATAGAAATTATACATCTGCTTAATTGTTAGCCATTAGCACAAAAGGTTAACATTATATTCTGAATTGTTCTGACATTTACATTAGAATTAGAATCAACATTATATTCTTATTATAAAATGGTTTTTGTCCCCTATGATTATAGGTGATTCTTATCATCGGGGAGATGTAATTGACTCTTCAAAATTTGCCGCTGATCCCGGCTTGCCGAAAGAAGAATCCCCCTCTGAGGTTGAAGCATCTAATAAGATGGATAAAGCAAAAGCATTCCGCTGCAAAAAATGCCGGAGAGTTGTTGCTTTGCAGGAGAACGTTGTGGATCATGTTCCAGGAGAGGGGGAGTCATCCTTTGAGTGGCACAAAAGAAGTAGTGGCAACCCTTTTAACAAATACGACGAGATTGACTGTTCATCTATCTTTGTTGAGCCTCTACGTTGGATGACAACAGGTACCAAAAACATTACAATGTTCCTCTATTGACTGGTCTATCATCGACTAGTAGCCATGACAAGAAGTCGGGTTTGGCCAAAAACCCGAACCCGGACCGCCTAACAATATATCTCGACCAACCTGAGGCGGTTTTACTTTGAAACAATTGAACCCACCATAATTAGGGTTGGTCGGGTTAAAAACCTGCCAGGTCAGGCCATTTTGATAGGCCCATCTGTCATGAGCAAAATGGTGATGTATATAGTTTAGCTTCACAAGTCATCATCTGCATTTCCTTTTTTCACATTACTAAGCGTATTTGTCCTTTTGTTATAATTCTAGCTATGGTCTGCAGTTATGGCATCTGAATTAAGAGTCTGTTTGGTTTGGGGTTAAATATTTCTCATTATCTAGGTAAAAAATTAATACATGATGAGTATTCTTACCTATTTCGGGATTTTTTTTGTTGCTCGTATAAAATTATGAACTAATGAACATGCGTTATAATGTAATTCCCAAAAGAAAATAATGAAAAAGTATCAAGTTGAATGGTAGAAGTGTATTTCACATTTTCACCATTTCATTTTTCACCTATGTGGAGTGGAAACTATTTAACCCCGAACCAAACAGGCCCTAATTTATTTATTTCAAGTCACATGAAGACTACTTATTCCTTAGATTTCCTAAGTTTTCCTATTTATTAACTATACGACTCTTGGTGGGACAAAAAATGGGACTTTGCATGATGTGACTTCTGCTTATTAGTTAGCGTGTGCAGTTCAGTTTTGAGTATGCTTTCTTTCCATTATTCAACCAATGCAACGATGCAACATTATCTAAGTCCCATATTTAGTTCCACCAAGAGTCTCTGTGTTCCTCTTTTCCGTCCCTGCCTCAACAAGGTCGTTCCATTTTTTGGTATATACATGTATAAATTCTTAAAATGAAAAATAAGTTGTAATTTTGGCTATCGATTATGTTAAGACTAATATTTTCTTAAAAAATATCAGAGTTAAAGCGAGACTCTTTTATTAGGAGAGGGATTAAATTTGTATGCAGACTGCAGATGTTAGAAGTTAACTAAAGTTTTTAATGTACTGGTTCTGTATACTTTTGTGAGGCAGTTGAAGAAGGGGCACTGCAGGGGAAGCTGTTATGCGCCAACTGTGAAGCAAGACTGGGTAATTTCAACTGGTCCGGCATTCAATGCAGCTGTGGGAGCTGGATTACACCAGCGTTTCAGATCAATAAAAGCCGAGTTGACATCAGCACTGTCTAGCCTTGATCCTCCGGCAATAATCTTTGATACTGTGGGACCCATATCATAAACATTTGGAAACACTAGAACCCCACCCCCACTCCCCCACACACAAACGCACACACAATCCCCCCAATATAATTTAAGTTTTATGCTGAAACTGGATGGATATTCTGAAATTAATATTTTTGTGTTGCTGGTTTACAGCAAAATGGGACTGATTATTACTTTGATGATGATTCAAATCCAGTTGCTTTGTACCGGCTAGTATGCCTTATTATTATTATTTTTTTATTTGGGCTTCATTTGTATGTTACGTAATGGTTGACAATATTATTAAAGCAATTATTGTTATTACCAGGGCAATGTATAATATTAAAAATATATAGTATAACTTTTTGATGTAGTATTTTACTAGGCAAAGACATAATTGATTTGGCATTTGAGTACCCTACTTAATTTACTTCCGAATCACATGTAGTAGTACCTGATATGCGCGAGAACAAGTCTTAGTAGTTTTAAAAACTCCTTAATTTTTGAAAAAAACTGAGCATTGTGCAATGTAATTCACTTTATGTTATTACCAGTTTGTGTATATCCCGTTTAAGTCAGTGCAGATGACTTTACCGTTTAGTTGTATTTCTACCCCTTTTTTGGGGTAGAAAACTGTATAAATACCAGATATTTTGTATGAACTTATTAATCTTGGTATTTCTAGTTGCCCCTGTTCCAAATGGCCATTGTTGCAAGTGAAGCACGTCTTACATTAACATTGGTAACTTTTGACTTATACGTGGAATAAGAACCTAAATAATAATACAATGACTAATTATTGGCATGGAAACTCGGGTTGTTACCTACAGTATTAGAAGGGACCCATGACTACCATCATGTAGATTTATTGTTATTGTGTGATTTGTTTGCCAGAATTATTTATTGTGATCTTACCTTGACAAGCCAAATTGTAGGTTGGTCGTTTGAGTGAGAATTCACGATTACTTGCAGGTGTTTTACTATTTTGAATGAGAACCTGAGTCTTCTTTAAATCTACTTTTGCTCACATGTCCCTTAAATGAATTTGAAACTGTCCTTAATTTAAACATGTCACTGATGAGGTTCGAGCTTGTATCTTGGTCTTCTATAATTTGAACATGTTACTTATAGTTCTCTACCTCAATTTCAATCCTAAGCCTCCTACTTGAGGGTGCGCTTGCCGAGGAGTTAGAAGCTCATGTGCAAAATTTATGTCGTCGTAACAACCACAAGGCCATTGGCACTCTTACTCCATTGTTACTTGCTCTGTCTCAATTTGATGCTATCACTTAGAAAATTAGATTTATCTTTAGCAACAAGTCTCTCACTTTCCTTGAGGAGATGTCTCAATGGGACATAATCAATTTGAGATGGAAAAAGTATTACCTTGAAAATTATATTTTTATTTAGTAGATTGTGCATGTTTTGAGATAGGCTCATTGTTTAAAGGTATTGTTGGGGAGAATGAGAGGAGGCTGCTATTGACACACCGTTTGACTCTCTAACATTCTCTCTCTCTAACACTTCATTTAATTTTAAGTTTCATTAATATTAATCTAAAAACATTCTCCACTCTCTCTCTCCCTCTCTCTCTCTCTATATATATATATATATATATAATTCAAATAAATAAATTAAATCACTCCACTCCACTCACCTCACCTCACCTCACCTCACAAATTTCATCTTTAATCTTTTTCTTGTAACTTCTTTTTTCCACAAATGGACCGATCATTCACGGCTCAGTCAGATGCAATACTACTATTGGATCTTATGTTTAAAACCACGTGTAGCATGGTCTCACTCATTCCAGTGTGTGTGAGTGAGAGAGAAAGAGAGAGAGAGAGAGAGAGATAATTATGGAGGTTCACTCATTTCTGCCATGGATGAAGGTTCACTCATTTCTGCCATGGATGAAGGTTCACTCTGTTTCTAAGAATCAAGTGGTGTTTATGTAAAATCTATGGTCACGTCATAATCAACTGTACTGTTTGTCCTTTTTTTTTTTCACAAAATCACCTAAACTTATTTACAGCTAAATATATACCTCATAGAACTACGGATTTTAAGTATAATTTTCAAAATTCTCAATGCGATGGAGATAAATTAAAGTAGAAAGTAGAAAATTGAGGATACGCCAGGTCCATGGTATTGATTCCACAGAAAAAATCAGAAAATTAGATTAAACGATTTTTTTTTAATAGATTAAACGAAGTTGTACTATTGATTTTACGAAAAATTATGCAGTTAAATATCACTAAAGCAAGAAATATAAAATATTTGAGCTTTTATTTTTTTAAAAAAATGTTATCAAACATCTTGAATCCTTGTTTACCAAAAAAAAAGGGACCCAAATTCATGTAAAAAATTTCATAAAGTTAACAAGTTCTTTTATTTTACGTAATCCAATAAAATGCACATGAGAGGTATAAACAAAAGACCAAGAAATTGCATGTTAAGAGACAGGCAAAGAACAACTTAAATTTGTATTTCCTAGGTTCATTTGCTAATTAAAAATCTAATGCCAGCCGTCTTGGATGGATTTTGTCTCCTGTTCTATTATCCTCAATCAATGGGATTGGTTTAACGTGTACATTTATATTTTTTATTCAACTAATTTTTGTGTACAGTGCGTTATACATTATTTTAATACTTGAACAAAAATTATTAAGTCTATTAATAAATTTGTAAATACTTAATAATTAGTATGGAGTGTAAAATAAAAATAATATCAAATAAATAAAAACATAGTATTAAGTGTAAAATTCAATTAATAATTAATTATAAGAAAATCATAAAATCTGTCTACTATAAAAAAATGTTGTAAATATGTGGCTGAATTGTTTTACTACATAGGTGGCCAAGAAGACTCTTGATTAGAATATATTTTTAACACTCAAATGAATAATAGATTATATAACAGAGAAAATATTAAAATGGTAAAAAAATAAAATTAAAGTCCACTCACACTTGATGATATATATAACATATTAACATGAATGTACGTTTTACCGAGTTACAGCTAAAAAAAATCATTTTTTTGTTTTAAACATTAAATATAATTAAAACAAACTTGTAAGAAATATATAAATTAATATAAACTTTATAAAGGGCTGATTTTTACCAAAAATCCATGAAAATATTTTTTTGAATGAAGGGCCTAATTGGTAAGAGTTTAATATATATATTTTGTTTTATATTTTAATGAATGTATTTGAATAAATTTAAATATCTTTAATTAATAAAAACATGTTATGTTTACCTAAATTACCCCTTTTTATGAAATTTTCACAAAAAAATATGGACTGCAAAGTTCAATTGCAATAAAATATGAACTAATTCATGATAAAAGATTTGAACTGCACTTTGTTAGCAGTGACTGCATTGAACTTTGCAAAGTTACATTGCGTGAAATATGGATGCAAAGTTCATATTGCATGAAATAAGACTGCAAAGTTCATATTGCAGTCCATATTTTAATGCATATTGATATTTTTTTAGTTTATTTTAAGGGTTGGATGTCATTTTATAATGAAAAAAAAAGACACATGTCATATATCAATAAAATAAAAATAGGCCATTTATTTAAAAAAAATTATTCCTTGGCCTTAGTGTGAAAATCTTTCTCTAAAAAATTTAATATAAATTTATAATGTGAAAAGCAATTAAGAGTTTAATATATATATCTCTGTGTTGAACATTGGAACAAAATTCTAATTCATGATAAAAGATTTGTGTTTGTTAGCAGTGAATTTAAAGTTAGCGAAAAATTGATTAACACTAACTAATTTGTTAATTACAAGTAATAATAATGCGACAAAAAATTTACATATATTGAACAGCTATTAGAGAAATAGATGTACAAAATAATAAGAAGTTATATTCAAAGATCCTTTTCAAATCTTCATATCTTAAAAACATTGAATAAGAGACAAATCTTTGAAAATAAATAAATTTACATGCATTAATTTCTCAAATGTTAAGAGATTTTTTTTTTGACAAATTCAATCATTTCAGTTGATTTTATGTGTCAAAGTGCTCTCTCTCTCGCTCTCTCTCAATCTGTGTCAAAGCTTTTGTTTCGCAACACTTTGTTCTCTATGGCTGAGGCAGTTGTTTCTGCCATTTCGGAAAATGTGGCGAAGCCTTTGGTGGCTTCAATTGGACGTCAATTCAAATATTTGTTTTGTTACAGTAACATCATCGACAATCTTTCTCAAAGATGAATTCAATGAACTTCAACTTAATTATGAGAGATGGGGAGCAAATGTGTGTGGAAGAGGCAAGAAACAATGAACAGGCAATTAATCCATTAGTTGGGGACTGGCTGAGCGAAGTGAAAGAGATCGATTAGCATGCGCGTTCGGATGGGTGGTGTCCAAATCTAAAGTCTAGTTACTTGCTCGCCTGGCGAGCAACCAAGAAGACTAAGGAAGTTGATGAGCTTAAAGGGAAAGGTAAACACAACAATCTCCACCCTGACTAGTTATATATCGCAAGCCAATCTCAATCAACGCAACTCCAACCTGGGATTATTTGTGGCATTTTTTTTCTACCAAAAACCGCAAGAATTATCTTACTGATAAACAAAAGTAGCAGTACAAACTTTCTTATGGTACTGAAATCAATATAAATGAACAGAAAAATGTCGATTCCCCTATAATTCTTCGTCATAACATAAGAAGATTGAGATTGAATATAGGGAAGAAAGAATCAGTGAAGAGTTGAGTTGGCCGTTTTCCTACATGTGGTTAGAGCTTTGCAAACCTAAATATTTTTCTTGGAAAGTTGTTTTATTAATTTATTAAAAACCTTTTCTTTTTCTTCTTATATACATATATAAACAAATAAAATTTTAGTGTGTCCCTCTTAATTTTTGGGCCTTAGGTGGTCATCCTACCAGCCCTCCCCCAGGGCCAGCTTTTAGTTCAGCAACTCAAACCAACCATGCGGATCGATCCAGAATCGAGCCACTTATGACCAGTGAGGAGCCAAACACAACAATATATATCCACCTTGACTAGTCATCTCAAGCCAATCTCGATCACTGCAACTCCAAGCTGGGATTATTGGTGGCATTTTTTTCCCAAAAACCGAGAGAATTATATTACTGTAAACAAAAGTAGCAGTACAAACTTTCCCCATCCATTAGGCGTGGCTTTTTTTTATACAAACATAGTTTTGCCACAACCTAAGGAAAAGGAAACATCGCGGGAACCAAAAACATAGTATATATACATGTTTTTCTTCCTACGTTAGCTAGCTGGTATGTTACTCCATTGCAGTCATGCACGGTAACAAAAACTAATCCACACCCTCTCAAAGCTTCTCAGCAGCTCACTAGCTGATATCCTCGAGAAATGTCGAATGTGTTGAGCTCAGTGGCGTAGCCAGAAAATTTAGTTAGTGGGGTCATACATTAATTTATCACCAGTCTCACATCAACTATAGTACTTAAATTAGCAGTTGAAAAAATGAGGAATGAGCAATGCTACTCGGTCCAAAAAAGCATAACTTAACAACAAATGTAAATGCATCTCTATCACTCAAAATGCATTTAAGACACAATTTTTAGGACACGTTTAGGGTTTACCCGCATTTCTCATAGAAAATATATTTTTTCTACATACCTTTTTTTTGGATTTACAATTTGACCCCACTATTTACTAATTTTTCTAAATTTAAGTAGTGTCAATTACACGTTCCAATTCAAATATGTTAAAAATATACTATATTTATATATAAATTTTTAAAAACAAGTGGGGTCACTAGACCCCACAAAGGTGTAAGTGGCCACGCCCCTGGTTGAGCTCTCCACTTGCTTCATGTGTATGGCATTAAAAATCAGAAGAGAATCAATATCAAGCTTCAATCTCTTATACCAAGTTTCTTTAATAAACCCAAACCCTCTCGAATTGCCCATAATTCTCTGCTGTATTATTGGTAGTGTTTCCAATATAAGCAGCTAGGCCTCCAGGGGTAGCTCCCCTTCCCAGATTCCATTTGATACATTTATAGAAGATGGGAATTGAAGGTTTGTAGCAATTCCCCTCCATGCCCAAGATCCTTTTCTATTGAAATTTGCATTAAGAATCGAATAGTTTTAGTAATATTTATTCTTAATTACTTGAGACCAAAGTCTATTTAATTTCTTGTGTTAGGATGGTCCAAGCTAACTTTAAACATATAGGATTCGTTAAGGATTGATCCATTTAGGATCGGCATCTTGAGTTGTTGTTACTCCCTCTTTCTTCAATTAAAACAAATTTAGACTTCACGTTGACTTTTACACATTTTTGAAGATATATATTAGTTTGGTTATAAAAAAATGGCGATATTATTGCGAAAGCAATGTACAACTTTAGAAGCATATAATACAATTTTTTAAAGTACTACTACGCTTTAACAAAGATAATACGCTTTGGCAATATGGCTATCCTAAAAAAAAAGTTATATTAATTTTAACGTAAATCAATGTTATAACAAGAGAAGTGGTGGATAAATAGGAAGGACCACCTTGAAAACTCTTTTGACCAATGAATATTTTTTTTTTTTTTTTTTTTTTTTTAAGAAAGCGTACCCCAATCTATGGTCGAAGATTGCATGAGTGACACAGCGGAGTGATTATTATCTAGTATATTGCATGTGTTGACGGTCTTCCAACCCTTCCCTCTTTTGTTCTTAAGTTTCTTCTCATTTTGAGAGGCTGTGAGAAGAGAATATATATAGCGAGAGTTGGGGACCATTGCCTCAAATATATATATATATATATAAGTTTATTTGAAACTTTCACAAATTATATTTCTGCCCCTTATAGTAATAAAATTAACATAACAGCATCTACACATTAATTCCATGGCAAAACATACCCTTTTAAGCCTATTTAAGCTTTAATTAGATCACTTGACTTTGGGCTTATAACATGATAACACACATTAATAATATACATGTGTGGTTCCAAATTGTATTAATATAAAATTAATCCAAACTCAGCTTCAAAGATTCAAAGCTTGATGTGTTGCCTAGTAGGATAGGCCAACTCGGTAACGTCAAATTGTTGTATTTAAGGTTTAAACAAAACCAGCACACCATAATTCCCTTTGATGTCTTGTCCGGGTTGAAGAAACTAGAAGAACTGTACATAGAAAAATATTTTTTCCATGCCCATGTTGAAGATGACAAAGAAGGAAACGGTGGTAGCATTTCAGCTGAACTTATGGCCGCGCCTGAATACTTTACAGATTCCATTATCTGACCTTGAGGTTATGCAAAAGTTAAAGAGCTTTCCTTCTGAGAATTTGATAAGATTTGATTTTAACATGAAGAATTATCTACCTGACGGAGATCAATTGTTAAATCGAGTGCACCTCAACAAAATAAATGTGTCCACCGTTTTAGAGACAAACATCAGCGAGTTGTTGAGGAGAAGTGCAGAGCTAACTCTGCGTGAAGCTGTGAACTTGAAAAATCTTTTCGAGAATATTATTGGCACGCAAAACAACAGCAACGCTTGCTGTGTACAAACTTTGTTCAACCATCAGGCACGTTGCGTACATATGGTTTCTTTAAAGAAAAAAAAATAATAGAAACTTGAATCTTTTTGACTAATTTTGACTTGTATTCTTTAGTAGCCTTAGATTTTTTTTTTGGTCACTGAATGATTAAGATTCTGTCGGTTCAAGTAAACATCTAGCTAGAAACGTACATAATGAAGCCTAAATTTTCAATCGTTAGTATGATAACTAAGTCTAACAATAATTCAAATGCTTATACCTCCGTAAAATTATGACCATTAACAAGTTCCTGAATCAAAATCATAGTACTTTTTTAAAGGCGCATATACTTTACTCCTAGTATTCTGTCAAAACCCAAAAAATTAAATCTTTCATTACACTTACTAGCTTTATTCTAGATTAAATTTTTTGATGAAAATATCTGGATGAGATCTAATACTCATCATGCCGTTAAATTTCATTTTGAAGAAAAGGAAATATGCATTTACCCCAAAATAAACTGTCTTTTTTGGTTAAACAAAAGGCATCCTATATTGTATGCGCCAGTGCAATTTTATGATAATCTTCTTAGTCAAAATTCTAGTATCATTGGATCAATACCAAAGGGTTTTTTGGCAAGTTATAATACCTAACATGGAGCGGCCGGAAGTCTGGCGTTTGAATAAACTTTTCAATGTTGCTGCATCTGATGAGATAGTCATTACAAAATCTCCAAGATCTTGGAGTATCGTATTGTGATTCAATTGAAGTGGTGTTCGACTTTAAGGGGCTAAAGTATCAGCAGAAGAAATATTGCTAGGCCAATTAAAATCAATCAGCATTGACTATCTACCTGTGGTGGCACATATTTGGAGGATGGTCCCCAAAGGAATTCACGCATTTCAAAACTTTAGATTTTGAAAGTTATATGGTGCGAAAACTTGGGGTATCTACTCTCGCTTTCTACGGCCAAAGTGCTGGTGAATTTACAAGACTTGGTAGTTGCAAATAGTCACGCATTGGAGCATATAATAATGACTACGGATGAAGAAGAGGAAGACGACAGATACCATTGTGTTCCCTCAACTGCGGCGTATAGAGCTTAAAGATCTTGGCAATCTCAACGCATTCATGATCACTAGAAAAGTCAATGGTTTCGAATTCCCATTATTGGAAACCTTGGTACACACATTAATATTTTCTGTTCCGGAGTAGTAAGCGTGGGGATAGATCACGGGGAGATAATATTTACACAAAGTTATCCTCTTATTTGAGGAAAATTGGAATTGGAGAGTATTTTTCGCAAACATTTCTTCATATATGCGAAAAATGACATCCCACATCAAAGCAATTGTCCTTCAATTTTTCCGCCAATTCCCCCCCCCCAAATTAAGGAAAAATAGTATACGGACATAATGGGAAGATGCTCTATCACTCTAACTTGCAGAAGTCTTTAAAAATGACCAAGCTAATGACCCGTTGGTGTAACACACACAAACCTCCCCCAAAACCAGCTCCCATGGTTAGGAATTGGCAGGTTGGATATGACACCACGTATGTGATGTTATTATTTTGCCCTTTGTTTTCTATTTTTTTGTAAGATTAAGCACATAGTTTAAAGTTTGAACAAACTAAGTTCGAACTCAAAATCTTTTAGTTCTTAAAAATTTCAACCATTCATTCAACAACAATTTTAAGTTTAAAATTGAGCGTGCATATAAATAACGCTAAACACACGTTGCTGTGTTGCATGTCTAATAATAAGAGAAAGAAGTATGCAAATATTATTAATTTTTTAATTTAAAATATAATTAATACAAAGATTGAGTGTAAGTAAACAATTAGCAAAAACATGTTTAATAACCTTTAGAAAAAGTGAGCAATCAATTACTATAAACTGTACTAGGTTAAAGTATAATTATCTCAAAGATGGAGAAAAGGTAAGGAATTATACAATTTTAAACCTACTAGAATGCTTTATGCGGCCATAAGATGCCCGTCAGATTTCTCCTATCTCACGGACCGTGACATTAAGATAGACATTTTCCTTTGGCTCCGTTTATTTGTTAAGAAAGTTAATTAAGAAAGTTATCTCCCATAAAAATTAAGTAATGTAAAGCAGTAAAGTGAAAGAAAAAATAACACAGTACATAACATCCAAATAAATAAAATTGGGATAAAATAAAAGTGAGTAGCAATTCAATTCGACTATGTTGTTTTCGTGTAATTTTGAGATAAAATTCAATAAATAATCACGTAATTTATGTAATTTAAGAGTATTGTTTTGAGATAAGTCTCGTAAATTTTTGAAATCCTCTAAATTACATGATTTCAAAATTTAGTCAAAATGTTGAGATTTTGGGAATTCCGTGTTGAATTATAAAATTTGAATTTGAATCTCCTTTTAATCTAATCTCTCTGTTACTATTGATCACTAAGGTTTTCTCTCTCCAATTAAAACACGTAAATGGATAAGAATAACACTAAAATTCATTATTATATTTTGATAATTTATAAAATACTTAAGAAATTTTCTAATTTTTTTAAAAGAACACCTAAATTATTAAATCATGAGATTTCAAAATCTTCTGACACGTGATTTCAAAATTTAGTGGAAAAAACACAACCTTGGATATTTCTCCCATATTTCAAATTATGAATGAAACCAAATCAAGCGCGTGCAATCAGTGGCGGACCCAGGAATTTAACCAACTGGAGGCAAAATTTAAAACAAACAAAAATATATTTAAAGAACATCAATCACCAAGAACAACGAATTTAACCAAAAATATAATCGCATTAATAGTAATACTTTACAACTAAAAGTCTTAAAACGCTTAATGTCTACAAATTATAATAAAATGCTACGGGATTTCATATTTTGAAAGTATTGTAGCACCAAAATACCTAATATAACTAATATTTTAAATTAGGGGTTTAATTATTTAAACCTAAATCACCAAATATTCAACAATAAATCAATACTTCAAGCAATACACTTAATATTATACAATTAATTAAAAAATACAACTCATATTATGTAACTAATCAAAAAATTAATTTATACCTAAAATTAAAAAGTAGATCTAAAAAAATAAATACCTTAAAAAGTGTAGAGTGGGAGATATGACCGGAGGATGAGTGGTCTAAGTGATGCTCGTGCAGCCAATGAAAATGAGAGGATGAAAATTTGGCTTCTTACGGAGAGAGAGAAAGGATGTCGGCAAAAAGAAAAAAAAAGAGAGAAGGAAGAAAGGAACAAAAATAAAATAACAAAAAGAAATAAAGGAACAAAAATAAAAAGAAAGGATTTCTCAACAATGGCCGGTGGGTAGAGTTCGATAAACTTTTGTTTTTTACACTTAGGTACCTTCAAGTATAAATTTATACATATAAGTTCCTATATTTTTTTTTTAAAAAAATACCTCATATCTAGTAAAAAAATTCGAAATCTAACTGGGAGCGATTACTCCCACTTGCCCCTACACAAGGACGCCCTTGCGTGCAATCCTTTTCTTTCCTTCTATTTTTTTCCCTCATTCTCCCTAGCTCTCGACCATCTCTCTCCAATTACTTTTAACATTTTAATTAGAATTACAATGGATGATTTTAAATCTATCCAAGCAATTTTTAAGTTAATCTTCCCTACAAATAGGAGACTTGTTCTTTCTATATCATATTTACCTTTATAAGTCTATCCACTTAAAACTTATAATTAATGAAATTAAAAAAAAAATACATTTTTTCAAAAAGATCCTCATCTTCTCTATTTGATCAAACCTTTATTCAACCGATACATCCCTTAACTAATTATATATATAGAGTTTATCGATAATCGTGAAGCATCAACCTTAAGAAATTAAACGACTAATATTTATTTGATAGTTTATTGGATTTTTTTTTGATAAGGGATGTCTAAGTCTTTCCATTTTAACTACAAATAACAAAACCCCTCTCCATCCCTACTCAATTTAGGATTTGAACGTAGGACCTTCCAGTATTCGGGTGAGAGTCTTACCACTAGTTAATTAGAATTTATGTAAAGTATTTAGTATATAAATATGTATTATACTATAATAATCTCCTTTTTGTAACTTATACGATAATAATCTCACCGTTTGCATATAAAGTAGTTTCTCTCCCTCATTTATAAAAAGTAAATCTTAATATGTTTAAAATTTGATCTTTTAACTATTTTATGCTTCTTGATGCTTACATCTGTTTTCAAAGCAATTAACTCAGATACAAATTGGAGAGGTTAATGTCCAATTATATTAACGTCATTGAATAATTAGTTGATTGTTTTTAACAATCCTTTGAATTAGTCCTTGCTGTTACGTAATTCTTTATGATATATAAACCTCATTGAATTAATTGATTGTTTTTTTCTTCCTCTTGACTTTTTTTTATGCCAGACCATTCACGAATGACAATGTACCCCTTGCTTTGATTTATTTCTCCCTCTCTTTAATTAACGTCAACAATTTTTTATAAGGTTATTCATATTCATGAGCATGCATAGATCTAGTCTTATATTTTGAAGTTAATTTTAAACTCAGTTTCATGATTAAATAGCAAAAATTAGAATTAATTTATTTTTTTTTCCTAGTACAAAAGATTAATTTTAGTAAAGAAGAGGAGGATCGATGTTTTTGGAAAATCATATATTCTTAATAAAACGTTAAAAAATTAAATATAATAGTTTTTGCAAGTTTATCCCATCAAGTGGATAAAAAAAATGAGAAAACGTGGATTAATTTACATGTGGACAAACTTATAAATTAGGTGGATAGAAACAAAATCATCCAATTACAATATATATACACATAAAATTAATTTTTAAACAGAAGTTGTTTGAAAATTTTAGTGGTAACATAAAATTAATAATATTTACTGATATAACTAATTATTTATTAAGATAGAAAAAAAAACTATTATTGGAAGTTAATTTTACCCTATGAATATATTGTTAAAAAAAATATCATATAACTTACAAACAAATGATATAAATATTTCAAATATAATTGATATAGTTTAATTATAAGTAATTTTTAAATTAATAATTCCAAAATAATTACAAGTGTAAATTGTATTTTATACATAATTATCTAAGATTTTTTCATTACTTTTCTCAAATTGCAGAAAATTAAAGTTCTTTTACTTTTCCCGTCGTCCTCGCGTACTGTGTGATATATTCCAGGAAATTTCATTTGAAGAAAAATATAAATATTTTTTTACTTTTAAATTTTATTACCTTTTCTTATTGGAGCATTAAATGAATTATATATTTTATAAAAATATAAGTAATTTAATACATTCTGTAGAAATAAATAATAAAATTTATAAGTTAATATAGCATAAAAGAGTTTTTTGTATGAATAGGTTTCTTTTTGAACTTAATTTGGTAAATAGGGTTGTTTTAATCTTATTTAGTCAAATAGGGTAGTTTTGACTTGGGGACCACGTGGACCACTTGTTGGACCACTTGTCTTATATGAGGGGACCACTTGTAATTACAAGTTCTTACCCCGAACTATCTTAGATTAATCTATTCTAACCTTATTATTTTAAAATAAGGAATCTAGTCCGACCACCAGTCTGTTTCGTCTAAACCGGGTGAATTTCTGTCTGTATAAAAATTATCGGACGGGTCTTCTGATGGTGAATCACTATCTGGTTCACTTGGAGATCTTGGTGGAGTAGGAGGTCTAAGAATTTCACTCCAACTCAACCCGTATGGACACTGATGAAGCTGTGAAGCTGTCAGTGGTCTCCACGGGAAGTCTATCAAGTCTAAGGCTTCTAGCCTGTAATTTGGAATATTCCAATTAATATCGTATACAATATCTCTTATGGGGGTTAAGATATTGTTTTCTATATACGAGTCTAATTCTGCGTCTCCGTAATTGGATAATAACTGTCTATAAGCACGTAGATTATACGTACTGGCTGTCTCTATAAATCTAAAACGCCTTATTCCTCCGTTTTCACGTAGGAATTCTGCAGTCTCTGCAAGTCTCTTTCTTTGCACAAATTTTAATTTTTCTAAAGTTTCTTGCAGTACACGTCTAAGATCGTGGATTCCTCCACAAACGTCTACTTGAGCGTTGTCTCTTCCTTGAGGAAGGTCTCTTCGAGGATTATTTACTTCCTCTTCGTCTATATCTTGTACTAACGCTTGTATATAATTATCTGTAGCGTTTTCTAAGTCTGGAAGTTTCCTTACTTCTCTAGACACCCATTTGCAAACGTGGTGTAAATAAGGAAATGTTCCTCCGGATCTGAAGTGTGCTTTACGCACTAGTCTTTGTTCTTCTGGGTTAATTAGACCCCACCTTAATATAGGCTGGGTACTTCTAATATCTGTCTGATTTACGAAATTTTCGTAATCTCTGTCTATATTGCTCATAAATTAATTATGTGCTGATTTTCTATGTCTTAAATATTTAGCTAGCAATAAGTACTCGCAAATAATTTGAACAATAATATACCTGAATAAGATGTCTGGTCCACCTTGCTTCCGATCGCTTTTCTTGCCTTCTTTTTCCGTCTAAAGTCTGTTCTATCGCTTCTGCGTTTATTCTCGCTATTCATCCACCTTTGAAGGATCGGTCGTTCGTTTCCTGCCTACGCCTTTATCGCCTAACGCACCCTTGCTCACGGCTTCACGGCTACGGCACCTGCCAGCAACAACCCAAAACCGCCACTCACCAGTCTTGTATGAATTAGAGAGAAGGTTTTCTAAACCCGCCAAGAGATAAGTCTAGCTTTTGGAAAAATACAACAGAACTCGGAGATCAATGGAAGTTGTACTGAAGGAGAAACATAATTTTATTCAAGTAAAATTATTATTACAAACTACTTGCTTTCCTTTTGCTAACTAAAGGAAGCTTTACTCACTCATGCTCTCTAGAATTGAAAACTCTAAGCTGAGAATGGAAAAACTCGTACTTACAAATGAAAACTCCTTCTCCTTATATAGGGAGGATACAAACTTACAAACCGGTTACCGGCTGCTAAAAGCAAAAAGAAAACGAATAAAGAGACAGGCCCCACAGCTTTAGACGCACAAGGCGAATAGTGAGTGAAGGGAGCTTGCCGACACCTCTAGACAGCTAATGCCTTACATATAATTATACAAACTGATAAAAACACAATTGATTGCAAACAATAATACACCTCGGGTACTGCTTCTGTGGCCCCATCGACAAGTGCAGGGTCTGTACTGCAATCAGCTTTTACAAATTTGAAGAAAATAAAGCAACTTTACATTATAAAACAATTTTATACAGTAATATAAGATTCGTCTGGTCTGTAAAAAAACGTCATTGCTTACGTTTCTGCATAAGCTTCTGTTGCTACCACCGTCTTCTTTCTGTTGCTAACCGTCAGCTGTTCCCTTGATGTAATCAGTTGGGCTAGGAATTCTGCTGGCAACGTCTAGTTGGTAGGTCTGGATGGAGCCTCTAATGGTGCTCCAGTATTCTTCTATGTTGGCAATGTTAGAGGTAGTGGTAGGTATTATTACCTCCGTGCCTTTAGTCTGTCATCTGGTCATCCTTCCTCCAAAAGTTTCTTGTGCTTGGATGATCAGGTCTTCTTCGTGGCACACCGTGTACCATTTTTCTTCACTTAAAAGTTCGTCCATAATCTTTAGGATACCCAAAGATCTGTTGACTTTTAATGCTGAAGGATTTTGTTTTCCTTCGATGGGCTCGAGTTCTGCTGAACAGAGTCCTTCTACGTCTGAGCATGGTTCTTCTGAGAACCGGACTAGCTGGAATCCTCCAATTTCATGATTGAATCCCGCTTCTGGACCAATAGAATAGCTTCTTAAATAAAGGGGAAGGTATTCTTTGACCGTCTCAACGTAATTGGCTATCTTTTCGCCAAAACAGTCTGCGTCTGTGATTTCCTGTATGAAAATCTGGCCAATGAGTCCTTGGCTAGCCAAGAGTTCTACAGGAATATCTGTTTTTCCCCAAATATTTATTTGAGGTATATCTTCACAGTACCCCTTCATAAACGATGCATGCCCTGGAATCGTTCTGTTGAAGAGATAATTGCCGATTTCCTTTAAGGTTTCAGCAATGTCTAAGTTCAATGCGTCTAGGTCCATTGTTTCATTATTTTCTACCGCTCGTTCCTTTCTTAACGGGGTAAGAAGATTGATGAAGAACCTCTTTTTCTCATAAACAAGATCTTTTATCTTGTTTTCCTTTGGTGGCGCTATTTGACCTGTGGCTCTAGCATAGGTCATTTCTTGGAGTCTAGGAGCTTCTATCAAGTTCCTGGGAGGAGCTGGATTTATCTGGGAGATGGCTATCCATTGCATCCTCATGAATCTGGCTGTAGCAACCAAATTCTGTCTAAACTCTATTTTGAGGTTGTTGGAATGATTCCACCATAGAGCGTCTATTAGGGTGAGAGTTTCTTTAGTAAATTCTCTCCTGAATTTGACTAAATCTGGAAACCTCTGGTCTGGTCTGTATTCGGGGAAGAACATTCCTCCGATTATCTTGTTTTGTCTACAGATTTCTTCACTCCTTCTTCCTGGGGGAATGAGAATTTCATCTAGAGTTTCGAGGATGGGTCTAGGCATCTTTGGCTTGCTCCTTTCACTAGCCTGAGTCTGAGGGTCATATGCACCTTGTAGATATCTGGCGACCTCTACCTGGTCTATGAATCTGGTCTTTCTGCTGGAGCTTCCTCCTGCTTCCATTGGTCTAATCTGTTTGTCTGTAGATATCATAAAATAAATTATTAGATTTTCGGCAAATACAGATTCTCTTGAAATAATATCAGGAATTGTATTCTTTTTCCCTTTTATATGAATTATACTGAAATCATAATCACTAAGGGATTGTTGCCATCTAATTAGTCTATTAGTCTTTGATCTATTAAGATTTAGATCTCTAAATCCGACAGCATAGCTGGAGTCTGTATACACTGTAAAGTGTTTTGGTCTTAGAAAGAGCATATATTTTTCTATTGCTCTTACTATAGCGAGAACTTCTTTCTCGTGGGTTGTGTATCTTGTTTCGGGATCAGTAAATGTCCCTGAGCTATATTTACACAATTTCTTTTTCTTTGTCTGATAGTCTAAAGCATAGTAGATTGCACCCCATTGCTTATCTGAAGCATCAGTTTCTACTATGAAGATGTCCTCTGCATTGGGCATCTCTAGTCCAGGGATATTTTTGACTTCTTCTTTTAATTTAGTCATTATATCCATGTCGTCTTTTGTCCAATTAAATGGATTAGTCTTTTCTGTTCCTTTTAATTTAGCGGTAAAGCTTCTCCTTTTTCCGGCTAAATCTCTAAGGTAGTCTGTGGCACAATTAAGCAACCCAAGGAAGCTTTGTAATTGTTTTCTGTCAATGATTCTATCTGGGAAGTCTAAAATCTTTCTAGTAATATGGTTTAGAGGAGATATTTTTCCATTTCTAATATGGACTCCTATGAAATCTATTTCTTCTTGAAATAGAAGCATCTTTTTATGAGAGATAATAATACCGTGATTATCGAATTCGGCTATTATTATTCTAAGATGTTCTATGTGGTCTTCTTCTGTATGACTTGCAACTAGTACATCATCAATATATACTAGGCAAAAGTCTGAATACTTTCTGAAAATGCCGTCTATTCTTCTCTGAAAGACTTGTGGGGCATTTTTGTATCCAAATGGCATTACTAGCCACTCATACTTTCCTTGTGGTACGCTAAAGGCTGTCCACGGTATGGAGTCTGGGTGCATTTTGATTTGCCAGAATCCTGACTTACAATCAAATTTGCTAAATATCTTTCTATTTTCGATAAGACTAATAAGATTATTCTTATCTGGTATCTTGTATGAATCAAACTCACAATTTTTATTGAGAGCTCTATAGTCTAATACCATTCGTCTTTTTCCTCTTTTCCTTTCTGATTCGTTTTCAACATAAAAGGCAAGGCTATTATGTCTACTAATGCTTTCTTGAATCATTCCACCCTTGAGTAGACTATCTATCTCTGTTTGGAATTCTTCTCTATCTCTCTGAGAATATCCTTTCTTATAGGTACCTCCATTTATGGTGGCGTCTGGGTTTATGGGTATGATTTGGCAATATGCTTTGTCTTTTTCCCATTTTTCTATAGGATTTTCTCCAGTGGTAGGAATTGCTAATTCCTTTATCTTATCTTTTTCTACGTCTAAGGATCTGATGTCTATTTTCTTTCTCTTTCTCATTTCTTGGATAGCCAGGAGCTGATGTCTAGTCTGATCAACAATTTCTTGTTGAATTAATGTTATCTGTTTATAACATTTTTTGTCTGGACAAGTGCATTTGTTTTTAAGAGGGGCTGTAATTTCCTCTATTTCACCACACTTAGCTGTAGAACTCTGAAGGGGTCTCCATGCAGGTTTTACGTGCATGAGTTTTGATGCTTTATCCTTAGATATGAGCAAAGTATGAGTATCAAATTCGCTGTTATGAGATAATTTTATTTTATCATCATATTGAGAAAATGGTTGATACTTTCTAAGGAAATCATTTCCGATTAAAAGATTTCCTATGAATTTACAAGGAGGATCCATGACATAAAATTCATGGGTAAATTCATTGTCTCCTATTTGGAAATAAATAGGTATGGTCTGTAATGGTAATTCAAAGTAATCACCATTAGCAACTCGTCCGGAGATAAGTTGTTCGCTAGGTCTATAATACTCATCTGGAAAGGCATTTGCCTTACAGATACTGGCAGTACAACCGGTATCCATTAATGCAGATAGTAGTCTGGGATAATCTGGGTTAAGAACCTTTACTTCAATAAGGCTCATGAAACTTTCTTTAGTTGAAACTCTCAGATTATTTTGTTCTCTGATTTCAATTCCTTTTAGAGGATTTGGAATATCAGGGATAGTCTGTGAAGGCCTCTCGTCCATCTTTCTTTTTCCTTCTTTAATCTTTCTGAGTCTATTTGTATCAATTTCTTGATAGTATTTATCTATGTCTAAGTCTAGTATGTGATCATACTTATTTTCGTACATAGTACGAAATTCATGTCTCCAACAGTCTTCATGGTAATGAAGTTTGCATATAATGCATACCATGAATAACTCAAGTGATATCATTGTAAAACAATAATCACAAGTGAAGTCTGCAGGGCTACATTTCATTTCGAATTTACACCTATGGCTTGGATTCGTATAGCACTGTGGTATTCTAACCATTCTTTCTGGTTGGGAAGGTCGCCATACATCTGTTAAACTACAGCAGTAAATGGCTTCTTCATAGTCTAGATAAATAGCTTCGTCTAATGTTTCATTATCATCGATTGTGGTGACGACGAAACATTCTTTGAATTCTTCTTCTTCTTCTTCGGAAGAAGGTTCACTATCTGACTCAGTTGTATACGCACTATATACACTAGCATTGTCATCTATTTCAAAATCTGATAATTCGATATTATAGATGAGGTCTAAGTCTTGTGTGTCAGCTTGGGTAAGCATGACTTCTACTAGTCTAACACTAGGTTTTATCTCTTTATTCTCTCTTTGAGAACAGCTTCTAGCAAAATGTCCAGTCTTACCACACACCCAACATTCATTCCTTGAATTATTGGTTGTTGGTTTTCTATCTTCGCCCTTTCTATAATTAGGCACTTTCTTTCTGGAGTCTGAATTCTTTTTGAAATATCTCCTTCTGGGAAATAATTTCTTTCTCTTCTTTGGATTTCTAAAGCTAGTCGATTTTCTGAATTTATATTTTTTATTATTAGGGTCTGTATTAATCGTAGTTTTGAAAGTCTGTTTCCAATGTTTCTTCTTATGGCTTTTGGAAGAACTTCTTCCACATCCCCATTGGATAGGTGCTATGTCTCTTTCATCTTTGATTGAAGGCATATTTTTAAATGTCTCCTTAATCAAAGCGTCTTGTGCTTTCTCGCGTCTCTTTGCGATAATGTAGTCTTTGGCAAAATTTATTCTTTCACCAAGAGTATCTTCTTTAGTATTATTAACTCCAGGCCACTTTCTATATTCATTAATAAGAAGGTGTCAAATGGCTGGGAGTTTTCTAAAATACTCGTCTTTAAGAGTTGTAGTAAACTCTTTTATCTGATAATACAACGTTTCATAGTTATTACTATATTCGTTGATCTTGTCTAAACTGCATATACTAAGTAATGATAACTTAGTTTTTGCTACGTCTACTTCTGATTCTTGGGCAAGATGACTTGCACCAATGAATTCGGCTGTAAAGAGTTGTACATAACCGTTTACAGTTCTCTGATCTCTTGTCTCATTAAATCTTGCTAGCTTAGCTATACTAGCTTCGTCTGTTGCTGTTCTTAAACTATCTAAATAGTTTTTTACAATTCCTTTTAGGGATTGTTCAGCATATCTTCTACATGATTCTGCATCCCAACTTTCGTTAGATGCAAAGCACATGTGCATCTGATCTTGCCATTCCTTTAAGGCATTCTTTCTATCTTGTACATTATCCAAATTTAGGTAGATACCTACTGGATTGATGGCTACTGAAGCCATATTTTTTGTACTCTGAAAGTCTATGGCTGTCGTGGGTAATCCTTTGACATAGTCTGGTTTAGTCTTAATAATACTGTCACTATAAATAGGGATATTTATAGCGGCAGGAGTCTCAAATAGATTAAACCTACTTCTAGAGGTTTCACCTATCTTAGCATTGTCTCCTCCTGGGATTGCCGTAGCAACTGGGAACACTTGCTGTTCTTCATCTTTTTCTTTGAGTCTTAATTTTCTTAGGAGTTCTTTCGTGTCCTGAGAATTTCTTAAGTCTTTTATAACCTCACTGGATATCATCATATTATATCTAGTTGATTTGCTTCTATCAAGATTCTTTTTGTATGTGTCTCTTTCTTGATCTGTTAGGTCATGTCCAAAGTTTTGGATCCTAGCCTTCTCATACAAAATATCATGATTGTCTATAGAATTTCTGGGTCTATAGTCTGGGGCATGTTGTAACATTCTAGCAGTACTAGCATTACTACATTCTCCTTCTGAAGGATCATCCAAAGTGGAATCTCCCATATTTCTAAATCTTGATTCTTCAGTTCTAATGCTCTTTGCTTTGAACTTTGGAGGAGCAAACTGTATATTAATATTGCCTGTGATATTATCTTGAGCAATATATAAAGGCTCATTCTGTACAGCCTTTGTCTCTTGGAATTCTGGCAACTGCCAGAGAGTCTTAGCATGTTCTTTCATAGGTCCAGTATTTCTAATACTGTACGTATTATTAAAGTCTGAAGTATTCGTTCTAACAAGGATTTGTTCATTTACTCTTCCTTGAGGAATACCTGGTTGCATTCCTTCGAATGCTTTCTGGGAAAACTTAACATAGCTTTGATATTCTATGTTAATGTTTGCATCTGGTAACACGTAATCTTCATACCCTGTGGCATATAAGATTAACTTAAAGTGTTTAGCTGTAGGTATAGATACTGTAAATGCCGGAGTGACATTGAAGTATCCTATATTATCCGACATCTCTAATTGGGCTATTCCAACTAGGCTCTTCTGAAAATTTTTCCATCTTTTGTCCACTAAGCAACAAAGGATGTTAACTCCATTCTGCGGTCTATGCAGTCCTTGGATTCTTGCTTGGAAGAGTCCAAAGGTTAGGAATTGAAAGTTCCTGTCTGTTCCTCGGGATCTTAACCAGTCTGGTTCAAAGATCTGAATTTCTGTATAATTCTTTTCGAGGATATGGTTCCTACTACAATATGTCATGTTGTAGCTAGGTGTTTTAGGGATAGCTCCTTCTCGGAACAAGTCTATGTATCTAACTGGAGGAAGTTGTCCATTACTAATGGATTCTTCAGCGTACTTCCAATCCATTTATCCCCATTCTTTCCATTGAAGAGGGTGAGAAATATTTCTTTCTCTCCACCATGTTCTTATGTTGGAGGAAGAGTCTCTTACTCTTTGGATCATCAGAGTTTGATGTCCAATGCTAGGGGTAAGGCTAGCTACTTTCTTAGTCTTATCTAATCCATCATTTCTGATTCTTCTTGTTGAAGATTCTTCTTTTATTATGACGGAAGGAGTTTCCTTGAACTTACAAGTGATTTCTTGTTTTTGTTCAATTTTCTTCTCGATTCTATCTAATGATTCTGAATAATCATTCTGTCTTTTGATTTGACTAATAAGGGTTTCCCTAAGAGCCATCTGGTCTTTATACAATTTGACATATAACTCTTCATTTATAGTCTTTGTATTTTCTTTTAGAGAACTATGTGCTGTAGCAATATATTTTTTTAATTCATGCACATTCATTTTCTCTGAGTCTTGTCTAGAAGCTATCTCTTCTGTAAGTCTAGCATCTAAAGCCTTGAAACCTCTTTCAAGTTTATCGACATACATCAGTATATGAGGTGTGTCTAAATCTGCTTGACTTGTCTGATTGGGTTTTTCATAAATGGCCTGTATTCCATTCATGATTTCTTTTAACTGTCTTTCTACCTGATCCGAATTTCTTCTACATTCGTTTATGGTAGATTCTTGAGTCTTAAAGTGGTTTTCCCATTTTCCGTCTAGATAATATGCTAAGTTCTGTTGGAACTTAACAAAATCATTATAGAAGGTTCTTAATCCTTCTGTCTTAGCTTGTAAATCATTTCTAAGATTTTGAGCAAATTGGTACTCACAATCTTGGGTAGCTGCTATAGCTGTAGAAATGAAGTTTAGTCTATCTAGAATACAGAGTGCTGCTTTGTTAGCACCGCTGATTTCTGATTCGATGAATCTACGAGAGAATCTTTCATCGCTCATCTTTTCTATTATCTTTCGATAAAAGTCTGATATATCTTGTGGAATAATTCCACCTGGAACTTCTTTCCAGTCTGTATTAACTATTTCCATTTTTATATTTCTGGAATATAGTTGTGTAGTCTAGGTATAATCTTAGATTGCTCAGAGGATAATTTCTTGAGCTCTATATCTAATTGGCGAATATGTTTTGATAATTCGTCAACCTTTGTATCTAGAGAAGGATTTTGCTCTTTGCAAATCTTCTTGGTTTCTCTAGTTGTGTTGAGGATTTCTCTCAACGTGGTAACAAAATTCGAAGGGATTTGTTGGTCTAGTTCTTTAATAAGTCTAGTATTATTTTTGGTCTGTAAATCCAGAAGCTGGATGTCTGATTTGATCTTTTGGAGATCAATATGAGTCTGTTGCAAAACTAATAATAAATATTGGTTTTGGTCTAATAAGCAATTTATTGCTCCTGCAATAACCTGCTTGCTTTCTGAGTGTTTTAAAGGTATATGTTCTTCGTGTGAACAACCTTTAATCTGTGTTGTTAAACACCCTTCTGTTCCGATGTGGTGAGTCGGAATTGGTTGATAGTCTGGATTTGTTCCAAAAATAGAGGTGTAGATGCGAGGGAATATTCCCAAGGGCATCTATGAAGTCAACGTCTATTGTTGAAGTCTGTGAGGAAAGGAGTTTGGGATAACTCACTACCTCTGATACCAAAACGGGGGTTTACTCTCTTTCTATAAATCTGAGGGGTTACAAATTAATTTATAACCAAGTCTAAGGACTAAAGTCTAATTTCTAAAAATGTCTAATAAAGACAAAAAGTCTAAATCACCTTATTTATACAAATAAGTAGAAAACTACCTTATTTTTACAAATAAGTTGTAAAAGTGCCTTAGTCATAAAAAGAACTCAGCATAAAATGTGGGCATTATCACGGTGGACGGTCAGGGGCAGCGCGTCTAAAATTTCTTTGTTGTCTTTTTCGTTGAGATGTGCACTAAAGTTGACCGCCACTTGAACTCTACTTCTGCCTAAATTACTCATATCATTACTCTCATAAATATTTCTCTTTCAACCTTCCACCATTGACGGTTACCTAGCTACTTTGCAATTGCTAAAATCCTCTGCTTTTCGTGCTCCTTCTTTATTTAATCAAGGAATCTATAATCTATCAGGTGCGTTTCTCTATCTCTCTCTCTCTCTCTCTCTCTCTCGTTAATGTACTGCCAAAGATTTGTGAATCATTCTATTAGTCCCCAAAACTTACTCAATTGTGAGTGGAAATTTAAGTAAAAGATTTGATTTTGCTAGATATACTATTATCAAAACAATAATTTATTCATTTTTATCTCAATTTAAAAGCAACAAATATGAGGTGAATTAATCTAAGGGGAGCTATTGCTTTAACAAGATTTATGTCCGAATCCTGTCCAATTAGTTGGATATGGTAAGAAATCCCTAATCGGTTTATTTGGATCGATTTTGGCTTTCTTGATTAACAAATTGGATATGGATACGTATAGCAATCTAATCCGTTTGCTGTCGATTTTTGAAATCTCAACCACATAATGTTTTATTCATTATATACTTTTAAAATTTAAAAACCATTGATTCGGGCTTGAGCCCAGGTCATTAAGCATGTGATATTTTACACAGGGAAACACACAAAAAAACAAAAAAAAAATCAAAAACCATTGTCCCTTATTATATAATAAACAATATTTTTGCATAAGTTGATTTTGTTTCTATCCACCTTGCCGTTAATTCACACTTAAATCATGGAAATTTTGTACAAAATTTTACAAAATTATTCTTTTTAAAATTGATAAATATATCCACCAATTGAAATTAATGTATAATTGTATAAATTTAGATTCCATTTTAATTAGGGTGCGTTTGATTGCAAGCATGGAATTTACATGGAAAGAAAATAAGTTTCAGGTAATTGAATTGCCTAGAATTGAGTTGCATGAAAAATGTAATTAAATGTGTTTGATTGCCTTAATTTTCTACCCGGAAAATATTGGTTGTATTGTGGCATTTTTAATGTAGAAAAAATTATGGGTATTTTTTTTTTACATAATTTTATAGTCATGATGGATCTTGTTTAATTGATCTTGATGAGTAGATTTTAAATATAAAATTTTTATTAAATTTTGAATTTTGTAGTTTAAGTTATAGCATTTTTAGTGTAGAAAATGGGTAAAATGTTGTCTCGAATACCATGCAATTGCCTGGAAAATAAAAACTAGCCCCCCCCAAAGAAAATATTTTCCTTGTTTACAAGGAAAATGTAAGTGTGTGAGCCAAAAGTGGCAATTGAATTGCCTGGAAAAAAAAGCCAATCAAACACCTTAAGTTGTCAAATCAAGTGGAAAATGGGTATTTTCCATGGAAAATACTCCCAATCAAACACACCCTTAAGATTCCTAATCCAACTATAATTCCTTTTTAATTTTTTTCATCTTAACCTTTCCAAAAAATGCAAACGGTTTAGGGTTTAATGCATGGATTGATTGATTTGAAAATATTAATATGTATTTTTTTTTTCTTCTATGTCATTCTTCTCCCCAATAACTAATGTTGTGAATGCGACTATCTCCATTTTGTTCGAGTTTTTGTTGTATCTAGGAATTCTAAATTAGAAAATTCACATGATGCCTTGTAATTCAACTCACGAGATTATGGACAATCAAACTATAACGAGCAGAAAAGTCATGAAATTCTTTTGCTAAAAGTTAAAGATACATATGTCAAATTACCAAAGTTTGCTCGAATAAAATGAGTCCAAGAATAGACATATACTCCATATTGGGTAGAAGTTATTGGAAATCATAGATAATGGCATAATACATCAATCTAACTATGATGGGCCATTCGTACCACAAGTTTCACAATGATATTTTTTCGCAATACTGCATCATGCATCTAAAGTTATTGAAGGAAAATAAAGCTAGTGATGAAGCATTGTAGCTTATTCATACATGATTCATGAAACTCTATAGTCTATAACACATAACGGTGGAATTACCTAATCAACCCAAAAGGGAAATAGAAGAAAGAAAAAAGAATTACAGTAACCTAATCCCATGCCACCTCGGCATTTCTACAAACATGTTCTGCGCAAAAAGAAATTGAAGGATATACTGACTGTTAAAATTGATAAGAACATGTTCTTTCCAAGTGATTCTTTTTCTCTACGTTAATCCAATTTTAACAAAATAGAAGTAGGGAATATACCACAAGTTTCATGATGATATTTTTTCTAAGTTTTTCCGAGGAAAACTTTTCTAACCAAACACATTACACACTTTTGCTTTAGTGGACATCATATCCTCTGTTTTTTCTAGGCTGTGAAGTCTTTGTACTCTTTTCTTTTATTAATAAAATTTCTTGTTTCTTATATCAAAAAAAAATATAAAATAAAAATCAAACACATGATTAATGCTAGTTATTTTTCTCTTCTTTAAATCAAGGGTAATTACCATAGTTCATAATATATCTGAACAAGTTCAACTTTCCATCTCGATTGGAGGAATTATGATTTTTTTTCTTTTTCATAAAGAGGGAAGAAGAAGGAGGTTAGGGGGAAAGGGGCATGGTGATATTGACATTGAAGGAGCAAAAGGGTTTAATTTTTGTTTTTGATATTTAACTTCAAGTTAATTAAGATTTATATATTGTTTAATAATATTATAATCTAAAATTTTAAAGTGGTTGTACTTATTAATTTAGTGGATATTTTAGTATTAAATTATTATTCAAAATAATATTTATAAAATTAAATTAATAATATTTTTTTGTTAGTCTATCCACGTTCAATGATTAATTTAATATGTAATGCGGCTTAACTTAACAGCGCGGATTAACTGCAAGATACGGTGGATAAAAACAAAATCACCCTTTTGCATACATGTGATGTCTATGCAATGCAAATGTAGGTGATTTGAAGGAAATAGTTTGCAAAAGTAATAACTAACCGAGTGGTTGTTCAAATCATCTTTTGTGTAAAATGGGTGTGTATTTTACACATCCACCTCATCATTTTTTCTCTCTAACTTTTTATAAAAACTTCGAAATAGTATAATTAAAAATAAAAAATATATTTGTAATAAAAATTGCATATTTGAATTCAACTCATCAAGTTCTTTAAATCAATACCCATTTTGACTATTTAATTATAAATAAAAAATATTTATAAAAAATGTTGAATATTATATATTCCATGTGTTTTCATATACTTGGTGCATCATAATTTTACACAAGATTATAAATATGAACCATTGGAGCAAAATGAGAATGTGTATAATTTATGTGTAAAACAATTTTTTATCAACCAAATGTCAATTATTTATTAGTTCACAAGTTTTTACACATTGCTATTGGAGATGCTCTTATTAATCACATAATGTTCTTGATTTCTAGACAATTCTTGATTTTAATAAAGTACTTTTAAAGTCCAACAACCTATATTTGACCCATTTTAGTAAAAGCATATCATTCAAGAATCCAACTTGGTCATCGTCCCATATATCCCTAATTAAAGCCTGGGCCTTAGAACCTTTTAAATGCTTCATCTCTTTCAATTTGGTTTTCCTTGGGTTTCTTCTTGTCTGCATCGAAGGGCAAACCCTAGGAGACACATCAAGACTCTCTCCTCTAGAGCCCAATTCTTGAAAACTACCCAATTCTCATATGTACGTTTGACTCTCCAATACCAACATTTAGCTATAATAAACCTGTTAATATCTTCTAAAACAGCTTGAACATTACTACATTCACCTCTAAAGAACATATTATTTCTTTCTTTCCAGATACAATATACATTACAGCAAAAATGACCTTCCCCAACCTAGTACCCATACTCTTGCCATGAAATCTACACAGCTGCAAGTTAGAGCATCTATATAGCATTAGCCACATTTATAAAGAGCTTAATTCCAAACCTTCCTAGAGTAAGCACATCTAAAAAACTTGTGTTCCCTCTCTTCAATCTGATCACCACATAAAGCACATAAATTATTAGTGACAATGCCCTATTTGTGTAGTCTATCATTAGTTCTTGTCTTATTCTTACATGTAACCCAACAAATCATGCTACACTTGGGAATAGAATCTCAATGCCATACAAGGTGAAACCACTCAACTATAAGGTGATTAATATGAAGGGTCCGCCAAGCAGAAGCACAAGTGAATACTCCATCTTGAAGCCTACCAGCATATCCAGCTTTGACAGAGCAGCCAGCTTCATAAGTAATTCTAGAGCCATATAGTTACACACTTGCACTAACGGGCCATTTGGATGCCAATAATCAAGCCACATCCAAGTATCTCTACCATCCCCTATTTTATACTTGATAAATCTCAATGACACGTCTTTGAGTTTTGTTAGTTTCCTCTAAGTCCAAGACACATCACCATAGAAACAATTAGTCCATAAATGAGTCCCACCTAACATGTATATATGGCACCATTTGACCCACAAAGAATCTTTCTTCCCTTGCCAAATCCCATAAATGTTTAATCATAGAAGCCTTGCTCCAAACTATATTTTTTATACCCAACCCCTTTTTTTAAGCGTGGACACTTCTTCCCATACAACTTTAGCACCATGAGTCTTCAGCTCAGAACCACTCCAAAGGAATCTCTTCCACACAGAGTCAATATATTTCATAACTTGCTTGGGAAGAATAAATATAAAACTCCAATAAGCATGGATACTATTAAGGACATCAATAACAAGTTGAAGCCTACCAGCATAGCTAAGCGCTTTAGCAGTCCAAGACTCATTCTATTCAAGATTTTTTTCTAAATTTCTATTATATTCAAGATTTTCTTCTAAATTTCTTCAGTCTCTAGCAAAAAACCTAGTAGAAATAAGCAAAACCCCAAGATATCTAATAGGTAAGTCCTTGACCTTTATGCATATACACTGAATTAAATCCACCTTTTAACTCGTCAGAGACACCAGCAAAGAACATATCATTCTTCTGTAAATTTGGTTTCAGTTCAGATTGGTTAGCAAACCTCTCCGGAGCATATTTCATTACTCTTAAGAAAGCCAACATTAACACAACAAAGGAGAAACAAGTCGTCTGCAAAGATGACATGAGAGATATTAAGTTGATTGCACTTAGGGTGAAAGGTAAATCCCTCTATTTGAGTATAATCCTCAAGAATATTAGAAAAATATAAAGCTTCCATGACAAAAAGGAAGAAATAAGGAGAAATGGGGTCTCCTTGTCTCAAGCCCTTGCCCCCTTTGAAGTGACCTTCAATATATCCATTCAAAGACACAAAATATAAAGGTGTTGGAACAAATAGCATGATCCATTCTACTGTGAAAGTACGAAAAATTCATAGCCTCCAAAACCTTCCTCACAAAGCTCCAAGCCACACTATCAAAAGCCTTTAAGAATTCAATTTTAAGAGCACATCTGGGAGCTCCATCATTTCTGTGATAACTTCTGAGAAATTCTTGCATAAGCAAAGTGTTGTCCGAAATATGCCTGCCCTATACAAGCAGATTGTTGTTCCCCTACTAGAGTGTCTAAAAAAGTTTTAGATCGCTAGACGAGCACTTTAGAGATACATTTATAAACAACATTACAACATGCTATCGGTCTAAAGTCCCTAATAGTAGCAGGAATGACCTTAGGAATTAAGGATATAGTAGTGGAGTTCCATGATTTGAGCAGCTTCTTGTTGATGAAGAAAGATCTCACTGCCTCAATAATATCATGACCTACAATGTCCCAATTTTGTTTAAAAGTCCCTACACCAAACCCATTTAGACCTGGAGCTTTTTTAGAATCAGTGGAAAACATAGCACATTTTATTTTCTTATGAGAAACAGGTCTGATCATAGCACTACATTGATCTGTTGTCAACTTTCTTCTAACAATAATAGGTCTGTCACTTGGGGCCTGGCACTGCCCCGGCATTTGAGTAAAATAATAGACTGCTTCTTTATGAACCTCCTGCTTGCCCTCTACTCTGTCCCATTTAAAGTTTGAATACTCATGATTTTATTTCTATCCCTACTCGTATTAACTTTCAGAAAGAAAAAAAGCTATGTTTCTATCCCCACAATTCAGCTTCTTCACTCTGGCCTTCTGTTATAGAATTCTTCATCAACATCCCCCAGTTCAACATAGTTTCTCAACAACTCCTTCTCCTCCTTCCTCATAGCTGCATTATTGTTGCCTTGCTGCACTAAAGCTTGATGAGCTAATAACTTCTCCTTAGCTTGAAGCCTTGAATTACTCTGCCCGAAATGTTACTATATACCTTGTGATTCAATTTCCTCAGTTCTGGCTTCAGCAGTTTCAATTTCATATGAACTCTAACCATAGCGTGACCCTCCACACTCCTATGCACAGATTTGATAATATCCACGAACTTATGATTCCTCATCCAAAAGTCGAAGAACTTAAAAGACTTATTACCTCTTCTAATTTCATTATTAATAGAAATAACAATGGGAGAGTGATCTGCCACAGTTTCAACATAAGGGAAAGCAATCAGCCAAACATCATTAGTCAAAACAAAACTCTGTCTAACCTACTTTGAATGGCAGCCACATCATCCCTTTTGTTGGCCCAAGTGAAAATTGGCCTCTAGTAGCCATTTCCACCAAGTGTAGCATTAATGCAGTCATTGAAATCAGCAATCTCGTGTAAATCATCAGGATCAGGAGCAGGAGCACTACCTTTCCTTTCACTAGGGTGCCTAACCACATTAACGTCTCCTATTACTATCCAAGGCAATCCTCCCACAATACTATGAGCATAATAAGCTTAATCCTTCCAAAGCTCTAATCTAAGGCTTGTATAATTAAAACCATACAAACAAGTAGTATGGAAACTGATACTAGAGTCAATAATCTTAAGCTTACAAGTGAAAGTCTAAACAGTTAAACAAATATAATTCACAGTAAAAAATTGAGGGTTCCAAGTAACCCAAACTCCACCAACACCACTGCCTCGCTAGTTATGAATTTAATTCCCATAAAATAAACAAACAATTATTCTTCACCCTATCAATATTTCTCCCATTCACCTTATTCTCTACAATATACAACATACACAAGTGATTATCCTAATAAATTTTCCTGATCTGATGATCTCCCTTTAAGTTTTATAAGAAAACCCTTTATGTTCCAGTTAGCTATCTTAATCATTTAGGTATGGAGTAGTGCTACCTGCCTTCCCTTTAGGGGTACCACCTGCTTTCTTCTTCTTTTTCCTATTTGCAGCAAATCCCTTGTCCCCAGCAGAATTAGGACCATCATTCTGAGATGTGCTAGCACCCTCAGTTCTCACAGTACTACTTTGCTGATCCTCCTTACTTGGCTCACTAACTTGACCTCCTTCCTGAAAAGAATATTAAGTAGCAACAACCGTCTCTTTATTCTTCCCCCTTAGCACATTATGAGTTTCAACTTGCTCAACATGAGAGCTGTTAACTTGATCAGAGCACAATCCCACATCTTGATATTGCGTAATACTTGGTTGTTCTTGCTCATGTACAGCAGCTTTAACCTGCCACCCTTGCTTCACCTTGGGCTTCTTACCACATCTATTCTCTTGATGGCCTAACCCCTTACATAAGTTGCAGTGAACAGGAACCCATTCATAATCAATGTCCTGCTTTACCAACTTTCTTTGAGGATTTCTGATAGGTATGCTCTTAGAAGCTCACACAAATTCCTATCTCAACACGTATTCTAGCATATGCCAATCTAGATCTATTGGCAGTCATCATATCAGTGAGGTTTATTTAGCTTTTGTTGCGACCATAGATGAAGACCAAGACCGGGGAGCTTGATCCAAATGGAAACACTAGCCAAACCTTCCCTTCCAAGTTCACATCAGCTGTCCAAGGCTTAGCAATAACTGTTGTATTATCAAAGTACCATGGTCCAGCCTCTATCACATTAGCTCCAGCTTCAGTATCCTCAAAATCAACATTGTAGACAACAGATTTGAGCAAGCATACATTAGTAACACCATATCTTCTCCACTCTCTCTCAAAGTAACCATTCATAACCTGGCAAGGAGGTTTAGATCCCAACACATACACCACAGCTGCCCCGTTCCATCTCTGCACTTCACCCCTAACCTCATCTTCATAATTAGAAATGCACTTTACTCCATCAATATCCAAAGGCTTCACATATTCAAGAGCAATTCCAGCACTCTTACTTCTGACCCCCTCAATTATACTAGCCCAACTACGCTTAGGCTGTTGCTCCTGCACCAATTTAGCACCAGTTGAAAGTAATTCCAGAAATTCCTTATCATATTTAGACTCAATCTCTACAGCCTTTGTAAATCATCTTTCTCAGCTAGCACTTCTAGAGCCAAACTAGTTCCATAGTCCTTCTCTTAGAGGCTACTAAATCATCCCCAAGATCATCTAATCTCCGATTTGTATCAGCTTCCTCACAAATATCCACCTTATCACCACTATTGCCCTTAAATTTACGAATCTCCTCATTCTGCATTTCAACAACAGATAATAGATTATCATAATACTCCTGTAGATCTATCAGAACAGGAGTGCTCGATTCACCCACCGACTTCGCAACTCCATTGTTAAGTAACAACTCAACATGGCTAGGGTATAATTCTTGAGAATCGATTGGGCATCCTTCAATGGATCCCTGTAGATTAATATGCAGACCTTCCTTCAACGGACTAGTATGCGACCCTTGCATTTTCCCTCGTTGGTGACCTACAAATTCCTTCGCAAAAGGAACTTTAGGCAGCTCATGGATTCTCTCAGATATCCTCATTTTGCAGTAATTCTGTGGAAGAAAGTCAAAAGAAATCAGTGATTAGCTACAACTACAGATGGTGAGTGGCTGCGGAAGAATGGATTGTTGAGCAACAGACCGATATCAACGAACGTGCACTTTCATGATTAGGTGACTCAATTAAAGTCAAAAGAAATCAGTGATTAGCTACAACTACAGATGGTGAGTGGCTGCGGAAGAATGGATCGATAAGCAACAGACTGATATCAACGAACGGTGCACTTTCATGATTAAGTGACTCAATTTGGTATAAAATTTATAAATCCTTCATCAAATGCGAACATAACTCTCACATGTCCAACACATGATCTTTCACGATAAAATACTTAACAATTCTTATTTACTTTTGTAATAGAAATACCAAAGTACCTAATGTCAGAGAATTCTTTTGATAATGATTGTTAATCATTAGCATTATTCTTCAGGTTTAATTTGTAAGAACAATATTTTCATCTAATTATGTGAATATGTAAGTCAACGGTATTACGAATTATTACCGGTAATTTGGTCATCGAATTATATAAAATTTTGAACACCGTTGTTTAATGTCAAAATTTAATCCTTTACGACTTGTAAAACACTTAGAAATTGAGAGTAGTTCATTAGCAAGGAAAACCTTTAGGTAGATAAAAAGTTTTAGATTCTTTTTAAATTAGCATTTGATTAATCCTTTCCAATGGAATACAAGTATACAACACAGTATCTTTCTTGGAATTATTTTCTTTAAAAGAAGTCTCATTACAGTGATATGTGTCAAAATCTGTAAAATAATCTAAATATCACTCTTCATTTATGTATTTTACTTGATATTTGGGTGAAAAGATCTTTCACTATAGTCAGAGAATTCCTCTCCAGGAGCGAAAACTAGATGCCATTCCAAGAGGAAAAAAGACGAATAAGTTAAATTATAGTTAAAGACCAGTGAAATCAACATTATTTAAATTTACACTCATGCGAGACTTATGTTTTGTCTGATGAGGGATAATCAAATTGAGTCACTTTAAAGTTTAAGGTCTTGTAAATGCAAAATCTAAACGTCAGGTACCAAAATGAAACTTGAAACAAATCCCGTTATAACTACTATTATATATAGCCGGAAGGCATCAAGCAGTGTTGGGTTTTTAAATTTCCACTTTTGCCCTTGCGAACTTTTATTTCACAAAAAAATTACACTATAGTGTAAGCAATGGAATTCAAACCCTTGCACTTGACAATAAGACTTTTCGCAATGGAATGCGAACACTTGCGCTTGATAATAAGACTTTTGACCGCTACACAAGTATTATTTTCCTAAATATTTTTCTTTAAATTACATATACTCTAATAGCACATGCATCGCGTTTTCACAAAGTCTAGTATTATTAATGGACGACACATTAATTTAATTTGACATGGTGTTTAATTTAATTTTTAATTTGATATGAGAGTTGAGTCTTGTTTGATTTGTATGAGTTTGAGTACAGGGGTGTACTTAACTTTTCCTTTTCTTGGTTGCACTATTAATTTGATTCCATTTTTTGTTGTTGTTCATCTATCAGGAAAAGAGAAAAAAAAAGTGAAAGAAGTGAGATATGGAGGCGGGATTTGGTTTTGCAATTTTGGAGAATGTGGTGGGTTACTTGGTGGTTCCAGCTGTGCGTCAGTTAAAATATTTCTGTTGCTACAACAACAACATTGAAAGCTTGAGCGACGAAGTTAGGGATCTTGAAAACATGAGAATTGGGGAGCAACTAAGGGTTGATGTGGCAAGAAGAAATGTAGAAGATATCAATCCAGTTGTTGAGGCCTGGCTGAGCAAAGTGGAACAGATTGTCACAGAGTCATCAACAATCTTGGAAGATAGAGCCAATGCGGAAAAGGGGTGTTTGAATGGGTGGTGCCCGAATCTGAAATCCCGTTACTTGTTGAGCAGGAAAGCAATGAAGAAGACTCGGGAGGTTGTTGAACTTCAAGACAGAGGCAAGTTTGATTGGGTCTCATGCCCTGCGCCTCCAACGGGCATGGCTGCTAAATCACTCGATGGCTCTACCCATTTTGAATCCAGGAGATCTTCAACAGAAGAAGTCATTGAAGCTTTGAAGGATGCTAATATCAGTATGATTGGCATCTATGGCATGGGCGGTGTTGGTAAGACAACAATGGCTAAGGAAATTTACGCAAGAGCAAAAGCCGAGAGTTTATTTGATGAGGTTGTGATGGTCATAGTGTCCCAAAATCAAGACATTTTAAAGCTTCAAGACGAACTTGGGAGCATGTTAGGTGTCCACCTTGCTAAGGGGTCCAGTGTTATTAGAGCAGAGATGCTGCTTACCAGACTAATGAACCATAAGCAGATTCTTGTGATATTCGACGATGTTTGGAAAGAACTTCAGCTTGGGGAAATCGGAATTCCTACCAGGGGTGATTACAAGGGGTGCAAAGTTTTGTTAACATCACGAATTGAACGCGTGTGCATTGAAATGGGGACTCAAAAGAATTTTGCGGTTGAAGTATTGTCTAAAGAAGAAGCGTGGGATCTCTTCAAGGAGAAGGCAGAAATTCATGTGGACACTCCTCCTGATTTACAATCTATTGCAAAAGAAGTTGCCAATGAGTGCGACAGTCTACCAATTGCTATTGTTACTGTTGCTACAGCCCTAAGGAAGAGAAGAAAACATGCATGGAATGATGCTCTTCAACAACTAAGAAACCCTAGTACATCAAACATTCCACATGTGAATGAAAAAGTTTACTCGAGTATAGAGCTGAGCTACAATTATTTAAAACGAAACCAACTGAAGTCATTGTTTTTGCTTTGCTGTGTATTTCCAGAAGATCATCCAATCATGATTGAAAGCTTGGTCAGATATGGGGTCGGGCTATGTTTGTTCAATGATGTTGAGACAATGTTGACAAAAAGAGACAGAGTATACTCATTGGTTGAGGAATTGCAAAGCTGTCATTTACTGTTAGGCGGAGCAGATGATGAGGGTAGGGTCGTAAAAATGCATGATATTGTACGCGACGTTGGAATATCAATTGCATCCAAGAATAAGGATTTGTACGCGTTCATAAATGATACTGTGTTCAAAGAGTGGCCGGCAGATGCTACCAAGAAACTTTACACGGCCATCTCTCTTCATCTCATGTCTCACGAAATGCTTGAGCTTCCTGCTCGCCTTGAATTTCCAGAGCTTAAGATTTTACAGCTGGACTCTACACGTTATGCACAACCAATATCAAGAGATTTCTTTGCAGGGATGGAACAACTTAGGGTTGTTTGTTTTGAAGGCGTAAATATTCAGTGTTTCGCACCTTCACTCCATTTCTTGACAAATCTTCGCACATTATGTCTAGATAACTGCGAGTTGCGCATTGAATTACCAAACATTGGAAACCTAAAAAATCTGGAAATTCTCAGCTTTAATGGTTCCGGCCTTGATGAGTTGCCTAGCGAAGTGAGGAATCTCAGTAATTTGAAGCTATTAGATTTGAGGTGTTCAACTGGTCTCAAGATAATTCCATCTGATGTCCTGTCGGGCTTGAAGAAACTAGAAGAATTGTACATGGGTTTTTATTTTAACCGTGGCCATGTTGAAGAGTATTACACAAAAAATTGTGCCACCATTACAGAGCTAAACTTCTTGCCTCGTTTGAACACATTACAAATTTTGATTCCAGATCTCAAGTCTTTTGAGGAGTTAAAAGACTTCCACTTTGAAAATCTAAAATGTTTTGAATTCTCAATGGGAACATCAACAAACTACTCTCCATATCAACTCTTAAACAGCGTGTCACTCTCAGCAGTAGATGTGTCAGTGTTTTTAGATAGCAATATTAATGTGTTAATGAAGAGAACTGAAGCACTTACATTGAGCAAGATGAAGGGCTTGAATGATATTGTCAGAGATTTAGTCAAAGAGGGTTTCGTGAATCTGAAGAAGTTGGAGATACATGATTGGAATGAGGTGGAATATGTTATCGATGCAGTGCATTTGGTTCCTAGTGGTGCCTTCATTTTTGCGTTGGAGTCATTGGATTTAGTTGGTCTGGATAATCTGAAAGAGATATGCAACGGGAACCTTCCGGTAGGATCTTTTGGGAGGCTAAGAAAGGCGAGAATAGAGAAGCTGCCGGTGATGAGTCATCTGTGGAAGGTTCCGGTTCAACTTCCAAGCCTCAGCAACCTAGTATCACTTAGGGCTCGTTTGGTTCGAGTTTTGGGAATGGAATGGGCATAGAATGGGAATACTTGATTCCTGAAAAGTTATTTTCCTGACATCTAGGATGCCATGCCAATGTTTGGTTTAACCGGGAATAGGAATGGAATAAAGTATTAATTAAAAAAATACTCTTCTTTTTAAAAGATGAGAAAACATCACTTACTAATTTTTCAAAAGAGACAATTACTATAATAAATTACAAAAATTACACATGCCTAGCTAATAACTATCCTACAAAAATTACAATTATTTTTAATTAAAAAAAATTACAACAGGAAAAAAGAAAAAAAAAGTTCCAAATAATTTTTTTTTCATTTTTGTGTAGCAGGGTAATTAAAAAAAAGTTCTAAACAATATTTTCATACACTGATGGAAAAAGAATTATTTATTCATAAAGAAGAGTGTTATTTTAGTCATAACATGAAAAAATTAAAAAAGATACCCATTGGTAATGGTTTATTCCTTATGATTTAAGTGGGAGAACTTTGGGGGAAAGGTTTGTTCCTGGAATCATTTATTCCGAACTTAAAACTTGAACCAAACGCGGGAATTGTTTTGGAATGGAATGTAGCATTCCTGGAATGGTTTAAATCTTGAACCAAACGAGCCATTAAAATAATAGAGTGTAATGCATTACAAAGTCTATTTCCACAGTCCTTAGTTAAATGCCTGGTGCAACTCCAACAGCTAGAGATAAGTCATTGTGCAATGCTGGAGGAGGTTGTTTTAAGGGCGGTTGAAGATGAAAAGATTGAGTTGCCAAAACTGAAAGAATTGATGCTCAAAGGATTGCCGAAGTGTAGGAGCTTCTACTCTGGACCACAGGAAATCATTGGCTCGGAAAATAAGCATAACGGTGGCACCGTTACTCTCTTCAACCAACAGGTATATGTCTGCTCGATTTTTAATTCATTTAAAGAAAGTGTCCTGAAAAATACTAATTAGAGCTATTAGTTTAGGGTGTTCTTAAATGCACATACGTAATTTGTTTTCTCACCTCATCAAAAGTCAAATTTACTTTAATCTTAACCTAAAATATAGCGTAAAACCCTTTCTTCTCACCGCGCTTTCTATACTTTGAAAAAATCACTACTAAATTGTCTTTTCACCCACTTAAAATTTTAAAAATTAATTAAAAAACTTCATTTTTTCTAACAAACAAATATCTACTATTTTCACTTAATTACATACATCTCATAAATGTAAGCTTATAATAAATATCCTCACAGTTTTATATTAAGTGCTATACTTTTATTTTTATTTGCTCCGGCATGATTACGTTTTTAATGAATTTTTCTTTTATTTAATTTTTTTATTTGTGCATGCATGTAAAGCTCATTAAAATTCACGTTAAGTTATGCAATGTCAAAGTTAAAAAAATGTGTCTTAACATGTGCCTAATATGTTAAAAATAATATATATATTGTATATTGTGCTTTTATTGTTTCAATATTTAAATTCTTAAAATTACTCATAAATAAATATTAAAAAAGGAAATAGTTTGGTGAGAAAATCTCTATCTTTTTAATATTTTGTAAGGAAATCATTTTCTTGAGTCTCCAAAAAATTAAATATTTTATAAATCAAAAGTAACATAATATTTTAATAAATGATTTACTTTTATGAAAACTATTTTATTTTTTCAATTCCGTTTTCCCCTTTTCAAAAAAGATAACATTTTTTTAAAAAGAAAGAACAAAGTGTTTTTAAGTCGTTAAAAAATCATTTACGAACACTCGAAGTGAGAAGACGGATTTTGTGAATGCATTTAAGAATACCCGAAAAAATTCATCACTAATCACTTTTTTTTCCGTGAGGTTTTTTTTCTCCGTCGTAATTCTTCTAATATTTTTGATAAAAATAAAATTGATCTACTAATATTTTTGATGTAGTGAATTAAGACATATTTATATAGTATAAGACTTAATTATTACTTTTGTTAATTAATTAGTTAACTTCAACGGCTCCACCGAGTCTTTGCAATCTAACCTAAATTATTGATCCATATCGCTCACATGTACGTTTTAGAGAGATATAGTTTACATATGTATAAAGAAAAGTTAATATAGAAAAAAAAATAGTTTAAGGGCTTTTCTTTAATTATAATTAATGTTTAAATTTTCATATTGTAAAAAAAATTAATTTAATTTTGTTTTATTAATAATTGTGTTGAAAACAACTAATAATTTTTTTCAAAATGCTTAAAAATTAAAGGATGATCTAAATTTAATTGGAAACGAAGTAAATATTTTAAATTTCTTTTGTATATCATACATACTACTATATATATATGGAACAGAGCTTTTGATCTTTTAATATTTTTGATGCAGTGAATTAAGACTTATATTTACTTATTTGATAAAAATAAAATTTGTAAACAAATTTAAAATATGAATAATAACTATTTAAAAGCAATGAATAATAAAAGATTATATGAAATATCATATAATTGCTAAAATTGTATTTATCACAATTAATATTTTGTATTTTTAGAGGTACTATTTAGATGGAATTTTTAATAAAATTTATGAAGAACAATGTAAATTTTGTTTATTACGTCTTATATTAATGAAAATTTTAATATTATTTAATGTTTTTACTTTTAGCGACAAAAAATTATAGTCTTTACATTGTTTTAGTAAACTCACCCTACCATTGAGGTAAAGTGTAAGATTTTTTAAAGATTTGATAGGGTGAGAAGACTAATTATGTGGGTGCATTTAAGAACACCCTTAGTTTACTAGAAATGCTAGTGCCTTCGGCACAAGCAAAAAATTAATTGAGTTTAGTTTGGAGAGAATTGTGCATCGCTGGTAAAGGGCCAGGCTTGGGGTGAGTTTTGGCAATCTCTACCTGTCTAAAAATATGACCAATCCAACCTCAGTCAAAGAAGGAACTGAGTTTAACTTTGAAAACTCGAAGACACTGCATTTATTATATGGCTGAGCCTACTTAATCTTGACACGTTGTATTATTACAATATTTAAAGAAAAAAAATATTATACGGGTTTGTTTGATAGAGTTCAACGTGCTATATTTACATGAACCCGAGTTGGACCAAACCCAAATCATATTTGTGTTTAAAACCTATGCCTACCATAATGAAAGGAAAAAATTCGGCCTCCTTGGGTTGTATATTCTATCATCCTAAATCCCAATTGCTATTGCCAAGGTTGTTTTCGTTTTTATCAAACCAAATTTATAGCTCATTATGCTTTAAGGACATAAACTGGTTTAATGGAATCCATTTTGCTTTCACAATAATAGTAATCGGTTGAATTGTATACAAGAAAATAAATAAAGAGAAAAGAGAGAATATGATAATTCTATTGATAATTGTATTATAACGTAGACTCCCAAAGTAGGTATATATTGGACACAAACTAAACCCTAACATAACAATAAAAGGAAAGAAAAAATAAAGGAAACAAATAACTAAGGAAATACTCCATAATTAAAATATATGTATATGGTATGTTTTGACCAAGACAAACAAACTATATCATAACTTTTATAAATTCTTTGAATAAAATATACTTCCACAAATAATAAAATATTGCTTTCTAGCATAATCTATTTTTATACATGACATTCGCAAAGTTTAAAAAACAAAACAATAAATAACTATATATGCTTAGAAAAATGAGCTTTACATATTATTAAAGCACACACTCCCTAAATCAAAAAAAAATTAAATAAACAAATAAAAATACTTATACCCTTGAATTTATGCTTCATTTTTAATTTCACAAACCTAAAAAGTTTTAAGTCTTACTCTTAGTTTTATGTCTCTATGTTTTCGTATCATTCCAGACTTTTTTCTACAAGAAAAAAGAATTTACCGTCATTTTGTATCTACTCTTTAGCATACAAAGGGCAACTCAAAATAATTTTATAGTTATTTTAACCAATAACTCTGAAGGAACCATAAAAATATCATAGTAAATCTAAATAACGCAATAATATTTTTTAGATATTTAGTTGATCATAAATTAAAATTATGACCAATCATGCAACAATTTTGGGACACATGAATGATATTTTAAAAATACCTGAACCCTTACTTAGAGGTCCCATGTTCAAATTCAAATATATCATAAATTTTAATAATTGTCTTGCTATGTCATAAAATCCCTCCCAACTTTGGATGTTGTAAGTTGAAGTTTCACCTCAACAACATTTTACTCCAGCCCTAGAGAAAACATCAAATTGAATTGAATTCATTTGATGATTAACTTCATATATATGATGCTTGTCTTGTATTTCGTTAAATGCATGAACATCCTCAATAAAATTTAATTGAATTCATTTGATGGCTATTTCATATGAATATATGATGCTTGTCTTGTATTTCATTATATGCATGAACATCCTCAATAAAATTTAATCTCATAATATTTTAAGAGATAATTAATTTATGCTTTTGGATTTTTAGAAGCAATAATGATACGCATACAAAAAGTCTTGCATATGTTAGTATCGTATAAGCTGAAAAATAAGGTAAAATAAATATAAAAATCTTACACGTGTTTCATTTACTCATATTCAAATAAGAAGATATATGATTGGTACTTAACATAAAAATCTTACACGATCAGCCTCCCTCGTTTCCTGCTCCGGTGACGACGCTCGTCCGGCATCAACATAAATACCAATCATATATAAATAGAATATATGATTGGTATTTAGATGTTAATTTATTGTATTTTATACTAGAATATTAATGAAAATATATAATAGAAAGCAAGAGTAGTGCAAATTTAAAGACTATTTGTTTGCCACCAAATAGAATAGACAATCTAATTAACTGTGGGTACTTTTAATTGAATAATTAGTATAGAGTAAATGTTTCTAACTAATTGATAAAACAAAATTTTCCTTTTTTCAAATGCTATTATTACTCAATGCAAACTCAATAACCATGATGTACATGACACTAATTACATAAATTAGGGCTATTTTTTCCCAATATAATAAATTGTTGACGGAAGAATTATATTGGGTTTACAAAAAATTAAAATAAGTAGCGTCATGTAAATGGAGTAAATGATTGGATGTTAATCTATAATGTTTCAGGTTAGAATTCGAATGAAAATAGAATGGAAATTAAGAGGACATTAAATTTTAACGACTATCTAATTGCCTTAAGACCAAATAGATTATAGAGTATGATTTGATGTTAATACTGTTTTAAGAACAAATAGAGAAGAATTTAATGTCTAAGATTTTAACTCAAGAAAAAAAGAAGCGACAACTAAAGTATGATATTAGTTCCTAACCAAAAGAGGGGAATTTTGAGTAGAACAAATATTCCTAACCAAAAAGATCAATTAGAGTAGAATTTTAACTCAAAAAATAAAGTACGATTTATTGTTAACCAATTGATTAAAGTGCAAATCAAACCCCTTATTAACACTTTTATAAGGGTGTTGTTAAAATACACCCACAAAATCATTCTGCCGTTGCTAAAACAAAAATATGTAAATCTTAAATAAACCCACAAAAATATTTTTATCATCCCAGTAAGAGAAAAACTTCACCTCGTCTTGTTTATACAAGCCCAAACACACCTCATCTTTTTTATACAAGCCAAACACATCCTACCTCTTTTTTAGACCTCTAACAATAAATATAATCATAAGAACCAACAAAAGAAGAATAAGTTGTTCACACCAAAAAAAATTATAAATTGACCCCGGCTGAAATATTAAGTTTAAAGGCAAATACAAAAACCTTCGAGCCAAGTATATATATTAACTTTACCCCCAACTCGCTGACTTCTTCATCGCTTCTCTATTGCACCGATTACTTTAACGAATTCAAACAATTCACCAGTGTCATTCTGTCGCTGGCGACATTTTCCAACCATATTCCCAATTGTTTCCATGGTGAAAGTTCTATGAAATTTGGTTCAACATTCGACAAAAGGCCCGAGGGTCGCAATTTGACATGAGAAAACTCGAGAAATTAATTAACTATGGGATTGAGTCTAGGATCGGAGAACCATTGGAAGTTGTGAATATTAAGGAATTAGGAAAAATTTTAAGCCATGGATATCAAAAGTGAATAAACCTTCCATCTTCAGCAATCCAAATTACATATATACATATATGTGTATGTGTTTTTCCACATTCTTTTAACCATTATATATGTAATTAAATTTTACTTTGCTCTTATAATGTGGGTATATAATTCCATTAGTGGTGAAAACTGTTGATTATGCTCCATGGAATTTTGGACGAGGCAAGCCCATTTATGCTCTTTTGATAATCAAGGCTCCACCCATTGTAGGCTTCATTGTGAGATGGTGGTTTTGTGTGCGTGGTAAAGAATCTTTTAAAAGTGTTTAAATTCTTTGTTTGGCAATGAAAAATTAAGTGGGGTGAGTTGAAAGGGAATGAAAAAATATGATGGCATGAGTTTTTTAATTTTTAAAAATTTAAGTGAGTGAGAAGACAAATTAGTAGTTATTTTTTCTAAGCATAGAAATCTGGGTGAGAAGAAAGGGTTATACACTATTTTTAAGGTTGAGGTTAACGTAACTTTAACTTTTGGCAGGGTGAAAAGACGGATTATGTGGGTGCATTTAAGAACACCCATTTATAGTTAGTATAGTACATAGTATTAGTATAGATTTAAAACTAGCTGGATCATGTGATTTACAAAACAGGTTTTTAAACTTTTATTGCATGTGTGGAGAAAAGGGCCATTAACGTGATAAGAATGAATAAGTAGTGCAATTGATTTTCATGACATCACTTGTATGAAAGTTTGTTTCTTGGATAAAAGAATGCCAACCAGTTGTTTGATGCAATTGACCTGTCCTCCTCATCTTATTAGATTCTAGCCTAGTTACTTAACTTTTCATTTATGTTTTTAAGCATAGACATAGATGGCAAACTTGGTGTATCATAATCAATGGATTGTTTTTGGCAGGTTATATTACCTAACTTGGAAAAACTGGATCTCTTCAATTTGAACAGTGTACAGACAATGGGTGGGGTGATGCCATACCTAAAATCATTGGCAGTCCAGCACTGTGATGGTTTGAGGTACCTTTTTTCACCTTCTATGGCCAGAGCCCTTGTGAATTTACAAGTTGTAAAGGTGGTAAACTGCAATATGATGGAAGAAATTATCACTAACGGAAGAGGAGGAGAAGAAATGATGGGGCTATTTCTGTTTAACCAATTACGTTCACTATACCTTCAAAATCTAAGCAGCCTCATTAGTTTCAGCTCGGGGAACCATGGTTTTGAATTCCCATCCTTGGAACATGTGGATATCCATAGCTGCCCCAGCATGAACTTTTTTTGTTCTGGACCATTAAACACACCGAAATTAGAGCATTTTTATAGAGGATATGGGGAAGTGGTTTTTAAGGGTGACCTTAATAATTTCATACATCAATGGGTTTGGTTGAGTGCCCTTAATTCCCCAAAGTTCTTGGATCAAGATGTAATGTACAGCAGCGATCCTCTGTCGGACCTAGAAGTGATAAGCCCCTAAAAGTGCTTATTTGTACTTCTAATTTTTATTGTGTTAAGACTTGATATCTATTGTAAATAGCATTTTTGTAAATGTAATTTAATTCTGTAACACTTTTGAGAGTTTGAAGAAACATGTGTATAATTAGCGAGATATATTCGATATTTCGATCAAAGCTGTCAAATTGCGTGTTGGAAATGAAGCAGACTGGCCAAGAATCTCCCAATATATATTTCACCAATTCCTCTCCCACATACTATTACTTTTTCTTCATTTCTCTTCCACTTAAACCAACTCATATACAATCCGAATTTTTACTCCCTTCTTTCCCTCACCCATTCCATGCCTAGCTATACCACTCCTCCATCCGGATTTCCCTCTCTTCCGTCCTTTTTCCTCATTTTCACCATCTTTTCCCATGTAAACCTAAACTTCATCATCTCAAGCCACAAGCTATATATCTCTCACCAAGCCATAAGCGGCCTTCTAACCAAAATACAAAGAAAAAGAGAAGAAGAGAGTGGCTCGGCAAGCCCGATTCATTTTGTTTTTACTCACTCGAGTGTTTTACTGTGAGGAGAAAAATTTGTGAGAGATATTGTTGAGAGAGAGATATTCAGAAGACATTCTTGGATTTATTTTTACACTCAAATTATTTACGGAGCCATTACAAATATTTTGCCTCTAAGCTAATCTTCCAATTCAGTGGAAGAAATCAAGCCTCATATGGTATTTTTTTTTTCTGAGTAGGGGGGGGGGGGGTTATTATGTTCTTATTTCAATTGTCAATTTAGATTAATTTCTTTGATATATTTATAATGTGGAAGCACCTCAAGAGAGATCGTGAAGATTTTAAACTAACTTAATCAAGAATCAAACTAGAGACAGGGTTTTCTTAAGGAAGTGATGTTGATCCCCTGTGTTCTCCTTAAGTCGTGATTCATGGGATGCTTGCTCTTATCTTGTTAGGAAAATACTTTTCTTACTTATAAATCTTGCCACATATTCTTAATTACAAGGTGGATTGAATGAGTTGTACCTTTGTTGTATCTTGTCAAGATACAACACATGTAATGCATGCCGGTGAAAATATATGGTAAGAATACCTGATAATTGTAGTATTACTCATCTTGTTATTATTCTTTTCAGCCTTAGAATGATTATTAGAATCTTATCTAGTGGCATAATCAAATTGGAAGTGAATTTTCTAAAATTCGTTGGTGTTGCGCCTATCCCTTTCTATACGCAAGAAAGAGCAACGTCAGATGATACTGGAATAGCTCTAAACAAATGCAACCGAAGAAATAGCACCACAAGCAACAATCACAAAGTGAAAAAATGGTATGCGGTGATCAAGGGAAAAATAACTCACCAACACAAAACATAAAGAAATAGGGTGGTACAAGTAAAATCGTCACTAATATACTGGATGATAGCTTTTATTGACGATTGAAATAATGGAATACACAACCTTACAAGCAATCTTTTTCACTTGAGCTCTCTAAGAAAATCCTCTTTAAAACACTCAAACAAAAGACTTAGGGTGCGTTTGGTTGCAAGCATGAAATTTACATGGAAAGAAAATAAGTTCCAGGTAATTGAATTGCCTAGAATTTAGTTGCATGGAAAATGTCAATTAAATGTATTTGATTGCCTTAATTTTCTACTCGAAAAATATTGGTTGTATTGTGGCATTTTTAATGTAGAAAAAATTATGGGTATTTTTTTTACATAATTTTATAATCATGATGGATCTTGTTTAATTGACCTTGATTAGTAGATTTTAAATATTAAATTTTGAATTTTGTAGTTTAAGTTATAGCATTTTTAATGTAGAAAATAGATAAAATTTTGTCTCAAAAAATGTGCAATTACCTGAAAAATAAATACAACCCCCCCCCCCCCCAAGAAAATATTTTACTTGTTTACAAGGAAAAGTACATGAATAGTGCCAAAAGTGGGAGTTTGACTGCCAGAAAAATTTTGACAATCAAACGGCACAAAAGTGACAACTTGGGTGGAAAACCCATATTTTTCATAAAAAATATGGCCAATCAAACGCACCCTTAATGAAAAATCACATTGAAAGGCCTATTTATACTAAGTGGGTCACGTGCCTTGCTTTAGGAAGCAACATGCATATCGTCACCATACAAGAGCAAATATAGATAAAATATATCTTTGTCCTCGTTCTTAGATATAGTTATTTAGAATTCATATGTGAAATGTTCAACCAAACAATACCTACTTAGACATGACATTTTAAAAAAAACATTTAATATATTTTTCAGATACAATTTTAAGATTTCAAAAATTTGATCTTTAGATTCAACATTTAGATTCAAGAAGCCACCTAATTTAAGACAAAAAATTAGTAAAATTATATGTTAAATGAATATGTATATGTGAGAACCTCGACCCGTACCACACCGGCTCTCGACTTTCTAATTGCTCGTCGTTGAGATCTCATTTCAGTCGATTTTACATGCCAACGCTTATTTAGAGTTGTTGGTATATTTTACCAAAAAATAAACAAAATATATAGATTCTCAACTGATGAGAATCCTACGTACAATCTATGAAACATTTATCCAAGTTCGGGAATTATATTACAGAGAAGGAAGGTGTTAGGCACCCTCTCCGCCTTTTCGGTCGCTCGATACATTTTTGTGTGTTATGGTGGTAATATGTTTATTTAATATCCAAATCTCATCATACGCAGTAAAACACCTATCAGGCTAACCAGAATGGAGGTTGGACTGGTTTTTACTGAACCAAGATTGGATGGTTCTAATCCATTGGATTGGCTCTGGAGAGAGGAGCCGGTCCATAGCTTAAGCCGTTCCCCTTCTGCATCATTCCGCTGCCTACTATTTCCAATTTAGCTTTTTTACTTGAAAAAAGTGGTTTAAATTAGTCTCTTTTATTACTGAGCTTATGTATATGCTAAATTCTTTTCTCAACAAATTACCGCCTTCTAGTCGAAACATCATCCTCTTCCTCAGAAGAGTAGGAAATTTCCTTTCTTTTTTTTTTCTAATATGTCCACGTGTGTATATTTTGTCCATTTTAAGGTTAAAGAAGATTGAAATCCGTCTTAACTTTATAACAACAAAGATAATCTAGAAGGGATTAATTAAACACTGCTCCTCGAGATTATAACACTGCGGACAATTGGCATGGACCATTTAATGAATCAATGGTTCTAGCAAATACCATCTTAGTCACCTAAAACTTACTTGTAGATGAGAGAAACAATTTATTAAGAAAGTAAGGCCATAAAAGGTACACAAGGATTTAACACCCCCAAAAAACCACAAAAGCTCACTTCAGATTTTAATCTGTTTCTAACCCTAAAAACACATTATAATTTGACCTACACCACCTCTGTACAAATTCCCCTAAATTTTCAGCTCCACCAACACTGCGAAAAACGACTACACATCAAACTATTTTTTTTAAGGAAAAAAAAAAAAGCGTCATTTTAAATTTGCTACATCCGGCTTTACCGGTCCTCCTCATATCACATTAGCTGTAGTTTTGACTTGGGAAAGAAAACTTTCTCTTCCTTTTTTTGGTTCTTCTTCGATTTGATAAGCAAATTACGCACTTGAGATATGGTAGTTTTGAGGATGTATGTGTAGCTGAGTTATATGTTTTGGGCTTTCTGAAATGCACGAGAAGAAAGGCCATGAAGAAGCCTCACAAATCCCAAGAAACTAAGCATGCCGTCCGAATGTCTTATCCAATCCTGGAGGACTACATGAACCGGTACAGACGGGCTAAGTCCGAGCTCCTGCACAAGAACCAAAATAATGGAAAATGATAATATATTGAGAAATTTCTGATGAAAAAATTAGTGTAAAAGTCGCTTTTGCATTTTAATTGATGCTTCCTCAATATGATCTGCTAATGCCTAATGGGGATGTTGCTAAACAAGTTTGTGGAGTTAGTTTTGTGAACTACGTACTACATAAAATGATTTTTTTGAAAACAAGCAGTGAAGAGATTCGGGTGGTTTGAAGGAGGGGGGGCAGTGGATTCGGCTCCTCTGTGAGTGATGAGAATCACTCTAGAATAAAGTCAGAAAATCTCAAGCGTTAGACTAAATTTGAGAGTTCATATTTTTAAGGAGGGCTCATTTAAATAGAACTAACGACTCAAAAATCTGAATTGTCAAATTTAAATCCAACAGTTCAGATTTTAGAACACTACTCTAGTGTGATTCAGTTAAGCATAACCCCTGATCTATAAAACTAATATTTTGTTGAGTTGTAAATACAACTGAATCTTTTGAATGGCCTTGATGCAAAGATCTTCCACTTGCACATTTGGGGAGATCATTGGATCTTGGCGACTGGGCCAATCAACAGTTTTGGCTTCTGACAAAGCAGTAGCCAATTTTTAAAGCATAATGTACAAACGCTCAATGCACTGTCCATTGGCAAAAGCCAAAATTGCTTTAGCAATACCATTTGCCTTAAAACTCTCCTTAATTTTTGGATTACGCTTCTAAGTGTAGATGCATATATGACACTTCCTTCCTCCCCCTTCCGTCGTAAGGAGTGATCTGACTCTGAAAGAATTCCTGTCATCTTATAAATTCATAATGTTTGAACTTGAATTTAGCTCCACTTGTTGTGATAACTTGGCTTGCATAGGTTTGGCTTGGCTAGTGAATATGAATACTCACCATATAACATAATATCATTTTTCGTAACTTAGAATATATTTCAATTTATTCCCTTTAGTTTATCTTCATTTATTTTTTGTGCCATTGAATGTGCTGTCTTAAAAGTTTATCATTCAAACAATCCAAGCCCAAACTGCGTGTCAGCTCGTTTGCAGCCTTCGACACCAGCACGCACGCATGCACGCACGCACGCACGCACGCACAAACATAAATATATATATATATAGAGAGAGAGAGCAAACCGAGGCAAGTTCCTCGATCATAATAGGTCTGTTTCCATCCTTCTCGAAAAGCTCATAGGCACGCCTCGCGTGTTGCTCCCAGCTCTCCATTCCTTCCAGCTGGTGCACACTAATCACCGCAGCGCAAAATTCTTCAAAATCCAATTTTCTATATTGAATAGAACTCACCTGGATAGACACATTTAATCAAATACATGTCAGCCACACTTCTTTTATTGTGCATATATATGTTCACTAGATAGTTTTACCAATTACCATAAATTAACAATGATAAAGGAAAAGGATCTAAAAGAACCTCACCATATTGGCATAATCAAGAACCCGCGAATCTTTTATGGCGTCAGTGCAATTCTTAATCACAGCCTGCCAAATTCTACAAATTTAGAAACTCTTAAAGGTAAAAGTAACAAAGGAGAAAGAACAAAAATGGAGAAAAAGAACCAACCGATTTGAAGTTCTGTAGAGATATGAATCCGTTTTTATTCGGCCCCAAAATAGTAAATTGCTCCCTCAGATAACCTAGCTGGGGTATTGCCAATGTTTTCGCAAGAGCCTGTCGCAATATCACAACTTAAATTAATATAATCAAGGTATGTTTATGAACTTATCAAATTTGTCAAAAATATCCAGTCATGCAGAGAAATGATAGATACTTAAAGTCCAAATAACTCAAATTTTTTACAACGAATTCTCTGAAAGTTTACTAAGTTCACAAAAATGAGTAACTTTTTCAAAGGAAGAATGACATACCCCCAATGCAGCTTTTCGTAGAGACGATGAATATATATAAGCTTTTACGGTCTTATAAATTATCATATCCAAAGGTATTTTAAGATCATGATAATTGGCCAGCCATGGATGACCTAAACAAGAAATAGAAGCAAGTATTAGAAATCCAGAATAATGTTGTGATAAATAATATAAATGCTATGTCTATTGCCTATGCATTATGGTTTTATCGGGGCATAGGACTACCGTAAAAGGTTGTACATATGCTTTTATTGTTGTACATTGCATTGGTATTAAAAACACCCTTGTATAAATAAGCATCATATGATGCCAAGTCCTCTCAGGTTTGTATATATATATACTCCCTCAGTCCTAAATTAATAGTCACTATTCGAAAGTCAAACATATTAAGAAACATTATGAACTTCCATAACTACCCTTCATCTAAAGAAAGAGTATTGAAAGAAACTGGGACATCAACTTACTTGTTAGGCATTGCAATAAAAGGTTAAATTTGGTACATTATATTAATTCGTTGCAAAAATTCAGAAGTGTGACTCTTAGGAGAGACGACGGAGTGTTAGATTCCATTGTTTAAACATAATAGCTCAATGAAGATAAAGACAACCCATAAAACAAAGAAAATATGTCCCGAAACAAACAAAATCAAATTATATTATATTAGATATGATTAAATAAGCTACTACCTTTGTCCTAAATTAAGAGTCCATTATTCTTTTCGAGAATGCCCCAAATTAAGAGTCTATTTTCCTTTCTTGGACATAATCAATGTACCAAATTTCAAGATACCGGATAAGTTTTATTTTCAATCATTGATTAAGTTGAATATAGTGTTCTCTTAAAAGGTACCAAAGTCAAATTTGGACTCTTAATTTGGGAGTGAATAGGACTCCCTATCCCAAATTAAGAGTCCGTGTTTGACTTTCACATTTTCGAAGAATACATTATTTTCATCATAATCAAAGGTTTAGAACAAAACCTCAAATTTTGATACGTTGATTATGTTCTGAAAAGGAAAGTGGACTCTCAATTTGGGATAGAGTGTGTATTAAATAATCTTTTTGGTGGGTGACTAAAATAGGAATTTAATTATACATATAGTTTTGACTTACTAAGAGCCTGTGAAGCTGTCAGTCTCTTGCGGTAATCTTTGTTCAACAATCTCTTTACAAAGTCAACTGCTTCAGCAGACAAATCAGGCCATGGGGTATCATCGAAACTCGGGTCCGCCTTAAGGACGGCTCGGAAAATTCCAGATTCTGTGCGGGCCCAAAAGGGTCTACTCCCACATAGAAGAATGTAAGCAATTACACCTATACTCCACATGTCGGCTTCTGTGCCGTACGATCTGTGCAGAACTTCAGGAGCTACATAGTATGCACTCCCCACGATATCATTTAGCCTTTCATCTGCATAAGAAGCTTAGCTGTTAAGAATGTGTGAGTGTGTGAGAGAGAGAGAGAGAGATGATGTCTTAAGTATGAGATTTGACCTGGCTTTACGTAATCAGAGAGTCCGAAATCAATGGCCTTCAATGGGGAATTTTCATCCTTAGAGGTAAAGAGGAAATTCTGAAGCATAATTTAACAAGTAAATCTCAAGAAAAAGGATAATATAATAAAAAAAATCATTTTTACTTTTCTTCAATAAAAATAAATAATTATAGTAGATGAAGAAAAAAAAGGATAGCTGAACTAGTCTAAAAACCATGAATCACAACTCTGAAAAAAAACAGACAGATTTATCCAGTAGGGGGTATGTGTGATTGGTTTTTTAGATGGAGACTTTTTCCACGGAAAACAAAAACTTAGTGGAGTCGGATTTTGAATTCCATGGAAATGGAGAAAACTAGGCTCAAGCGATGGAAAATTAATGCAACCAAACAAACCAAATGGACGCAAATAATTAAACAAATGACAACATATTCCTAATCATACGCTGTCTTTTTTCTTTTTCTCTCATTCTTGTATGGTCATTTCGCTGAATTCCTCTACAAGTATTTTAGAGAGTATCATCGAACTAAATGAATTCTAAATCAACCAAACTTATGCCATATCAATCCAATGTACTTCTTTAGAGAATTGGTAACTATATATCTAGAAAATAATCACAAGTATTAGCCTTCCAAGTTAATATGAATGATAATTTTTGCAGTTAATTAATCACCTCAGGCTTCAAGTCACGATGAACAACACCTTGAAGATGACAATAAGCGGTTACACTTAGAATCTGGACCATAACGGCTTTTGCATCTTCTTCTGAGTATTTTCCACCCCTAGAGAACATAAAAGGAATATTCATTCAATTAGAAGTTTGCAAAAATAGGCATAATTATTACCCAGAAAGGAAATTACGTAACAATATCGGTACCTAGAGAGTATCCTATCTAATAATTCCCCTCCTTTGCATAACCTGAAGAACACAAAACACTACCGTAAGTATAAAAATTCAAATTAATTGATTGCTCATTGCAATATTTAAGGCCAATTTATGCAGGACCGGTCTTGAGTGTGTGCAAAGTGGAAGACTGCTAGGGCCCTTGATGAAATAATTTTTTTTTCTAATAACTTACGCAAAGGGTCCAATATTTTAAACATTGAAATCCAATGCTTCAGTTGACCGAGTCAACCGCCATAGTCAAAACATGCAGACTCCATTGGTTTGGTTGATTGAGCCAACCACTAACATATCTATATAATTTTTATTGTTAGTTAATTTCATGCAGAATCGCGTGCATGTTATATGGAATCTAGCTGTGCTGTAGAGAGAGATAAAGAGTTAATATATGTGCCACTGTATCACAATCATGAATATTAGTATAACATAGTATTTTATATACTAGAAATAACAGCAATGGATGTCTAAGCCAATAATATCATCAAGTTTAATTTTTTAACTTAATAGGGCCACAAGTAGTAATATAGTTGTGTGACTCTATTCCCAGAGCAAATATTGGCTATTGCCAAAGCAGAGTACAACTGTGAAAGCACGTCGTACAACTTTTCATAGAAGTACCATCCATTTAGTATCATGAACTTACTCCATGACTACATAGACATTGTCGTCATCCTCATAGCAATCATAGAATTGCACGAGGTTCTTGTGTCCGGTCAAAGCCCGTAATATTTTCACCTCTCTTCTCACATCCTCGATAGCAATTGCCGTAGTCATCTGCAAAAAAGAAATTCCAATTTTATTAGAAGAAATTAGTGCGTTCTTGAAAAAATGTGAAAGTCAAACACAGTCTCTTCACTAGGGATGAAGGGACCATTAAGTGTTAATTCAAGGGCCCCTATGATTTTGATACAGATAGGAAAATGACAGAAAGAAGATCAAAAAATCCGTTTTTTGGGTCAGAGTAAGTTACGATATAAAAAATAAGATCATTATAGAAGTCTATTTGATTACTAACTGTTGGACCAAGTCAAAGCAACATTGGATCAATTGGTCTTCAACGTACAAAAGACAGTGGCCCCAATCAACTTCACTTGAATTGTAGCTATCAAATAAGATTTACGTTCACTGATACTGACTTTTTATTATAGTGAACACAAGGAAATGTAAATCCTGTGATGGCATACAAAGTTTTGTCAAAAGTTAGAGGGTAACAACGTTTGCTGCAACGTTGTTTGTTCAAAATTGGTTTGTTCCACCTCTATGCTCTTTTAACAACCGCCAAAGAAACATACAAGACAGATAGTACTGCAACAAAGGAGTTTGTCTTGAAATTGAAAAAATAAATATAAGTATATATTCAATACAAATGGACGGTCCTCTTTTTTTTCTCTCTCTCAAGCTCTATCATGCGATGAGAGATATCAGCACTATACTGAACAAACTGCCATAAATGTAGTACCTACCAAACAAATATTAACTAAAAAGAATAAAACAACAGGAGTAACAAAGCAAGCAGCTTTAAAAACATTATAAGATCAAGACAAACGGTAGCCCTCAAAAATTCGAATCACAAGTTTAACATTTGCTTCGGGTTTCTGTGCATTCCAAGAATCTTAATTGGTACATCCTATAATTCATGCGAAGAGCTTGAATCATTGGATCCCATTCCTTTGCCAAAACGTAAATTTTATATGTAAAATTACCAATTTCTCTTTCCCGAAAAGAACAAAAACTCGAACCAAATGAGCATTTACCCCTCGTTTGGTTTTGAGCTTTTGTGCATACCAGGTATCGTAGAATGGTAGATTCACATGTAAAGAGGATTGGGTCATAGGATCCCATTTCTTTGCTGAAACTCAAACTTCATATACGAAATTACCAATTAATCTTTCCCTAGCAAGAACAAAAACTCAAACCAAACTAACACTTAAATCACTACAAAGGACAACAGTTTTGATCTTCCGATCTGCCTTCAACTTATATTACTCAAAATATATAGAATTGCACAAAAACAATCTTAAATCCAACAAAATGAGAACCAGACCTTTGATTTGGGAATAACCTTAACAGCCACATCCTGTCCCTTCAAGCTCCCTTTCTTCCCCTTAGCCGAACAAGTATACCCAAAATGCCCTCGGCCCACTTCTTCCCCAAGCTCATAGTGGCTCACCAATTGCTTAGAGTACCCAAAATTCTTATCCAACCCAACATCACACTCACTTCCCTCAGGAATCGAGGCCTCGTTAGGCTTAACAGAGCCGTGCCTACGAGCAAGCAATGCCCGAATGTGTTTAGCTGGCGAAGGCGGTGGAAATGGGCGTTTGAATATTCGAAGAGGGGTCGAACTAACACTCGAATTGGCGGGCGAGTTCTTGAATCCACTCGGGAGTGGACTTGGGCTGTAAAAGGGGAAATTTGATGATTTCCCTGTGTGGGAATTTACTGTGGAGTCATTTTCAGTGGGAATTGTCGGGTTTTCGGATTGGGTTTTTCGGTTTTCAATGGGTTTTCCTTGACAAAGTCCCATTGAATTAGAATCTCAATTGTATTTAAGAAACTGAGAATAACTGAAACAAGAACAAAGAGAACTAAAAGGGTAAAAGGAGAATTAGTAAGCTAAACCATTAGAAGGAGAACAAAAACTACAGGAAAGCTAAAATTCAGGGTATTTTGGGGCTTTCAAACAGAATTAAACCTCAAATCAGAACAGAAAGTAAAGGAAAATTGTAGAAATTCATAATATGAACAGAAAGGGAATTGAAAACCCTTGGAAAGAATTTCAGCTTGATCAACTGAACCCAGAAAGGATAAGCAAATAATTTCCCAATAAATCAAAATTCCAAGAGAATCTCTGAAAGGAAACAAAAACCCAAGAGGTAAATTGAAGTCAATTATGTAGAAGAAGAAAGCAATTAAACTTTCCGATCAAACAAACAATGGCAGATAGATTAAACCCACCAACAATCACAGAATTAAGAAAATATTTCACCTGAAGAATGGAAAGAAATAGAGGAGGTGGAATCACCAAGAGCAAGAGAAACCCAGAATAAATTTCCAACAAGAAGGGTAAAGAATTGGTGCTGAGAAAAAAGAAGAAAAAGTGAGCAAGAAAAGATGCTTAGGCAGAGGCTGCAAGAAAAAGGAAAAGGGAAGGTAAAGAATGGAAAGAAACCAACGCTACTTTCTTTCTCTGCTTTTTCAAGCCTTTTTTAATAAGTTAATTTCTCCTCCCTTGTTGGTTTTGTGATAAAATAATTATTATTGCAACAACTACAATAATGGGTTCTTTTCTTAAAATAATTTTGGATTATGTTAGAGTTGATAATGCATTAAATGATGGACAATTAAAAAAAAGGTTAGAGAAATATTTTCACACTAAAGCCAGAGAATAATTTTTTTGTAAATAAAGAGCCTATTTTTTATTTTATTTATAATATGACATGTGTCTTTTTTTTTTTCATTGTAAAATGACATCCCAACCCTTAAAATAAACTAAAAAATACCAATATACATTAAAATATGGATTGCAATATGAACTTTGCAGTCTATATTTCACTGCAATATGAACTTTGCAGTCCATATTTTTGGTGCAAAGTTCATATTACAGTCCATATTTTATTGCAATATGAACTTTGTAGTCCATATTTCTAGTGCAAAGTTCATATTGCAGTCCATATTTCACTGCAATATGAACTTTGCAGTTCATATTTTACTGCAATATGAATTTTGCAGTCCATATTTTTTGTGCAAATTTCATAAAGAGGGGTAGTTTAGGTAATATATAACATGTTTTTATTAATTAAATGATATTTAAATTTATTCAAATACCTTCATTTAAAATATAAAACAAAATAAGCCTCTTATGCCAATTACCCTTCATTCAAAAAAAAATATTATTCATTAAATTTTTGATAAAAATCAATATGTAATAAGATCTTCTACCTAATTTCTAGATTAAATTATCATGCGTCATGTTTGTTTTTCTTAACTATTATAATTTTAGAGAACTTAATATTGAGACTTAAAATTATAATTTGGATGAGGTGTCATTAGTATATTTGGTGAGTAAATATTAGTCATCTGTGACTTATCAATAGAACCTTTGCTGATATGATATATCAAAGATGTGATGGGTTGGATGCACAAGGTTATGGTTTTAGTTTATTTATCAAATTCTCATTCCTTTATGAATTTGAATTAAGAATCATCTTTTTGATTTTTTGGCTATTCAATACTCCTGCCGTCATAAATTAAAATCTATTATTCTTTTGAAATATTTCGTATTAAGACATATTCGAAGTATTAATATATTATAATACTACTAAATAAATTTTATTTTTAACTACTTATACTATTAAAATAATTATCTTTTTATTATAATATTGTTCTGAAAAATTATATTGTATTCTTTTAAACTTGTACGTTGATATGACAATAAGTATAATTAATTTAACAATAGGTCATGTTAACGTATGCCCTAAGGGCACATGTTAAGTACCTATTTTTTAAAATAATTAACTCACAACATGCATTAAATATGATACAAATTTTCATACAAAATTTTATTATTTTTATTTATAATAAATTTAACATGTGCCATAAGAGCACGTGTTATCATTTTCCTTTAGCAATAGTTTCACCCTTATTTTTAACTATTAATAGATTGAATTATTATAGAACAATATTACATTTATCAAATATTTTTATCATATATTCTTACTGGCATTCATTACATAAATTGTCCCTTTGCAAAATATAATAAGAATACAATTTATTTAATACACAAAAAAAATATATAACTATATTATTAAAATATACAAAAATTAAACTAAACACTGAATTTGCGATGGAAGGAATGTGATTCATTTGTGTTTTCTGTGAAAACAATCACTTGGGTAGAGTCCCTACTATAAATAGACTTGATATAATAGCAGTGGGGTTGGGTTTGGATCCTTCCAGGCTGTCCTTATTCAGAGAAAGACAGTGGATGTGTTTTCATACACAACCCATTGGGATAGAGCTTTGACTAGCTTATTTATTTAGTAGTCCTTCAATAACATTTAGGTGTTAATTACACTTCTCCATTTCAACCAATTTCTTACTATTCCTTGGAAATAGGGGCGGAATTGGGACATGGAGAGTAAATTTCAAACCACCTCAATAAAGAAAAATATATCATTAAGTAAATTTTAACATAATTTAATTCATTTGAGTGTACCCTAGCCTATGTGTAATTTTGAATTCGCCCCTGTTTAAAAATACACTAATTGAAATGAGTTTTACCTCTCTTGAATTTAATAAATAACATAGCTCTTTGGATTTTTTATTTTTTTTGACATGCATTGATTGTTCTTGCTAATTACATGTAATAAACTTCATATTATTCTTATTTTTAGTGTTTAGCCATTGGATTAAATTATGCACTCTTAGAATATAAGTAACTTTTCATATGATTAGATTTCATTAAAAGTTTTATTTGTTCCAAATTTTTTTCAAAGACTTTTGCATATAACTTGTCAAATTATAGGAGGAAAATTGTGATTATCCATTTATCAATGCCAAAGAAATTAAAGAAGAAGTTATAAAACTCAATGGAGAATTCTAAGCGATATATATATATATATATATATATATCAAAGTCATTAATTTGTAGGGTAGATTCTTTAATCTAATAGTATCTAATAGTATTACGGAGGAAGTCTTCCATAATAAATTTTCTCTCTCCTATTTAATTTCTATTTAATTATAGTATCCTTTGCTGCTTTTTAATAATTCACTTCTTCCTTAATAATACTAATCCACTTCTTTTGTAATAATTATATATTATCTTCTCTCTTATTAATTGCTATTATAATTGCTATAATAATAACACATTTAATACCAATACACTCTCTCTCTTATTAATTGCTATAATAATTTTCATAATAATCTATATTATTTATTATTTTTATAATAATAATTATTATTTTTATAATAATAATTATTATTTTTATAATAATAATTATTATTTTTATAATAATAATAATAATAATTATAATAATAATAATAATATTATTATTATTATTATCATAGTAAAATCTAGGAATTGTAATAATTATATTTAGTGATAAATTTTTTTTATTATGAAACATTTATTTACTTATTTTTTAAAATTTTTCATTTTTCATATTTACATCTATACTTAGTATATTTTAGTATTATGGAAGGAATAAGAAGAGGTTGCCCTATTTATTGTACTCTTTAATGTTTCTTTTTTATTTTTCTTTTTTGAAATTATTTTTTTAAGCATGAACTGAATTATTATTATTATTATTATTATTATTATTATTATTATTATTATTATTATTATTATTATAGCAAAAATGCATCATTTTACCCGCGTTATTTTGAGTTTTTACTGCTTTTATTATTTGAATTAATTGTGTGTTTTATTGTATAGTTAAAGCTATATTTTACATGGATTTGTAGTGATTTTATTCAATTTTTGTTTATTATTATATAATTTTTTTTAATAATAATTTGAATACCATCCCGTGCATCGCATGAGTTTGTAACTAGTTATTAGGTATATTTCCCAGTTCTTTTAGTCCACTAAGCTATACCAAAACGACAACGCCTTTAATTAATGGGTCCAATATCATTTCCATGCATCTAATTAAAAATTAATGAAAGACAATTAATCACCGGCCACCAAATTTGCTCCAACCACCAAATTATGGGCATATAAATCGAGTTTTCTCTCGTCATAGTACAACAATTAAAAATGAATTTCTTTATTAAATCTAAATTTTCGTAGGGTTGATTAAAAGTTAAAATTATTAACATGTGTTTTAAAAGTTTCTAGTTTTTCTTTAAATATACAAGATGTGTAGACTCGTGATTAATCTACGGGGTAGGCGAAGGGAAAAATAAAGGCTCAAAGTAGAGGACTTGATATATAAGGATTCAATAATATTTTTTAAGTAACGTCCTCGTAATAAATTTTGTTAAAAATATATGTTGAACACTAATAAATAAAAATAATTAAATTTTAGCAAGTACCAAAGGTTATGCATACGAAAACATTGTAGTCTTGTTCTTGTTCTTTGTGAAATTCTAGGACATATTAACCCTTTTTGTAAATTATAGAGACAAATTTTGTAGAGCGAATTAGTTGTTCAAGAAGTGAAGACCCTAATAGCTCCTGCAAAATTGAAAATTCCAAGTTCAAATCTTATTAAGTATACAAATGTGCATTAGTCCCCATCCACATGTGACATGTTAACTTTACACTTCATATAGTTTAGATAAAAATGATATGTACTCCATGTCAAGCGTTTCTATATGTTAATGTTACAAGGGCAAAAATTTAAAATTAATTAATGTGATCCAAACTCAAATATAGTTGAAACGATTACGTGTTTGGCTTCTTAATGCTAGCTAGCTAGTTCACTCTGGACAACGATGAATGTACAACGCAATTACTTTTGATGGGACAATATGAAATTACAAAATTAAATTACCCTTTTTGAATTTAGAACAAAATTAATTTAGTACATTGTAAGATTTAAACGCATGTTAAAGCCTATATAATAACCAGTATATTTGTTGACACATCGATCTTTAATTTAAATTATTAATTTAATCATTTAAATCAGCACATATATGACATATGTATATACAAAATGTAGTAATCTTTCTCAAAATCAAGAGCTATTAACTATGACTAAATATAAAATTTTGGTTAACTAGGAAATCTGTGCTTACGTGTGTACTAGTAGAAACGCAATTGAAGTGGGTTACCAATTACAGGTTGGTGACCTATGCATAATACATTCCCATAGTCTTGCCTCATCCTTTAGCTTGTATTTGGCAATGAATAATGAAGAAGCATGACCAATTGATATATTTGTTAAATGATTGTGTCATCTTAAGATATTCTCGCAATTGGCCGCTCTCCATTAGTCTTTCGTGGGGTTCAATTTATTTAATTTGATGAGATTTATTTTAAAAATCAAATGGATAATTTTTTTTTTTAAAATTTGGTGGATATGATTTTTATAGTGAGATATAGAGTAGATCATCACCACAAAATTTCTTCACAAACTCAAACCATAAGCGGGTGTAGTAAATATTTGATATATATATATATATATATTCATTTTTATCCCGTTGAAATTTTAAATGATTGTTTCACTCATTTATAAATTGAATCTTCTAATAAAATTTTATAAAGTTGATCCAGTACTCATTATTATAAAGATCATCTCTAGCCACAAAGTTTAGTGAAAAATTCATCCATTCAACCCACGAAATAGAACCATTGAAAACAATTAAACTAAAAGAATAACAGAGAGTAGACAAGTCCGATATTCTCCTTTCTTCCTTTTTCTCAAAAATGTTGTAAAAGTAGATTTATTTCAAAAATTATGACACTCTCTTTCTCAAATTAAAAGTTTGTGTTTTACTTTTATGCTTAATACAAGATACTTTAATTTAAGCTTTGTCATTGGTTATGATTCAATGAAACTTATGTATATACTCATGAAATTTAGTACATTGATTACTTATGTTCCGAAAAGAAAACTATATGTATATAGACTTTTAATCTAATAGTCTGAAAAAATTACTGAAGGCCTCTTAATTTGGGATGGATTTATGGAGTATATAGTTCTTAACGATTTTTGACATATAAAATGTAGCCGACAAAACTCTATAATATTATGGTTGTTTTGGTTGATATCAACTATATACCAAGATCCTCATTGTAATTAAAAAAATTGTGTTCTTAAATGCATTTACAAAGTTAGTCTTCTCATTCTACTATAAGAACGATTTATATATTCTCACTCTATCACTTCTTTTAAAAATCTTGCACTTCACCCCAGTGGTGGGGTAAGTTTACTCAAACAATGCAGGGAAGATAAAGTTTCATTAATAAAAGTAAAAACATTAAATTTTGCATTAATATAAGACATAATAAATAAAATTTACATCGTTCTTAATAAATTCCGTTTAAATAGTACCTATAAAAATAAAAAATATTAATTGTGATAAATACAGTTGTATGATTTCATATAATAATATTTTACTATTCATTGCTCCCAAATGGTTATTAATCATATTTCAAAATTTTCTACAAATTTATTTTTATCAAATAAGTAAATATAAGCCTTAATTAACTAAATCAAAAATATTAAAAGTTCAATTTGTTGTGTGTAAATATATATATATATATATATATCTCATACAAATAAAAAATTTGAGTCATCCTGAATATATAAATTATGTCCAAGAGCAATTGGTTAAACAAAAAAATATCCTTAAAGAACAATTTAATAGTAAACACTTCAAAATAAAAATACCAACATAATTATTATTTGCAACACATAGCAACCAGGCCATACAAAATTAAAAGCAATGATTTAGATAATCTTAAACAAATACAAATAGGCTAATTAAATCTGCTATGTTTAAAGAATACATATATATATATATATATATATATTCGAGAACAAAACCTTAGAATCCTAAGGTGTAAAGCCATGCCTACAAGATCCGGAAAACTAAAATTAAGCACACTAGAAAATGAAGATCAAAAGAGTAATCTTTCCAAGTCAAAAATAAAAACCAAAAAATCCAACCAGATATAAAAATCTGCTTGCACCTTGTAATTGGTTGGTTATTGCCCCTTTCTGTTTTTCGGGTTTACTTTGTAAGATGACTGTTTCGTTGTTGTGTTGTAAAAAAAAAAGACAATGGAGAAAAAATACCTCATGCAAAAAGAAGTTAATAGCAACGATGTTATATAGGATAGAAATCGGGGTGAGAAGAAAATATTTTATGATAATTTTTAGGTTAAGTTTGACTTAGTTTTGAATTTTAGTAAAATGAAAAACCTAATTTTATGAGTGTATTTAAGAACACCCTTAAAAAAAAGGAAAAAGAAAAACCATCAAATTAAGGAAAGGAAATTTATCAGGATTTAAAGCATATATGCTCTTTCAACCTAACAGGATAACAGATGCAAAGGAGAAAGAATTTCTAAGATCTTTCAATTACTTTACTCTTCCTTTTATTGAAGGAATTTTCTCTAAAGGCTCCACTTTCTTTAATCAAACGAATCTAAGGAAAGAAATTGTATTCCCTTCTTTTCTTCTCTTCTATTTATATTAAGGTAAACCCTTTCATGCTTTCCAAAAAAAAAAAAAAAGTTTAAACCCTTTCTCATATATATTTATATATAAAAAAATAAGGGACATTTTTTTATCTTAAATATATAAAAGGATAAAGAATTACACGTATGAGATTTAATATATTTTTTAATAATTGATAGTGCCTTTGAAACATATTACGACTTACTATATAATATATATATATTAATTTTAAAAAGGCTATACGGTATATTAAATAATTTTATCCAATTATTTAATAGAGAATATTAATTTTAAAAAGGCTATACGGTATATAAATAATTAAATGGGGGAGACAAAAGAGTTTTATGGAGCAAATTAGTTGTGCAGATATTATCCAAGTAAGTAAACATGTAGCTTTCATATCAAGGGGTATGTTATGTCTCTTTGTTAGAAGAGTTTTCTGAATTCAGTTATTTGCATGGCCATATGCCCAATATGTGTGGTGGTGTATGGCCAGGCTTAGGTGAGGTGGGACACAGTTTGTAACACATCAGGATTTCCTTTTTACTAGATGGATTTTTTTAAGGAACAAATTTAATGGTAGTAGTGTTTTGTCATGATGTCCCACTATGCAACATTCTTTGGATAATATTTTGTCAGATCTAAAATAACATAATATTATCCGCGCATTTTTGGCTTAAGCCTGTATGATTTTATTTTTTATTTCTCAAAGACTTTTTACTAAGAAAGATTAGTGATCATATGTATGTAGAGCATATTGGTAGATTCCACTCGTATGTATATCGATATAAGATGAACAACCATAATATAGCCTGACAAAATTCATTAGAGCTACTTTGAGGCACATGAAAATGTAAAGTGAGACTTCCTTTTAAATAATTTTGAAAAGAACTCTTCTACTCGATCATATTCCCTTTTTTATTTTATTTTTGGTACAAACCCTTATATATACCTTCTAAATAAATGTCTTGATAAATTGATTTATTGTGAAACATAAGCTCAATTCATGCTTAAAGGTCCCCTACCTTGATTGGAGGTAAAATATTGTTCATTTAGCTAAAAAAAGGTGAATTGTTGGAAATTAATTATCATCAAATGGTTATTAAGTTCACATAAAGTTAGTAAAAATTTCAATTCCAAAGGAATTATATCATATCATCCTTTTGCTTTTTCCTTGCAGATACGAAGCTTTTTAAGCTGACCGACCAAATAATTATATCGTACCTATCTTTTTTTTTCTTTGTCACAAGATATCTCTACATTCGCATAAAAATAGCACTTAGAGCCACTTCAAAAATTGGTCATTTTTTACCGCAAGTGCTTTTAGCGATAATCGAACTCCTGCAATGCAGGAATAATTCGCCCACTTGAACTCTAAATTGCCACCTGTACCACACTTTGTGATTATATCAACTTCAATTATTTGGGAATAAAAATGCGATGCTGACCAAATATTCCAAATTAAAAATGTGAAAAGGCATAGCTGATTATATTCTGATTTATATATATCACGAAATCTTCTTTCAGAAGAAATTAGATAGCTTTTTGCATAAAGGACCACAGTTTGGAAACTTTATTTACTTTTTGGATTAATGAACAATTAGAAAGATATGTAGCGCATAGTTTTATATGTGATTTAACTTTTAATGAACAAACAGCAAATTCATCAACCTAAAGACAAACACATTAAAAAAAGGGTCGTGTACCTATTTATGTAATGACAAGTTTTGTTTGTTTGTTTCTTTATTCTTTTCCAAATGAGTAAAATAATGAGTAATGATAAATGCTTTAATTTAAATGATTAAATTATTAAATTAAATAATGTGTCAATCTGTACGTGTAATAGTTAGTGTGTAAGATATGTTTAAAATACTGACCAATGTACTATATTTAACATGTCATCATTAGCTCTAATAATTTATTGATTTAAATTAATAAACTTATCATTAATTACTCACCAATTTTTTTAGACCTATCGTTCATCTAGAGAAATTAATTAAACAAGATTTTAGTTAGGATACTGAAAAGTAGGCTTGTATGAAAAAAATTTATACAAAAGAACTAAGAAATAATATTCTTGTAAATTAAGGGTTTACATTTGTCCAAATTCTAAAAAGAGTGCAAAGTTAACTTATCAGTAGATTTTTAAATTTTATTTTTTTATGGAATCATGCAAAATTAAGTTTGCATTACATTTTTTTTAACATATTATTATAAATAAGTGTTTAATTGATAATACTTTAGAATAATTTTAACAAATTATATATTCAAAACCTATTTATTAATTAATAAAATGTACATAATGTTTTTTTGAAATTATGCAAAGTTAAGTTTGCACTCCTTATTCTCTAAAACATGACTATGTATTTGTGTTTATTTGATGTTGTTGTAAAGTTTTATGAATGAAACATAATAATATATACTTGTTAAAAAATATAAATCCATCATGCAAAAAAAAATTTGCATTAATTTTTTTTTATTACAAAGTTAAGTTTGCACTCAATCAAAGCTTTTATTTTAAAATACAATTGATAAACAAGCACTTATTTCATAATGATAGTGATATCTAAGCCCTTATTTCTAAAAAAAATATTCATTGATTTTTTTTGTAAAAATAATTGTCATGCAAGATTTTTTACCTCATTTTTAGAATTTTAATAAGGGTTCTTTTAAGTCCACTAGTATATAATTATAGATAAAAGTGAAAACCCCTAAAAATATGGAAAGTTATATATACAAGGAATGCATTGATGCCCTTGGCTTCTTTTTGTATAGTGGAGCTTTGTGCAAGAGACAAAAAAATTCTTATTCTTTGATACCATTCTCCTCCCCACCCCACCTTTTTTGTTAATGGACTAAAAAGCTATACATAAAAGGGTATAGTTAGAATAAAAGTTGGCGTACCCTGCTTGTACGTATGTTATATACAATTATATAAAGTAGACCGCGGTGATTAATAATGTTCATTCCACATCAGTTTTAATTTAATAAATTGTTGTGTGGTTATTCATCTTTGGAAGTAAAAAACTTTTTAAGAAGAAAATAAAATTATGCGGACTTTGGCTCAAACTAAATTCTATTTTATTGAATTGGACTAGAGTGGAGTTGGTGAATTATTGTATGTAACTTAAATTAAAACCGAAAGTTTGTTAAGAAGGATATTGAATCGTAAGAGTCGTAGATGAGTTGATGTATGTCCCAAAGCTTGTTAGAAGTGTGTCGAGTATATTGCACTCAAAAGGACTATTACAATAAGTAAAATTGTGCAAATTTGAACAGTTTGAAAATACCGAACAACAAAATAATGTACTATACGTAAAACCTATGCTTCAGAACAAACTATATTGATAATATTTTACGTACATGACTAGAGCTGGCCCGATGTCACAATATTGTTCATCCATGCACAAACTAGAATAAAATTTGTTGGTATGGATATATCATTATTAATGTATCTACTATTATAATATATATATATACATACATATATATATATATATATATAGAGAGAGAGAGAGAGAGAGTGTGAGTGTGTGTGTGTGTGTGTGAATTAAAAGATTGTGCACATGAACATGGAGAACATGGAGTACAGATGTTTTTCTTCACCGAGAAGACAAAATATTAATTACCTCTATTTATATATAGGCATTTTGGTCAAAGTTTTAACAACCTGTGGATAATGAGGATCCAATGGCAATGGAAACGCTAATCACGATGAATAAAAAAGGTACTTTAAATAACCTTAATCAAATTAAATATATATCCAGATATTTCATCTTCTATAAGTAATGATTAATATAAAAAAATATTATGTATCAAAAAGAAAATAATAATAAATTCTTAATTTAGTAATTAAGAATAAAATATTAAAGTATTAATTCGGAACACGAGCAAATTTATTATAGCATCATTCGGCACGCAATGCAGACTTTTACCTTCAATTATTTTTTACTTTATATATAACAGGTATTGATTATTGAACATTCAATAAGGATGCATTGGACTTTGTATTTTGACGTAGTAATGCCTCGATAGCTGTCATATAATGTAAAATTGAAAATTTCAGTTCATACGTTTAAGACTTCTAGAATTTCTCCATAGATTATTAGAACTAACCTTTAAAGTTTTGGAGTAGTGCTTATGACAATTTTTGTGTATTTTTACTATCTGTTTTTATTTTGTGAAGGTACAATTTATTAGACATATAAGTATATTTAGTAAATAAAAATATTTTTCAAATTGTAATGAGTATGTTTTGAATCATCTTTAGATATGTTATGACATATTAATCGCATTTTTGTTGTATCTATATTATTTTTTAAAGTCGGGATTAATTTCAACTATTTTGAAACTCTGTTATATTTTTTATTTTCAATTTTACTCTTGCATTTATTCTTTTTCACAAAAAATATGCTTACAATAAAAATTGAACCTATTTTCTTTGAATTATTATATGTATATGAGTTGCGCCTATATTGGGTGTGCATGCAGGATAATCTAGTACATTGATATAGTTAGCATTGAGGGTGTGTAAATCGGGTTATTGTACAAGGCTTGCATCTGAGACAATAGAAGTTTTTAGAATTTACCCAAATAGGTTTAAATGTTGCATTAGAATAACATTCAACACCAAAAATGTGTTGTATATGGAATGTGTGCTTCTTGTTTCACCTTTGTACAAGGCTCAAATACAATTATACATACTCTCCGAGTCAACCACGTATACTGTCGAATTAAAGATAGGTTTTTCTTTTAGACAAGAGGTAACGCACAAAACATAGGCATAAAACCTACTAAGAAACAAAAACCAAATCATTGGAGATTATATCAGAAGGCGTAGGGGGAAATAACTCAGGATGAAGCTCCAAATGCTAGCAAAGAGAGCCAACTTCACCACCCAATCGGCAACTTGATTGTTTGACTTGCGAAAATCGCAACAAAGAAAGAGAAAAAAGCTCAACTAAACTTACTAATATCTCAAATAACTGAAGCAATCTCCGAGGGAGGAACACCATCTTCCTCTAAGCACCAAGAGATGGCTTGTGGGGGAGTTGAATATGCAATCAACTATACCATGAATACTACTAACAAAACAAATTTGACTTCCGACAAAGCAATACATTATATTTAAATTATATTTGACAACGCTTATTGAACTATTTATTTTAACGAAAGTCATTTCACACTTGACAGAGTATTTTTCTTAAATATATGTATTTTATAAAAATCAATTTAAGATAAAAGTATTAGATTTAAAAAAGAATAATCTAACACTTTAAATTATACATAACAACGCTTTCTATCAGCTATTTTGAACACTTCTAATATATTGAGAACACGTTTCAAAATACTATAAAGCACCCATTTGAAATGCTAATTTGGTACCAGCTCTTAATTTAATTGGTCTGATCTTGTATAAAAAAAAATCATAATAATTAATTGGTCTAATATTATATTTTTCCTTAACTGGAAAATATTGCATTCGTCAAATTGTCATATCGATATTGATACTGTAAGGTGACCCACCACAGCCAGGTTTTCACCTCCTTGATAGTCTGACCAAAGCTTAGACCACCCCATTAGGTTTTTTTTTAATCATTAAAATTAATCATTTGATAGGGTCCTTCTGCCACTTAGGAAATGCCTGGTTTATGCCTTTTTTTATTTTCATATATTTTTATTATTTGTTCTGTTTCATAATGAGGCTTTTTTAAAGTGCAAAGAATCATATGCAGACAATTGTTTTGAAGACTGATGGGTCAGTCTATTCTCTGACTATTCCATCATAAAAGAAGATTATGCTTTTTTGATCTTTTGGACTTTAATAGGGATTACAGATTCTTTGGCAGAACTCCCAAAAAGAAAATAAAAAAAATCCAACCTTTGTTGCTCATTTGTGTAGTTGCCCAACCCAATTCTTTTTTGTAGAAGGGTGGAATTTGTTTATATATATATACATGGCAGCCTATCTTAAATGCCTGGGCTGAACCCACTAATGCCAATGTTGGGTCTTCAAATTTAAATTATCCTCTTACCAAGATTTGTCATGTCTAGAGTGGATCTAGATCTGTTATGGACCTTTTATATGCAGACTGAGCGGCCAATTGGCAACGAATTTTCATTGCAAAATATTTAGAGATATTTTTAGCCACGAAAACTCGTTGCTAGAAGATTGGTCCATATAGTCCGCAACAACTCTTTGATGCATATGATATTGCGTAAACTTTTAAAACAATTCTAACAAGAAGTTAATTGAGTTTCATTACTGATGGTAGATGGAATTTTGTCAATCCTTCTATTACAAGGAGGCTAAGAGTAATTGTTCTCAAAACGTGCAAGGAAAAGGGACCGAAAAACTATAGGCTGCTGGTATAGGTCTTTTTGTTTGAGTGTTTAATTTGTTGTATAATCTATTTTGTGTCGTATAGTTTGTTGGATGTAGAGTGTTTTTGGTTGTACAGTTGAGTTTCTTTGTAAAGCTTTGTTGATCAATAATGTATATTCAAATTTTACCAATAAAAAGAAGAAAAAAAATCCTTGCGCGTAATGTTATAGATAGATAAATATACGAGAAGGTTCAGCTTACACCGGCACTATAAAATAAAATAACTTTCTCCCAAATTTGTAATTCAATAATCGGCGTTGGAATTAATAATTACTATATGTTTAAGATGCATGCCAAAAGTTAGATTATCGAATATACATAAAATTCCCCTTCACAATCATCTTTTGACTTCAATTATGTGCATTATGAAATTAAGAAAAATTGGGCGAAGTGATCGAATAGATACAAATATCTAGTTGATTTGAAATATTGCTTATTTGATTACCAACTGTAACTTGAACCTTTTACATATTATATACAATATATATACACACACATATGTACATATATAGATTGTAAGGGAAAAATAAAAATAACTAAAAAAGTTGACAAAATATAAGCTTGAGCAACGGGTTTTGATAGATTTGTTAAATTAAAAATTACCTTTCACTTTTCAAAAATATAGTAAACATTAATGATTAATTAAAGACTTGAACTTGTGTCCCTAACATGAAGTACAAAAGTGGTGTTACCACTTGACCATTACCACTAAATATAGTTATTTGATTTAAAAATCTATACGTGTGTAAATAATTACTACTAGGCATCATATTACATACTCATTAAATATGCCACCAATTCTAATATATATTCTAGCCTAGGGACACAATTTATGTGTGTGCAAATGGACAGTTAGTAATTTTCACAATAATTTTTTCACCAATTCTAGTAATTTATATGTTAAAGAAGTTAGCAATTTCTATACATACCAATACTGGGCCAGCTGGTGATCTTGCTTGGTGTTCTCTGGTATATACGTATATATTGAGTTTCGAGGCCCAATTTTTCAAAATGAAAGAAGGGAAAAGTGAAAATTCAGCTGCGGGGGTAATGATACAGAATCCAACAAGAGCTACAGGAGTCAGCGGACCTCGTGTGTAAAGTCCCAATTAAGTTATGAAATTATTTTATATATATTAGTTTCATTTTGATCCTTATTTTATTCCGAAATAAACACAACAAACTTAATTATATTTTTTAAAAAAAATAACATAAATGTAAGGGTAATGATATTTGTACTCTATAAAGAGTATTCTAGCACTTCAAAATTATCTTTAGTGACAAAAAAATGTGTCTTAAAAAATTCATATAAAATATTACTAAAAATAATTTTTGGAGTGTTAGAGTATTTTTGTAGTGTGTTAATATCATTCCCTTAATGAAAAATTCAAATTTCAAATGCTATAATAAAAAAAACATATAAATTACTCTATTATTTAAAATCTCGCTAAAAGTATAATGTCAAGTATACATACATACATACTAGATCTCCTAAAAATTGTTCAACAAGGGAAAGTGTGATCTCATGTACTAGACTATCATCGTTAAAAGGTTAATCATTTCACCTATTACTAACAGAAACGCAAACGCTTCCATCTAAAATTTAATGTTTCTAATTTTATCCCTATTATTAATTATATTTCAAAAATTAAATCAAAAATCGTATGTAAATAACAAATTTTGAACTCATTATATTTGTTTTGTAAGTTTAGCACTTTACTATTGACTCAATGCATATTTTTCTTTATGTTTATATTTTATTTTAATATATATAATGTATGTATACAAAGAAATAAAAGCGTACTCACTTATGGCGGGTTGTTGCTTGAGAAATTGAGAATGTAAATTGTTACTTGGATTTGTCTATTAAACTTTTTGTTATTTAAAAAAAAAAGAATGGGATATTAAAAAATGAGGCTTGTTTCAAAAAAAAAATTGCAAAGGAATTAGGGAATTATATTTTTGTAAATTAAGGACATATATTTGACGAAACTCCAAAAGGAGTGCAAAATTAACTTGGAGTAGATTTTTAAATTGTAATATTTTATGTCATTATGCAAAATTAAGTTTACGCTACATGTTTTTTTAGTAAATTATTATAAATAAGTATTCAATTGACAGTGTTTTAGAATAATTTCAAAAAATTATATATTTAACACTCATTTATAATAAAATAAACATGATATTTTTTTCAGGATTATGCAAAGTTAAGTTTGCACTCCTTGTTTTTTAAAACATTACTATATATTTGAGTTTATTTTTGACATTGTTTTAGAATTTTATGAGTGAAACATAAGAATATACTTGTTAAAAAATATAAACACGTCATGCAAAATAAATTTGCATTAAATTTTTTGGACTGCAAAGTTAATTTTACACAAAATACAATTTTGTGCAAAGTTAAATTTGTACAAACCACAATTTTGGTCAAACTCTCACTTTAAAACACAATTAATAAAATAGGTCCTTATTTTAGAAAAATAATAAAAACTAGACTCTTATTTCTAAAAAAAATATTATTTAATAGATTTTTTAGGAAAAAAATATTACACAAGATCTTTTACCCTATTTCAGAAAAAAGAAAGAATGAAAAAAATGTTTTTAACTTAATATACATCTCCTTTAGTGGGCCAGTTGTTGGTCTTGTTTGGACGGACCGTTGGTGTTCTTTGGGATATATGGGTCCAAGCCCAATGCTTAGAATGGAATAGGGAAAAATAATTTCCTCTCCCAAGAGTCGAACACGGATTTTTTCAATCATATCAAGCGGAAATAACCAAATGCAACAAAAGATAACAAAAATTATTTTCCCAACTAAATTATATATTTGTGCGGTGGGGTTGGTCCAGTGGTACCACCTCTCTTGATCTTGTGGTAGGCTTGGGTTCGATTCAAATCAATTGCAGTTTGCAGCATCAATCCCTTTCCCTATTTCCCTTAAGATTTTTTAGTGTAATGGTTCCTTGTTTTTTAGTTCATTTGATCTTATACATATATTGATTTAAATAGTTAAAATCAACACAATAATATATAAAAGTGTATTAATTACTAAAATATCTAGTATATCATTTTACAAAATAAGAAATTGAGTCAACTAACATAATGGTGTCAAGTAGAAAAACAAAAAATCTCTTAGACATCCACTTCTATTATAAAGGGGTCAATCACATCAAATCTTTTCCCATTTTTTTTTCTTCTTAAACTACCATTAGTATTACAAAGATCATACCCCCATGAAGAACTTATAAATTTAATAACTCTATCTTAACTATTTTCCTTTAAATTATAACAATAGAAATTGAACCTCAATTCTTTCTCACTCTACATTTACCACTATGCCAACTTCATATTACCTTAACATTTTGCTAAAGATGAATAAAAAAATGTGGTATATACGACTTAAAGTTGAAATATTTCAAATTCGAGTGCTTTTTAAATGGTAACACTTTGCGCAAGGTCCAAAATTCTAGCCCTAGCACCCCATCCCTCCTTATTCCTCTAAGGCTTGAACGTTGAACCTATTCGTGGACTGCATTTTCAATTATCTATAGTCTTTTTTGTTTCATTGTGCCATATGGCATGAGAAATACGTCCGTTTGGTTGTTCTATAATTTACAAATTAGATAATTTTAAATTGCTTAATTAATGAATTATATAATTTGAATGTTTGGTTGCAAAGATGAACTAGCATGTAAAGTAATAAACTTAAGTTGATACTTAAGATATTAAATAAGAAAAGGTAAAGACAAAGTGTTAAAATTACATAACTTATAATTATTATACAAGGTCATGCGGAGAAGATCACAACACAAGTTTTTTTTGTTGAAATGAAAAAAATTACAATAAAATAATTATAAATAAAATTATTTACGCAACCAGACAAATCCATAGTATTTAATAATAAAATGCATGAGAAGAACAAGAGTGGAGAGCCCAGCCCATCTTATACTGGACCTATTGTTGTCATGTTTGGTGTGATCTAGCTTACATGAGCCCATATAACTTTAGAATTAATATATATATATATATATATAATCAAATTACCATGATTCCAACGTTGATATCTTAAGGTGCACTTGGTTAAACAAATTTGAAAAATTAATTTAAAATTCTAAAATTAAGAATCTCTCCACCACTTTTCACCGCTAGAGTACTATCAGTGGTTGTCGGAGCGCAGGAGTGCCGGTTGTAGTCACCGAAATTCTGAAATAAGTGACGTCAATAAACGTTGCTGACTATATAAATTGTGTATGCATACATACATACATACATACATACATACATACATACATACATACATACATACCTACCTACCTACCTACCTACCTACATTATATAAAATACATGATACATTATATTTAAGTTGATAGTATATATTGTGTATAGGGGGAAGAGGTGGCTGAAATGAGTTAGCACTATGGTGGGTGTGGGCAGGGGGAAGGGGTGAGTGGTGATAATTGATAGTTAATTTGTTTTTTAATTCAATGAGAATTGGAATTAGAAATTAAACTCTACTCACCATATAGAATTCAATCATTTAAAATTGATGGTTTTGGAATTCCATGCCATGGAATTCAAAAACCATGACCTTTTAAACTATTCAAACGATGGAATTCTAAAATCATGTTTCAATTTCAATTTTGCAGTATAGAATTAAGGTTGCCAAACACACCCTTAATTCAATTCACAAGAAATTACCAAGAGCTACAGCGAAATTTTGTTAATGAAGTACCCAATTGTGTTTTATAAAATGATAATGAACCTTATTTCTAAAGTCCTTTGCGAAGAAAAATGTTTACATTGATAGGTAATAAAGTCTGTCATGTAAATTCAATATAGATTAATTTATCGGTATCACATTTAATTTTCTAATTTAAATTTTTTTTTGTTTTCTCAAAAAAATATTGTACTTTGTAGCTGAGTAATGAGATTAGAACAGTTATCTTGGCAAGAGCAAAGAACGTAACTTTTACCCATTGAACTACATATTTATTTATTATTTTAGAATATCTATATTTAAGTTACTTATACCACATTTGCCAAATAACTGGGAATATTAAAAATGGTTTTGTGTTTTTTCCAAAAAGTTTCTTTTTTGTTACTCCATGTGCCTAAATTAAAAATGCACTATTTCTTTTCTGAGGCATTCAAATTTTGAATATAATTTTTATTTTTCAAACATAATTAATATATCAAATATTATAATAATAAACATATGTTATTATCGACCATTAATTAAGTTAAAAACGCGAAAGTCAATTTGGTTTCTTAGTTAGGAAGTTCATGACATAAGAGATTACCTCAGCTATTAAACAAACTTGAAAAATTTTAGTCAAATATAACCAAATGTATACACTCGAATCTTCATAGAATCATAGCCTGTGTGATAACATCATAAACTTAATTATTTAGATGGGGGACCGACGACCTAGGTGTTTGTGTTATGGCGCAAAACTAAACAAGTCTTGCAATTCTTACATTTCATATAGGTTGAATTTTTCAATTAGATCTTCAACCACTATAGGTATGCGACAATTGCTTGGCTTCGGAGACTCGGAGTCAGAGCAACGAGTTTCGATATGTATACACTATCTTTTAAAGCATATGCGTCAACTGATTAGTTATATATAGTGGTGAAGCCAAGAATTAGATTAATAGGAGGAGGGAGGTGAAATTTGGTCGAAAATCAAAATACACTAAATCATATTTAAAGTTATTAAATTTGAACGCAAACATAATAATATTAATAATAATAGTTCATACAACTCAAATAGCAAATGCGAACAATTACGATAAATTACAATAACATTTTATGGTTTTTCACATTTTGGAAGTGTTGCAATATTTCCTCCTTATTAGTGTTATTGAAAATTTCTTATTTAATGTATGTCACTAAACAATCATTCATAAATTCATCTCCCATTCGGTTGCGTAGCGCACCCTTTATGATGATCAATGTAGAGAAAGCTCGTTCAACATTTACCGTTGCAACATGTAAGAGTATGGCCAATTTGATGAGCAAATAAACCAATAGATAAGTATTATGCTTGTCAGTTTCAACCATTTTTTGAGCAAGCTCACCAATCTCCTTCAAACCAAAAAACTCATCATTATACCTCACATCTTCTATGTAGTTCTAAAAAATATACCTACGAAATGGTGAAGTGGTGGCAGGCGCAATGAGCTATGGTGGTGTGGTGGAGGCACAGTGGCCTGGTGGTAGCGTTGTGGTGGTAGGCCGTTGGTTAGTGTGTAGATAAAGAAAGCTTAGAAATGTGAGAAAATGAAAAAATGGTGAAAGAGTACTGAAGGTGGCAAGAAGAGAGGTGAGAAATGAAGAAATTCGTCCACTAGTAGAAATATGTAACTAGGTTTAATTTGTTAAGATTATGGTTTACAAATTGTTCCCTAAGTTTCTGTCCTATACAATTATGACCCCTCAAGTTTATTTTTATGCACATAAGTCCTTAAATCTTTTTTTAAAAAAAATTGCCCCAAACCAAGGAGGGCGCCCCTCGCTATATACACTATGTTTTAGGGAATATGAAACACATAATTCAATAATAGGAATTATATATCCTCTTGTAATTAAAAATTAGTGTTCTTACTTGAATACATCTTCTTATTTTATTTTTGCAAAATATAACAGAGTTTATCTTACCTTATTTTATTTATTTATGGGTTGTTTGATCGTGGGCCAGCTGTTGGATAAAAAGGAAAATATGTCAAAAGAAATAGAATTTCAGCTGCGGGAGTCGAACCCAAAATCTAGACAATTCGCAAGAAATTACCAAGTGCAACAGCGGGTCTTGTTTGCCAATAATTCCAATTAAGGATAATTAGTTGCAGTTAGAAAGATGATGGTTCTTTTAATGTTATTTTTCCAATTGAATTTATTTTTTTACGAGAACATGTCCTAATTTATGAGTATACGATTTTTTTTTTGAAACATGATTGATGAATTCGTTCTCAACCATTGATTATATTAAAATCGGTAGATTTATAAAACATTTGAAAGTCAACTTAAACTCTTAGTTTGGAACAAATAAGTATTAAAATTGCACCAAAATATAACAAAAATCATACAAACTCTTTTACGATTTCCTCGAGTTGTCACATTTTAACTAATATTTTTCTCATAACAACATAAGTTTGAAACTTAATGTAAAAATAATTTGCTAATTTGCATCATAAAATAAACATCAAATGCTCAAAAAGCGCATGGTGATTATATTGGTGTGCCATACTACGTGTTGTAAACAAAAGTAAATTAATAAAAAAAATGTGGTCATTATTTAAATTTTTTTTTTTGTCATCGTCATTGAATCCAGGAACTTACATTTTGCTTTGAACTTCAATTAAAAAATAAGTATGACTATTGACACTTTAATTTAATACTCTACTAATGCACCACTGTCACCAATAGTTATACAACTGCTAATACTAATTTTGGATGTAAAATCTGTTTATATTTTTAGACCATTAATTTAGAAAGAAGATGGTATTATAATTATGCCCTTAACCTAAATTTTTGGATTCACTACTAAATACATATACTTTTATTAAAAAGTAAACAACCCAAATGGTTACTAAACTTTTCATTTATTATCATTTTGGCCATCAAACTTTGGTCATCTAACTTTGGAGTGAGTACCATTTTGACCATTCCTTCTAATTTAGCTGTTAAATTGATACATTTGCATGGCAAATGGATTCATGTAATGACATTTTAATCATATTGCAACAAAATGACATTTCTCTAGGGATGGCAAAAATATCCGACCCAATGGGGGTGGGTATGGGGACAAATAATCGGGGGCGGGGGCGGGTTCAGGTCGGGGATTTTAAAAATTAGTCGGATTCGGGTATGGGAGTCTCCAACCCGTACCCGCCCCGATATACTTAATTTTGTGAATTTTTTTTACTTTATGCTTATATATATGTGTGTATATATGTAGATAAAATATATAGGTATATAAAATCTCATTGTTCATTGTGTATATATATAATTTTATTTATATATGTATATAATATTATATTATTTTTAACTTCACTTTTCTTTTAATTTGTTTTTTTTATAAAAAAAAATATTGTTGGGGATTCCCCTTGGGGACTTGATACCCGACGGGGACGAGGATGGGGATTACTGGATTAGGGGAACCGGGGATGGAGGCGGGGATGGTTTTTGGTAGCAGGGATGGGGATGGAATTTATAAACCCGACCCGTTGCCATCCCTACATTTCTCTTCATTAATTCCCACGAAAATGAAACACACAAAATTTATAAAACATATAAATATTTTCATCAAACTGCACAACTTGGGCTATTTGTTTAATCAAAATGATCAAAATACGCTTAAATGAAATTATGTGCCTTGCACATGATTTTATTTCATTCAATTTAACAGCGAAATTAGAAGAAATGACCAAACTGGCACCAACTGCAAAATTAAATGATTAATTTTTTTTGTTTTTAAGTCTAATGGTTAAAATAGTACTTGATAAAAAGTTTAGTATTAAAAGAGGAAGGTCGATCCAATTGTGGGCTCATTTCTCTTTCTCTTTTTTGAGTTGGTTTTCCTTTTCTCTATGAGGAAAATGTGTCCATGTGTCACGTACCTCATTTGTGGGTTGTTAGATCGTGGGCCAGTTGTTGGTCTTCTCTGGTGTGGTATGGCCTCTGTGGACCCACTGATCTAATTTGAGAAATGTTCAGAAGTATAAAAAATGTAAAAATAACAAAAGATTTATTTCCACTGCCGGGAGTCGAACCCAAGGCTTTCTTATAGACCTTTGCTAAAGAAATTACCAAGTGCTACAAAGGATCTTGCATTTAATTACACAAATTAAATTATTTGGGAAAAATATTTTCTACGTAACAAATTAACGATTTTTATTATATAAATCCAATATGGATTGAAGGTGTGTTACTTCGTTTTCTTTCTTTCTCATTCTGACCTAGCAATTTCATTTTTCTTAGGAAAATCTATCCTAAGATTATAGTTTTTTTTTATTTTGAAACATGATTAATGTATTCATTCTCAACTATAAATTACTTGTTTAGAAATTGGTGTAAATTAATATACGTTTTGTAGTTGTATAAAAACACACACACATATATACACATATATATATATAGATGAGATACTTTATTAAGAGAGTAATACCAATCTAATTGTTGGCTCATTTCTTTTGTGTTTACTTAATCTACTTAAAATTTTAAAATACAAAGGTCTTTGAGTACAGTGATTTTGATTTCATTTGCGGGTTTTGACAGTACATCCATGTTTGAGAGTTTTAAGTTTATTCACGTTAGACATTAAGCTTACTCTCGTTGTGGGATAAACTGACAAAAAATAATTATTATGAAATTTTAAATAACATCTATTTTATCAAAAGATTCTATAAAAATATCTAGACATTTTATTTAATAAATACTATATATATAATTTTTATATTAATATATTTATATATATGTAAGTGGGTCGGGTTGGGTTTTAGGAGGCAAAACCCTAACTCGCCCCAAAATCGGTCTGGTTTTTTTTAAAAAAAATAGCAATCCTGTCTCGGTCTAAAAAAACCCACCCCATCCGAGTTAGGTCAGGACAGAAACTAGCTGGGTTAGGTATTTTTTGCCATCCCTATTATAAACCGTTATTATAAATTTTATTATCCTACCATTGCCTTGTCTTTTACTGTGGATATTTGTCATATTATCTCTACTTTTACACCCTACTAATGCACTGGTATTACTGATAATTATACAAGTGTCACAAAACTGATTTTATATTTGGATCCTTAATTTGGGAAGAAAATAGTATTATAATTAGCCATCTCTAACGAAAATTCCCTTTTTCTCCACTGTATAAATACACTTTATTAAGAGAGGAACATCAATTCAATTGTTGGCCCATTTATTTTGTGTTAACCTAATTTACCTAAGAGTATCTCTAATGGTTGTGTATATTTTTTTGTATAAAATTATATGTGTAAGGGAGTTTTACACATAAATTATACACTTATCCATTTCTGCTCCAATAGTTCTCGCGTGTAAAATTTAAATGGACTAATAAAAATTACACAAATGGAATGTATCATTATATGTAATGTTTAATAGTTTTATGTGAAAAAAAATGTATACATAATTTCATAATTACAATGGATCTTATTTTGTAACTCTTGATAAGTAGATTTCAAATATATAAATTATATTAAAAACTAATTTTTAGATTTATAGTTATATCATTTTAAAGTTTTTATAAAAAAAAATATGGGATAAGTAGATTTCAAATATATAAATTATATTAAAAAATAATTTTTAGATTTATAGTTATATCATTTTAAAGTTTTTATAAAAAAATTTTATGGAGAGAGAAATATGACGTGGGTTTTTATTTTACACAAAAAATAGCCATAGGTTAAAATATCTCAACATATTTCATTTGTGATTTGTTTGATCATGGGCCAGTTGATGGTCTTGTCCGGTTTGTTGTGGGCTATGTGTAACCAAGGATCCAATTTTATAAATGTTTAGACATTAGAAGAACGAAACAAAAACAAAAGATAACAAATCAACTTTTTCCGCTGCCGGGAGTCGAACCGGGGTTTCCAAGTGCTACAGCGGATAAAGTCATCATAAGATACAAACAAAAAGATAAAATAACAAAAAAATATTTAATTATGTTAACCATGGTTTTGGATAATCTCTCGCAATTACAATTTTATATGCTCAACTACAATTTATATTTTGGTTTACATACATTGTCCCATTAATAATTGCAAAATTACTGGTACCCAATATTCTCCCTCACCTTTCCCTAAAATTTTATGCATTAATTCTACATATTTAGTAATACAATCTCTGAGTTTATCCAAACTCTAACCCGATTAGAAGTAAATTTTATATTGAAAAATTTAAACTTGCTTACTTAATTACTTGTACATTTGGACCGGAACTTGACCCGCCTCAATCAACTCTATATAGTTTTAGGGTATTACAAGAAATTTAAAGGAAAAATATATATACATATATATTTAAATTGGATGAGGTTAGAAACTCACTAGGTCGAACAATTTTTCTATCATTATACACATCATCGCCTTATTTAAAAGAGAAAAGAAAAATATGCAATGAGACTACCCATGTTAATTAAAAAATAAAGAATGGGTTCAAGCCTTGCTATTTATGAAAATTCATGTACATAACTTGAAACGAGGAAGCACAATAGGGTCAAACTAGAAAATGCAAAGTTTACCGCTAATCAACATTGAGAGTAAAACTAGTAGTATTTCTACATGAATATTTGTGATATGTTTGCTAACACATTGGCTAGTTTACTACGTACATATTTTTATCACGGCTAAACTCTACACAAAGTCTTCTCTTTATAGATGGCGAGTGAGGTACCAATAAAATTTGGATGCATTTATAAGACCAATCTATTTTATGCACGCAATATATGTACTACCCTATTTTCTTTTTTAAGAAATTAATCAAAAGAGAAAAAAAAATCTTTAGTTGCACATATCATTTTAACTTGCATAGCCGAAATCTGAATATAACCCAAAAAAGAAAGGGCAATAAATACGACAGGATAAGTAATTGTCCCCTTTTTTTTTATAAAAATTAATTAAATAAATTATTATTTTTATGTAGAGCAATTCAACATGACAAAAAAGAGAAAAAAGATTTTCTTAAAAAGCATGACTTAAAGGCAACTTTGAATGCATTTCAGTTTTACATTAATAATCTCTCTTAGATTTCCGTATAAAATATTAAAATTACGCGGTTCGAATATATTTAGAGTGTTACCGCAAGTTAGAAGAAGTAAATTGAATATTTTCTTCATGAATCTTGTATTAACAAATTAAATTGTATTACATTTTGCGTAAATTAACGAGTAGCGAGAAAAATGAAACAAGAACAGAAAAAAAAAAAAAATTGTGACTCATATATAATGTCTCATGATACCACACACATTATAAAATAAACACTTTTTTTTTTTAAATTTGAAGTAAGATTCATATTTTTTCTTTTGATATGTACAACCAGGGGCGAAGCCACACAGGGACATGTGCCCCTTATTGGATTTCAATTTTTTTAAAATATGGGATCTTTTAAAAAAAATATATATAGGGACTTTTGTGTATAAAAATAAACTTGAAAGTACTAACTGAAAGGGAGAAAACTTTAGGGGACAATTTAAAAAATCTAAACTTAACGAATCACCGCCCAACTTCATCTTTATCTTTCTATCTCAGCTTCTTCTTTTATTGAAAAAAATATGTATAGTTAGACTTTGGTGCATAAAAATAAATTTGAGAATATTTAACTATAATAAATAAAATTTTAATATATTTTGAATTTCGACTAAATTTCACCTCGCGTTACTCTAATTTCTAGCTTTACCGGTGTGTACAGCAAAATATAATAGTTGACCGAGAAGGCGCAACAGATTGAGACATTGAGTAATGCTACTTATCTTAAAAAAAGATTAAAAATAATGTCCATCGAATTTCAGCCCATCATCACTTTCTCTAAAGCAGTGCTATATTACCAAAAGAACATAAAAAGAAAAAATTGAAAAACACAACCCAATAAAATTACATGAAACCAATTACTATCATTTATTATTCTCTCTTCCAACTCCGGTACAAATATGATTCACATTCACTTGAAGAACAATTTTTAATACACTTTTTAAACTTACAGCATTTTTCTACCACTTTCTTTACCCCAAATTTCAATAAAAATATATGATTTAAAATCATTTGAGTTGCAATTTTTGCAACATTTTGAGAATTATTTTCAGAAATAAAATATGGGGAGTAATGATTGGTGGGGCTGGGGCGGGGACTGGCATTTGTGGGGGTGGGGGCGGCGCGAGAAAGCAGAGGACGAAAAAGGAGCACGCCAGGCGGCAGGAGGCAGAGAGTACGTCCCCACACCCGACATATCTTATGAAGCGTGACGGCCGTTGTCGCCTCCCCTAAGTTAATTCATTCATTTTTTAATGTTTTTTTTCTCATAAAGTGTCTAAAAATTATGAATAATTTTATAAGAATGTGAAAATTTAATATATTAATATATTTTTATGTATTTATTAAAAAAAATATATTTTTATATAAAATTATTTTAATATATTAAATGTGAGATTTATCCCCTTTCTATAACTGAATCTGCAATTAGTCACAAAAAAAGCTGCGCATCGAGAAATGAAACACTTCCCCTTGTTACCTCTATCAGTGAGCCTCAGACAAGCTCTCAGGCTGACAAAAGAAAATGGTTGGAATGGCATCCTAATTGAGAGTGACTGCCAGGACGCGGTCAACCTAATCAACGAGGAGGAAGAAGCTGAAGACCACCCATGCCGTACGCTGATTGAGGACTGCAAAAGCCTGAGAAGAGAAATGCAAACCAATATACAACACGTTTTAAGAGAAGCGAATAGGTGTGCTGATAAAATGGCGAGGATAGGAAGAACCCAAAATGAAAGACTCGTGAAGATTCTCGTTCTGCCCATGGAATTGGTGGATGATCTGTTGGCTGACTTAGAGGGAATTGCCTTCCCAAGGGGTTATTAGTTTGCTTCTGTTTGTTTTTCTTGTTCATGTTTCACCAAAAAAAAAATATAGGGGATCTTTGTCACTAAATTCCCTTATGATTAATATGTTAAAAAATAAAATAAAAATTTTTTTGAACCCAGTCACACAGACATTTTAAGAATGCGATTTGCAATTTTTTTTTATTTTGAAAATGTAGTCTCTATCATAGACTACTTAATGTTATCTGGCATTTTTAAAGTAGTACTGAAAATTATTTTAGAGAAGAGTTGTTTAAATTTACATTATTTATTTATATTTGATGGTTTAATTTTAATTTTATTTAAAATAATATCAAATTACATTGTTTTATTAAATTCTTCCCATTCTCAGTGTATCGAGTAAAATACTATGCTTATCCTCTTCTCGTCTTGTATGAACTCCACCGTTGGATACACTATTTTCAATGCCAACTAAGTATATGATCATACATTGAGTTCAGATTCACACTTGAAAACCTCAAATTTTTGATCCTATGTATCGTATCAACATACCTCGGCATTAAATTATGGTTTTATAAAGCTACGTAGTATTGATATTGTTTTAAATAGTATTAAATCTAAGACGACAAATATAAATAAAAAAGTGTAAATTTAAGCTACTCTCCTCTAGAATGATTTTCACCACTTTAGAGGAATCCAATCCACTAGGTTAACAATACCACTATATCTGCCTAACGGTACTATAAATGACCAAATATTATGAAATTGATTTCTTGCCAAATGTAGTATATATATCATTGTATGGCATAGTTCAAACACTTTTCGGTTGAATTTTTTGATATAAATTGGTGGAGATTGCCTACTAATTATGAGGATCATATTCACAGAGATTAATTAAAAAATATATGCATTTACCACCTTAAAATGGTTGGTCAGGATTTGATTCTTAAAAAAATGGTTCTCATAAGAGAAGAGTTGTATGTATTTATATATATACATTCTCGTAATAAAATATAGTTAAATTAATAACCTAAATATTTTCATATTTTTAGTTCGCATTTTAAGTATTTTAATATTTGGTATTTCCGGAATTTCTGTGTTTGAAACACTAAAACAAGAACCATCTAAAAGAAAATTGGTATTTTCAATTTTTGGTATTTAAATATATAAAACCAATTAAATCCAAGTTTTTCAGTTTGATTTCAGTTGGTTTTAGTTTTTATTCTATTGATTCTACCCCTAATAAAAATCAAATCGATAGTGATAAATATATGTTTCTAATTAGTATATTGGGCATGCTTTAAAAAAGGTAGTTTAGCACCCCAATATGATATTTACCGACACTTTTATTCATTTTTAAAATATTTTATATCTTTGATAGATTTTAAAGTGTTAAAATATTTGATTAGAGTGATAATAGGTATATCCTTAATATTTTATACAAAAATAAAACAAATCACTAGGCGTGCGCCATGGACGTGGATATAAGCTACTTATATAGATTGGGAAAAACTTGAGATTAGATTAATTGTTCTACACTAATCCCTCTCATACAGAATTGCAAAATTAATAAATCGATTCAATTCTAGTACGACAACTTACGAAATTCAATAATGCATCGAATTGTAGAACAAAAAAAATAAAAAAATAATGCATCGAATAAGTGGGTTATTTTTAGTCGTAAATAACTCACTTGAATATTAAGATTTCAAAAGAACTAACTTTTTAATCTTTAAATACAGATCAATCATTTTGTAAGGATAAATAGACAAAAAAAAATTTGATGAAACTTGGTGAAGATTATCTCCGTGATTACATCTCCACCAAATTTGATCAAAAAATTCAAAAGGAAGTGAGTCAACTAAAATATTGCTATATGCTTATCTATCTCTCTCCGTTGAAACATTAGATGTTTAGTCAGCCCACTTATGATTGAATTTTTTGATAAAGTATGAAGATGATCTACTAATAATAGAAATTATTTTCAAAGTTTTCATTACAAAATTTATCAATTTACACCCTCAAAATGAATAGTCCGTATTTGAAAACGAAAAACTTGATCCATTTAATATCTTTCCCCGTACATAGTATAGATTTACTAATAAGCTATTACTCGTATAATACCAAACATTAATTAGACCAACATATATAATACCATAATCCATAGAAGGCTAGAACATTTCCCGAAATCTGAATCTTTGCACCCAACCAAGAATATGTTTTGAATAGAGAGTGATGTGATCTTAATTTATAGCTTCAAAAGAAGTTAGCGCTCTCTCTCTCTCTCTCTCTCTCTCTATATATATATATATATATATATTTGTTCTTGTTACATTAGAAAGCGGGTACAGATTAGAGATTCAAAAAAAGCTCTCATCCTTCCAATAAGTACAGTAACTTTACAGTGTCTCCCGCAGCATACACTCTTCGAAACAATACAAACGCACTAGCCTTGAGGCCACCAAATCTATCTATTCTCATTCTTTTCCTGCAACTAACTCCTAGGTCACTAACATTCTCAACTCCTCGCGACCTAAAGCTTGAAAATATAATTTATAACCACTTAGTAAACAATAATTTGATATCAAATTCTACACGTGTATGATAATAAGACATGCACCCTGTCTAATTTTTCAAAATATAAAATGACATATTTGGTGCTAACTTTTCTTTCACACGAGCTCTTCATCCCAAATTAGGGGTTTTACTATCTTTATCTAAATTTTTCATATTAATAGTTTCATTTCATTCTTGCCTCTTGAGGCATAACAAATGTAGAAAATCACACAATCGAGTAACTCATACAACTACAAGTTTCTCAAATTAACGCCATTAATTCCTTTGTGGGACATAACAAATATATGAAAACGCACAAAAATTAAGCATATATATAAGAGTACATAGCATGACGGTATATTTAATCAAGTATCCTGCAAAACTCTTTGAAATGTAAACGTGACGCAATCACGAATATAAGGTGGGATTCTCAAAGTCTAAATTTATTGACATTTTACGAGGGAGGTTGACCATGACCCTAACATTTTATTAGTTGATGAAGTAGTAATTACAATTGTTTTATCATTGTTTTAGTACATCCATTAGTAAGACCAAAGATTATGGTGATCACTCCAGAACAAGTTTCTAGTCTAACAAATATGAACTTGGGGAATGTCCTATAATAATTTCATTTTTCATCTGAAAGAGTTAAGCACTTGTGCAGCTTGCTCTTAAGTCTTAATGCCAATTCACACAACATATTTATAACCTCGATCAACAAATTCTAATTATGGTACACATCCACAAAACTGAATTGAAGGTACAACATATATGCACTCGACAAGCACCCCTATATGATTACGATTTTGTTGAGAGAATAAACAACAACAATACTCCACCGTCTAAATGCTCAATTCTTTTCTTCGTTTTTTCAGCAATATCTCAATTTAAGAGTTTCGTTTAAATAATTAATGTACCAAATCTATCAAATATTTACTTATACTCGTTGATATCTCAAAAAGGTTTAACTTTTGAAGCCAACCTCTTAATTATTTGAGATATTAAGTAACATTTTCGAATTGATCGATTCAATTCTATGATTGAATACGTTGCCTTTTGGACCGACCAGCAGGATTTGAACGTTGAACTAATGATCTCAATGCTTCTTCCAAGAACGTAACCATCTCATTGCTACAATCATTATCTCCAGCAACAATCATCACATTCCGTATTCGTCCTCCAAATGTCACCATCTCGGCCCTCAAAGGACTCAACCGGAGTGATCTTAGGGTTTTGATTAACTCGGGGATGAGATCCGACCGGTCTTCGCAGCAGAGAGATGCCTCTATCAGTATTTTTCCGTCGTTGCTCAAATTATCATTGGACAACACGATAATCTCGTCAGTCTCGGAAGGTAAATTCTCAAGCTGATCAATGTGTGAGGTTTGTTGTTTGAGCTCTTTCACGCGTTCAATCACTTTTGCTAGTAGTGATGCTTTGTCTGTCTAAGAAATAAAAACAAGGATGCTTATTAGAGGAAAATAGTTTAAAAAAACAAAAAACGCTATAATAAAAAATTAGGGCACAGTTAATTTAATTAAAATATTGGTAATAGTGATCTACCAAATGGAGTAAAAGCCTCCTCTATCAACTGTTCTTTGAATAGATTTGAACTTACTCTTCAGATTATTCGAGTCTGCACAAATAAATTAAACCCTAATTTTGAAAAAGTTGAGATACCTTTACCAAACACAAGAACCCTAGGGAGACAGATAAAGGGTTTGATCCTTTTCTTTTTCAGATAAGTATTAACCAATAAAATTTCATTCAAAAACTTCAAAAGAAACTTTAGGGTCTGCAATTAACACCCAAAAAGTGAATCTCATCACTAATTCTTTGACTATATATCTCTCCAGTAATTCTTTGCATATTACTTTTTCTTTTTGAATCTTCATGCACTGTTACATTAATGCAAAATGCAACACAATAATTGTTGAGTGCTTTAGGGAATTATTATACTATCCTCCATAGATGTATATGAACAATATTAATAAAATCCACATTAACTCTGCGTGTATATAAACATATATATATATATATATATTAAGTAGCACCAAAAGTGTAGTCACTAAATATTAAGATTCATTATAAAGCCAATTTTATGTTCTGGGTTCAAGTTTTTGAGCTTTTCGTCACACTAAAAATTAAGAATTCAGGATTAAAGATTAAGAAAATAACGTACATAATGTATAACAAACTCTTAATATGGATTAAAAAATAGAACCAACAATTTGAGAATTTTTAGATAAAAAAGATTAAGCCTGTCGATCAATTTGAATTAGAGATGAAGTATGAATTATATATAATATATACTATATATAAAGCCAAGACCCATTTCAATAGCTGTGCCATACTTTTTGATTTTCAATTTTATCCTTGCGAATTTTCCCCATAAAAATTACTTGCAAAAAGAATTGAATATTAATTTGCCCTTTAAACAATGAACAAGCATGCTTAACCATTGTGCCATCATATCCATAAGTATTATCTTGCGATACATAATGGTCAGAGTTTTTTTATATATACTTTTTATACCTCCCTACATCTATTTCCTTTTAGGTTTGTAATACATCAATCTTTACTCTTAACATGTTCAGGGCGGAGGATCGAAGTAACGCTTAAAGGGAAGCCATCTAATTTAAAGCTTGTGTGTTTTTAGTGCTAATTTATTTCTACAAAATAAAATAAATGTACCATGTCAATCAAATGTTATGGCTGAAAGAAAAACAAAAACTAGCCATTCGATCAATTCGATTGATAACTTACGAATATAAGAACATACTATTAATTAAAAATTCAGACTTTACGTGACCTGACTTATAGCTCAAATGATCATGAGACTCATGCAAAGTTAAAGTTTTTAATAGAACAGTTTACCGGAAGGTTATCTCATCATTAAAAACTTTACACTCTAACCTCGACTAAGTAATTAATGCTGTGCGGATTTTGTTTAAAACAACTATCAATGTATTTTTTGACACATTATTATCAATTTAATTAATTAAATTGGTACATGTATCATTACAACTGTCTTTAACGGGAAAAACAAAAAAGGCACGATCAATTATTTATATGTAGAGAGAGAGAGAGAGAGAAATACTTTTGGATTGCAAGGAAGAAGAGTTCTTAGCCTGTCAAGATGAGAATTGATTCTCTCTCTTCTCCTCTTCTCAGCTTCCTTATGATTCTCCGAAGCTGAAACGAACCTCCTACCCTGTGGCATATCTGTGATTACCGACTCGTCCCAGGGGCAAAAATAGGAGGAACTATAATGGTTTTGCGTCCCCGGAATCTCGTAACTCCCGGGAAATCCGTAGCCTCCGACATCCATCACTGAATTACCCGTCTGAGATTTACGGAGAGTATTCCGGTTGAATGTTACTGTGTGGGGAAAGGATTTGGTGGGTGTGTGTCTAGTCTAGGGTTTGCTGTGACCTTTTTTTACCTCTTCTTTTATCTAGTCGTTACTTGTGTCGTTTCGGATATATATGACACAAGAAAGTGGTAGGTCCGATTTTGTGTGGTTTTCTAGTACCCCAATGGACTCTATGAAAGTGTATACGGATAATAGAGTATTAATTAAAAGAAAAATAATCAGCTAATTTTCCATTACACTGAATATATTTTGACATCTTTTTCTACCTCACACTCATGTTTGAGTCATAAGATTTTTGTTTTCTTTTCTCCCTTCCTCCCGTATTCAATCATCATGTGTATATACCATTTGAATAAAAAAGACAAAAATTATGAGATCTAAAACTCTCTCCGCTCTTTTTATTACATGTATGAATTTATATTGTATATATGTTGGGGTGGAGTTAGAAATTTGTTCAAGATGAGGCACTTTTCGCTAACAATTGAAAATTTTATTTATCTTAATAACACTTTATGAAAAATTAGTGACGTACTCTCTTAAGTAATTGTGTTTACAATGACTATATAAAAAAAAAAATATTTTTTGGTAGGACACATCCCCCCATAACAGTATGTTAAATCCTCCCTTGTATGTTCAAAGATAGATAAAAAAGTTTCAGTTAGGTACGTACTTCACAATTTCTACTAAAAGTAGCAATTCATTCATAGTTTCATCTTAACTTTTGAACTATAGTTGAATTCAAAATCTTATTTTGTCTTTTATTGCCGTGCAAGAGCAAAAGAGAAAAATGACAAAAGGTCTTGAGAGGATCCAATGTACTTTCATGAATTATTTACACTTTTCGGGTGCAACACTATATAATTCATAATTATTGTAGCAACCTATATATATATATATATATATATATATATATCAGTAAGTGAAATTGAATCTCGGACTTTCATGTATTATTGCCTTGTGGTAGGTAATCTATATCTTTATCTTAAGGTCAATGGTTCGATTTATGGGAATGGGTGTGGGATTTTTCTTTGTCTGTAAGATTAAGAGAGAGACTTAGACCTTCTTTAATTAAAAAAAAAAGTTCGATCGAGTAGAAGTCTTACAACTACATGCAACAAACTTGTACATCATTTATTTTTAACTTTCTTGATCAAATAAATTGGTGGTTAAAATTACAACGTAAGATAAAAACTCTAGGTCCGATCCACAATATAGACACAGTTAGCATAATATTGTATAAATAAAAATATGGGATTAAATAAATATTTTACTTAAGAGAATCTACGGTGATAAAACTTAGTGTATGGTAAATATACTTGAGTATGCATATGATAGTTGGTTACCCTCTGCATTACACAAATCTATGGAAAATCGTTATTCTGGAAATTTAATATAGATGATAACTCCACTCATCCTTACCTCAAGGTCATTATGACTATAAATGGAAAAGTTCTAGTATATACTAGTGGTAAGTATTTTTTTTATTACAAGTATTTTTTACACTGTCATATTGTAAAATATCTACGAATTCGTATAAAATTGATGTCGGTAAAGAAAAGTTTTAGAAATTTATTAGTGCTTTTAATAGTAAAACTAATGTTTTTTGTCCTTGTCTAAAAAAAATATGTTTTGCCCTTCAAAGAACAAATCTTGTAATTTAGATTGGCACCTAAATATCCGATATAAGCCGATTGGGCTTTCTGATCATCGGCCCAATTGTACGAATAAACTGCCTGTAGTTAGCAGGGCTGGGCCTTAAGAACTAACATTTTCTAATTCTAAATTTAAGGTGATTTTGATTGCTGTGTATCAAAAACAATTGAATCTCTTAAAATTTTTTGGAAAATGATAGTCTTATCCGCCTAATTTACTTATTTATGAGATAATTATGCCGTGTGCATTAATAAATTGTATTACGATAATATACAACTGAACAATACATTCGATATGAATAAATAAATAAATAAATAAATGATCAAACTTATACCATAACATTAGCTCTCTAACTTTTCATCTTTCCTACCATTCACATGGTGCCTTTTAACTCTATAGCCATGTGATTTAAACAACTGCACTATAAGAATATCAAAAAATTTAATGACTATTACGTTAAATAGACAGAATTCGTATCTTTTTGCTTACAATTAATACAGAATCATATAACACTTGTGGTTCAAGTTTATCTTTTTGCTTACAATTAATACAAAATCATATAAGACTCGTGGTTCAAGTTGAGAGGAATGAAAGAGTAGGGGGAGATGATTGAATCCACGACCTAAAATATATCAGCATTTGACAAGTTCCTTTAAACTATTGTGTAATAAACGAGACTCTTATAAATTGTAAAGCTAAAAAGTGAACATCTTGTATCATCTACCAACCTCCTTTTTTTTTTGAGCACCACTTGATTTTTCCACTCGTAGCATCTGACCGAGCAAGGGGGATGGGGGGGGGTTCGAACTCGCGTTGCCCGTGTGAAGAGTAAGCACTTCTACAACCGGGCTAACTACTGACTCCTTATCATCTACCAACTTAGTTTTCTTAATTTTAATTATTTTTTATTAATATTTGATGCTATGGCATGTATCTATTTGTTTTTTCTAAGAAGTATTAATTAAATAGATAATTACATTTATTTTTTAAAGCAAAATTAATATACCAAATATAATAGTGGAAGATTATTTTTAACTACGAATAAATATAGAAGTTGAAAGAAGAATTGTTAATTTAAGAAACGGAGGATAATTAATAAATTTCTGATACCTGTGTTGTTTTAGCATCGTCCTTATTTTCTCGAAGTCGGTCCAAATATATTCTTACAGTATAAGCATCAAACTAAGGAAGCCGGATGACACTGATTAATATATATCCCTCAAAAAAAGACATGCATATATACACATGATGGGAAGATTTTCAATTTTCTTTTTAAGTTAAACGATTATTTTACAACCATAAAAATAAATGGTGAACACAGTAAGCTAAGTTTAAGAACATATGATAGTAACATTAATTTTTAAAGTGTTTTTTTTTTTAGTTAAATGGCGATTTCACAATAATAATAACAAATGGGAAACAATAAGAAATTCATTAATCACATGCATGTTGATCGTGTTAAAGTTATTATTTATTTATTTCGTGTTTGTTTCCTTATTGGATTAGTTTTTCTTTTCCTTGTTAGATTAAGTTTTTCTTTTGTCTTGTTTAGCTCTATAAATAGAGCCCCTTTCTTATGTAATTCATTTATTCAATAAGATATATAGTTTCTCTTTTCTCTAAACCTAACATGGTATCAGAGGCAGGTTGAATCACCACCACCAGCCACCAGCCGCAACCATCACCAATCAGATCCGCACCGTCTTATCGATAAATATATCAAACCTCGATAAATACAACATCAAAACCTTCGTCTTCCAAAGACGATTCCAACGCCGCAAGAATCACCTCGAAAAACCCATCCACGCGCCCTCACGCGCCGCGAGTGTGAAACACGGTACGTCTCGCCGAAACCACGCGCCGCCGCCGTTACCGTCAGTCAAATCGCCGTTAACGTTAACGGCGTTAGTACTTTTCCGTTAAAGTTAACGGCGTCAGGCCGTCTCCGTTACCGTTAGCGTCCGTTAACGCCGTTAGCATTCCGTCAACGCCGTCAGCTTTTCCGTCAACGCCGTTAGCCGTCCGTTAACACCGTCAGTCAACCGTCAGTTAGTCAACTCAGACCGGTTCAGCCAACAGTTTTTTGCCCGGTTTTGCTATTTTTTGATCGGTTTTCAGCTACCTCAGACCGGTTCCCTAGGTTTTTGACCGTTCCAGACGCAACTGCAGTCTTCGTTTCTCCAGATTCAGTCTTCAAGTTACAAAACCAGATCCAGTGCACTCCTTTTACCACGTTTGCTTATTTTTTTGACCGGTTCTCTGACAACCACGACTGGTTCCCGAGGTTTTCAAGCATTCTGAACACAACCGCAGTCTCCGTCTCTCCAAATTCAATCTCTAAGATACCAAATCAGGTCAAGTGCACTAATTCTTACACTGTTTGCTTAATTCTTGTTCAGTTTTATGTTATGAAAACCTCAGAAATTCCTATCACCATCAAATTGGATGGAAACAATTATAATCACTGGTCTATCTTGTTCCGAAATTTCTTGAAAGGAAAGGGCCTCTGGGATTATGTTAATGGCAAAGCAACTTGTCCTGCTGAAACCGATGAAAAGTATGCTGATTGGGATATTAATAACAACAAAATTTTAACATGGATTGCCAACACTGTCATTCCATCGATTAGTCTTCAGCTTGGAAAGTATGATACCGCAAAGAAAGCTTGGGATTTCTTAGCACACAGATATGTTCAAACCAATTTTGCCAAGAAATATAAACTTGAACAAGATATACGTGGGCTACTACAACAACCAGGTCAATCCGTGTCTGATTTTCACTCTAGCATGTGCGTTATCTGGGATCAATTGGAACTCATGGAACCTCCATGGACAACAGACTTTGGTTTATGGGAAACCTTTCGTGAAGAAACGCGACTTGTACAATTTCTCATGGTATTACGGGATGAATTTGAACCGATCAGGGCATCTATTCTTCATCGCAAGCCCCTCCCCTCTGTTGAATCAGCATTAACAGAATTAATTACTGAAGAAACTCGCAAGGGTATCACTCCGAATATTTCATCAGTTTTTGTTGCACCACCGGCCTCGAATACCTCGTATGTTGCATCTCCTCGCCCGCAGAATCAGAATTACCGACCACCTCACAATACCTTTTCACCACGCCCTCATCAGACATCATATCGCCCTCCTCATAATACCCAAACGGCACCACCCCGAGATTATTCCCAGGTTCAATGTAACTACTGCAAGGGTTTTGGGCATATAGTCAAGAATTGTCCCTCTCCTACATCTCGGTACATGCGGGGACTACAAAATTCAACTGGATCGTCTGCTGCCGTACTTGCTCCACCATCTCCCCAAACCGGTAATAACCATACCATTGCCTCTGCCTTTTCAGTCTCATCAGGTACATCTTCTTCTCCTTGGTTCCTTGATTCCGGAGCATCAAACCACATGACTTTTGATCCTACACACTTTGACTCATTCAGTCTCATGCATTCATCTCCCAAAATTCACACAGCTGATGGTTCTGTTATTACTGCTAGTCACATTGGTTCCATTAAAAACACTCCTAACTTGTCTATTCCTGATGTCTTCTTTGTCCCTCAACTTTCAATGCAACTGTTATCTGTCGGGCAATTATGTGATCTTGGGCTAATCATTATATTTCATTCATTGGGTTTTATTGTGCAGGACCGCTCAACGGGCAAGCAAGTTGGGACAGGCCATAGAGTTGGCCGCTTATATGTTACAGACACACTTCACATTCCCCCTACAACCAATACATCCTTAACAGCATCTACCACACACCCATCATCATTTTGGCACTCTCGATTAGGACATGTTTCTTTTTCTCGTCTTAAATATATGATTAATCAAGGGTTGTTAGGACCAGTTACATTAGATAAAGATTTTTCTTGTGTCGCTTGTAAACTGGCCAAACAACCAGCTCTACCTTTTAATAATAGTACTACAGTTTCATCTTCTCCTTTTGATCTTGTGCATTCTGATGTGTGGGGTAAAGCTCATATTGCTTCTATGGGGGGTGCCTTATATTATGTGATTTTTGTTGATGATTACTCTCGCTATAGTTGGACTTATTTGCTTCACTCACGTTCCGATTTTCTTAAAATTTATATTGAATTTGCCACCATGATTAAAACTTAGTTTTCTAAAACTATCAAACTTTTTCGTTCTGATTCCGGAGGCGAATATCTGTCCAAACCCTTCCTTGACTTTCTCAAATCTCAAGGGACTCTTCCTCAATTATCCTGTCCTGACACTCCACAACAAAATGGCATTGCAGAACGTAAACACCGTCATCTTGTCGAAACTGCCCGTACTCTCCTTGTGTCGTCCTCTGTCCCTTCCACTTTTTGGGGGGAAGCCATCCATACTTCTATATTCATTATAAACCGCATTCCCTCTCTTGTTACAAATGGTATTTCTCCCTTTGAGCGTCTTTATGAAACTCGTCCTGATTATTTCGAACTTCGTGTCTTTGGATCTACCTGTTTTGTATTACTTCCCAAAAGAGAGCGTACCAAACTCACACCAAAAACCTCTATGTGTGTTTTCTTAGGATATGGAATTCAACAAAAAGGTTATCGCTGCTATGATCCCATTGCCAAAAGACTTCGCATTTCTCGACATGTTACCTTTTGGGAAAATACTCCATATTACACTCTGGCCCAAAATACCACCTTTTCCACTGAACCTGCGCTGCCTATTGATCCATTCCCCGAGTCCTCGCCAATAGAAGCCTCTCACCTTTCACCCACTCCAGTATCTGTCCCTGATCCAGTACCGGCTAACCCCATTCCCTTAGTGTCTGATAGCTCCACTGCTGACAACTCTATGTCTTGCCCTGACTCTGCATGTCCTGACAGCGATCCTCCACTTCGACCAACTCGAGATCGTCGGCCGCCAGCTAAGTTATCAGATTATCACTGTTTTCTTTCCGCCCTGCTGTCCCTACATGAGCCATCCTCTTATCGCGAAGCATCCACCGATCCTCTTTGGCAACAAGCTATGGCCGATGAACTTGATGTCTTAAAGCAAACCAATACATGGGACCTTGTTCCCTTACCTGCTGGAAAATCTGTTGTTGGGAGCAAATGGGTATACAAGATTAAAACCAACGCCGATGGTTCTGTTGATCGTTACAAAGCTCGTCTCGTTGCAAAAGGTTTTACACAGGAATATGGTATTGATTATGAAGAAACTTTCGCTCCCGTAGCTCGTATGACCACAGTTCGCACACTTATTTCAGTTGCTTCTATCCGTAAGTGGGCGATTCACCAGATGGATGTCAAAAATGCTTTCCTTCACGGCGACCTATTCGAAGAAGTATATATGCAGCCTCCTAATGGGCTACCTCACTCTCCTGGACAAGTCTGTAAACTTCGTCGTGCTCTCTATGGTCTTAAGTAAGCACCCAGAGCCTGGTTTGAAAAGTTCTCCACAGCCGTTATTCACCATGGTTTTTCACAGAGTGCTCATGATTCAGCAATGTTTACATGTTCCTCTCCACAAGGCATTGTTGTTCTTCTCATTTATGTCGATGATATGATTATCACTGGGGATGATTTCGATGGCATATGCAAGCTCAAGACCTATCTGTGCTCTTGTTTTGAAATGAAAGATCTGGGAATTCTTCGCTACTTCCTTGGTATTGAGGTTGATCGTTTGTCTACTGGTTACTATCTTTCTCAGGTAAAATACGCTTCCGACATTGTTCAGCGAGCTAGTTTAACTGACAACAAGATTGCCGATACACCCCTTGAATTGAATGTCAAACTATGTGCTTCTGACGGGACTTTGCTACCAAATCCGACTTTATATCGCCAACTTGTTGGCAGACTCAACTATCTCACCATCACACGGCCGGATATTAGTTACGCTGTTCATATTGTAAGCCAATTTATGTCTGCTCCACGCTCTGTTCATTTTGCTGCTGTTCTCCGCATCATTCGGTACCTTAAAGGGACACTATTCCAGGGATTACATTTTTCATCCACTTCTAGTCTTGAGTTACAAGGATATTCCGACTCCGATTGGGCGGGTGATATAACTGATCGCCGGTCTACAACAGGATTCTGTGTTTTTCTAGGTGACTCTCTCATCGCGTGGAAAAGTAAGAAACAAACTGTGATTGCTCGTTCTAGTGCTGAAGCTGAGTATCGCGCCCTTGCCCATGCAACTTCTGAAATTGTTTGGCTTCGCTGGTTACTTAAAGATATGGGAATTGACGTTCCTACTCATACGCCGTTATTTTGTGACAGTCAGAGTGCCATTCAGATAGCCCATAATGATGTTTTTCATGAACGTACCAAGCATATTGAGGTTGACTGCCACTTTGTTCGACATCACTACACTCATGGCACTATTCGCTTGCCTTTCGTCTCGTCTGAGTATCAACTTGCTGATCTGTTTACCAAGACTCGTGTGACCGCCCGTTTTCACTTTCTCGTTTCCAAACTCCGAATGCTTTCTAAGCCTTCTTGAGTTTGAGGGGGGGTGTTAAAGTTATTATTTATTTATTTCGTGTTTGTTTCCTTATTGGATTAGTTTTCCTTTTCCTTGTTAGATTAGGTTTTTCTTTTGTCTTGTTTAGCTCTATAAATAGAACCCCTTTCTTATGTAATTCATTTATTCAATAAGATATATAGTTTCTCTTTTCTCTAAACCTAACAGATCGAACTTAGAACCTCCTTATTAGAAGGAAAAAAATGATGCAAATGGGATACAATGGGCAATTGCAATGCCTGCAGGCCCTTCTAGAATTCAAAAATTGCGATTTTATCTCTAAAGTTATTTTGTAAAAATTGTAAAAGTATGTATATTTAGTGGGGAGGGACTTCCATTAGCTATGCTGATTTAGTTTTTTTTGCTAGTCATATCTTGTTGGACTGATTTGTTTAGTTTTGGTGAACTGGTTTACAGAACCTGTTGGATTCTTTACCTTTTTGCTCTTGCCTTTTCTTCAGGCAGGTCATGTTCACATCCCCCTCCCTTTTGGTTGTGCTCCCTTAAGTTTGAGCTTTTCATACTTACTTTATGTATTTATTTTAATTATATAAACTCTAGCGTCCAGGTTTTTTTTTAGGAGTTTGAACTTTTTTTAAATATATATATATATATATATATATTATTAGTAGAAGTAATCTTGCCCCCACCCCCACCCCGAAATAAAATTGAATAAAAATAATGCCAGAATTATATATTCTTTTTTTTTAATTTTTAAAAAAGTAATATTATTATTAAATTTGCTCCATTTATATATAAAAAATTCTAGACGTGCCGCTCGCCAACGACCACATTTTATTTATTAGTATAAGCGACGAGTGAAAGAGCAGGTAATTAACACATAATATAATTACCACGACACATTAGTTTCAATTTTTAACTTATTAGAAAGGCTATTAATTATGGTGAAGGCTAAAAGAGAAGCATTCCGTTAAAAATGGTAGTAAGTAGTAAGATTATGAAAGCATGCTAGTCTTTCTTTCTTTTTCTTTTTCTTTTTATAAAATTAGAAATTTATTTTCTTCGAAAAATGATGACCTGTACCATGTAAATTATGAAAGACAAATATTAACAACTTTTTATCTAGTTCCTATGAAGAAATTATGGTGCATAATTACATGATTTGGGGACTGCATAATTAATTTGTATTTCTTGATTCAAACTATATTATTGCTTTATATTTGACCAATTTAAACTGCGCTTAAATTACCATGTTTATCTTTTTATCATCATTTCCTTATGCGTATAATCCATGAATTCATGTGTAAGACACGTAACTTTATTTAAGAATTTTTTCATTGGGTTTTATACATTACTATATGAAGTATTTTGGCATGAGTAGTTTGAGAGAGAGTGTTTTAACAAATTTAAAAGGCTTTCGTTGTATTTTGACAAAAAATAAATTCTTAAATATTGTCTTGTGCCTCGCACATCGCTACATTTAGTCAAATTCAAATTGGATGGAGTGGACATATTAAATGTCACTCCAAAAATTGATGGTCAAACTAATTCATTTTAAAATTTGATGGTCAAAATGATACTAACTGGGTCCAAAATTTTAATGAGCTTTGATCGAGATATATATATATATATACTTATGAATAAAATATACGATCGAAATTAATTCAAGATATAAATCTGAATTTAAAGATATTTAAGGACATGTTCACATATTTATTTAACCTTAATTTATAACCTTTCTGATTATCCATTAATTATTTTTTCAGAGACCGTATGCTTTTTTAGTGTTGAGAGAAGGAATTAATGGTCATTAAGTCATTTGAAGGCATTGGCTAGAAAGAAACACATTACATAATTAGTTTAATTAAATTAAGTGGACAACAAAGAACGTACACTAAAATATATATAAGATGCTGCAAAAAATATAAAATATAAATAAATAAATAATAAGTACCTTTTGTCAAACCACTTCTTATTGTCTCCCCATTATTGCAGTCTTTCTCAAAACTTTCTAAAATAATATTGCTGATTATGGACCATTAAAATAATATTGGTGATTGAAGCCAGGGATTCATTTTGTTTAATTAAATCTTACCCATAAACGTTTTACAAAATATATTATACCTACCGTACTCAACAATAATTATTAATTAGCCCATTTTTTAACTTGGCGAAGTGCCATTTAGGGACCCAAGCAATTAATAAATACACTTATAAGGGCCCAATTAATTGATTACAATTGCAAATTAGCAAACTCTCCCCAAATTTAATTGCGTCATTTCTAATGGCAGCCGCTATTTACATACTAAAAAATATTTAATAACATTCTACTTTTCATTCGCCCAATACCAAGTGAATATGTTCATCGCTCAATGACAAGCGAGTAAGTACATCTTACTCACTTGATGACAAGCGAGTAAAAACTTCAAAATCTTACTCACTTGTCATTGAGCGAATAACATGCACTTATTCGCTTATCATTGATCGAATAAAACATGAAGTAAAACCAAATAATTATAGGTGTGTAAATAGCAGCTGCCTTTCTAATTGGCCAGAAGAAATGCGTCCTTGATTCAACCTTGAACACGCAATATGAAATAAGCAAAAGATAACAATAATAGGAAAAAAAACATTCTACACGGCATGAAAGATACGTGATTTGATCAGAATATATAACCTAGAAAGAAAGAACACTTTTATTATATTCGTAAAGAAAAATACAAGTTGTCTCCTTTTTTATGCCCTTAATTAAAAACTAATCTCTTAGTATAATGTGCAGGGGGCGCTACAAGAAAATATTTAATTTATTTGCAAGTTCCTAAGAGTAAAACTGGCAAATTAAGATGTTTCACTAAAAAAAACATTTTCGTCAAGTCTATGTACGTAGAGCAATGGCGGAATCAGGAATTTTGTTTAGGTGGGGCAAAAAAAAAATTTTCAAGAATTTTCTAAACCAATATTGAATCAACTACAATAATCAAAAAACAAATATATTAATCTCAATATTAACTTATCAAATAACAATCTAATAAGCAATTCAACTTCAATAACAAAATTTACTATCAATATTTAACAATCTAATAAACAAATCAACATTAATAAATAATAAACAACAAACAAATATATTAATAAACGCATAGAAGCAAATATCAACATTAATATTAATAGTTAACAATTTAAGAACCAAATCAACATTAATAAATAATAACCAGTAAACAAATATATTAACAATTCAAGAAACAAATCAATATTAAAACACTTAAATCTTAATATTCAAAATTTATAAAAATGAAGGGATGGAAGGGGGGGGGGGAGTAGGTTATGAGATTATAAGAAGCCCCTTGATTTTCACCTGTTAATTACAAATAACAGCCACGAACTTATAAAGCTCGTCGCACAAGAGCCCCTCTACCCTCACCCACCAATTTTTCTTTTATTACATAATCAATTCTTAACTTTTTACGTTATTTCAAACAAACCTTCATACTCTGTAAAATTTTAAAAAAAAAAGTTCAGGTGGCCCCACCTGGCCTCTACATAGCTCCACCCATGATGCAGAGCATTCGCTATGTAATCAAAACCATAATCGCCAATGAGAAATAAGTATAACTTAACATGACAAACAAAAATGTTAAAGACTATAATGGAGAAAATGTACCCGGATTCCTGCGAACTCGAGCACAAAAAAAAGGTATATATATATGATAACTTTATATAAGAAATATAAACACGCATAAGAATGCTTTTACAGATGTGTTTACAAAAATTATGAAATATTTGATTGAAATTCAAAAAGGCACGCCAACAAAATGAAAACTTTTAAGGGGTGGCTAGTGAGTAGTGACCAACATGCACATGTAATGCAAATAACACTTTAGTTAAAAACAAGCTGGATTAATCATTTCTTTCACTATCATCACATGATTCACATCAATATATATATATATATATGGTTGCTTTTTAACAGTACGTACAATCCATGAAAAAGAAGTGGATGAAAATCTTTAAAGGCAAAACCAATTGAATTTATAACAATTAAAAAGCTAACTAAATAGTAATTGCCTCCTTTGATTGAGATAGGTGTTGCACTAAAAAAAGTCCTTTACTTTCTTAATTAATAATCACTAGCATCGACAACTTGTGCTATGGTGTTGGTATATAAGCAAAAAGAAGACGACTTTTTTTTTAATGGCTTTCTTATTAAAATGTAAATTGTGGCACTTATTACAGATAGAGCAAGGTAGCTTTACCTAAAACATGGCATGGCCTTTGATGAGTTGAAATGTGGTAATAACTAAAATTAAAATTATGTTGTCATTTAATTAATTTTATATCTTTTTTTTAAAGGGAATAACACACATTTTAACGTAATCAATAATTAAAATGTACAACTTATTCTATAAAATTTCGACATTGATTAATGTCCCGAAAAATGAGACCATAAATTTAAGACATTACAAAAAAGAAATTGTGATTATTAATTTAATATAGAATGAGTAGTTTTTTTCAAAACCAGTACTTATAATATGATCTTCCAAATAAGACAATTAAATGGCATGTCTCAAAAATTATTGCATGCAATACTTTTTAACGGACTATTTATCAGGTCTTACCCTGTTAGTATTATATTTTTATGTCCAAATTCATATGTTTTTTTTATGATCTTATTAGAAAGGACTATCGACCACATATTTAATTAAATAAACTTTTATATTGCAAGTGGTTCTTGGTCAATAGAACTACTAACCACACTGTCTCTTTCATAGTGTTTTCCCTTTGTCGGGTCCAGTCTCCATGGTTGCATTGGATTATTGTAGAGCTATTTTAAGATTTGTTATCTTTTTAAAAAAAAACAAAAGACCAAAAAAAAAAGTGGGTCTAAGTCTCCAATTATAATTATAAACAACAAAAATATCCCAAAATTCCAAATTCAAGTGAATGACTCACCAACTGGGGATTGATCAATCTTTCATAGTATTTTCCGTTTATCTTTCCCTGTTGTTAATTTATGATTGGTACGTAGCGTAATATTTGTTCACAATGCATAATGCAGGAAATGCACTATTATTATATTGTTGCAGATTTTTGAACTCATTAGATATGTACCTTAACTGGCTGCTGTCTTCAGGATGATAGAGGCGTGTTCATGTTTATGAAAGTTGTTCCAGGGTATTTGAAAGTGCAAGTGGGTGAAGCCTTTAACAATGTTGTCGTGTCTCAAATGTGCATGCCATTGAGCGTGGTCTGTCTGTTTCCTTCAAAATATATGTATATGTTATAGCATATTTTTTGTAAGGATTCGTTTATATATATAATAGACTTTTAACGATACTTTTTTATCTCTGAAATATTAGAAAGATATTTTTAGTTATGAAAAAGTATTGCTAAAAGTTGCCACCCTAACAACTTTGGGTCGACTTGGAACTTCCAGTGTCGAACCCGGCGTTATCAAAATATTGCTTGGCTAGCGGCAGCCACAATCCACCAGCGAGAATTAGTCGAGGTGCGCAAAAGTTAGCCCGAACATCCTGTGGGAAACCAAAAATACCAATACGTGTCTGGTGCATATCAGAAATTTTTTGTATATATATATAAATGTCACAAATTTATAGTTGCATTTGAAACGCCTTAAAAAATATTAATTCTAGTGTATCAATTGCTATTTCCCCAAACTCTCTTTAGTGAAACTGGAAGTTAAGATTTATTATACTAACACACTCTGTACCACAATATCAAGTTTTAGAAGGAAGAAAAAAAACAAAATTGAAAAGATTTGCACATTCCAATGAGGTAGTGGCAAAATTAAGAAAAATGATAGCGTGCAAGCATTGTACTAAATAATGTTGGGGATTGAATAAAAGAGATGCATTCTAACATTAAATTGGAAACCCCCTATCAACCGACAGTATAAAGCTATGCACCCTCTCTATATATGTTATAATGTTGCAGTGACTGAAGGGTTGAACCCTATAATGTTCAGAGCTTTTATTATTATTATGGCCCTCAGAGTAGATCCCTAATCATAATAAATGCATCCATTTTCCTTTTTTTTTTTCCTTTGATTCATTATTGTTTCAGCCCAATTAATCTGACAATCGTTATCATTGAATGAAGAGGATGAGATTGTGATTTATTACTCGCGGCTAATCCCTGTTCATAGGGAGGGACCCAGAGCGTGGCTTTTATTAGGTTTTGTATGCATCAATTTTAATGGGTTGCGTTTGTTTACGCCTATCTCTAATGATAATTTTTACCTTTTTTTTTTTTTATCTTATATGGTAATATATTTTTATATTTAATTTTTGAATAATCTTATACGTATTTATAAATTTTATTGAGAATTTATATCACCATTTTTATATTTAGAAATAGTTATAAAAATTATTTATGTGATTCATCTTTCTTCTTGCATAGAAATGATTATAGAAAATTTTATTGAAACATATTTTTTTCTACTCATTTCTATCATATAAATTTGTATGGATAAAAGTGATCACGGGAGAAAACCTTATAATTATGTGTACACGAAAACACTCTCAAAAAATTTAATTAGAAAGTAAAATGTAAAGTATTGTATTTGAGTTAATGCATGTTGTGATAAAAAGGTTATAAATTAGACACTGATTTTTATCATTTCAAGTAAAAACAGACCGGATTAAAGAATTTTAGTGGAGGAGTGAGGGGCTGAAAGAAATTTTTAGCCGTAGTAAAATAAAAAGAAATGAAGAACCTATATTTATTAGTAGAGTAACTTTTAAATTTAATATCCGTCTGGCTTGAATTTTGGTTTATTTTTGAAAACTAAAATAATTATTTCACATGAAAAAATTTAATTTTTATCAATTTTTAATCCAATTTCTTGACATAAATTATAAGAAATTCTTAGTATGAGATTATAAGAAATTTGAACCGAACCTAAGTTGTACCTTTGGTTTATTAAAACTTGGGGCATTCCGATGGTTTGTATGCGGATACTCTTCTGATTCTATGTATGGCGCCCAAGACATTTTAGACAATTTTCTTGTCTAGCGGGTTCACATTTTGTACGTTACTCACTCGATAACAAGCGAGTAATTTCACTGATGTTTTTATTCACTTGTCATCGTGTGAGTAATATGCACTTACTTGTTTGTCATTGGGCGAGTAACATACACTTATTCAGGTGAATGAAAAGAGAAGTGGGACTAAATATTTTGTAAAGTACAAATAGCACCCACCATAAAATATGTCTACTTTCATTGAGAATTCGAACCTAGACTATTTCGAAAAATAAGCCCAAACTTCACCGCCAAAATAAAAAATAATGTACTTAAAATTATATATATGAAATTGCTTACTATGCAGCACATATATATAAAACTTGAGTACATATATATATATATATATATATACAATCTATTTTTTGTTAAAGATCATCTTTAAATTAATTAACTTCAAAAACATTCATTTTAAAATGTAATCAGATAAATTTTTTGTGAAATTTGATTAAGATAATATGTATGATCTACCAAATTTTATCAAAAAACTCAAATAGAAAGTGGATTAATTAAAAATCTAAAATTGAAACATCCAAAAATATGCATATTAATTTTTCAGTTAACGCACTTCTCAATTAATTTTTTTTTAATGAAATTCATTATAAAAAAAATTATTAATTTACCATCTCAAAATGAACGATTTTTAAGTTAATTAACTTTAAAGTCCGTTTTTAAGAAAAGTCACCCGCATAATTGCAAACAAAAACCAACCCACCAAATACGAATGAATACCCGACCAAAAACATAAAGATAGGTTTAGTTGGTTGGATAACTTGAACGAATTAACTAAGTTCATATTGTTCAATGAACACCCAAAATGAAGGGGTAATCCAGTTTTTTTCTTAATAAAAAAAATTCTTAAGCCATTTATGGGAAGAACTGAACTTGAAAAGTTGAGTTGTACATGCAAGCATTAGAAAGCAAATCTTTTGGGGTGCCTTTAAAAGACCACACCTACAAAAAAGGCTGAAATTAGCTGTGTTTGGTTGCACTCCTTTGTTTTCTCGAGAAGCCCGTGCTTCAGAAATTCCCCTCTTTTATGCATGCATAGGGATTTCCCCTCCATTTCCATACAAAGGTTAAATATCTTTTTTGACCTCTTCAAAAAAGGCACAAAGTAATAACAATAGTTATATATATATATATATACACACACATATAATCTTTGAACTACAAACTAAAAGCTTCATTCACTTTCTTCATCAAAAGAACAAAAAGAGAGCACGTTGTTCCAAAAAAACAGCTGGGGAATTTTAAAGACAACAAAAAATTCTACATTCAGCCTTCTCGTTTGAGGACTGTCCTTCCACTTTCCCTCCCTCCCTCTTTCTCTCTCTCACTAACATCTAATAATTTACTCATATTTCTTCTAATTTTCTTTAAACCCCAAAAAAGAAATTAAATATTAAAAAACCTTAGCAAAAGAGTGGAACCTAGTGTGACTAGTCTATTCCAAGTTGCCCTACTACTGGTTTTTTGTCTTCAAAGCCCAAGCAAGATGTAGTACACTAGAGTAATAGGCAAAGCTATTAACATCCCAAATATAACCCTGCAAAAACAAATAAATTAATTAATTAATTTAATTAATAAGGGAAATTATAGTCTTGCCTGCATTTACCGAATAATTATACTGCCTGCACTAATAAATTGTATAACCACCCATACCCCCGGTGTCAATATGCAATAAATAAAACCGGCAAGTGTAGTATTGATAAAATTTTGTCCCCCTAATGTGCATTGGGGTGTCGTACCTTACAAAACCCCAATGCCCACAGTGATCTTAAATATGATTCCAACCCCAAAAACAAAATGGTCATAGGAATGGTCAAACGCATTATTTCACATGATTATATAGCACCCCTTATGGTTCTGAGTGGAATATTTTAGATCTAAGTTAAAAAAAAGGAAACCTGGATGCAAAGATTTATTAAACATAAATATGTACCTATGCACAAACATGCTCAAGCATCTATAGTCGTGCCAACAAAAATACAATTTCAACAACACATGAAATAGAAAAGCTAAATTAAGAGGTCTGAATTCTACTAACGCAGTGCTGAGTATGTCAGGATGAACATTGTATTCCTTGGCAAAGACAAAAGGTACAATTCCTTGTGGAAGGGCAGCCTGAGAAACACATAGTAGGACCAAATGTTATATCAAATCAACTAAACAAGAAAGCCAATATACTCATATTATACTTGTAACGAAAATTAGATTGTTACCAAATATTTTCCATTATCTTGTATTTTTTTTTTAGCACACTTAAAACACAACCCAACATAGCTATGTAGAAACCGACCTGTACCAAGTTAATAGTCCAAGAAGTGATGTATCAAATAGTAAATCGGACACTTTTGTAAGCAAACCTCACAGAGTGACCAATGAACTGTTTGACAAATCACTTTTAGTTACTAATTGGTTATTTAAGTTAGTAAATATATCTCCGAAACCCTTCCATTACCTGAACAATAGCAATATGCAACAAAGTTCCCCGTAGTCCAACTGCGATTGAGGCTGCGGCCATGACTGCAGGCCCAGTTAGGAACCGAACAGCCATTGCAAATGAAGCGATGGAGTTCCCACATGCAATGATTCTAGGCTGCAACGCCATAAACAAACCTGCAAATTTCCATAGTCAAACTTATTTCCTTGTACAAAATATTATTAACCAAAAGGCGCCTTAAATGTACATACCAAGACTAAACATGGCCATTCCAAGGCCAGCATCAGATAGAATGGCTATGGACTTCGCTATTATAGCCGGCATTTCAATACCCCACCTGCAAAACACAAGAATGAAACGAGATATTAATCCAAGAACAAACAGGTTTCATTTAATTCAAATGGACGATTCAAAATTTGCGTACTTGCAGGAGACCAAAGACCAAGTGAGGCCAAAGAGGCTGGAGTAGGTATTCGGGTTCCTAATGAGCTTTCGCCACACCATTATAAGAATGAGCCGGCTCATAACGCTAGCAGGTGGCATAGCCGTGGCCTTGGCTTCAATTGTACCTCCCTTTGGGTGCAGCTCGGTCGTGGAGGTTGAGCCAAGCTTGGAGAGCACTGGCCCTTCTCGGTCAGCTCCATTGGGCCCCGGTCCATTTCCGAAACTAAACTCGTCTCGACTATAGTCGTTGTAGTCTAGTTAACATAAATATAAATTTGATCATTATGAATAATACAAAGTAAATTGGCATATTAATGGAAGTATTGTCACTTTGTCTAGAGAGAAGACAAATGAGACCAAAATTTAAGGGATTTTGTAATTAAAGAAATAAGAACAAGAAACCAATATTATGAGGGAGATGTCAAATTCTCCATACGTAAAAGACACTAACAAACAAATCCACAAGTAGATAAACAAGATATGTCCAAAAATGGGATTAAGACAAATATAGCTACATCAAAACTAGAACAAAACATATGTCAATATCAATATTTGATCATAAGTGCAAGTAAAAACATGAAAAATATTCAAACCTTTTGGGTTATGAGGAACTCCACCAAGATCATTCCCATACTCTCCACCTCTAAAGACATGAATCCCTCCCTCTGAAACCGGTGAAGCACTCGAGCTCCAAACAAACATATGAAGGTCCTTGCCACCCTCTTGCCCATTGACCTTCTTCTTCGGCCCTGGTCCAGTCACTGGAGAGAATATTCCGGCACTATGTGGAGTCGGGTACCCCGAACCCTGCCCATAAACCCCACCATTAACCCTATTATGATTTCCACTTTCCTCATCAAACCCCAAGTTACCATAATTAGACTGCCTCGGACTCACATTACTCGCATTCTTCCCATTCACCATAGAATAAAAGTCCGTGTGATTAAAACTTGAACCTCGAGGAGTGGGATTTCTTGACGATTGCAGAGAGTAAATCTCTGCATTCGTCAGGTTGGAGGGTCGGGGAGTTAATGAAAGACCTGAGTTTGGCCCTCCATGTGACCGCCTCGAGAAAATCTCTGACCGAGAACTGGTCGATTTTCTCACGGTCACATGTAACTTCCCATCATCACCAATCTCAGCCTCGGTTTGTAATGGCTCTTTCCCATCTAAAGAAATGATATCAGAGTCCACTCTGAATGAGATAATGGACCCAGCAGTATCTGGAAATTGTTCGGCAATTAAAAGCCTAGCACCTCTATACTCAAACAAGAACAGCATCAAAGTGTACCAAATGATGCATTGAAGAACCACTATTTGGACCATAAGGGTACCAGAGGAGTCACCATACATTCCTTTTAACAGAGGAATTCCCATAACAAGAGTGTTTGGTAAAGTGGAAAGTGAAAAGAGAGTAATGGACCATTCCAAACAGCCCCTAGAGCTTGTTCTTGACCAAATGGCTAAAACCACAAGGACTATGATTTTTTGAAGCGTGTCTGCAGCTATGAACCTTAAGTTCATGGCATAAGGGTTGTTTGTGGAAATGAAGTGAAATGAAAGGAGTGGAACTGCAAATAGTGCTACAAATCTGTTGATCCCTGAACACTGATCTGGGGTAAAGATCTTCCACCATTTCACTGAGCCATAAGCCAAGATCATGGCCACATAGAGAGGAACAACAGCTGTGAGAACATGGTAAAGGTCTGTGAGCGTGATCATTTTTCTTGATTCAAAATGGGGGGATTTTGGGGGGTTTTGAGGAATACCCGGATGAGAAAATGGGGTGAATCACAAAACCCAGATGGGTTTTAGTGGAAATGGAATGGAAATCACTTTCCCTCCCTTTCCTTTCGGTTTTCTCGGGAAAGTAAGAGGAAAGCCCCAAATAGAGTTTGTTTAAAGTGGAAATAGAGATGCAGAGCAATAACCAGAAAGTATAAAGGAAAATCAACCCATATTCATTGTTTAAACCAGCGGAAAGCCAACAAGTGGAGCAAAGAAGAAATGAAAATAGACCTGATTTTCCGGCTTAAGAGCAGAAAGAAAGAGATGTGGGGAAGCAGAGAAGTGATGCTTAATATTTATGGGAAATTAAATGGCAGACAAAGAAATAAAAGCTGTGGTCTTTTGAGTAAGCTTTTGTTTTTAGGGTGTCCTTAATCACACTCCATAAAAATATTCTAACCTTTCAATATACTAAATCAATTATATTTATTTTTATAAACAATTTTAAAAACAAACATCAATTTTTTGTAAGTCAGGACTATATTTTGCTAAAGATTTTTTTTTATTAAAAATATGACTATCATTTAAAATAATAGTTAGGATAATTTTTTGTAATTTTTTTTTGTACGTGAAAGTTGTTTTAATGTATTATAGCATCTCCAATGCAAAAATAGATTGAATCCTTCTTAATCATGAATATGTAAATATGTCTTTCCTAAGTGATATAATAAAATCTATGTGATATAATAAAATCTATTGATGGATAAGTCTTACAAAACCATCTTCAATAAAATTGTTCAAAAGATTGTCTTTTAATAAATTCATAAAAAAAAATTAATAATTTTATATATAAAATGGGTCTTATTTGATAGGTCTTGATTCATATTTTTTGAATGTGTAATTTTTATTAATAAATAAATTATAAAATTACAATAAAAATATTTGAAATTTTAAAAAAGAAAATTATGTAGATAAAAATGATGATGTGGCATTTTTACAAAATGTTATACTTTTATTCATTTTTTAATAATTCTAACGAAATATATATATATATAGTCTAAAAAATTAATATATCTAGTATGACAAATTATCTATTAGTTGGAATGTAAGATACATATTAAATTCACGTTTTTTAAATTTTACTATAATCAATGAGTCAACAAATTTATGTTAGTAATATATATCCTGTGTAAAATTGTTTTTTTGATATATTTTTTTTTCTGAATTTTGATAGTCTTTTTGATGAGAGATAAAGTTGGGTATCTTTTTACTGCCAAGGAAAAGCAACAATCAGCTCTCATACTTCAATCTCCATGAGAGGGAAATGACCAAACAGCATCGGAGAGAAAAGGAAAGGAAAGGAAAAGGAAAACAGAACCAGCAGAGAGAGAAACTGATTAGCTGAGTGAGAAAAGCCTTATATTAAAGATTCTCTCCACTTTTCGGGAAATTTTATATGTAAGTCTTTGTAGCACAATACATAAGAAATATTTTCGCCCTTTTTCCTCTGTCGGGGAAATATATTTCTTTTTTGGACCCACTTTTCAGGTTCTCTCTCCTGATTATGTGAGATGATACAACGTTTAAGTTTGTGGTTTGGCACAAAGTAACTTTTGTCAACCATAAAAATTTGGGTAAGACCACCTCCATTAGAATCCTAAATTGGTATGTTAAAATTGGATTAATTAGTATACCAATTGTACACAAATGCAGGCGGGAAGATTTAAAAAAAAAATTCAAAATGTGGGCCATATTATACACAATTTTAGGACTCAAATGGAGGTGGGAGCATTTGAGTCCACATACGATGCACCGTACATAAGCACAAACGCGAGATTATGTATATCAGTTGTGGGAAGATTTTAAAAAAAAACCTCAACTAATGTTCAAAATGTCGGCCATATTCTACCGACAACCACAGTATCAACTATGGTAAACGGTTGTCTCCTACTATCTTTTTCATTCACCTACTATTTCATTAAGTTTTTTCCAATATTAGACCCACTAATGCGCGAAGAATATGCCAAATTTTAGACTATCTCCATACCAATGGAAATGGTCCAAAGAGGTGCCTGATCAGAAACATCCAAGGCAATTTAGTTGTGGAAAATGAGTAAAGATATATATATATACAAAAAATTTAAAGTGCAAACCAGTTCGTATGAAATAGACTTTTTGCTATAGTTTTTTGTCGCTAAAAACATTTTTCCAAAGTTTTGAGGACTAAAAATCGTCGCTAAAAAGCCCAATCCCTACGGACCGGTCCGGACCAGAAATACACTATCTCTCTCTATATATATATTCTAAATATTGTGTTATAAAATTGGTTGGATAAAGTTACTTTCTACTAATTATTCTATTAAAAAAATGCTATGAAGATTAAAAAATAGGGCCTTTTTGTTTTTAGCCTAGAGAATTCAAATTGTTTTGCTTTTAACCCACTATATTTGAGAAATTTGTAATTGGCCCAAATGAGTGGATAATTACTAAATATGCATTTTACAAATGATTTTGTTCTCTTTTATATTTTTTCCTTCTTATCCTTTTTTAAAAAATTTCAAATTTAAATTTATTATTCACCTAAAATTATATTTAGTTGTTGTTAGAATATATATTTTTTAGGGATTTATATGCTTTTAAATTCAAATTTCAAAAGATTCAATTTTAAAATTAGTAAATGCAACTACAAGTGATATTTTTTATGTAATTTTTAATTGTCATAGGATAAATATATATTAAAAAAATTAAGAAGTTGACTTGCAGTAAATACAAAATATCAAAAATTAAACTTGGAGCATCTACAAGATATATTAAACATAAATATTATACACAATGTACAAAAAAATATAGTCATATTAAAAAAGAGATCACACAAGTAAAACTAAAATTATAGTCATATTAAAAATATCAATTATTAAAATTTGGGGCACCTAGAAGATATCTTAACAGTAAATATTATATATAAATAAAACTAAAAACACAGTCATATTAAAAAAATACACAATTAAAAATAAAAATACAGACATATTAAAAAATAAATTACACAAGTCAAACTAAAAATACAATCATATTAAAAAGATATTGCACAAGTAAAAATAAAAAGACAATCATATTAAAAAAACATTACACAAGTCAAACTAAAAATACAGTCATATTAAAAAGATATTAGACAAGTAAAATTAAAAATAGAGTCGTATTAAATATATCAAGATCAAGAATGTTAAATATGAAAGAATTTAAAAAGTGAGTGTTTCAATTATTATTTAACACCAAATAGAGCATTACTAGTGGTCACTTGGATCATATATTGTATGATCGCAACAGTACACAAATTCACAATGAAATATTTATATATTCCATATTTCGTCACGAACACTAAACTTTGACGTTACTGATTGATTTCATAAAGATATTTTTTTTAATGCAACTTTCATCTTCGTAATAGAAGTTATGCACCACCAGAATTAAGAGGTTAGTTTTCAAACCCTCCATAAATAAACAAATAACAGTCTATAAAGAGAAATGTAGACTTTAATTCATTTGTATTATGAATTATTTAATTAATTTAAAAATGAATCTTGGTAGAGATATATAAGCATTTGTCATAAATATCTATTATTAATTGTATTAGAGGTAATGATAAATACTATAGATGTGACAAATATCTATTATTAATTGTATTATATATTGTCTAAAAATAAAGTAGATAACAAACTTATCATTTAATAAGGATATTTTAATCAGATTAATCTTTAAAAAGATAGAATATTGGAAAAGAAAACTATTTTTGTTTCTTGGCTAAAATAAAAACAATTGGGTTAAATTCTAGACTGGGCCATTCACTAATTTTTCAAATGTAATGGGTTTGAATAAAGAGACCCTTAAAATTTGGGGGTAAATTCTAATTTGCTATAAAAAAATATTTTAAAATTTGTAGTTTAAATAAATTTTAATTAAAAATCTATATGTGAAAAAGTGATGAATAGTAGAAATTGTTTGAAAATTATTTTTAAATTGTGTTTTTGAAAATATATTTTTTGAATGAGTACATAACATATATTGTTCTTTGATAATAGGTTGGTTTGAAACCGAACAAAAAAAAATTGTTGAGTCTTTTCATTTGGAGTTTAAAAGGATATTTTATACGTTTCAAATATGTTTTTAATGTTCTTGCCTTGTTCATTTTGAATAAATTCAATTTTTGTCTGATGGAATTTTTGATAGTCAAATCACAAATTATAATTGAGATTTTCTTGCATGCAAAAAAAATTAGGTAAATAACAAATAAAACATAAAAAAATGATCCGGATGTTTTAGTTATTTGTATGGCACAGCTATTTTAGCATTATAAGTGTTATATCCATGGGCATATTTATATACGCGTAGACACCTTAATTTGCGACCACACTTGAACTTCATGATACACTTTCCACACACATTGCATTCATGGCACAAATTGGAATTTTTAGGCAGTTTTCAAGGGCAGTGCACCGCACCCTCTTGCCACACCCTTTGTGTTACACCCATGTACCGTAGCCCCCTTCCGCGCACGATTATGTGTTTTGCTTCAACCCAATTTTTCTCTATAAATAATATCCTTGGGGTGCCATTTGAAGATAATGCAATTTTGGGGCAGTTTTGAGAAAGAAAATTTAGAAAATTAGGCTTAGATCCAAGATTTTTCAAACGAATCTACTCAAGGACAAATCTTTTTGAGAGATTGTTTTAAGTCCTATCTTTTTAGTTAGGGACAATATTTTGACGAAAGGACATTATATATATTTCATTTGTTTCATGTTTTATTTATTACTTTATTTATATATATTTATATACCTATCCCATTTTGCCATTACTTTAAAATACTAGAATATATTTTAACTAGAAATCTATTAAGATTAATATTAAAAAAGGAACAAAAACCCTCTAAATAAAACCACCCACTCAGCTGATCCTCTCTCTAAAAAATCAGTCATACCTCTCATTTATCTTGTTTCTCTCATCTCTCACTACTCTCTCTCATTCCTCTCGTCCCTCTTATTCATCTCGTCTCTCACTCCTCTATTTTGTTCCTCTCATCTCTCACTGCTCTCCCTCATTCCTCTCGTCACTCTCATTCCTCCACAGTGAGTCCACATGCAGTCCCTCAACGGCTCAATCTGGCCTCTCATCTCAAATTGTAAATTCAGCTCTGTTTTTTTAATTAGTGGATCTTTCTATATATGTTTGGTTGTAGCCAACAATGGGACAAGATAAGGCATTGGATCCGAAATCCACACCAAACAGAGCACACAAATCTAAAGCAATTGGGTATTTTAAGTGGGTTTTAGGGTAACTTTTTCGGTTTTGGAGGGTTGGCCATGGTGGGGGAGGATTTGAGGGGTTTGTGGGTGATGAATTTTGGAAGCTCCAAAGAGATTGATTTTACGGCATTCAAGGTATAAAAAGATTGAATGTTTTTCACCCTTTCCTTGTTTTGATTTGATTTTCTAAGAAAATTCATAATTTTAGTTTTTCATCTGTGTAAATATATTTTGATTTGTAATGTCTGATAAAATTTTCAACTTAGAGGAAAAATGTCTGTTTAGATGCCTGCTATGCCTGATAAAATTTGTAATGTCTGCTATGTCTATTCTTTATTGTATAAAATGTCTGTTGTACTGTCTATATGCATGTTCTTTGTTGTATAAAATGTCTGATATGCCTGTTCTTCGTTTGTATGCCTGCTGCTTCTTCACGTATTTAATTTTGAATTTTTGATGGATTAACTTGTTATTGTTTGAATATTTTTGGATGGGTTGACTTATCCTATGCATTTAATGTTTGTTGTGATTATAGATAATTTGAATTTTAAATTTAATTGATTGGTTTGACATTTATCTTCTAAATTTGAATTTGAATTTTGATTATATTATAGATATTTTCCACTTTTAAATATTTGAATTTAAATTAGAATTAAATTCGGGTGAAGGGCATTGTTGGAATTTTCAAATTTAGTTTATATTTTTCTTATTTATTAATTACAATATTTATAATTGTCCTTCAAACTAAAATATGTCCTTATGCAAGAAGTTTGTCCTTCAAACAATTGAACTAAAAGACGCGTCCTTGAGTAGATAGAGAATTATATTTTTGTCCTTTAAACTAAAAGCCCCAAGAAAATTCTATATAGGCAATTTTATAGAGAATTTTAAAGAGAGAAAATCTTAGAGAGAGAATTTTAGAAAGAGAAAACTTTAAGGAAAAGAAGACAAGTAAGGAAGAAAGTAGCAACAAGGCAAGCAACTTTTTATTTCTTTTTAAGCGCATTAGGTACGTATCTCTACTACTCATTTGAATTTCAAATACAAGTTTTAATACTGAAAATTAGATAATTTGCAAAAAAATTCACCTCTTTCAAAACAAATTATTTCTAAGTTTTACAAGAAAATTAAAATCCGTTTGACAGGTTTTCAAAACAAAACCCCCACAAAAAACAGTTTTCAAACGAGTGGAATTATGAGACTCTAATTTCATTCTATGAATGAATACGTGGGCGCTTATAAAGCTCGAGTTTGATTTCATAAATACCGTTTTAAATTAAATTTATCCGAAAGGACTATTTTTTAAACAATTCAAACTACTTGCAATATATCTAAAATATGAATTAGATATATGATCCATTAAGAGACCGAAATGGTAGATTGGGTGCTTAACACCTTCCCAATTCGTAACGTAGTTTCCGAACCTTGGCAAAGTAATTATCAAGTAATCTCTAGTTTCAACGTGTAAAAGACAATCTGTTTTCGGATTATCTTTTATATAATCTTTTGTTTGTTTTCATGTAAAACAAACTGGCGATTCTAGAAACACATTTTTCATAAACAAAACGAAATTCTCAAAATAAAAAAAAATATTAAAAAAAAGGGAGAATCTCCCGAGAGGTCGAAATACCGGATTCTCGTGGTACACTCCCTTGAAATTCTGGAATTATTTTATGCATATATGATATTGATTTATTTGCATATGTCCTGTGTATTATTGAAATACATAATTTGAGAAAAAAAAAAATTAACATTGGTTTGGTGATTAAGGGTAAGTGTAAATTTTTATTAAATAGAGTTCAATTGTGTTTGAAAGAATCCCCCCTTCCATACCCACACACACTCAAATGTATTTTCTGGTTCCGCTGCTAATCATATCTAATTTAATTAATTTTAGTGTGAATGATTTGTCTCTGCCCAGTTTAAACATTTATTTGATTAAATGGAAAAAAAGTTAGTAGTCCGGTGCACAAATATATATTTTTTTGATCTAAACAAATATTAAATTGAAATATTCTTCTCATTGGTAAAACAAAATTAAAAGCAGAGGAAGACAAGTGTAGGATAGGTTGGCTTAATTATATTGAATTGGATGGAGAGGCTTATATACACTTGACCAAAAACCTAACTTTAGACTATCTTGAAATTAAATGAGTTTTTGTTGTGAAAAGGAGAAGTTTTTGTCTAAACTCAACATAGTTTATACAAAGATACCATTAATTAAAGTTGTTGGTTTTAACCTAATATAAAACAAAGTTGTTGCTTGATACATTGGATAAAGATGAAATAGCACTAAATTTTAATAGAAAACATAATTTTTATTCTGATTTTGTTGATCAGATAGATGTTAAATAGTCGATGATATGATTTCTCTAATAGAATCTCAACAGCCAAAGTTCCATTAATTTAAAATGGGTCATCTTGGCTGTCTTATGGTGAAAATAATAACAATGAGGCTTAATTTAATCTTAAGGAAGTATAATATATATATATTTACATAACAGTTTTTGGTAAAAGCCGGCGTGATGGGTATAAATCTGGACGCTATGTGTAAATATTCACATTTTCTACTATTTGAGCTTAAGATCATATTTAAGTATCATAATTAGCAAATACTGATTAGTGTAAATTAAGATAATCCATATAGCAGATAGTAAGTTTTATTTTCGGAGCTTGATGCAATAGTTTCACGACTATAGATAAGTATATTATTTCTGAAAAAATATATAAAGTCAAATTATGTCTCTGACAAAGTAATATATAGCTAAACCAGAAATGGGTAGAACACCTTCTATGATAATATTTTTAGAGAAAAATTTAGGGAATAATACTTTTTTTGAAACAAGATCCTATTTTTTATTCTTATTAGTATGTGTAGGCTCTTTATTTATCAATTGTGTTTTAAAATGAGGGCCTTGATTAAAATTGTGATTTGTGCGAGCTTAACTTTGCACAAAATTGTATTGTATGCAAACTTAACTTTGCGATTCAAAAAATATACTGCAAATTTGTTTTGCATAATGTGTTTTTAGTTTTTAACAAATATATTTTTATATGTCAATGGTGTAATTATAAAGTAGTGTCAAATAAATCTCAATACATAATAATGTATTAAAAAAAAGGACTGCAAATTTAACTTTGCATAATTAAAAAAATATATATCATTTGTGTTTTTATCAATAAATAAGTTTAAACTTGTAGTTTATTGAAATATCTCAAAAGTACTATCAATTAAACATTAAAAAAAATAGTAATATGCTGAAAAAATGATATGCAAACTTATTTTTGCACGATAATATAAAAAACTACAATCCGAAAATTTACTACAAAGTTAATATTGTATTCCTTTTAAAATTTGGTCAAATATAGTTTTTTAATTTATAAGATTATTATTCTATAATTCTTTTGTAAAAAAAATTCTCAAACAAGTCTCATTTTCTAATATCCCGATGATTAAATTATTGAAGAATTGAAAATGAAAATGATCAACAAATTTCGTTTCTTGCTCCAAAGTTGTGCAAGCATATAAGTAGTGGTGGAAAATTGTACCATAATAATCATAGCAAACCGTACTATGCTATACTATTATCAAATTGTGCCGATATTTGATAAAGATGCAATACCAAGCGGTATTGTACTATACTGAAATATTATGGCATGACACTAGTAATAAAAATCATTACCAACGATATGCCGCCCCAAAATATTAGTATTGCTATAATATACTAAACTGTACTATTATCGGGTCACCGCCATACCCATCACAATGCCCCTCTCTCTCTTCTTCTCCTCCTCTCTAAATCTAGGCATTACCAATTCACCGCCATACCCATCACAATGCCCCTCTCTCTTGAGAGAACTGAGACCTGCTACCCACCGGTCACCACCATCTATATTCTCTTCTCCTCCTCTTGGGCTCCTATATATGGAGTTAGATTTGCACAAGGCCGTTAAATCTCATCTCAGTTTGTCCTTTCCATATATTTATACGTTAATTCTTGTAATATTATTGTTTAAGGTACATAATAATCATGCAAAATATATAGTACTAAGGCTCTGTTTGATTACAAAAATGGAAAAGGAAAATAAATTTAGTTAGTTTGTGTGAAAAAATATAAAATAAGGTGAGAGATGTTACTCATTTTATGAGTATATATCCTCCATCTTTTAATATTTTTGGTGGAAAATTTTTACTCACCATCAAGCAAAGAAAATTTCTTCATGGAAAAAACTTAAAAATCAAGAGAATGTCACTTCTATCACTCAACTTATTTTCCATCTTTTCTTCAAAACTAACTCAATTTATTTTCCTTTTCCACTTTACAATCAAACGGAGCCTAAGTGGTTATGTTAATTAAGATTATGCTTAGATCATTCATCCACATATGTATTATGATGTATCAAATAGTTTTTCGAAAACCATATTTCAATTGTTTCTCCAAAACGGTTAATTTCCTAAAGTAAATTCTCAAGATAAATTTTTGGTGGCCATGGGACAGTGTGAGGGTGTGCATTGTTTACTGTATTTAAAAAAGTGTGCATCGGGGTTACATCTTTAAAAATAGTACATCAAATTACAGTGCAAGCACTGCTACATTGCTATTGTCCCCTTCTTCTTTTTTTTATTGATTTTTTAGTAATATATCGTACGATACTAATATTTGAGTGTACCAAAATTTTTAATATAGAAATAGTAATAAATTTTAGTGTACTAAAAATTTAATAGGGTACACAATACAAAAAAATTGGTATGATACTGTACCAAATTTACCCTTACATATAAGCAAGATAGAGAGAGATCGATTTTGCCTAATTAATTAATTTCACATTGGAAAACCATCACTTAGGGCTTTGTCCTGTCATAATTAAGCAACTAAGTCCCACAATTATATGTTTGGAGTTCATTTGCACATCACCAATTAACATTCTTTCATTTGACATACAAAAATTATATTTTATAAACCAAATGTGACATTGATTTATCAACACTCGTTGTGTACACTACAAAAAAACTAAATATTAGGGACCCCACATTAAGGAGAGTCATTTATTCCGTCCCCACAGTGGACTAAAGAAAGCATAAGGAACAGATAAGTTTGTACCCTCTCAAATTGGATGTCTTATAATTTAACATTTCATATAATTATATAGTCTTTTATTAACTTATATTATATAAAAGCCTATCATGTACTTAAAAGAAAGAATAATAAAAAAAGGCCCGTCCTTAATAGTAAATTAACAATTGGAAATAAAACAACACATTTTCTTACCTTTCAATCAGAAAAAAGCCTGTCATCCCTCTTTATTCATTTTTTAGCTTTGCCCTAAATCCCCCTCTTTGCCCTAAATCCCCTCTTTGCCCCAAATCGCTTCAAAGACGATCGATATCGAAAAACCTCGAGGATGTGTTAGGTACGTTTGTAATCGATGGCCTCTCCTTAGATTTAGCAAGTCTTTTCCGAAATTATCGCTGAAATTGCTTCGCAAACTGAAATTCTTCAGTACGTTGGCCTCTGCTTCAAAATCAGCTTTGATTAAACTTTTATGAGGTAAATTTGTAATCTATTTCATATTTATATGCATACAAGTACAAAATCTAAGTTTATATACGAATGAATGAATTTGTAGAAGCTTCTGAGTGTGTATACCTTGTTGAGCAATTACTGAAGTTAATTTGAGTGTGATTGATTAGTTGAACTGTTTTGTGATGTAATTGTTTTGTGAGTTGTTTAGAAAATCGATTTACAATGATTGAGAAGGAATAAATTGTAAAGTTTGTTTGTTTGATCTATACATATATGTGTGTATATATATATTGCAGGTAATTAGACAAGCTAATAAATTTTGATCTAGTTTAAACTTTACAAGTTTGATTTGCTGTAGCATTTTTTTTAATCTTATCCATCAGCACCTGAAACTTCAGATCATATTGATTTCATCCTTGCTAATAAATGTTATGAAATTTGCATGTGTGCCAAACATAACAAACAAGTTTTATGAGACGCTAACGAATTATAAATTTTGGGAAACGAAATTTATTAAAAAAATGTAAACTACTTAATTGTGTGGTTCCATATTATTGATTTATTCTATATTCATTGTATTCGTAAATAGTTACTTTATATTATTTTATGTTATATTTAAAAATTAGTCATCTAGAAGATTAAAATAATGGTGGCTAGTATGTTAATATATGTCTTTTTTATTGGAGTTAATGTTTTAAAAGATCTATCTTACAAGCACACACATAATTCTTATTAAATGATATTGTTGTTTTCTTATTTTTTTTGTTATGATTATGATTTTCACTTTCCTGTGTTTATCCTTAGGTGATTGCATTTTTAAAAAGTGGACATGGATAAGAATTGGATTGAATCACGTGATAGGTGTTCAAGGTCATACCTAGATAGGGTTGAAATATTTCTTAGATTTGCATATGCGAATAAGAGTATGCAAACATCAAATATCAAATGCCCGTGTAGTAAATGTGTCAATCGGGTATATCTCAACTTACAAATTATGAGGGAACATTTAGAGATGCATGGTTTTGAAAAAAGTTATAAAAATTGGATTTATCACGGGGAGCCTTTAGGTGGTTTTGATAGTGATATAAATGAGTCGATGGATGATATAATATTTGATGACGAACCTATAGAATCGAATGCAAATGCTATTATGATTGCAATGGTTCAAGAGGGAAAGGGGATTCCACAGTTTGAAAGTAATGTTGAAAATGATGATACACCTAGAAGTTGTGGAATTGAGTCTCTTGAAGACTTACCAAATTATTTCAAGCTTTTGCTAGATGCAGAAACTGAGTTGTATGAAAATTGTCCTAGTGGAGTCACAAAACTTTCATTCATTGTTGAGTTGTTACAATTGACGCAACTTAATGGATGGACAAATCGTTCTTTAACGATGTTATTGGAATTCTTAAATAAGGTGTTCCCTAACGCAAAAATTCCAAAGTCCTACTATCATGCCAATAAGCTAAAGAAAGACTTAGGATTCAACTATAAAACATGGGATGCATGCCCTAATAGTTGCATGATATTTCGAAATGAGACTGAGAATCTTGAAAAGTGTGAGATTTGTGAGGCTTCCAGATATAAAAATAATAATGCTAGTGAGGGTGATCAAGGTAATAACGGGAAAAAGGTGGCAGCCAAGAAAGTCCGGTATTTTCCTTTGAAACCAAGGTTGCAACGATTGTTTTGGTTATCGCGTATTGCTCCGCTCATGAGGTGGCATGTAGAAAAATGAATTGACGATGGAATAATGAGACATCCTGCAGATTCCCTTGCTTGGAAAACGTTTGATAAGAACAACCCAATTTTTGCAAGTGATAGTCGTAATGTTCGACTTGGGTTAGCAACTGATGGATTCAATCCTTTTGGTAATATGAGTGTAGCCCATAGTACATGGCCTATTGTGCTTATTCCATACAACTTGCCCCCATGGTTATGCATGAAACAGCCGTACTTGATTTTATCTATTCTTATTGATGGACCAAAAGGCCCCGGCGATAAAATTGGCGTATTTTTACAACCACTGATTGAGGAGTTAAAAAAGTTATGGAGCAATGGAGTAACAACTTACGATGCAGCAAGCAGACATATTTTTTTACTTCATGCAGCATTGTTATGGACAATTAGTGATTTTCCGGCGTATGCCATATTATCAAGATGGAGCACAAAAGGTGAATTTGCTTGTCCTTATTGCAATAAATATCCTCAGGCGACCTGGTTAACAAATGGTGGCAAATATTGTTATTGGGGTCATCGTCGATTCCTACCAAATTCTCACAAGTTTCGTCGAGAGAAAATGGCATTTTATGGGAAAGTTAATACAAAGCCGCCATCAGTAAATTTATCTGGAACACAAATTTTGCAACAAGTAAATGACCTCGATATTGAAACTGAGTATAGAAAAGAAGACGTATTTCGAAAGAGGACAAGGGAACAAATGAAAAAGGATCAAGTGAAATCAAGCAAAGTTAAACTACCAAAGTCTCGATTGAATTGGAAGAAGAAGAGTATTTTCTTTGAGCTTCCATATTGGGAGCATAATTTGATACGCCACAATCTTGATGTTATGCATGTAGAAAAGAATGTGGTTGATAATATCATATCTACAATGTTAGGTATGAAAGGTAAAACAAAAGACAATCTAAAAGCTCGGAAAGACCTTAAGGAGTTGAATATTAGGAGTTGAAGATCGTGTAGCTTATACGCTTTGTAGTCTTGCGAAGATATTTCCCCCGAGCTTTTTTGACGTGATGGAACACTTGCCAATACATCTAGCTGGTGAATTATTAACTGGTGGAGTAGTACGCTATCGTTGGATGTACTCAATTGAAAGATATCTCCACACACTAAAATTCTTTGTACGCAATCGCAGTCATCCTGAAGCCTCAATTGCCAATTCTGTTATTGGGGAAGAATGTATGACTTTTTGTTCACAGTACTTGAATGATAATGTCGAAACCAAGTCCAATCGACCTATTAGAAATGATGATCGAGGTAATGTCTTTGGTCAAGCTGCCGGGAAAGGAATGCAATTTCGACTCGATCCGATAACACTCGCACAAGCTCATCGTTACGTCCTTTCCAACACCGACATAGTGGCACCTTTCATTGAGTATGTTTCTTCTCATCAATATATCTGTACTTATTTATGTTTTCCTCATATCACTATTAAAGTAATATGTCTTGTATACTATTTTCAGAAAGCACATCATTGAACTTTCGAAATCATATCCTCAAGCTTCACAACATCATGTCCGTCACTTACACATTGAACAATTTCACATGTGGTTTAGGGATCATGTAAGTTTGTCTATTAATTATTGTATTCGTACAAATGTCATATTTTAGTATTTTTTTATTGCCATTATTAATTTCTTATTCTTTTTTTTATGATATTAGGTGAATGGACTGCCAAACAATGTTCAAGTGTCTGAAGAAATCAGGAACCTAGCTTTAGGTCCAATCATGGATGCAGTTAGATTTAATTCTTATGTTATTCGTGGTTTCCGCTTTCGAATTAAAAGAGTTGATATTTGAAGAAAATCTCAAAATAGCAGAATTATTTTAAGAGCTAAACATGAAAGTTATGCTAGTCGGAGAGACAAAAATCCTCGTTCGGGGGATGTTACTTACTATGGGGAGTTAACGGACATCATTCAAATTCAGTATATTTGTTTACTTACTCAAGGTAAAGTATATTTGTTTAGATATTTCTTTTTAAATATGGGACCAAGATAACTAACTATTACTTTACCTAGATTTGGTTGAAGTAGTTTTGTTAGAGTAGTTTTTCAACTCTTATTTATAATTTACTATATGTTGTTTTGTATTTGTGTTTTGAATGATTATATATAACTTAGTAATTTACTGTGTTTGAAACATGAATCTGAGCTTGTGACTGTGTGAAATAATATAAGTAAATTTTTGTTTTTGTCAAAACCAACTAATTTGTTTGTGTTTTGTTTTTTTAGCTTCCATTGTTGGTTACAGGGGATTATTATCTAGGTGAAGTTTCAAGTTAGCTTTTGAAAACACAACTTTGTTGGTAATATTTTTACCCTACTTTGTATTTTACTTTGTTGGTAATTCATGAATTTGGAAGAAGTTTTGCATGTATATATCTCGTGACTTCTTTTATTTTGCTGCATTAGTTATTACTCATATATCTCAAATTTGTTATGTTTTGATAGATTCATCATGCGAACAAAACGTCGTTGTATGCACTTCGGGGATTAGTTTCATGCAGAGACATCCCAACAAGTCTCACATGCCTAAAGTGCACAGCCACCAACATTGCAAGGGACATCCGAAAGCCAACCATCAACGTCGCAAGGGATGTTTGAAAGCTCTTTTGAGAACGTGGACGACTATGCAGGTACACATTTTGTAAAATTTATTTTTTATTTATTAGCTTACATTCATATATGCTAATTATAATCTTTGATAAGGTAATGCAGAGAGTAGTTCCACTTCTAAAAAACGAGGTAGAGGGACTGCTAAACCATGGAAGGGATGGAACCAGGGTGAGAAAAAAATAATTGGGTGGAATAGTAGATGCCAGCCAATTAAACCTGGTTCTTATAAGCTTGCTAGCCAATTAGGGTACTTTTCACGACAAGGATCATTGTTTTCGTTGATTACAAAATGTTGGACTGAAATGCCTAAACCAAACTTAGAATTTGTTTGGGATAGTGTTAAGGTAACATTTGTATGAAATTTGGTGTCATTAGTTTTGTTACAATTTTTATCCTTTAGTAAATTTCTTTAATAATTTTTTTTCTTAGGCTAACACAAATGCACCAGATGATTATAACTCAATTTGCTTTGAAAAGATTGGAAATTGTTGGAGGTCTTTTAAGAGCCGTATAAAGAGGGATTATTACAAAAAGTATAACAAGGATGAGGAGCGCTTGGCACATGTTCCCCCACAATTAAACTATGGTCAATGGTCACAATTAGTCTCTTATTGGGGAGAAGAGAATACACAGGTGCAATTGTCAATTGAATGATATTGGTATATATAATTTCCTTTTTACTCAATAAGTTCATAGCACTATATCATTTGTTCTATAGAGAGTGGCAGCCCAAAATACTGAAAATCGGCAACAACAATGTGCTTACCCGAGGACTGGGAGAACTTCATTTGCGGACGTTATTGAATCAGTTAGTATTATATTATTCTTTTACGAACACATTATCTTATATGTGGTATGTTATTGATTATAATAGTTATAACATATTTCCTATTTAAACACTTAGATGATAGAAGAAAATATTCCAACGGACAAGATTAGCGTATGGAGGATGACAAGAAAAACCGCTGGAGGGTATAATGTTGAGGATGGTGCTGCTGGTAGAGAGGTATATTATATGTATTGTAGCTAAGACTTCTTATATATTTATTCTACTATAAGAGTCACTGAGTAAACTTGTTGTTTTTTGGAAGTCTTCAATCATATTTCTAATTTTTAAAGTTGATGGATATTAGGATTTTGTACATCTGTAATGCATTTTTAGTAAGTCCATAGTGGTTGGGTAGTAGCACATTAGCATATACCTCTTTATACCTATTTGTAGGAAACTATTGATAGAAGATTGGATGAGCTTTCGAGAGAAGAGCAAACCAATCATGAAGTAAGAGATAGAATCTTCGAGGATGTAGTTGGGCATGATGGGCATGGTAGAGTACATTGTATGGGGGTAGGTGTGCGACCTAATCCTATACGGATTAGGTCTTGATTTATGTTAAGAAGTGCATTTAGTCATTGTTTAGGGTTTATTTAAAACACTGATGCATGTATTTTTTGGCACTTGATTTGAACTCTTATTTATTTAAATTAATACATGTATCATTTTACATGCTTGTGTGATTATAAGCCAATACATTATCATTAATTTTTGGATAATATATTATAGAAATTATAGAGATATACATTTAAAATATTATAATATATATATTGCTTTTCCTGTACACACCAATGCGTACACATTGGTACCAAAAACATGCTTCTCCAATTTTAAATGCCAACGTAAGCTTGCAACCAAACAAGCAGCTTAACTTGAAAAAAAAATGTTTCTCTCTCTATTCATTCTTTCTCTCTCTTGGTAAATTTTTGGCCGAAATATTCGCCGAAATCCAACCATCCTTCCCGAACGTGGCATAGTTCTATATTTTTTTTCTTGATTTGTCCACATTTTTCATACATTTTCTTCATACCCAACAATCCCCTTAACAGCCAAGTAGCTTTCCCCATCTTTTCATTCTCTAAACTTGGAATGAAAATCTATGGATAAACAAAATTTGTCATTTTTAATCAAAACAGAAAACAAAGTTGCTATTAGTACATTTAATTTTATGGTCCAGTCTCCGTTTTTTAACGAGCCATTTTCTGTCGTTGGTTATCAAATCTAATAACTAAGGCCTCAATACCTCATCAGTACACTACAATATTTCTCCATCACTTTCCCAGGAAACTCAGATGGAATTAGCTAGAATATTCTCTTTGAATTGGGTTTGAAACTCAGAGAGTAAGAAAAAAAGCTAGAGCTAAGCCTTAACATCTAATTTAAGATTGAAGAACAAATTCGGTGCTAGTTTCTTTTGTTCAACTTAGTTCGAATGTGATTTGGGTTTTGACGGATAAAGAAAGAAGAGAGATTTGCATCCGAAGAGAAAGAGAGGAACGAAGAGAGATAAACAACTTTGCTTTATTTTCCTTTTTTATTTTTAAGTTAGTGTTTAGGGTGATAGCCATCGTCGCCGGCAGTGGCAACAGTAGCTGGCTGGGGGTGGAAAGGCTATGGAGGAGGATGGTGGGGGTTTGGGGCTGATGGAGAGGGGAAGAATTTGTTGAAGCAATGTGTTGAGAGGGAGGGGGAAGGATTTGTTGATGGAGCTAGAGATAGGGAGAGAAAGAAACAAGTTGCATAACTGAGAGAGATGAGAGCACGCTGGGACCATTTGGTTTAAAATTGGAGAAGTGTGTTTGGTTGCAAGGTTACGTTGGCATTTGAAATTGGAAAAGCGCATTTTTGGCACCAATGCGTACACGAAACGCACTCTGTATATAGATAGATAGTTGTGTGTCTCCGTTATCATAAATCTTTTATATGGAAATGAGTATATTTTGCATTACTTTTTTAAAATATAAACAAGAGACAAAGTGTGGCACAATTCTTAGAACTCATATTCTCAAATAATTGCAAAGTTCAATTCCCACCTTTGGGCCTCCACCTATCGCTTGTATAAAAAGAAAATAAAAATAGACAAGACAGATGAGAGAAGGAAGATAAATTCATTAGCAAAGAGGAAATAAGGAAGGACAAACTTGAACGTACATGGGATGGAATGATAAAAAATTTGTCTCGCAAAGTTGAGTAAGAGGAAAATATTCACACATAAATATGTGTTCTAATAATGTAGTTTTTCCACTCAGTGTGATTGACTTATGCCGTTCCTTGGGAATTTTTAAGGTTGGCCCCCTCCCACAATCAACTATAGAAAACCAAAAACTTGTAAAATAATATTGCTAGATTGTAAGGTTAAAATCATTGTACAATTGGATTTTTCTTAAATGAAATAGGTGGCAAGTAAACAATAAATTAACCATTTTTAGTAAGAAATATCGATTTTTTTTATCTTAGAGTTGACTCATGATATGTTAGAACTAGGTTAAATATTTTGATTAGAAAATTGGCCCTAACTAATGACCTACTTATCGACTTATGTCTTGGGCAAATCATGACCCACGTCAATCCAAGATGTTAAGCCAATCAACAAAGGAAGATTAAAATACTAATTTGTTTTTAATAATTAATTTTCACTGGCCGCCACCCTATAAGATCATAGAATTAACGGCATAAAATTTCAAACAAAAAGCAAAAGACTAAACAAGTCAAGTGTCGTAATGTTGAGTTGGATCCACAATTATATTGATCCATGCATGTTTAGTATAACATATAAAAATAACAAGGAGGACAGTTGATTAGGAGAAAGGAGAAAGAATCTGTTGGCAAAACGTTAAATTATTGATGCCATATATTGTGCGCTAACAGCTTTAAAATTAATTTATCAATTCAAGATAAAAAAATATGAAAACAGAAAATCAGAGAGAAGAAAAAAATCCAGAAATGAAGGAAATGATTAATAAAGCAGCATCCCAGGGAATCTGAAATATTTTCATGCGTGACAATTGTCACGTGTCACCTCCCCACTCTAATCATCACATATAATAATATATTATATTATATTGTGGCACTAATTTCATGCATGTGTTGTCTTTTTTCTTATGATGGCATAAACTGAAAAAGACGCGTACTAAATATATTTTTCAGAAATGAAAATGATAGGTGTGTTTTTTTTTTATTTTTTTGTATGCAATTTTTTAATACTATTAATTAAATATTTTCAAGGTTTTTAGTATCCTTATTAAACTATTAAAATACTCTTCATATGCTGAAAAGTAAATAAATTTTGCTTAGGGATGTCAAACTATTATAATAAAATCATTTTCTTACGAATTTACATATTTAAGATACTTTTAAAACGTATCATTGCATATGCATAACATGTAGTCTTGATTCTAAGTTTTTTTATAAAGATGTAGCACCACTCTAACAAATTAGAAAGGTCATATGTTTAATGTGTTGTATGTCTTTTTTTTTTATTTGATTGGTGTGATAACCAATCATCTAAAAAAATGATTTTATTAATACTAAATAAGTCTTATAATATTTTATTATCATTTTTAGTGACAATTTTCTTATTTTTTTTTAAAATATGATTTAGATTGATAATAGATTTTGTAGTGCGAACTTATTTTGAGTGTCAGTAATTATATTTTAAAAAAATGCATTGAATCAATGATAAAATTATTAATTTTTGCCAAGCGTAAATCGTGGATTTAATCTTATTACTTGAACGTTTTCTAGAAGATATGAAAATTCAACATTTACTTATAATTGTATTTCATTAACTTTGTTCTCAATTTTATGACAATGTCAGTATTGGGAATAAAACAACATTCATTTTACTATTATATTAATCTTGATTTTTCTCTTTAAACATTAATCATACTTCGGGATATAATGCTTTCCGAATTATAATATGAGCAATGTTCAAGGCTTAGTTGGAACTAATCAATGTACTTTTCTTTTATTTATTTTTATAAACTTAATAACTATTAACTAAAATAAAAAATAATATTTTCTTAAACAATTAAATACTGCAATTAATTTGAAACTATCAAATTAACACAATTTAAAACAAAGTACACAACATCTTTATTACATTAAACCATAAAGTAGTAGAATGCATGCACCACAGTTTTGGTATTTTTTAATTTAGCCCTCCGCGTTATTGTAATTAAAAAAAAAATGTTACTACTTGAACAGTCAAATTTTTAACTTCAAAGTTAAAAGCAAGACCCTTTAACCATTGAGCTAATAATAATAATGTTTTATTTTTTTTTAATTTTAAACTACATTTATACATACTTAAAAATTATGCGTTCATACACATCTTGTGTACGTTCATTTATAATTGTATAAAACTAGAATTGGTCTCCCAAAGTTGGGGCACCATAGGCCGTCTTCACATTTAAGAAACTTATATTGATTGCTTGAGAGGATTTAGTCTTTTTCTCTGTTGCAACATTGGGTTTTATTTATTTATTTTTTGTGAAATTGTAACAATAGAATTCGAATATTTGAACATCTTAATTTTTCAAATGACAGCAAACATTTATTACTAAGCTAGGGGAAAAAGAAAATTAGACTATGTTTGATAATTAGTTAGAATATGATAGCAAAAGCAATTATTTTTTGCGAGAATTGGAAAATAAGATAATTGATATAATGAGATACTATATATCTTATACTTATTTTTATGAGTAAATATTTTACATCTTTTTTTATCACTAGTTTTGTTATCAAACGAGCCGTGACGTAAGACGGAAGAAATAATTCTTTTAAAGGTAGAGACTTTATTTTGGGCTAGACTTTTTCAAAAGGAAGGAGAAAAAAAGTCTATCAGCCCAATTTATTGCGCCCAGCCCATTCCAAAATACACAAAAATTGCTAGGCCTCCGCAATTTCGTAATGGGCTTTCAAGCCCACCCACCTTCTTCTATTTCACTTGGTTTACAATGATTATTTATTGTAATTTCATATAAAATTGTCCCCTTAATAAGTAATTTTTTAAAGCAAATTGGCAGCCGTCCCAAACTCATGGGTCACCCTGAGTTCGAGTTTTACTGGCTTCATGGCATCACTTCCCTCTCCCCATTGTAATAGTGAACGTTTTTCATTTTTTTTTAATACAAATGGTATATTGATAAATTCGGTATTCGATTTTAAGAGGAAGGGAGAAGATTCCCAATTATGGAACATTTAACCATGGGGAGAGAGGTCCCACCTTTTGATCATGGGATTGATCAGGAATATGTACCGTCTTCTCGAAATACATGAGATAGTTTTTAAAATGAATAACATAATGTCAATTACATAATTTTGGTGGATATTACTAATGTATAAATCATGCAAAAGGGCCCAAAAGATCGACCTATGTCCGTACATTTAAAAGCAGTAAAAATTAGGATGACACCTTTTTATTAAAAAAATTTGCCAGACAATTTTAAAAATGTTTTGTTATTTTTTAAAGGTCGTAAATTTAGCATTTTTCATATCCTACACTTTGCCTATGTTTCAACGTAATATTGAAGTACCCATGGATAAGTTAATGTAACAGTAGTAAAAAAATTTACTAATTCTAGTTAATACATGCTGAGGGTCTTAAATTTTATTTCCGTAGAGGGTTCTGTATAGAATATTAAAATTAGACTGTCCCTCATTTAACTAATAAATACAACTTAATGTGATTCTATTAAGTCGATACTTCTTGATATCGCTAGCTAAATTAACTTATATTTGGTTAAAAAAAATAAAAATCGCTATCTTTTGTTGTTTTCAAGTTTTAGTTTTACTAGTCGCAAAAACAACATTATTCTTGGATGATATAGGACGTCGGTTGTAATAATGTAGGTTTATTAAAAGGAAAGGGTAAATAGTAAACTTTTTCTCCAAATTAGAGAGAAATATAAAAAAAAATGATTGAATTGAAGATGCCAGACAAATTGAGATTAATAAATTATGACTAGTTTTTGCCGATGACGGAGATTGACTTGGTCTAGTCACAAAATTTTGGGAGAAGAAAAAATAAAACAGAGAAAAACAATCCTTAAGGTCATGTTTTGAGTTGAGTTTTTAAAATCTGGTATTTGGTAGAATTTAGAAGTATGTTGAAAAGTGAATTTGGTTTTTATTTGAGTTTTTTTCAACCAACTAAAAAATCTCATAATTTTTTTAAAAAAATAGTCATAATGAATCTTATTTTATAAATCTCGACGAGTAAGTTTCAAATATATATTTTTTATTTAATTTTGATTTTTGAATTTAAAATTATAGTTTTTTAAAAAAAAGAAAAAAAAGAAAATAAAGTTAAATAAATTATAAAACTTGTAAAAATAAAATCAATTTTAAGTTAAATTTTTAAAATTTGAATCTTAAAACACGTTCTTTGCATGTATGTGGTTGGTATAGTGATGTTGTTCTTGACAAAAGTGTTAAAAGTGTTGGAATGTTTTTAACGTGACAAAAGGGAAGGCTGATGGCATATATGATCGCTCGGGTTTTCGTAATTAAAAGTGATACTAATATTTTATTTGATTATATATATATTGAAAAAGATTACAATTTTTTTAATTAATAATGTAACTTTTCAAAGAAAAAAAAGAGAAAAAGAAACGCAGGTTTCCGAACCTCAAATGGCGTGCAGGGAAACGACTTGTTCAACTCTTTTCCGATTCATTTTTCTTATATTTAATTTTGAATCTTCTTATACTATAAGAGAAAAATTAGAGGGGCACAAATATTTTTTCATTCATATTGATTTCAAAACAATATGAGAGAACTAGAGATTTTATTGTAGTATTTTCTGTAAGGTTCTTTGTCTTACAAACTCTTATCATTGAAATAAAATTAATTTCTTTATTTAAAATAAAAAAATTAATATATCTATTAATAAATCAGGCCAGTCCTAATATAGTAAGATTCTTTATATTTATTTTTCCAACTGGTGGTTCAGATTTAATGTGGATGTTTATCTTCTGATCTAACGTTTCAAGATTATTATGGCATATTAGAAATATTGATTATAATGATGTGTTTAGTTTAATTTGCCAATAAATAAAGTAGTGTTTCAAACCTACCAAAATTCTTAGTTTAACTTTATTTATTAAATTAAATATTTATTTGTAAAATTAGATTATGTATATATTTTCAACTCCCTACTCAAAATGCATTTTACACTGTCAATTACGTATATATCAAAAAAATGTAAATTATCTTTACAAAAATCTTATCATATGAGAAATATAATTCAAATAAAATATTTATCTACATTAAATATTTATTTATAAAATTAGATTATTTATATATTTTCAACTCCCTATTGAAATACATTTTACACTAAGTCAATTACGTATATATCAAAAAAATATAAATTATCTTTACAAAATCTTATCATATGAGAAAATTAACAAATAAAATATTTATCTATAGTTAATTTAGTAAAATAAACAGGTTATTATCGGTTAATACTTTATTATACGATTATATTTTAACATTATCCATCCCTTTAGTGAAATAAAAAATAAAATATCATATCATATCATATAATTCAATAAAATTTGTTGTTCCCTTAATAATAATAATAATAATAATAATAATAATAATATAATAATAATAATAATAATAATAATAATAATAATGATGATGATGATGTGATGATGATGATGATGATGATAATAAAAAATCAATACTATTACATTAAGAAGTCGGAGAATAATGTTGCACCTGCAATTAGTAAAACTTTAACTTTAAGCATCCAAGTTTTCTTTTGAAATATTTTTTGATGTAGTAATGTGAATTATTAAAATTAAATATGTGAACACATGCCTTTAATTAGGTTATGTTAAGTATTTTTTAAATGTCTTTCATTTTGTATGGTAATCTTATTATGGCATGTAGTCTATTGTATTATTTGTCAATATACAGTGGCAGAGCAATGAATTCAATTAAGGAGGAAAAATTTAAAACACACAAAAATATAAATTTAAAGCCATAAAATTTTAACTAAAACATAATAATATTAATACTACAAATTACTAACATTATAAGGGATTTTTTTATTTTGAAAGTATTATAAGACGTCCTCCTTCTCAATAGAATACAAAAAATTAGGGGTTTAGACCTAAATCACATAATATTATGCAACTAATCAACTAATTAAAAAGTAAACATAATATTATATAGTTAATCAATTATTCAAGAAATAGACCTAATATTATGCAATTGATCAATAAATTAACCTAACATTGAGCAATCACTATCAATTTTTCAATTAATTATAGCAAAAGACCTAATATATATGATTAGTCAATAATAGAACTAATATTAGGTAATTAATCAAGAAATAAACCTAATATTAAAAAATACACCTAATATTAATAATGAAATACACCTAATACTAAGAAAGATAAAAAAATATATTCAATGGTATGTGAAAGATAACTGAAGAAGCTGATAGAGGCAGAGGTGCAAAGCAACTAAGTAAGTATAGAACAAAATAAAAAAAAATAAAAGAAGCAAAAATATGATATGAAGAACTAAATGGAATATATTAGAGGATTTAAGTAAAATTTCAAATTTCAAATCAATATATTAAGTGCTAATAGTTTTGAATAATTGTTAGTAATTTATTTTTCACTTTATGAAATAAATAAAATATCCACTATAAATTATCTCATTATTTAGACATATATCACACATTTTTATACCTCCATCTAAATAATTTTACAGAAAAATTAAAAAATAATTTTTAGTTACACTTTATTTTGCCAACTATTAATTAAAAAATGATAGTAAATTATGTTTTCTTCTTTTACAAAAAAGGCTTGAAAAAGGAAACAAAGATATATAAAAGTCCGTATCAAATTGAAATCTCTTAAGATGGAGAAGTTCAAAACAAGAAATAAAAGGATGGGTGTTAATTTCATTTTCTTGATTTTTTTATATAAGCAATGATTAAATAATACAATTTTTTTTATATATATAATTTTACAATCACCACAATAAAATGTATATACAGATGGAAGCCACTGTGCGTACAAATTGGAAGATTTGATTTCTCTTTTTGGTTTATCTCCTGCCCCCCTTTTTTTTAATACAGTTTGTTTACTAATAAAAAATAGTACGAGTGATAAAATAATTATATTAGTCCTAAGATTTCTCTCTCCTATCTATTTGTAAAATACAGTTCATTTTATTTTGTATGTCCATTTCTCCCTATTTTCTTTTTCCTTTTTAAATTGTTTTCAACCAAAATATTAGTTCCATACCAAAGAAATAAAAAGTTGTACTATTTAAAAAGGAAAAAAAAATTAAGCCACTATGCGTGCATATTGCAAGATTTGCTTCTCCTTTCAGTTTATCTCCTTGCTTTTTTTTTAAACACAGTTCGTTTACTAATAAAAAAGAATAAGAGTGATAAATCATTATATTACTCCCAAGGTTTCTCTCTCCTATCTATCCATAAAACACAGTTCACTTTATTCTGTATCTCCATTTTGAAATTTGTGGAAAAATAAAATATATATCAAACATGTGAAAAAGAGTTTTCATATTCTAGCCAATCCAATATACTAGTAATATTAAATTAGCCACTTTAAAAAAGCTAAATATGCGTGGATATATGCGTGCCTATTGTTTGTATTATTAGAGAATGCATATAATTTATTTTTATTAATCTTTTTTACTTTATTTCTATAATCAATTTTTTTTGAAGCATATAGTAAATTTGTTTATAAAACTTAGCTTCTCTCCCTCAAAAATATTTGGCTGCTCTTTTCGATAGTTTAATCCCTAATTTCTTTTTCTTTTTTAAATTTCTTTCAACCACAGTGCATTACCAAGAAAGATGAAGAAACTCTTAACGGGGTATGCATCTTATATAATTAATGCAAAAATGTGGAAGTTTACATGATATATATAATTTATTTTATTTGCCAATTTTGTCTATAGCAATGCAATGTGGAAGAAGCTCCAACTTTAAGATCGTTATCTATTTCAAATGCCGAAGATGAGCAAGAACCTAATCCAGTAAGGATTGTTATTTTTTCGCTTTATTATTATTTATTGCAAGTAATTCAAAATTAACAAACTTCTAGCTAAATCTGCTATTGAGTGTTTAATGTTGCTAAATTTTTAATGTTCCTCTTTTTTGATAACCTTTATTAAATATATATAATACCAATGCCTGGGGGTGGGGGGGGGGGGGGGTTTCAAATCTCTCAACCAAAATATTAATTCCGTATAAAAAAAATTATTTAATTTGGTTAACTGTTCAACCAATTATTTTCCTTTAACAAAATATGAAATGTACTAAAAATGACTCTACTCATATTAAAAGTGCGATGTCCATTTTATTTTTATTTTTTTAACTTGGGTCATCTCAAACAAAAATATATAAGTAACTCCTAAATTGTAAGGAACGCCTACATAAAAAAAAATTGAAAAAGAAAGAGATTATGAGTTTATTTTTAAACCACTTCAATCTACTAATTATTTATGTACAAAAGTAAATAATATTCAGTGAATAATCCAAATCTAAAATTATTTATTTTATCAACCAAATATACGTGCATATTGCATGCGTGCCTATTGTTTTTATTATTACACAATGCGTATAATTTATTTTCATTAATCTTTTTTACTTTATTTCTATAATAAACTTTTTTTAGTATATAAATTGTAAATTTGGCTTCTCTTTTTAATAATTTGATCTTTAATTTCTTTTTCTTTTTTAAATTTCTTTCGATCATAGAGGACTTCCAAGATAGATGAAGAAACTCTTAATGGGGTATGCATTTTATATAATTAATGCAAAAATGTAGAAGTTTACATGACATATATAATTCATTTCACTTGCCAATTTTGTTTATAGCAATGCAATGTGGAAGAAGCTCAAACTTTAGGATCTCTACCTATTTCAAATGCGGAAGATGAGCAAGAATGTAATCCAGTAAGAATTGTCATTGTTTCGTGTTATAATTATTTATCACAAATAATTCAAAATTAACAAAATCCCAACTCATTGTGCAGTTGAGTATTTAATGTTGCTTAATTTTTAGTGTTCCTCTTTTTTAATAACTTTTATACGTAATAAAATATATAATAGCAATGCATTGGGAGGGGGGGGGGGGGGAGTTCAAAGCTCTCAATCACTGCCTACTTCCAACGTGAGAGATAATGATACTCTTAACGAGGTATGCATCTCCTTATATATAAGTTTTTTATTAGTGGTTTTTTCAAGTTGATAACTTTAATATATAAATATATAATAGCAATGCATTGGGGTGGAAAGCTTTCAGTCACAACCTAGATCTTTTAGTATTCTTTAATATGAAAAGGTATAAGAAGTATGTTTACATGATATAGTTATTTCTTTTTATAGCGATCCAATGGAAGAAGTTTCTTTTTGAAACGCTACCTACATCAAATGTCAAAAATAAACAAAATTCTAATAAGGTAAGAATTCTCATATTGTTTGAGTTTAATTGAAGTATATCCATCCTTAAAATTTACATATATATTAAAGTTTATATATTTTAGTTGACATTATAACAATGTATTAAATTAACAATATGGCTTATCTCTTTTATAGTTAAAGCAGTTAAGTCGAGAAGGAATCCAACCATCCCAAATAGAAAGTGCTAAAAATGTGGCCAAAAGGAAAAGGCATACTTTCAAACAGGTACACACATTCCTTAGTTACTGTCAAACTTTGTGTAATTTAATCTATTTATAAAATTCTTTTGTTTCATTGATAGTATACTGGTATGTTAAAAATTAAGAACCAAACAGCAGTAAAAATATAATAGTAGTATTTATGATTATCAATTTTGTAAGGTTTCAATTAAAATGTAATTTTTTAGATCAACTATCATAAGGACAGAAACAAAAAAACAATATTAGTTCCATCGTTCACAAATAAAAGGAGATATTAATTAAATAATACTTTATTTCTTATACATTTTTAAGATTTAAAAATCATTACCTTTTATTATATACAATAGGTCTTTCCAAAGACATCGTATCAACCATTTAAAAAGTATTTTAAATCTATTAATAAATTGAAAGGCTAAAGTGAAATAAATTGAAAAAAGTCAGTAGCATGAAGAACAATATGTCGTAGCTTATATCAAAAGCATTATTTATTATTATAAAAATATTTTATATCTCAGTTAAACAATACTTTATCTCTTATATATATTTCAAGACTTAAAAATCATTGCCTTTTATTATATAAATAGGCCATAGTAAAGAATATTACCAACCATTTAAAAAGTATCTTCAATTTCAGCCACACAATTACCTATTCTTTATATTTTTAAAATTAAAAAATGTAGCATCTAATTATAAATCTATTAATACATTGAAAGGCTAAAGTGAAATAAATCTATTATAAATTTATTCTTTGGGTAGACGATGTAAGATCTGAAAATTTACTTATTAAGGCATGCTATTCGCATATGTTATTGGACTATTTGGCTCTAATGTTTTATTGGATTTTAGATCATTGTTTATTTATTTCTTTCAAATATATGCTCAATAATACATAAACTTTACCCAAACCTAAATATGTAGACAACAAGTGCTGATAAAGAAAATGTTGTATCGAATCGTGCAATGGCGCAACGCATACGACGTGAGAGAGAAAGATTTATAGAACTTATTTGTGCCAAACCGCAACAAGTTCTTTCTTCAACATCTTTCCTCGGGGGCTAAAATAGTCCACTTTTGACTTCCTCATATTAATCCAATATAACTCAACCGAATTGCTCTGAGCAAATTAATTCCACTATACGCATGTGAACTGTGCACCAGTTGACAATCGCAATTATGCCAACCTCCACCATTCAGAAATTTCTGCGAGTTCCAATTGTGACACCACCATAATATGTAAACATACGATCTCTTTTTATAATTAGTAAATTAGTGACTAAATATCATTCTATAACCACCTAATCAATTCATATTTAATTTTTAGGCCAAATGTACGTGTGTGAGCACAGCGTCTGAGGCGTGAGAGGGAAAGATCTATAGGTCTCATTCATGCATTGCCACGACACTTTCCTTCTTTATCTACTTCTCAAAGGACACTTGGCCAAAAACGAAGGGTAGTATCTCAAAAGGAACCAATAGTATCTGATTTAAAGCCTATGACAGTACCATCTGTGCAATGGTCATGTTCAGAGATACCAAATCATTATGACTGTCCTCAGCTTAATCATGTTCCAAGTCCATCGCATGATCAGACTATGATGTCAAATAATAACACCCAACAAACTGGCGAAAGAGGTGTGTTATCTATGGACTATGAAGCAATATTGACACCGCAATTACAACGACCTTCATCATCAGTTGTTTCGGAAAGCCAATCTACTACAGATTATACCATGTAAATTTACTACCTCTTTACTATTTGTAATTAACAAATAGTAATTAAACAATATATAACATTTAAATTAAGGCCTCGATTTGGAACGTGTTGCTTGTAAGGAAAAATAAGGCTACCTTTACTTTCCACACCCCCAGATGTGCTATTGGATCTATTTAACGGAGTTAATGAGAGATCAATATCACTTCGAAAGCATATTCGAGAGTATAATGCAGCTCATGTGTGAGAATCCGCAAATGCGACCCCCGGGTTCTCGTTCCCGTTGGTGGGCGTCTGAAACATCGGAAAGGATTCCGTTGTTCCATTTGCTTCAATGTGTTGATAATTCATATCGGGTGTCCCTCTATCCTATTTCTAGATGCAAGAGGGTTTGTTCAGAGTCGTCAGTACGTTTTACGAGAAAACGGACAAAATGATTGTGTAAGAGGGAAGGCTACAGATAAGCCTTTATTTACACGTTTGTCTACGAAACCAGGATTCTATAGGGTTCGGGAACTATATTACGGTTTGGGAAGGTGTTAAGCACCCATTCCGCCCTTTCGGTCTCTAGTGATTTTATATGTTTACTCTATGTTGGAAAACTTGGATGCTTTTACTGATATTCTACTGCTTTCTGGAAATAACTAATGAAAACCTGTTTTTCGAGCGCGTTAGGAATCTACCACAACTATGTCGCCACTTCGCTTACTAGGACGGGGATCGACCTGCCCGGTCAGGTCGCGGGGTGCGGGGCAGCGCCCCGTTAGAAAAAATCGAGTTTTTTAAACAAGTCTACAATAAAACTAATATACAAATATCTTATTTAATTACTAGAAGAGACTTTAGTTACCTTCCCGACGATATATAAAAGAATAAGAGAGAGAAAATATAATACGGCAGAGAAGACCTCCGACGAATATTAGCTTTTTCTCTTAGAAATATTTCCAGCGGTCTGACTCTAGAAGGTGGCACACCGGGTGCCAAGATTAGATTCGAGACTCTTGCGGAAATAAATGTTATCGCAGATGCTTCCGGAGAAGGCTTAAAGATTAGAAAATATGAGAGAGAATAAGGAATTTTAGAACAGAAATTGTGGCGAGAAGTTGCCGTCCAGAACCCTTGGGGGTGTTGGCCTATTTATAGTGCTCGGGAGAGATTGTCGCGCGACATTCCCCCAGAAAGGGCAAGTGTCGCGCGACATATCTGATTGTCGTGCGACATTCCTAATTCACTGTACCCGTTTGTCGCGCGACATACCTGTATGTCGCGCGACAAGCGGCTGAAGTGATGGGTATTGACACTGTAATGTGTCAGAAAGTGGTTGGTCGGGTTGCAGAGGGAGATTGTCGTGCGACATAGTGGGATTGTCGCGCGACATATCAGTGATTGTCGCGCGACAATATGATATGTCGTGCGACAATCCTACATAAAAATAGGTTTGTCGCGCAACAAACCCCCTTGGGGTAGTTTCGGGTGCTCGGGTGGGTCCTGGACTCCAAAAACAGTAGTTCTTGTAGGTCGTTAGGGTTCTTGCGGGGGTCACGGATCGGGGTGTCTACATCATGCATTTATCAGTCTCGGTTGTACAATGGATCAACGAGTGCTAAATGGTCAAGGTCCATAATCATTTAGTATTCATGGAGAATTGCGTCATCGAACAGGATCTCTTACACCTAGACTTGAGGAAGAACCAACTTATTCTCAATTGTACATTTATGATCCTGATTCTGCATTGGGTTTTCGTAGTCGTCGAAATTCACACTTAAGGGAAGATGTAATACAAATTATTCAAGATACTTTGTTGCAATATAATGCATTTTCGGTGAAATATCGTCAAGCTTATAAGTTATTGTGTGAAGCAAATATTGGTGACCAGAACATACCTGCTTATCTTAATTATAATGCAAATACAGATCGCCGGCGCTATAATTTGCCATCAGTAGATGAGATTGCAGTAATATTACCAGGCGATGGAACTGAGGTATCGAGAATGAGGGATATTATTTTACACTTAAGAGGAAATCAAGGGTTGATGCGAATTAGTGAATGTCACCCAGCATATTTGCCTTTGCATTATGTTTTATTGTTTCCTGGTGGTGAGTTAGGATGGGAACCTGAACTAAAGCAATGGGATGTTCTGAATAATAAGCCAGCAGATACTCAAATGGAATTTTATAGTTACCGTTTATTTCAACGCCTAACAGAGTATTCAACAATTTTAAGAGCAGGAAAACTCTTCCAGGAATTCATAGTAGATGCTTGGGCTGCGACAGAGCAAAATCGCTTAACATACTACATGCTTAATCAAGACAAATTTCGTACTGAACTTTACCAAGATCTTACAGATGTTTCAATTTATGGGGTTGGCTCAAATCAATTTGGGAAACGATTTATTCTACCATCTTCTTTCTCCGGTAGTCCTAGACATATGTTTGAAATTTTTTAAGACTTAATGGCAATCACACGCCACAATAAACACCCTGATGTTTTCCTCACCATGACACCAAATCCTAACTGGCCAGAAATTTTATCTGCTCTTTTGCCTAATCAGAAGCCCACAGATCGTCCAGATTTAATTGCACGTGTTTTTGAGTTAAAAAGGAGGCGCTTATTAAAGGTGATAAAAAAGAAGAAGGTGTTTGGTGAAAAGTGTGCACATGTTTTCACTATTGAATTTCAAAAACGCGGTTTACCTCACATGCACCTACTTATATTTCTTCAGCACTCAAACAAAATACAGACCACAGCGCAAGTAAATAGGTATGTATGTGCAGAATTTACGGATCCACATGATGACCCATTATTATTTCAAACAATCATAAGTTGTATGGTTCACGGACCATGTGGTGCTCGAAATCCAAAAGCCCCGTGTATGGAAAAGGGTAGCTGCACAAAGAGATACCCCAAAGCCTTTTCAGAAACAACAACAATGGATGAAAATGGTTATCCAATATATCGTCGTCGAAATGATGGTCGAGTTTATACTTTAAAGAATGGTCAAAAAGTTGATAATAGGGACGTTGTACCATATAATGCATATCTCTCGAAGATGTTCAATTGTCATATCAATGTTGAAGTTTGTGCTGGGCTTAGATGCGTGAAATATATTCACAAGTACATATACAAAGGAGATGATCGCACAACAATTGTCTTAGGTAGTCAAGATGAGATCCAACAATATCTCGACTCTAGATATATTGAACCTCCAGAAGCTGCTTGGCAAATTTTCGGTCATTTTTTACATGAGGAATATCCTTATGTTATACGATTGGTACTTCATTTACTAGGAATGCATCAAGTTGTATTTAATCCTGCAGAACCCATGAATCAGATCATTTCTAGGGCAGAACATCAAGTAACAATGTTGATTGCTTTTTTTGCATGTTGTACTTCAAACGAAACTGCATGTCAATATACATATCAAGAGTTTCCACAATATTTTGTGTGGAATAAACCAATGAAGAAATGGACCCCAAGGCAAAAGCAATTCGCTATTGGTAGAATGTACTTTGTTAGCCCTAACTCATGCGAGATATTTTATCTTCGGTTGTTGTTAACTGTTGTAAGAGGGCCAACTTCATTTGAAAACTTGAAAATAGTAAATAATGTTTTACATGATACATTCAAGGCAGCGTGTGTTGCAAGGGGTCTTTTAGAAGATGATGATGAATGGATACAGTGCCTTCGGGAGACAGCTATTATGAGGACCGGGAATCAACTGAGAAGATTATTTAGCACTATTCTCACGCAATGCTCTTCACTAAATCCTTATTCTCTATGGAATCAATTCTTAACAAGCATATGTGATGATCTGCCACACAAGATCCGTACAGTGTTTGGTATTCTTAATCCAACAGAACATCAGATTGAAGATTATGGGTTATATCTTCTAAATCAATTTCTCGAAGAGTCTGGTAAATGTTTAAAAGATTTTCCTCTTTTTCCACAGCCAAGAGGAAATTGGAGTGTAACAATTGAAAATATATTGCTATGGGAGCACCAACAACTTCAATATGAGGCACAGCAACAAAATCCTCAAGATAATGTTAATCGACTCAATGAAGAGCAACATTTTGCGTATATGTCAATCACTAATTCTATATTTGAAAATAAAGGAACTACTTTCTTTTTAATTGGAGGTGCTGGAACCGGGAAGACATTTTTATACAACACAGTTGCGGAAAAATGTCGTAGCCTTGAGCATATAGTGGTTACTGTTGCTTCCTCTGGTATTGCTTCATTATTATTAGTAGGAGGTCGAACTGCACATTCCACATTCACCATCCCATTAGATATTTTAGAGAACTCAATATGCGGGTTTAAAAAGCAGTCTCTCCAAGCTAAGTTATTCAGACAAACGAAGCTAATTATCTGGTATGAAGTACCCATGCAACACCGCTATTGTGTTGAAACTGTTGATCGCACACTCCAAGATATTTATGATGATAAAAGACCTTTTTGGAGGTATTACTGTAGTTCTTGGTGGAGATTTTCGTCAAATTTTGCATGTTATTCCAAAAGGGGTACGCGAGCAAATTGTTGGTGCATCATTAAGACACTCTGCACTTTGGAGAAATATTAAAGTGTTGACCCTGTCTCAAAACATGAGACTAAATGACTTAGAACCAGGAAATGCTGAGTTCGCGCAATTCTTGCTAAAGGTAATTTGCATTGTTACATTTATGTTAAATAAATAATAATATGTACTTAATTTTATCTCTCATTTCTTAGGTTGGAACCAATCCACAAGAAACCATACAACTTCCTTCTACAATTTACAAATGCAACAATATGAAGGACTTGATATCCAAAGTTTATCCTAACTTGGATGTGGCTAGTACAATATCTCCCAATTATCTCACAGAGTGGACTATTCTTTCTGCACGAAATGATGATGTCAGTGCTATCAATTCTGCAGCTTTGAATATATTCCCAGGAGAAACAATTGTCTATTTGGCTGTAGATAAAATGTCAGAAGATGAAGAAATTTATTGTTCTATTACAAATAGGTACCTGAATGAGTACCTGAACTCATTAGATCCTCCTGGGCTACCACTATTTAAATTGGAAATTAAAGTAGGTTCTCCGATCATGTTGTTGAGAAACGTCGCTCCAAAGGATGGACAGTGTAATGGAACAAGAATGATGGTTGTTCGGTGTGCATCGCGTATAATTGAAGCACAAATATTAGCGGGCGATAAAGCAGGAAATTTAGTTTTTATTCCGAGAATATCTTTGACACAGTCGTTATCAGAGTTGCCTTTCCATATGACAAGACGTCAATTTCCAATACGTTTAGCATATGGGATGACGATGAATAAATCTCAAGGCCAATCAGTCAAGTATGTGGGAATTGATTTGCGTACACCAGTATTTAGTCATGGACAATTATATGTCACACTTTCCAGATCTACGGCTTCCAGTAGAATAACTATTCTTCTACCAAAAGATGGCTCCAACTCAACCACAAATATTGTTTATCCAGAAGTTTTGTTATAGTGTGTACATTTTCTCTTTTCTTGAGACATATAACCTATCGCCTTAAAGGTAAACTTTGAAGGACAATCCTTTTTTGATGAATTATGTTTGCATTTCGAAAAATATATAACTGCCTTTATAATATGGACTGATAAACAATACCGAAAGTCCAAGAATCAATTGGTTATCACTTCTCACACATGCTTGAAATAATAATGTAATATTAATTTTAAATATTAAAAATCTTATATATATATATATATTGTGTTTTAATGTAATTTATTTACTAGACTTTTGTTTGTACTTTTATGTTATTGTTTTCATTGTTATAAATGTGCCATGTATTAAATTTTGCTATATATGTCAATAAATAAATGAGACGTGGATTAATTTTAATTTTAATTTTTCGGAGTTTTTGAAATGTTGAATCAATAATAGTAACAATACTCTTCTTCTTCTTTCTTTTTTTTTCATACTTTTTATCTCAGGTCGTGGTCTTCAAATAGAAGTTTGTAAGTTGGTGGATGAATTTAGAAATTATAAGTTATTGGAAGATGGATTGATAGTTGAAAAACATGGGCTTGCAATAATGGATTTGGCGGCATTAATTTAACATTATGGCATAAAATTATCTGAAGAAGACATTATCACTAAAATTGTTGCCACTTTGCCAGCCAAATGGGATAACGCAAAGAAATATATTTTTGAACATAAAAAACCAACTTACTCTATGGGATTTCTCCAGCTTCTAGAGGAAGCAGAACGCGATATCCACCCATTGTGGATACAATTTGAGCAAGAAAAGATGATTCCCGGATCATTTGTTAAGGACCACATTTTTAATAAAGAAAAACTATTTGAAGAGCTTAAGGAAAATGAATTTCATCCACATCTCTCAATTTTGATATATGTTGTAGTGAATACACTTCCCTCAACATGGCCAATTAAAATAATTCAGACACAATTAAAGACAAATTCTATGGATTTAAGTGTATTAGGGGAATGGCTCGAGCAAATAGAGCTTGACTTGATAGGTGCGATGGCGTTAAACGACTTCTATGCTAATCATATGAATTGTGAGAACATGAAGCAATAAATGAATATTACTTATGTAAGTTTTATCTCTCTCTCTCTTCCTTAGTACTTTTACATCTCTCTTATGATTAAATAAACACAAAATTTATTTATGAATCTTAAAATAACTGATAATATTTTTATATTTATTCCATGTTGCAGAAATCTTTGTGCAAGTGCGTGGAGACGGCAAGTTCTAAAAAATGAAGCAAAACTCTATTTTTATTTATTGTTTAGTTTAATTTATGATAATTATTATTAACTTTATTATATTATTTGTGAATGACCTAGGCATATTTTATTTAGTTAGAAATACTTGATAATGATATTTATTTTAATATTTGATGTTTAATGGATGAGCAAATAAATTTTATATTTAGTTTATATTTAAATTTGAAAGTATAAATTCGTGCCGTAGGCACGGTCATTCACTAGTCTATTAATAAATCAGGTCAGTCCTAATATAATAGGACTTTTTATATTTATTTTCCCAACTGGTGGTTCAAATTTAATGTGAATGTTTATCTTTTGATCCAACTTTTCAAGATTATTATGGCATGTTAGTAATATTGATTATAATGATGTGTTTAGTTTAATTTGCCAATAAATAAAATAGTGTTTCAAACCTACCAAAATTCTTAGTTTAACTTTATTTATTAAATTAAATATTTATTTATAAAATTAGATTATTTATATATTTTCAACTCCCTACTCAAAATGCATTTTACACTGTCAATTACGTATATATCAAAAAAATGTAAATTATCTTTACAAAAATCTTATCATATGAGAAATATAATTCAAATAAAATATTTATCTACAATTAAATATTTATTTATAAAATTAGATTATTTATATATTTTCAACTCCCTATTGAAATACATTTTACACTAAGTCAATTACGTATATATCAAAAAAAATATAAATTATCTTTACAAAATCTTATCATATGAGAAAATTAACAAATAAAATATTTATCTATAGTTAATTTAGTAAAATAAACAGGTTATTATCGGTTAATACTTTATTATATGATTATATTTTAGCATTATCCATCCCTTTAGTGAAATAAAAAATAAAATATCATATCATATTATTCAATAAAATTTGCGTTTCCCTTAATAATAATAATAATGATGATGATGATGATGATGATGATGATGATGATGATGATGATGATGATGATAAAAAATCAATACTATTACATTAAGAAGTCGGAGAATAATGTTGCACCTGCAATTAGTAAAACTTCAACTTTAAGCATCCAAGTTTTCTTTTGAAATATATTTTGACATAGTAATGTGAATTATTAAAATTAAATATGTGAACACATGCCTTTAATTAGGTTATGTTAAGTATTTTTTAAATGTCTTTCATTTTGTAGGGTAATCTTATTATGGCATGTAGCCTATTGTATTATTTGTCAATATACAGTGGCAGAGCAATGAATTCAATCAAGGAGGAAAAATTTAAAGCACACAAAAATATAAATTTAAAACCATAAAATTTTAACTAAAACATAATAATATTAATACTACAAATTACTAACATTCTAAGGGATTTTTTTATTTTAAAAGTATTATAAGACGTCCTCCTTCTCAATAGAATACAAAAAATTAGGGGTTTAGACCTAAATCACATAATATTATGCAATTAATCAACTAATTAAAAAGTAAACATAATATTATATAGTTAATCAATTATTCAAGAAATAGACCTAATATTATGCAATTGATCAATAAATTAACCTAACATTGAGCAATCACTATCAATTTTTTAATTAATATAGCAAAGACCTAATATTATATGATTAGTCAATAATAGAACTAATATTAGGTAATTAATCAAGAAATAAACCTAATATTAATAATGAAATACACCTAATACTAAGAAAGATAAAAAAAATATATTCAATGGTATGTGAAAGATAACTGAGGAAGCCGTAAGTGTAGAACAAAATAAAAAAAATAAAAGAAGAAAAAATATGATATAAAGAACTAAATGGAATATATTGGAGGATTTAAGTAAAATTTCAAATTTCAAATCAATATATTAAGTGCTAATAGTTTTGAATAATTGTTAGTAATTTATTTTCACTTTACGAAATAAATAAAATATCCACTATAAATTACCCCATTATTTAGACATATTATCACATTTTTATACCTCCATCTAAATTAATTTTACAGAAAATTAAAAAATAATTTTTAGTTACACTTTATTTTGCCAACTATTAGTTAAAATATGATAGTAAATTATGTTTTCTTCTTTTACAAAAAAGGCTTGAAAAAGGAAACAAAGATATATAAAAGTCCGTATCAAATTGAAATCTCTTAAGATGGAGAAGTTCAAAACAAGAAATAAAAGGATGGGTGTTAATTTCATTTTCTTGATTTTGTTATATAAGCAATGATAAAATAATACAATTATATATATATATATATATATATATATAATTTTACAATCACCACAATAAAATGTATATATAGATGGAATACAATCATCACATAAGGTGGACACAACATTTTTTTATTTTCTTATTCATTTTTCCCTTTTTCTTTTCTTATTTTGAATTATTGAAACTGCAATTTAATAAGCTTTAAAGTTCATTTCGCTATGAATATATAATTATTTATTCTATTTTTGTTATTTATGTTTTTAATACTTGCAAGGCCATATTTTTGTTTGAATAAATTATTTGATCTGATTGGTCCATATAATAAGATAAATGATATTATTCATATAAATAAATAAAATACATGTATCCTTTTAGTTTCTTAGAAAAACACATGAGCATGTATTTTTTTTAAATAAATAATTAATGACTTGAATACATTGTGTTACAATGAATGAAATTTCATTATTTAAAACAATATATAAACTAAAAAGTAAATAAAATTTAATTAGTGTTAGTATTTATAGTTTATGATACTTTATGAATGATATATTTTAAAATAAATTAATGCTATTGCAAAAGCAAAAAAAACTTTGTAATAACCTATTCATAATGCATAATGAGAATCTTTTTGAGTTATCCCCTCAATAATACCCATAATTTAAGATACCCATTTTACTAATACTTTGAGTTATCCATCAAATAAAATGGGGAGGGACGTATTCAAAAGATTAGCAAAGCGAGGGTAATTCAAACAATGGATATTATTGAGGTGACAAACTAAAAAAGACCCTAATAAAAAGTATAAACCATATCATTTAGTTTGATAAAAGTTAAAATTACTTTAAATATATAGTAATTATGACAATAAAAAGTCCAGCATAGCGATTTTCAATGAGGTCCTAATTGGTGTCTATTTTTAAATTGTAGTAGGTATAAGTAATACAAATATGACTTAAATTTGGTCAAGCTCGCGTTCATGTAAATTTATCCCATTAAATCCAAACCAACCGTTATATATAATTATTTTTCTCTAAATAATCTTATAATACTATATAATTATAATATGTTAGTGTGTACTGATACCTGGTGAGTTTAGCCATATATTAAATACAGAAGTTTCGCATTTTCAAAATTAGCCCACCTTCATGCCAAAGTCGGGGTTGGGTTAATCACATTTTCATATTGATCGAGTTTCAGTTTAGTCAAATTTACCTCAAGTCTGTCCCTTTCTCATTATTACCTAATTATTTTTAAATTAAAATTAATTATATTTTTTCTGTGCCATAGGCACATGCATTACTAGTCTATTAATAAATCAGGTCATTCTTTATATAGTAAAACTCTTTCTCTTCTCAACTGCTGGCCAAGATTTAATATAAATGTTTATGTTTTGATCTAAAGACTCGTGATTATTATGGCATATTTGTAATATAAATGATAACGATGGGTATCTATTTAATTTGCAAATGAATATGATAGTGTTTAAAGCATACTAAAATTCTTAATATAACTTTATCCATTAAATTAAATATTTATTTATAAAAGAGATAATGGGTTATAAGGCCTCGCTCCGTAATATTTTATAACTCTAAGGATAGACTCATATTTAATAAAGAGAACTAGTACTAATTTCATAATTTGGTTTTACAATAAGGACACTTTTCATAATATTAATTTATTTTAAGGAAAATGATAAGTGTCGATGGACAAAAATGCCCTACTATACCATTTATTCTAATTATACAAAAAATATATTATTCTCTCTTACATATACATAGTTTAGAGAGAGAAAACAAAGAACAAGAGAAAAGAGAAGTTGTCTCACTAATTATCTCACCTCTTTCACCACCACCACCACCAACACCACCTGAATCTGAGTGCCGTTCTCATCATCATCATCATCATCATCATCATCTTCTTCTTCTTCTTCTTCTTCTTCTTCTTCTTCTTCTTCTTCTTTTTTCTAGATTTACAATCGTAAAATATATGTAATTTTTGATCGAACCGTTGAATTTGGCTGATTTTTTGATATGTTGTTCAAAAAAGTTATTATAATTACGCGAAAAATTAAGATGATCAGAGGTCGTTTTGCTATCGAAATTGACTAATTTCAACAGCCCAGCGAGATTTAAAAACAATATGATCGTAACTCTTTTTTTTCTTTTATGAACCCTACGTCGATCCATATATATATACATATAAATAAATTGAATGGATGTTGATCTCATCAATTTTGTTGTTCTCTATTTTATAATGGTGCTAAAATCATTTTAGCACCTTCTAGTTTGTTGTTCAACTTGCACACCTTCTGGTTGTTGTTCAGATGTGCTAAATGCATTTAGCACATTCTGGTAGCCTTATGGTTGCTGTCTAAGGGGTACTAAATGCATTTAGCACTTTCTGGTTGCTGTCTAGGAAATGCTAAATGCATTTAGCACCTTCTGATTGTGGTCCTAATTGCATTTAGCACCCTCTGGTTGCTTTTTAGGGGGTGCTAAATGCATTTAGCATCTTCTGGTTGTGATCCTAATTTCATTTAGCACCTTCTGATTGCTGTTCAGGTGGTGCTAAGTGCATTTAGCACCTTCTGGTTCTGGTGCTAAATGCATTTAGCATCTTCTAGTTACTATCCAATGGGTGCTAAATCCATTTAGCACCTTCTGGTGGTAGGGGGTATTAGTGTCTTTTTTGTACTGCATCCTTAATTTACACGGTTAATTTTTAAATGTCCTTTATAATTATATTATTATTATAATGAGCCCTTATACCTAATTGACTCTTTATAAAATTAGATTGTTTATATATTTTCAACTCCCTACTAAAATGTATTTTACACTAATTTAATTATATATATCAAAAAAATTTTAATTATCTTACCAAAAATCTTATCATATGAGAAATATTTAACAAATGAACTATTTATAATTGATATAGTGAAATAAACCAGTTATTATCAGTTAATACTTTTTTATCTGATTATATTTTAAGAATATTTATCCATTTAGTGAAATAAAAAATAAAATATCATATCATATAAATTAAATAAGATTTGTGTTTTTTCTAATAATAATTAAAAAAAGTCATTACTATTACATTAACAGGTCGGAGAAAACTGTTGCATCTGCAATTGATAAAACTTGAACTTGGAACGTCCATGTTTTCTTTTGAATTTTGGTCTGAGAAAATTGTTGCACATGCAATTGGTAAAACATGAACTTGAAAAGTCCATGTTTTTTTTCAAATTTTTCTTTGACATAGTAATAGTAATTATTAAAAACAAATGAATACAAGCCTTTAGGTTATGTTAAGTATTTTTTAAAATGTGTTTTATATGGTATGGTAATCTTATTCTGCTGTGTAACTCATTGTATTATTTTGTCAATATATTAAATCCTAATATTTTGAATAATTGTTGGTAAAATTATTTTATTTTTATCCATCCATTTAGTGAAATAAAAAATAATATCATATAAATTCAATGAGACTTATCTTTTCCCTAATAATAATAATAATAATAATAATAATAATAATAATAATAGTAATAAAAGGTCAATATTGTTACGTTAACAATTGGATAAAATTGTTACACCAGTAAAATTTGGAATGTCCATGTTTTCTTTTGATTTTTTTAACATAATAATGGTTATTATTGAAAATTTATGAATATGGGCCTTTAAGTTCTGTTGAGTATTTTTTTAAATCTCTTTCATATAGTATGGTAATCTTACTCTGGCCTATAGCCCATTTTGTTATTTGTCAATATATAGTGGCGGAGCCAAGAATTTAATCAAGGGGTAGGAGATTTAAAGAACACAAAAATATAAATTTAAAGTCATAAAATTTTTACTAACATTCTACGAAATTTCATATTTTGAAAGTATTGCAAGACGTCTTTCTTCTTAATAGTCAATAGAATACAAAAAATAGGAGTTTAGACCTAAATCACCTAATGTTATGAAACTAATCAATTAATAAAGAACTAAATATAATATTATACAATTAATCAATTATTCAAGAAATAAACCTAATATTGAGTAATCATTATCAATTCTTCAATTAATCTAATATATATCAAGAATATAACTAATATTAAGAAATACACCTGATATAATCAAAAAATACACCTAATATTAATAAAGAAATATACATAATACTAAGAAAGATTAAGAAATAGATTCACCTATGGTATGAGGCAGATGGTGGCAGGAGTCGGTAGAGATAAATGTGCAAAGCAGCTAAGCCAGTGAAGAGAAAAAATAAACAAGTAAAAGAATAAAAAACAACAGAGAAAAGGAAATATAGTTTGAGGAATGAAATGGAGTCTGTGGGAGAAGTTAAGTGAAATTTAAATTTTTAAATGACCCCTAAAATTTAAACTTTGGTATGCACCAAGAATCAGATACATAGCCTCTTCTTAGGGTCAAATTTACACTTGAATATTTTGAAGTATAAAGTTCTGCACGTATGTTCTTATATAATTTTTTATTTTTTATAAAATACCCTATACTTAGTAAAAAAAATAAAATTAAGAAGGGGTCAATTGCCCCCCCTCTCTCTCACCCCCCATAAGTACCACCCTGTTAATATATTTAGTCCTATTAGTTTTGAATAATTGTTAATAAATTTATTTTCACTTTGCAGAATAAATAAAATATTCACATCCACTATAAATTCTCTAGTTATTTAGACATACTACTAAATTTTTATACTTTCATCTAAATTAATTTTACAAAACACTAAAAAATAATTTTGAGTTACCTTATATTTTGCTAATTATTAGTCAAAAATGATGGTAAATTATTTTTTTTCTTCTTTTACAAAAAAAAATGCAATAAAGAGAAATAAAAGTCCGTATCAAATTAAAATCTTTTAGGATGAAGAAGTTCAAAATGAGGCATAAAAGGATGGGAGTAAATTTTATTTTCGTGATTTTTGTTTATACAAGCGATGATTAAATAATACAACTTTTGTTTTTCATATAATTTTACAACCACCACAATAAAATGTATAAATGGGTGGAATACAACCACCGCATAAGGTGAACATAATTTTCTTTTCTTTTCATATTTTATTTTATTCTTTCCTTATTTTGAATTATAAAAATTGTAATAAAATAACATTTAAAGTTCATTTATCTATGGATATATAGTTATTTATTATTTGCTCTTTTTTTTAGTTTATGTTATTAATAATTATAAGGCCATATTTTTGTTTGAATAAGTTATTTAATCTGATTGATACATGTAATAAGATAAGCAGACATTTCATTTAAATAAATAACATGTTTGTATTCTTATAGTTTATTAGAATAACAAATGAGCTGTGTATTTAAAAAAAATTATTATTTGAATACTTTGTGTTACAATGAATGAGACTTCACAATTTGAAATAATATATATATATATATAAAGTAAATAAGTTTTAATTGGTGTTTATATTTATAGTTTATGATACTTTATAAATGATAGATTTTAAAATAAATTAATGTTATTGCAAAAGTAAAAAGACTTGGCAATAAATACATAATAAGATTTTTTTTAAGTTATCCTTTCAATAATACGCATAATTTAAGATATCCATATTTTACTAATACTTTGAGTTATCCATTAAACAAAGGTGGAGATTCAAAGGATTAGTAAAGCGGAAATACCTCAAATTATGGATATTTTAAGGTGGCAAACTAAAAAAACCCTTAATAAAAAATATGAACCATATCATTTGGTTTGGTAAATGTCAAAACAACTTTAAAATATATAGCAATTAGGACAACAAAAATCCCACCCTACCGAGTTTTCAATCAAATCCTAATGGGTGTTTGTTTTTAAATTGTAGTAGGTATAAGTAATACGGATACAACTTAAATTTGGTTGAGTTCAGGTTTATGTAAATTTAGCCTATTAAACAAAACCAACCGTGTATATATAATTCTTTTTTCTTTAAATACTCTTATGATACTATATAATTAATTATAATATATTGGTGCATATCAAGGCCTGTTGAGTTCAACCATATAATAAATACCGAAGTTTTACATTTTCAAAGTTTGGTCTCTTTCATGTCAAAGTAAAAGTTCAGTTAATCTCATTTTTAGATAGGTCGAGTTTTAGTTTGGTCAAACTTACTTCAAGTATGTCCTTTTCCAGTCGTTACATCATTATTTTCAAACTAAAATTATAATTATTTTTGTGCCGTAAGCACGGGCATTACTAGTTTATTTATAAATAGAAAATAATAATTAAGGACAAAATATAGAGTGTCCTTATAACGAAGGACAACCTTTTATGCATATTAGTTTAGAGGACAAATTTAAGGATAAAGGACAAAGTTTACAAGCAAGGAAAATAGTGGCATCCGATTTAAGAAAAAAGAATTTTTTTTGTTATACCATTTTTAACCTTATATTTTATCCATGTGTTTTCCCGTTGACTTAAAATATTTTGTAACGGATGGGTGCTAATGTTGAGTTTATCTGCTAGATTAGAGGGTGGTTGTTGCGTTGATAGGTTGATGTGTAACGGTTTGTGAATTATGGGGCTAGATTACAGGGTTGTTGGTTGGGGGTTTATACCTAATAAATGTTTTAGGATTTTACGTTGATGTATAAAAGGTAGGTTTTTGTCCTTTATTCTGCAATGTGATTAATCTGTTTACTCGTGCTTGGGTTTTGGTTTCAATCTTTTGAGGTATGTTGGTGGGCCATTATTTGGTGGGGTGTGTGTGTGTTTTATAATTATTAGTTAGTATTATATAATCAGAGGTTTATAAACCTTGTTTGTATATCAATCGATTATATATGAATATATATATTTATATTCATAAGGTCGCCTTTTGTTTTTGTTGGTGTACTATGTGGGGTATGATGAGTCGAATTCATGGTATTAATAGATATAATCGTATAGTGTGGAATGGCGTACATTGCATATTTCGATAGCTTTGCACATGATCCTTTTGGATTCAAACTTCTTTTCATGCAAGCTTTTATCAATTCTTTGTTGATTGTTTATTTTGTATTTTCTATTATTTTTTTAGAATGAATGAACCTGGATATTGCTAAATTTAATGACAGACATATTAGACATTATGATGAACACTTAACATCTCATTACATATATATTGACCTTAGCCACATATACACATGTATAGATATATTTAACAATTCAGGCATATTATACCTCAATGTAGGCATATTAGACTGTGTCGTACAGTTAACATCTCATCCCAAATATATTATCCGTAATCACATTGTACCGAGTACAGATATTTTTGAACAATTCAGTCATATTATATATGACATATTATGATGTATAACCATATATGGCACATAATGCATTTTTGTTGAGTACACCCTTTTGATATTTTGTATACAATGGGACTGCCAGATATATTTAACACAGACATTTTTTAGAGTACATTTATAATCGTGTTGTTCCCAACCCATCTCAGATATATTAATTCGGACATATTTGCACATGTAATTGCAACTACCTCATACGCAAATCAGTCATATTATTTTTGTAATGATTACACATTTATGTGATTTTTTCTAGCTTGGTAATATATTTATATTGCATTAATTTTTCATTGATGTGATGAAAAGATTATTGTTTATGCGTAATAACGCTAATATTTATATTATCCTTTAACTCGTTTGCAACATAGTCTTATACGTTGACACAAATGGACGCTTCCGTTGTTTTCCGATGTGTTGCCGATCGTGATGTTGTAATTTTTTCTCTTCCTAATACGGCGTCGTTCAATGATCTATGTGACGTCATTCGGGATAAGTTTTCACAACCGGCGTCTGGTATTATTGACGTCAAATACGTGATTCTAGGAGCTGATCCTTGTGTGCTTTACAATGATGAGGACATGAGGTTTATGTTTTTGTTGCGTCCCATTGCAAGCATCAAGCATGTTGATTTAGTTATTAGTTCAATGGATCTAACCAATGTACATGCTGATATGACTATTCCTGATGTTGATCCTGAATTCACCCCTCATGCAGACTTTGACATTAATGTTAATTCTGGTGACAAGGTTTTCCTATGTGAAATGTGGAAGACATGCATTACGCACGTCAATCAACGTTTCCCTAAGGGTCTAAATGAGTTCAGGTTGGAGTTGGGCAAATACTGTATAGCAATTAGGTTTGAGGCTCAATTCAAGAAGAACAATTGGCGTCGCGTCACTGCTGTCTGCTCAAAGAAAGATTCAGAGGGGTGTGAATGGTTTGTGCATGCTGTATTAAGACGTTCAAATGGAAGTTTTATTATAAAGAAGCTTGTTAATACCCATGTGTGCTCTGGGCGTATGATGGGGTGTAAGTAAAAAATGGTTAGGTCTAAGGTCGTTGCATCGGTAATTGCAGACCAGGTTCAGGCTGAACCTTCGATATCAGCAAAAGATGTTACCAAGCGTATGAAACGTGAGTACGGGATTACAATCCCGTGTTGGAATGCATGGTATGCGAAAGAAATGGCATGGCATGAGGTTCATGGAGACGACGACAAGTCGTATAAGGACCTTGCCCGCTACATTGAGTTACTTGAACAAACTAATCATGATTCTCGATGCTCTCTCAAAGTTAAACCAAAAACGTATAGGTTCAGTCGGGTATTTATTGCCATCGGGGGCTGCATCAGTGGGTTTATGGGATGTAGGCCTATGTTATTCCTGGACGCAACTTTCTTAAAAGGCAAGTTCAAGGGTACTTTAATGGCAGCTACTGCATTGAATGGAGATCAAGGTACAAAATTATGTTTTTTGATGCATAAACATTATCCCTAATATTTGTTGTTTTGATTACTTAATGTTATTTGTAAACTACTTTAAACCATGCTCAACGTATGGCTTTGTTTTAAATTATTTGTAGGTATTTACCCATTATGTTACGCTGTCGTCGACTCTGAAAATTCAGATAATTGGTCGTAGTTTATGGGGAAGCTCGCAGACATTTTAAGACCCCAATGTAGGGTGGTTACCATTATATCAGATCGGCACAAGGGTTTGATAGATGCGGTCCGGCGAACATTCCCCACTTGGCCTCATGCTTTCTGCTTATTCCACATAAAGAACAATATTAGATCAAAATTTCCGGGAATAAGAATAATGATACCAGGGAGAAGGTACTGGACCTATTTACTAAGTGTGCACATGCTTGTCGGGTTTCATCGTTTAACAGGTTAATGGGGGAGCTTAGGGCTGCTGGAGGCAGAGATATCGATGACTTTTTGAAAGATTTACCTCCCAAAAATTGGGTTAATGCTCATTTCCCTGGGCAGCGTTATGGTGAACTAAGCTCCAATGTTGCTGAGAGTTTTAATTCATGGTTATTGAGGGAAAGGGGGCTTCCCATAACACAACTTGTTGATGGTATCCGTATTAAAATGATGGAACTTATCGCAGCTCGAAGAATGAAGGCTGCTGGATGGTCGTCTGTTTTATGTCCAAAGATGGAAACGATAATAGAGGCATATGACAAAAAGACTTGTGATTGGTTGGTTAGGCAGGCCAGTGTCTTGATTTTTGAGGTTGTTGAGAAGGGTAAGTACTCAGTCAACTTGGGGGATTGCAGCTGTTCGTGTGAGCAATGGCGTGTATTAGGATTTTCGTGTGCACACGTATTCACTGTTATAAAGCAAATGGGATGGAAAATTTACAACTACGTCGATCCATATTTCAGGATCGATGTGTTTCGTGAGTGTTATTCATTTCCTATCCATCCTGTTCCTTTTATCGATGAAGATTATTTAGTAGGCAATGACGAGTTTTATGCTAGGCCTTCTGTTACAAAGAAACAGCCTGGTAGGCCACGCAATTCTCGATTCAAATCCAGTGGGGAATCAAGCCAAGGAACAATGACGTGTGGAAGATGTGGGAAGATGGGACGACATAATCGAAGGACGTGTTCTGCCACTATATAAGCATATTCAATTTAAGCATTCACTTTTCAGCATTTTGATGGTTCTTTTAAACTGATGCCCTTTTCAACAGTATAACCGTGGGTATACCTTATGGTTATGAGAATAAAGTTTTTTTTTAAAATATATAATTGGTATTATGAATAATCTGCAATTAAAATCTTGTGGGATCATTATTAGTTAATGGCATGTATCATTTTCATAATGTTTCAGTAGACAATTGTTTGATGTTTTTATGTCATTACGCATGTGTTGAGTTGTGTTCAACGCTAATTGTTTGATACGATGTTCATCGCACAATAAATATACATAGAAGGCTTTAGGCAATTCAAACTATACATATACTTGATACAAATTAAGGAAAATGTATAGAACTACCAGAACTAATTTACCTTAAGTTTATTATTTGGATTTATCGCTTGAATCACTTTGACGCTTTGTTGAAATCGGGCTGGCAGAATCCGAATGCAACTCTACTGGTGTTATCTCCCCCTTCATGAATCCAGGGCTTAATGGCGGTGTACAGTCTGGGTTACACGTAACTGGACCGGACAATGGGTCGACAAAGAATGGTTCATTTTTGTTATTCTTTTTCTTCGACTTTCGTTTTTTCAATGCTTTCTTCTTTTCCCTTTCGAGCATGCCCATTATCTCCTCTTCACGGCTTGGTCGAACTCTCTTACGGGCTACCCTATTATCGTTTGCGCAATGAATTATGGCATGTGCAGACTCAGCAGTGTCCTGGAGTTGCGTCTTTTTCGATTGTTTTTTGGGTTCATTCACTGCTGGGTTGTCTTCTCGGGCGATGGGTACTTGTGCATCCTTTGGCGCTTCAATTTGTTTATCTATTTTTGGAGACTTAATATTACCCAACATATTCATGCGGATGTTTTGTAGACCCCCTCCTTCCCCCTTTTTATGATATAATTGGTTTGTCCTTCCCAAATTAAGATATTATATAGCACGGTTACCATGGCAGTTCTAGGTGGTTGTTAACGGTTATGGTTTGCCAGTTCAATTCTTAAAAAGTTAGCGAAATTTATATTAGTTTCATTACAACGGTTATGTATTCCCTATTCCATTTCTCAGCTCAGTTCTCAATAGGATAAACAAATGTCACTGCATTTTCTGCTATCTTCTTGCGTAATCTTAGTTGTACATTTTCACATAAATTACTCATAGTCGATGCAATGTCTCAAATTTTTTACAAGGCGGTATCAAAATAAAAATAGACCACGTTCAACAATACGTAATTTATTTGATAATAGCAAAAACTAAAAGACATCGAGTTTTTCCAGTAATACTGTCACTTGATAATTAAGAAAGAGAAGCCTAATGGCATATAAACTCAAATTCCTAATAAAACATAAGAAACCTAATAAAGATGTGGCTAGCATGGGTGTTAACATTTATGATGTTATCCCAAAACGCTTTATTTACATAAGTTGCAACACAGGCATACTTCCTAAACTGGATATGCAGTACATTTGTCTAATTTCTATATTGGGTCTGGTAGCGTCGCCGGATCCTTGCTTGATTTCGCCAGCACGAACTGATCAATCAAATGCACCCTCATTTCTAGCATTGTTGTCCGGCCAAAATTAGATTCCAATGCTTGTCCGGCTGCCAACTGCCTCATGTAATACATCACTACAATACCACAGTTAACACTGCAATAATATATATTGCATTTTCAGTCAAAATATTTTAAAATCGGGCACTAATAGGATTATTACACATGGCAATGCATTTAAATTTTTTGTATATGAGGTACTACCTTCCTGGCGCTTGCTGCGGGTAGTTGGGATAAGCATATAGTTTGAAGTCCACATCTTGTTCAACAATCCACTCTATTGCCATCCTTTCATTTATTGTCAAGTCGCGTTCTTCCACGTTATCATCTCCCCTGTGCCATGCCATTGTTTTAATTTTCCCATGGTCTAACATTGATCCACCAGTGCTCTTCACATCTTTGAAAAACCTTTGAACTATACCATGCTGCATCAGATTTTAATAAATTGTTATGATCCACTACTTATACAAAACAGTTATTAAATATGTATATCTATGTTTTTTCTTTTACCATTTTCACCGCATCTCTGTAGTACTCATCACCTTCCAATGAACGATTCTTGATATATGGGTTTAGATGGTACCACTTCTGCTCATTAAGATCCATGTACAGTAGGGAGAAGTGAGCCTTCTGCATGTGTGATATTGGTATGAAAATCTTCTCGGCAAGGTGTAAGGTGGTCAGTAGAGCGTTGTATATAAGCGTGTGGATTCCCTCCCCCTTCTTCATGCACATGTCTGCAAACACAAAGATATCCCATTGGTCAATTTAGGCCCTTTGGAAGATGGACAATGTTGTTTTAAGGGTTATATACAGTCAGCATGTGCTTACCCAAGCAAAGGTTGACAAAACAACCGAAATGCACGTTTATGTTTCTACTAGACAAGGGTCGGTTGTTAACATGTGTCCATAGCAGTTAATGACCTGGAATTGCACACATATAGTTATTGGAAGATATAAATAGTTGTGCAAAATATAGTATTTTATTGTGCGGGTCACACCTTGCTAGTCATTGGGCCCTCCGTCAGGATTGCATGAATGTCATTACATGTAATTTCCTCTGGGCCATTGTCCTAGACAATTGCCCTGCACGTGAAAGACAATACATAGGGTATTAAGTTAGTATTCGACAAAGGATTATACTACAAATTATTGATAAATTAAGCAGGGTAAATAAATTTATGCACTGAAACCCATAATTTATTTAATCACATCTTTGTGTGGTGCGTAATATGTAGTTATTAAGTAATAGGTGTCTTACTGTGATGATGTCTTCTCCCAAAACGCTTCAAGCCTGGACTTCACGTCAACTGTTAGGAATTTTGATATCTTAAGCTTGGTTATATTTATTTTTTTCAATCTCCTCGCTAGCCTAGCCTGCAATTTTTCTTCATCGCTTTCTTCACCAATCAATATCGGAGCGTATTTGATTTCATTTGTCACCTTCGGTCGCTTTGCTGGACCCTTGCCCCTTTGAGGGTTTATTGGCTCAGTCACCCTTTTTTCCTCATTTCCTTTTACAATCATGTGCGGGGCTTGTGATGGTCTCACCTCAACTTCTTGTTGAGAAGTTTTTGACTCATGCCATGTTCTGATAGTTTTTATCATTGTGGGTGGAGAGATCACAACGTCCTCCTTCTGTAACTGCGGCTCTAAATTCTCAAGTCTAGCTTGTATTACACGCATTTTCAAGACTAGCTCATTATTAGTTATTGCCATATTTGTAATCCGTTCCTTATATGCTTCCACTTTTTTTTTGGATTCATCCATTTGTGATTGTAGTTCATCAACCCTCTGCCGCAGTAATCCATAAGTCTCCCTCACATTTTCATTCATACGCTTCTGTCCATTCAATTATGATTCCAGTGCCTGGTATCTTGATTCTAGATCTAACACCGCCTTACATTTCTCTTGCTGCAATAAATCAACATGCTCTTGGCAGACAAATAACTTCCCACGCGTTGCACTTAGCTCGCTCCTTAAATCCTCGATGATCTGGGAGGGGCCTTGGTTGACAGGGGTGCTTGTGCTTGTACTATGCTGGTTACTTCCGATCCCACAGCCAGATGTGTCATTCACCCCTTGGGATAGGAGTTCGAATGATGGCATTGGAGATTCCTTCAATGGGGTTTTTTGCTTTGCTATTCCTGCAGCGACTATTTCCCTTTCTTTCCAGGCGACATCAGTTTGCAATGCCATAACTCGCCTCCAGAGTGATTGTTTATCTTGCGTTAGCCTAATGCACTTATCCCTCTCTCGTTTCAGGTCTCTTGTAAGTATCTCAATCCGTCGAGTATTTGTTTCATTGGTTTTTTCCAGGCCCCTATACCAATGCCTTGAACTATCCATATGGAATTTGTAGTGCTTGACCAACTCCTCATTATGTATATCCTTGCTTATTAGACACGCGCAATCATATTCCAGCCGTTTAACATAAGCTATATCATAGGCAGGCCTCCACCCAATACAAAGTATATCTGTTTGTACTGAATCACGTTGTCAACCCCATCTTCGTCACAGGTGTCTTCGTTGAATCGCATCCCACTTACTGCTGGACGTGTTTCAACAAGCACTATATCCCTCGTGAATTCATGATTCGAAATATCACCCCCGACATTATGTGCATCCGTTTGGTTGAACGAACTAGTTTCACATGTTTCTTCAATGTCACCGCTCGATTTATTGCGGTTGCCAGATTCCTCTTCAATTAGTGATTGTATCCCCTGACCTTCAATATCATAATCATTAACCTCATGGATGCTGGTTCCTTTATAGTTTTTTAATGGGGTGGGTCCTACTCGGTCCACCACACTCGCATCAACCATGTGGATTACGCTGTTCGGTTTATCGTCACCACTGGAAAAACTTTTTGAATTTAACATATGTTCATTGTCTTCCATGTCTGCCTCACAACCATGACCTGACAATGGTGCTTCATTTTCTGCAGTTATTGGATTCCTTGACTGATTGGACACATCATCGATATTTACATCATCTTCTAGTTCGCTTCCGGGGTAGTCACGGCACGGAGACATTGTGTAGTGAAGTTTAAGTCGTCTACGCTTTCGTACGCCCTTTGCTGGACTTTTTAATTGATTTATTTTTGATGACGTCGAGTCACTTGTACCATCTGACATATTACGGTCAGTTCCCCCGGGGCTTGTTTGTGTCGGAGTGTCGAATGATGAATCAAGATGCGGCTCATCATACTGGGGTTCATCTACACCTTCTGTTTTTTCATCATCTCTTTTCGGGCTTTGTTTTACCGGGCTCTCGAATCTAACAGTCTTCTTCCAACGCGACTTATGTCTATCTGACTTACGGTCTCTCTTCTTCTTCTTAGCCCTGGTGGTCCCAGTCCCGGTGTTCTCAATCGAGTCTTCTATTTGAGGATCATCGGGATCATTAGCTTCATCGCGTGTGAAATTAGATACACGCACCTATAGTGCCCATGCCAGTTTATCAATACATAATTTTTTTGAAATACACATTGAATATCACATATAATATCTAATTATGGAATCACTTTTCAAAATTACATCTAATGTATCGAAGTCTTCATTGAGTAACAGTGGTGTCAATTTTGTGAGGTTCCATTTCAGGAACCCAGGATCCATGGATATCCTGCCATCCATCGGCTCCAACTGGTTTGTTACTTCGCATAGCCAAACCTGAGCAAGGGATAAAGGCATTTATAGAATGTTTATAACTGATAAAATCTGTAGTTTTTGTTAGACAGATCTTTAACATTAATATATTATATTAATTAGATTTGTAAACATTTTAACATTAAATTATACAAAAGGAATTTTTTTTATAAAAACTAAGTAATTTTTTCCCCTGGAAGTGTTTTGTAGCCCACGAATTAACTTAATATCCAAAATGAATTAACTCAACAATGTGAATTAACTTTAAAAAGTTTCGGATATAAATGAAATTGCTAACTTACAAATTTAATATATAATTCAATAATTATAGGAGCATTTTTTTGGAAGTTTATCTTGTTTATACAAATTGCAAAAACATATTAATATATGATCCCGTGTTTTGTAAATTGCATTACAAAGAAATCTTACCAATAAAAGTATTGTGCAACCCGTTACGGAAGATGGTCTGGACTCTTTCTTCACCAGTGCATCAATCAACCACTCGTGCACTGCGAGTGCCCAGTTGTAAGTAGACAGCTTCTCTATATCTCCCATCCAGTTTAGAATGAACCATGCTATGGAGTTCCCCGTGTTCGCAAATAGGAGTGTGATGCACCAGTACAGACATATCAATCTCACCGTGTCACAAACCTTCTCTTCGGATGTGCCTTGCACCACTTCCTTCAACGATTGCTTGACGTGTGCCAAGTGTAGTTGACGGTATTTAGCGAAATATCGTTTCCCATATTTTGCTTTCAAACCTTCTTTAGTATGCAACTTCATCTTTGTTCCTTCATTCGGAAGCGCGAGATACTTTGCAACATGTGCTGGTGTAAATTTTAAAATCTGACCTCCAATACGGAATCCCTTTTGTTCTGGGTCGAATCTTTTTATTAGCTTCAACAACAACTTATTCGACTTTGAGTAGTATTCTTCTTTAACGACCTCCCTTGTATGCACTGTATAAAGCCCAAAATGGGGTTCTTTGCAGAATGGATTCGTGATGAGGTCCTAAGCCATTTTGCTTAAGTTCTGGCATGAACTTATCAAAAGAAACAAGTGATGAGCTGTACTGGTCCTTTTTCCCGATTACCAATCCTCGGTTGACGTCCTGTACGACAATGTCAATGAAATATCATCAATATAGTTGGAAGAATATAATGTATAACATATCACATATGTTTCAACCAAAGGAAATTGTCCCATACCCCTTGCTCATTGTCCGACTCGCTATCTCCATTGCGAGGCTTGTTTCTTGCATTTGCATTGATTGATCCATTGTGTCTAATAACTTTTGCACGTACTTCTTTACGTATATGGGACATACTCGTGTTTCGCTGTTTAAAGAACACAATTTTCATTATCGTCTTTTTAGAATTCAAGCAGATTATATTTAATTTCCATATATTTAAATTAGTAAAGGATTTGGTTCTTACCTTTAGTGGCAGATCCCCTTTTGCACTGTGCTTACGTGGGCTCCTCCTTAATTTAGACGGGCTAGGTTTAACCATTTTACATGAAACAGGGTTATGATTTAATCTTTACCTTAATCGCAACAACAATTTCAGGAATGCAAAATGTAATTAGCCACTGATCTTATGATTACGTACATGAGTTGGTGTTTACCTTTACTAATAATGGATTATTTGTATAAAACAAGCATTGGCTTTCCAGTACAACACAAACATTTCTTATCCAGAAGCAGAACAACCAATCAAACTTACAATCACAAATAATTTAACTTTAACAAATGGAAAATACAATTCTACACATTTGATGTGTTTGACCTACATCTCAATATTCATCAAAATTAAGGGTTTAGCGGAGGACATACCTAAAATACCTCTTGAGTCGCCAATTTTTGACTTCGCAGAGTTAATTAAGATTCTAAAAGTTAACATTAGCTAATTTTTTCACACGTTTGGGCTTACAGTGTGATTATACTTTGCAACACATTTGGGTTTTGCATGCAATAGCTATGAGTAGAATGATTAAAGCTTTCAGTTTTACCTCTGTATTTATATTTGCTGGTACAGTATCCACTGTAGCGTGCTCCAAGGGATTCTCGTGATCAGTTTCTAGATGTTGCAGATATCGCACCCTTTAAATTTGAATATCTCAATCTCCTTATCCTGTCTTTATTACAACAGATATTTAGATACTCCTTAACCTAACAATATGACTAAGGAAATATAAACAATTTTAACGCCTTTGTTCTTATCCTTACTAGGGTTTCCTTTCTTTTTTATTATAATTTTGAATATGTTATTCTTCCCGAGTTAAAGGAATTGAATGTTGTGGATTCCTTATCCCCAGTCGTTAGTGTAAAAATCTTTATATATATTGAATACTGTAACCGTCAATATGTCTGAGATACCTTTCACGAATGGACTCTGTAACCAAAAGTTGATAATACCAATAGTGGATTTGATTTTCGGATTTTACGTTTGGTGATTTTTGGCGGTTACACGTGTGTTATACTTTTTCCCAAAAGATCCATTGTGTTATATTCGGGCACTATCAAACAGTCGGGTCGGGTTATATCTACGTTGTGCATCATCCATATATATATATGCCTATACTTTTTTTTTCAAGCATTATTACATATTTCATATGGTTTAATATATGTTACGGGCCATGATTTAAGGCCCATATATTTTACATTTTGGTAACTTGGGCCGTACCATGTTTAAGTTAAATAATTAATTTATACGGCCGGTTGAAACGTTGGCCCATCTTGATTTTCTCCTTCTACTCAAAAAGTGATGGGTATGCAATCAAACTCTCCTAATTGCATCTGATACGGCTAACATACAAATCATTCTTTATGCAATATCATTCACCCCTCACACCATTTCAGATACTTTATTATTCACTCTTATTATTATACTGTTAAACCACATATGAGGGTTGTGCTTTATGATCGATCAATCCCGTCATACCATGTATACATTGACGAACCACCTTGTATTCATATATCTAACTCCCTGCCCCCATCGGCCCTCTCACACCCATATATCCCTTATAAGTTTTTTCTTTCTTTTTTCCTTTTTTTTGTCTTTTGTATATCTTTGGGAAAATCGATCCATTTGTATGAATTTTATGAAGTTATACTGTTTATATTGTTTCTTATAGGATGATAAAGCTTCATCCACTCATGATGGATTTGGTTCCGGTTAGAATGAGAAATTCATAATACTGGTGAGTTTATTATCCACACCTACTTCAGTACCTCGTAAAAGCATGATATATGCAGTAAATATCATTTCATATATGTCCACTGCATTATTGATGTTGACAAAAAATAGAATGATCATATGTTTTTGTCTCTTTTAGTCATATATGTGCATACCTTTTACGAGTTTTACCAACTCAGATATATTACATCAGGCATATTGCATATATGGAAGCTGCATGAATATCGATTGCCGATGTTTTGGTGTGTCATTATTTGTGTTTGACTTTTGTAAATATGGCTAACTGTACCATCCGTTATGTGTTTTGAATTTTTTGGTTTTGAATTTCTCGTTACTTAATTTGGAGATAGTATTTAATTTTGTTGAAAATAGAAAATTTATTAAATATTAATGTTTATCTGTTTGTAAGGGCAAATGCGAAAATAGTGTAATTATAATTTAGTAATTTTATAAATTATAGATTTGTCCTTTAATAAAAGTTGTCCTTAGATCCAACCTAAAAAAAAGATCGTCCTTCATTGGAAAGAGAGTAAGACATCCGTCCTTTAAAAAAAAAGCCCCATTTATAAAAGGACATCTTTTAAAATTATGCCCAAGCCCTAAAATGGCAGGGACCAGCCCTACACCCCAAATTATAAGTTTGACTTTGGCACCCCAAATTTAATTTTCGTACAAGACCTTATTATGTATTTCAGGGCTGGCCTTGCTCATTATTAAGCTTAAGAAATCCTATGCAATAATAACTTATGCTAGTTATGGTAATTTGTATTTTTAGGTCTTTTTTATCCTTGACACAACAGAAAATTAAGACACAAATACGACATGACGCAAAGTAGTGTCAGTTCCTTGATATATTATTTTCTAAAGCTTAGATTTTGTAAAGGAGGAAATTAAAAAAAAATATGGCTCCTTCTATCATTTTGAGGATTAAAAGATCTCAATCACAGTTTTTATGTTCTAATCTCACTGGCCGCAAAAATAACTTAACCCCCCTTATTGATGAAGAATCTCCATTGTAATAATGTAGGTTTATTACAAAGAAATGCTAACTAGTACACCTTTTGACCGGAATGAAGAGAGACTTAGTTTAGAATACGCTAGCCCAAACTACCTAAATCTTCGAACAATGTTGGATAAAAATTCTTTCTCACGTCATCAAGATCCCATTTTGAGGATTCACGTGATAAATAATGTTCTTTGCGTGTATGTGGTTGATGTTGACAGTTTTTTTTCTTGACAAAGTGTTGGAATGCATTTAACTTGACCATAACACGTTTGAGACTTTAGCCACCCAAATTTCAATTTTCGTACAACCTTCAATTCCTTATCAATCAGCTTCAGCTATCCAATTCAACATTTACAGGGGTGGCATTTCATTTTTTCTTGGGCTTAACATGACTCGAACATGATAAAGATTTTTTTTTTTTTTGAAAGTCGTTGACATGCAACAACTCATTGGCAACTTTATTACAAATATGAGGCACAAAAGTAGATACCGCATCCATTTACTAGCAAAAGAAGCGATATCTTCTAAAACTGAGCCAAACTTGTTAAAACACTAATCGCCGGACATAATAAGATCAATAGCATATTTAGAGTCGCTTTCCACACAAAGTCGTGTTGATTTTAGGGGATTGTAATTTTTAAGTTCTAATAAACATGATGTAACACGAGTAGAAATAAGAATTTTATGTAGTTTAGAAAATACAAGCCCTGACCGATTGACATGACAAAATACAATTAACACGATATATCTTTAATTTTATTTCAAATTTTGGCCAAAAACACAACATAGCTAGGCACGGGAACGTGCTAAAAATTCCAAATACGAAAATGACACAAACGGTCTAATTTACATTTTAATTTTGTGGTGATTTCGTTTCATCTCTAGAACTGTCACCCCCGGGGAGGAGCGACGTTAAGGCCAGGGGGGCCATTTTAAAAAATTTTGCTTAGTAGGGGGGTTTGTTTGCGATTGTGTAAAAAGTCAGGGGATGCCTGCACAATAAAAAAAAAGTTAGCAGGTAGAAGACCGACGGGTCTCTGTGTAAGGAGCTGTATTGGCTCGGGGGCGGTGTTCGTAAATTTTGGGTGAGGACTAAGGGGTCTTCTTTTAATCTCATACTTTATTATTTATTTATTTTAAATTTTAAATATTAAGATTTATGTGTTTTAATATTGATTTGCTTTTTAGATTGCTAATTTATATTTGTTTGTTGGTTATTATTTATTAATGTTGATTTGCTTCTTAGATTGTTAAATATTGATATTTGCTTTTAGGTGTTTATTAACATATTTGTTTGTTGGTTATTATTTATAATATTAATTTGCCTATTAGATTGTTAAATATTGATATTAAATTTTGTTATTGAAGTTAATTTATTTATTAGATAAGTTAATATTAAGATTAATATATTTGCTTGCTGTTTATTGTGGTTGATTTAATATTGCCTTGAAAAATTCACAAAGAATTTTTTATTTTTGGCTGCACCTGAATAAAATTCTTGGCTCCGCCTCTGGTCACCCCTAGCCTAGCTTGTACTATAAATCTGGAAACATTTGCTGCTTCTCTTTCAGTTTTTTTTTTATCCTCAAGTAAAGCAAATCCATTAATGGCTAGCCAAGTACTTGAGCCGTGGTGCCGTTTAGAAGGCAAGGTGGTGCTCGTGACCGGTGCATCCTCAGGGCTCGGACGGGAATTCTGCGTCGATCTTGCCAAGGCCGGTTGCAGGGTGGTTGCAGCTGCACGTCGAACCGATAGGCTCAAATCTCTTTGTCATGAAATCAACCAATTAATCACCAAGACTCCAAATAAGCCCAATAATACTGCCATCGATGTTCTGGCCATTGCAGTTGAGCTCGATGTAACTGGCAAAGCATCCACCATTAAGGAGTCTGTTAACAAAGCTTGGGCTGCTTTTGGGCATATTGATGCTTTGGTTAACAATGCTGGTGTTAGAGGTAATTTGGAAAGGCATTAATATTTGATAATTTTCTGATTTTTTTTTAATGGGGATCAAAATTAGTACTAGTAGTATTTTTTGTTCAAAATTAAAAGATGGTAAAATAGTTAATATATGTATAGTTTTTATTTTGTCAAAATAATTAACACTAATATACTAACCCTTTAAAATTAAAGAGGGGGAATAGCCCCCTTTTAACCCTTATAGTGACTCTGCCCTTCCGTGTCCCTGATACTTGCCTCAATCCATGTATATATATATATATATATATGATGGACCATGTACACAAATAAAATAATACTTATAAAAGAGACACACTAAAAATTATATAATATCAACAAACCGCTCTTAACTCACAGAGAGCTCAATTTTACTATTGAGATAATAACGGTTCAATATAAAAAAATAGAAGATATGCACTTTCTTTCCCTTAGTCCAAGTTCACCCACTCTCACTATACGAAATCGATGATTATAAAACAAACCCTCACAAAAGATAATACTCTCTCTCTCTCTCTCTCTCTCTCTTGATGCTCTTGGCACAAAAAGCCTTCATATATTCTTCTCTATTTATACACTAAAATTGTTGAAATCCAACATCTTCAAAATTGGTAAATCCATATAAATGGAGTGAACAAGTCTAGCACTTTCTTTGTTTGCATATGATTGCTTGGGAAAGGAAAAACAAGGTAGTCAAGATTCTTCGTGGGCAAACAAAAATTTCTTTTTATTACAAGCAACCACAATTACATTTGGAGTGGGGGGAGTGAAGATAATAAAAATAAAAATTAGAGTAATTTTACATGAACGTACAAATCTAATATAAAAAACTAACATATTGATATGTCAATTACTCATTGGTTAGAATGAAATATAATATGGTTATTTTAACTAATACATCATGGCCACATTTAAGATGTTAGTTTTTATGTTAAATATTTATGTTTCCCTAAAATTATTGTAAAACTTAAAATCTCTTAGTTATAAACAAAATTCTTTACCATTTATTTGCGTACTCAACTAATTGTAGGCACAAAATTTCCCTAACTTAGAAATTTCCTTTTCGACTTTTTCCCTTTTTTTTCCACCAACAATTTACTCAATGCCTCTATAATGAATTTATTAAGAGTTGGTATTATTTTAATTTTATACCATTTAAAGAAGGTATTAATTAATTTTAAATTCGGATTTAAATTAATTCAAGTGACTAATTGAAAGTGTCAACACATGAATTGGCCAGGTTCGTACCCCAACCTAGTGCCCCCACTTGGTACTATGCATTGTCTGTATATAAAAAAGAGAGAGACAGAGAGAGAGAGAGAGAGAGAGAGAGAGTGAGTCGTCCAGTGTAGAAGGCTTCATTGCTGACGCAATTTATTAATCCTCGGTGCTGACGTAATAGCATACGTTTGCTAAAAAGTAGTAATGAAAATAGGAATGTGAATATGTGATTGTCAATTCAGGACTAAAGGAATATAAGGGGGAAAAAACTAAATTCCCCTGAATTATTTTATTTTTTTTACTTTACTTCTTAATTTATAAAAGTTCACTGCATACTTTTTCAATTATTGGAATTTATTATTTAATCTTTAAAATAGCATAAATATGACTGCATAATTAAAATTTAATATACATGTATATATAAGACAAAGAAAAAGAAAAGAAAATAAACCCAACCCATTTCCATCTATCTCAAATTAACATATTCACTTTCAAATTAAAAATTCTACGGAAAGTGAGTTTGTGTTTTAAGGTGTATACTTACCATATATATATAGCCGACTTTTCAATGAGTGTTGTCTCTTTCTTCCCATCGATGGGTATTGATAATAATTAATACACATTGATAAAGTGACAACATACTTAACGTGTTATAATAAGTTAAGGTGATTGGTTCTATTTTTTTTTAATTAATCTTTAAGATTCTTTAAAGATTTTATTTACCAAACAAACTCATGTGTGTGTATATATATATATATATATATATGTCTACCGTACGACAAACAATATCTTTAATTTATTAAATTTTTTACTTTTCTTTTAGTAGAAGGTTTACATATTCTCTTTAAGAATCCGACCATGCTAGCATGGAGAGGTTGACGTTTTTTAAAAGAGTGTTTCTTATAAGTTTTTTTTTTCGAGAAAAAACGTTTCCTATAACTTGAATTTATATTTAAAAAATTAAAATATTATTTTTAATCAAATTAATGGAAGAAAATGAAACTTAATTATTTTGATACATTAATTGATATCATCCTCAAAAATTAAGATTTTTAATTTAAAATGTTTGAAAAAGGATAATGGACTCTTAAATTAAAATGGAAGATGAGTAAATTTTTGGAACTTAATTTGTAAAAAAAAAATAAAATTGATTAAAGAATATTTGTCTGTAAAATCTTACCTCAAATACAGGTAAAATGCCACATAAGACCTTATCTTCTACTATGCAATTCATAATTATATAATTCATTACTTTTTTTTTTCTCAAATTTAATAGAAGTACAAAAAAAAAGAAAAGAAAAAGTGGAAATAGAAGATGTCATTTCGCCTATTTACACACGATACGCTTAAATTGACAAGAGTCGTCAATAATCAATTATAAAGAGATGATTTTATAACCACATATAGTTCTAAATAATATGTATATTCTAGGGGTTGTATATATAGAGTAGGAAAATTTTGAGATGATCATATTTTATAAGGGTAAGGAGTACTGATATCCTGGATTGAAATAAAAAAATTATGAAATAAATTTCTAATTTAAGATTCTTTAAAATTAAATGGGAAAAAAATAATGACATGTTATCAGGTAATAACGAGTTACCCACTTAACATCACCCATATTTATATATGTGCAGTATATTTCTGTGTAAGTATATATATATATATTTAATAAACATACACCTTAAAATACAAACCCATTTCAATTAGGATATTTAATTTGAAATCAAATATGTTAAATTTGAGATGGATCAAGGTCGATTGAGTTTATTTTATTATATATATATATACGGAGTATTTCTTGTAAGGACCAGTCCATACGGACTGGTCCATTTTACAACATTTTTGTGTTATAAAAATATTTGGAGGGTGTTTTTTATGACACAAAAGCGTCGTAAAAGGGACTAGTCCGTATGGACAGATCCTTACCCAAAATTTTTCATATATATATATATAAATTGTAATTATACATGGACAATTATATCATTTTGTGGTTTAGTGATGAACGCTACGATATGTTTGGTTGGAGTTTTTAAATGTTTAATTTAAAATTTATTTTTAAGTATAGTTCTTTAAAATTATTTTTCAATCTTATGTGTATATGGTAAACTGTTTTTAAAACTTTATAAAAAATATAATATTTATTTTTTTTAAAAAAAAATTATTATCAACTTTTATAAATCAAGAGGTAAATGGAAAAAGTACAATAATTCAAAGATTTAGCGGATAAAGTTTTTGTGATATCTATACTTTCCTTCACACAATTTATCAATTCCTTCACCCTATGGATGTGGACATTTCATGGATTTTATGATGTCGGCTCAAAGTCGTGTACCCTCAATTTGAATTGTTTTAAATATGTTTAAACTCGAGTTCAACAGGAAGTAAAACTAACTTAACTCATAATTTAATATCAGTTTATACCACTGTCTTATAAAAATTGTAAAATATTCGATACAACTAAATTCTAAAATATCATAGCATAAAAATTTTCTAAAAATTAATACATTGTTAAAGGATTAAGTAAAAGTGGCATGATGAATGAGAGGGGTTTAAACTCGAACAAGAGTGGATATGTGTAATATATTACACACTAACATAACTTAATACAAGTGGGCCGAGCCTAATTCAGGTCGAACACTTTAAGTTCAAACTTAGCCCAAAATTTAATTCGAGTTTAAGATTTGGTTCACACTTGGCATGACTCAAACTCAAACTTAATTAAAATTTGATTCAAAATTTAACATGCCGAACAGGCTGGCGTCGGGCTTGCTCAACCCAATTGACAGGCCTAAGTCTATCCTCCACTTGTTTTTTTTTTTTAAAAAAAAAAATGGAGCAAGTTAGTAACCTAATTTTCGATTTCAAAGGCTTAATTTGAAGCACATAAGGAAAATAAGAAACTGAAACATAGTATAAATGTTGTCAAAAAAATTGCAATATTTATTTAAGTATTTTAATAGCCAATATCATAAAAGATTTAGGGCACTTCTGGTAGAACTTATGTAAAGTGGCAAGAAAAATTTCATTTGCGGCATTATATAAATGTCAGAAAAACTCACATTAGAAAAAATATTAATTACATCTCACATATTTTGTCTTCGGCTGGCTTGAACCATGCATCTACGTACACCATATGAATCCTCATTCTTTTACTCATTAATATATTATCTCTATACATATTTGCATATTTGTATATATATATATGGAAAATTTCAGGTAAGGACCGGTCCATACAGGTCGGGTCCCTTTTATAACGCTTTTGCGTCATAAAAAAGTTCAGTCCATACATGCTATATGTATATATATAAGAAAATCTAATTGGAGGCATGAACCACCACTTAATCCTTGTTGTGTTGCCGTTTGGCCATTCGCACAATTAAAGCGACATAAAAAAAGGGAATTGAAATTACATGAAGTTTTTCATTGATTTGATTTTTGTACTTGATTTAAATTGTACGACAATATTTATTTACTTTAAGGAAAAAAAATCTCTTCGATTGGGTTAGGCTTGGTCATCTTCTAAATCAAGTCTATCTGGTTCAAAAAAGGCCAGTGTTCTTATATGCAAAAAGTATAAAATTATTGTGATATCTCTGTGAATTTATGAAATCAAAGCCAATTAAGAAAATAAATATATTCATAAAGTAAAATAATCTTATTAACCTCAAAATTTCACACCACTTGCTATTTGCTAGAAGTCTAACATAGTTTATTTTTTATTTTATTTTTTTTTTTTTAAATATAGCAAAAAAAGAAACTCAACATATATAAGTACAGATTACTTTGTAAAGATAACATATTAATAGTTGCTCTAGAAAAACTGCTCACGCTATACGTTAATAAGATAATTATTATATATACTATGCGGCTATTTTATATTCCTATTAAGTTTGTATATATATATATGTAAATTGTAAAATATTATTTATGTTTCAAAAATTTATAAAATTTTGAGATTGTATATTTTTTTTTTATCAAAAAACTGCACCACTCACATAGTTTAATTACAAAATACTTTAATACTCGGCATTCCTTAAACTTGAGTATATTTTCTAATCGAATGTTAAGGGTTGCAAAGGTTCCAGGATTTGTTTAATAATTCCTGGAATTTGTTACAAAATGCTGACAATTTCCAATACTTGTCATGAAAGGTGAAAAAATTCGGCATTTGGCTACATATGGGCTAAAATTAATTGCATTTTGTAGCAAATGCTTTGAAATTGCTAGCATATATTTCTTGATTAATGTAGTGAAATTACGGGCATTTGATTTAAAATGTTACAAATTCTCGGCATTTGATACAAAATGCCAGTAATTCCCAGTACGAATGACTAATTTCCTTTAATTTATGACACTTTCTCTCCACAAGTGCCAAGAAAACTTTATTTCTTGCATTTAATTTTGATGTCACTAAAGGACACTTTTCTTGTAGTAAATATGAGACCCCTCTACATATAGAAGGTCCTCTAGACAATGTATAAATAGCCTACCATGTCACCCTTTTTTGATCTTCCAAACTTCTCGGTTCTTTTTTAATTTAAATTTTTTTAATCATAATTTTTTAATTCTATTTCTTATAAAAGTAATACTATTGAAAATTATTCCATTGAGATCTACCGAATAAAATCCATTTTTGATAATGTATTTTTAAAACAAGGGGCAATTAAAATTTATTAGAGAAAGATTTTCACACTAAAGCCAAGGAATTTTTTTTTTTAAATAAAGGGCCTATTTTTTATTTTTTTTTTTATTTAATTATGACATGTCTTTTTTTTTTCATTATAAAATGACATCCCAACCCTTAAAAAAATTAAAAAAATACAATAGCATTAAAATATGGACTGCAATATGAACTTGCACCATTTCACTGCAATATGAACTTTGCACTCCATATTTCACTGCATGTGAACTTTGCAGTCGATTTTTTAGTGCAAAGTTTATATTGTAGTCCATTTTTATTGCAATGCATATTTTTAGTGCAGTTCATATTTTTGCAGTGCAAATTCATATGCTTCACATATATTTTATGTAGGCAAATGAACATGATAATTTAGGTAATACATAAAAAGGGATAGATATTTAAATTTATCAAATACATTCATTAAATATAAAACAAAATAGCTTCTCTTACACTAATTACCAATTAAAAATAGCTTACATATTATCATTAGTCCTCCATTAATTTCTAAGAATTTGATGGCTCTAATTTGTATTTGAACAATATTACGTTTACTGGTTTCATTTACTTGGATATCTGTACCAGATTCATTGGTGGGTTCATTTTCAGGATATAAAACTCATAAATAAACCCGATATGATTATCTAGTATATAAATTGAAGCGGTAAAACTATCATTTTCTTTTGTATTCGCATAGGAGATGCTCTTCATTTGAAATGAAGGGAATTTCAAATAAATACGATGGAGGACAATATTAACTAGGAGTTCGAACTTTTTATTTTTCATTTTTCTGTTTTGTGTATCTCAGGAGCCGTAAATTCTTCACTTGATTTATCAGAAGATGAATGGGATCGTGTGATAAGAACAAATCTAACAGGGGCATGGCTGGTTTCGAAGTACGTTGGGGTACAAATGCGTAATGCAGGCAAAGGAGGATCCATCATCAATATATCTTCTATTTCTGGTCTCAACAGGGCCCAACTACGTGGAGGTGTTGCTTATAGTTCTTCCAAGGCAGCCATGGACGCCATGACTAAGGTTATTTTCTTTTCTTTCCTTTTATTTTCTTTTTATTTTCTTTAATTTCTGCTATTTACTAAAAATTGTTTTAGCAAACTTATAGTAACATTAGCCTATGAGAAATAGTGTTGCACTTATAGCGGGTGAGAGTCAAATTTGAAATCTCTATATTCGAGATATATATTAGTATTTCACTAAATATATAGTGTTGCACTTATAGTGGGGTGAGAGTCAAATTTGAAATCTCTATATTCAAGTATATATTAGTATTTCACTAATTTGCATATTTAAGGTGTGTACTAAAAAATTGAAAAATGATTAAAAAATACTACTATTTATAAGATGTTGGAAAAAGAGAGAACTGATTTGGTAAAATGTTCTACTACTTTTTTATTTTTTTATGAAATAAAAATTTTTGATGAAAAAAAGTTAAATAGATAAACTCTCACGAAATCACTTATCTCTTTCAATTCCTCCAAAACATCCGGTCTTTCAACTTATTTTCCTTTTTTTATTTATCAACATACACTTATTTATTACTGTTACTGAAATGAATATTTTTTAACAAATGATTATCAATAAATACTACCACCAGATTGATAAATTTACTTAATTTTTTTTGTGATGCTTAAATTGTAATTCATTTTCTCTTTTTTGAAGCTGACCTTGGGTATAGACAGCCTAAGCGGTTGTCTTAGTCCTGTCATATGGCAAGATCCAATTTCTTTATATTTTATACTTTTTGTTGTTTTACATATATTGTTTTAGTTAATATTTGAAGGGCTTTATATTTTTGGGCAAATATATTTGCAAATAAAGGAATGTTTGTTGTAGAGGTTATTGATACGATAAGTCGGAGTTTCTAATCCGGCGGGCAATTAATTTAATTTAATTTTTGTTTTTCCCAACTAATGGCAATATTGGGCTGAATCTTGTGGGCAACTGATTTATTTCTGCTTATATTTTTTGTCCAAATAACGGCAATAGTTGACCCAAGTTTTCATGTAGACGGTTGGGCTTGTTTTTTCATCTTTTCCTTTTTCCACTTTAAACTTAGTTTTTATTTGCCCATTTTCTATTTGATAACTTTTCACATGAATCTAAGTTGATTTTGTGGCTTTTAGGTCCCGTTTGATAATAAAATAAAAATAAAAATACATTTTTTGTATGAAAAATTTGAAAATAAATTGAAACATGTGGTGAGATATTTTCTTACATTTTCATTTTTTCCGCAAAAAATATTTCTTTGGGGGTTGAAGAGAAAAAAATTTCACAAAAATAAAAATAAAAATTAAGGGAAGAGGATCTATACTCATAAAAAAGATCATGAGATGAAAAGTATTTCATCACATGCTTCAACTTATTTTTCAACTTCTCATACAAATCAAGTGTTTTTCTTTCATTTTTTATGTTGCTATCAAGGAGAGTCTTAATATTGATAACGTTCATTAATCATTGTGAGCTTAGAAGATTACAACAGTAGTTCTTCACAATTAAATAAAATCACATCATATATATAAATTTTTACAATAAATAAGTATTTATATTAGAAGGATTTTTTTTATTGTTGTTTCACGAATTCTCTTTTAGTTTTTGTTTTACTCAAATTCTACTATTTATGAAATTGAAAGACCAAAGGATTGGTTATTTATTTTTAAAATTTTCAATATTGCTATTAACTATTGTTAATGTGATTAAGTTGTACATTTTTAAAAAAAAAAATTGTTGTTGTTGATTTGTTAATATAATTATAAAACTATTCTACTTGGACCAACCTAATAGCTACCAAGACATGAGAAATGTTTCTAGCGAGGTACATTTTCTGCTAAAGGGTGGCCACAAGAGAAAGGTTCACCTAGGGACTGGTCCTGCTTTTCTTGCACATAATTAATGTGCATATCAGAATCTCACGATATGATGTAAGCTAGCATTATTACGCATTTATTTTGTTGAAAATTAGTAATTACCTAAAAATAATAATAGTTAAAATGTAATTGACAATTTGAGATGGAAAGATTACTCTTACTGTTGGTTTTTGTTGTACTACTACTTTTAATTGTGTGCTTAATTGCATATATGAATCTCGCTTAAGGATATTTCTTCTAACTTGTAAGTAATGTTCATTTGATATATGATGCTACAGATAATGGCTCTAGAACTTGGGGAGGATAAAATCAAAGTGAATTCAATAGCACCGGGACTTTTTCAATCTGAAATAACTGAAAAGCTCATTCAAAAAGATTGGCTCACCAATGTTGCCTTGCGTACCGTACCATTAAAAACATTTGGCACATCAGATCCAGCGTTGACATCACTTGTTCGATACTTGGTTCACGATTCTTCTAATTATATTTCAGGCAACATCTTCATTGTCGACGCAGGTTATACCCTTCCAGGAATGCCAATTTTCTCTTCCCTTTAGACTTTTACTAAAAGAATATCTCTTCCATCAAGTATGATTATAACAACATTTATAATGTTGTAATAAAAACCTATTATATTGGATAAATTTACCTTATGATGGCAACAAATAAACTTATCAAATTGTAGATCTTAATGTTTTTAGGTCATTTTATTACATACATTTATGTCAATGGCATTGCATAAATTAATTGGGATTGTCGGTTAAGAAGTAAAATAACCGTTATTTACCATGAAAGAGTAATGATAACTGTACTAATTTAAGTTACCAAATTATAATATTCTAAATAATGTGTCGAAAAGCCAATGGCCTTGTAGCCTAGTGGCATTCTCTCTAGTCTTGTATTAGAGAGGTCACAGGTTCGAAACTCATGGATGTTGTATTCGAACTTAATAAAGTGGTACTTAATAAAAAAATGGGTTGTCCATCCCTTGTGGGTGGTTGGAGATTCATACCTTATGTGGGTGATTGGAGATGCATATGGTATGGTTCGTGTGGTTGTGTGGTTGGTGACGCAGAAGGAAGCTGAAGCTGCTCTCTCGGTTCGGTTCGGTTCGATTGGGAGAGTCACCAAAAGTTAATTAGTTAGTGTTTTAAATAGATTATACACACTAAACAACGCCATCTGATTTAGTGTAAATTGACAATATAAAAATGTTATTATTTGGGCGGGCCTAAATACCTGCCCAACGCACACCCATGATGGGCCTAACCCTAACCATAACCCAGCTTATCACCAAACCTAGTTAAATTCGTTTGCCCAATCCCGAACACCACTTCCAAACCCGGACCATAACAGAGACAGTAAACGCTTAATCAAGTGCAAAAGCAAGACAAATAAAAATCAGGAAAGTGAAAATTGAAAATATAATGTACAAATAAGGCGGTAGGAATAAAACAAACAAAACAAAAAATAAGCTAGCCTAGCTAAATGGAGACTTGGCTCTTCTCTATTACTCCGTTAGTCTAATTCCACCCAATTTCTTTTAGCTCTCGAGCTAAACGGATAAATTTTTTCATGAAACTTGGTAGAGATAATTTCTATAACAAGTAAATCTTGTTCACAAAATTTTATCAAAAAATTCAAATTGAAAGCGGACATAATAAAAATTTGTTGCATTTTTAGATCACCATTTCACTCATTTTTATATTGAATCTTGTAATAGAATTTTGTGCAAATGATCTACTCGTCATAGAGATCATCTCTACCAAGTTTTATGAAAAAATTCATCAATTTAATTATCGAATTAGACTCTCTTTGACAGAATTGGACTGAAAGATAATGGAGAGGAGCTAAGTTTGCTAAATAGCTAGTTACATAAGAGTGTCTGAACCCTCAAGAATTAGTCAAGTGGATAATTTAAGACTTGATAAATATGTACCTTTCAAACTCGCAAAATGCAAAAGTAGTTTGTGGCCTAGTTAGGAATTTTCTTTATTGATCATAAATTTTGTTTTTGTTTGATATTTTTTTTAAGAAGCAATACGATTTAAAGTTTTGTGCATAGAAAAATTTGATACATTTTATGTTTTAGAACTGTTGAATTTATCTCGTCAATGCTAATTTAATAATTTTATTGTTCTAACCTTTTTAAATTAAATTGTGAACTATTTTTTTTTTTTTTGTTAAGTTGACCTACAAAAAGTTAAAGTTGTGGAGGAAAAAGCAAAAATAGACGCAATCTAGTGCAACAAACACCAAACAATAGGACATTAGGTGAAAGTTTCTTTTTATAATAAATAATAAAAATAAACACATTCATTGTAGATAGAAGAACCAGTGCGCCCATGTGGCCGGCTAGATTTACAAATTTTATAATTTAGATAAATAGTTTATTTCTTCTAACTTTTACAGTGACCCTTAGAATCGCAGGCATATCTTATATTTAATTTTATAATATAGTAATAATGTCCAGAAAAAAAGATAAAACCTTATTTTATTTTATTTTTACTAACTGGTGTAATATTAATTAAATAAAAAGAATAAAAAAATACTTTATACTAAAATCATAAGAAATAAAAATTTAAAGAGTACACACACTGGCCATATTTTTGACGCAACCCTAACTGTACGTGTTTGACTTGCAATAATTAAATAATCCATGAACTTTCGAGTCTTATTTTTTGTTTATTTATTTATTTATTTTATTTTATTTGAATAGTTGAATGTAAAATGTGACGTGCATGTGTTGGTGATGTCAACTATATTAAGTACGTATTGCTGTAACATAGTAATGGGACATTAATTTGGACCACATGGATAGTTATTTTATTGGTTGGGTCAGTGGTTTAATTTATTGCTTGCGTAGATTTATATACTGGACCTAACTATGTATCTAAATAAGATCCAAGTTTTACTTCAAATGCTAAATTAACTTATGTATGTTTTCGTAGGGGGGTTATGGTTCAATTCCCGCCTCTGATCTTGTTTTTATAAAATATATATTTAAATATTTAATTTTTAAATACGTTATTTAGTTAGAGTTGTGTAATAGTGAACACTTTTTATTATTATCATATTTAAATATGGTTTGTTTTAAATGTTCTTACAATTTGTGATAATATATATATTTTTTTATTTAATAACAAAAGTAGCATTACAAAAATCTCCGACAAGCGGCATGCTATTCTTAGACTTATCATGTAGAAGGCATTAAAAAAGGGGTGGTGGAGTATCAAACACGAAAAACTCGTATACTTTGTTTTATCAAGTTTGGCCAAAAGAATACTTGGTTACTCTCTCATCAAACAAAAGAGCACATGCTTGCTTGAAGTTTTTGTGAAAACTTTCGTAAACAATGGCGGATCTACAATTTAAAATTGTGGGTGTGTGTTTGGTTTTTTTTTTTTTCCTTTTTTGGGAGGGGGGTGCACAAAACACAAGTGTATATATATACACATTAAAGTAATTAACATAAAAATAAATTAAAAAAAGCTAACCGATGAAGCCCCTCCAATTATTACTTCTTGATATCTCTATACTGGTAAATCTCATTATTTACAAGATTAGAATTTGTATGTTTTTTTTAAGGGAAAAATTTACAAAAATTCAAATGATTATAAATTTTACTATAGAAAAAAATACAAAGGAACCAATATAATACATATATAACATGTTTATACATAATAAATAATATTAATACTACTCAAATTTTTGAAACCCGCCGACCCTTTAATTCACCACTATTCATTAATGCCATGTGGAAGCATCCCATGGGTGTCTTATGGCCCACAACCAAGGGCAGAGCCAAAAGTTGCCTAGGGCGAGATTCAGCCCGTCCAAAAAAAAAAATTTAATAATAAAATTATATGTATAATAGTATAGAGATTTTTGTGCGAAAAATTAAAGTTTAAGGTTTATTAAAGTAATAAATTTAAATCTTTAGAAAGTAAGTGTGGGTTGAAAATGTGTGTAGAAACCATTAATTGGGAATGCTTACAAAATATTGTTACACTTTAGACACCTAATCCATGTATCGATAGTGAAAAGAAAATTCAAAATTTAATTTTGATAAGCCTGTATAAGCAAACAGTTTCAGTCCGAAGAGTAGGCGAGTAAGAACAGTTCCTTGGATACCCACTTTTTGGATAGTTTTTAAGGACTCAAATTTTTGTATGTGTCATGTAAAAGGTACTCATTTTAAAATTTTGCTTTATGTACCTAAATCTTTTAAAACTTTCGAGATCGATCATGCATAAAATTATATTTAAAAAGTTAAATCAAGAATTTGAAACTCGTAAGTGTGAAATGAAAAAGATATATATCACAACACGCATATGATAGAAAATGTCTACCATCATGTTACATGCTCATCTAATTATTATTCTATTTCTATTTTTATTTTTCTTTATTCATATATAGCATACGTATATTTCCACTACCAAAATTTGTAATAGTTTATTACAGCTACACCTTCCGTCCTTCCTGAAAAAGGACATAATATCTAAATAAAAATTGAATGCCGAGCTTGTTAAGAAAGGACAAAGCCACGTCACCTCTCAATCTTTTAATTCAAATGTGTGGACTCCTTTTAATATAAGTCATGCACCATTTTTAATGTGCGGTTAAAGTGGAAGCCACGTGTAGAATTTTTATAGTGAGCTTAAATTGGAAAAGATGGTGGATCGGTCCACACATTTATAATATGTATCGAATTGGCATATTTTTTGGTTGTAGAATTACTTTTTGGATTTTGGATTGATATACCTCTTAGGTCATTTCCAATGGTGTTTTTTACCTAAACAAATTTTTATGATAGAAATGAATAATAGAAATTTTTTTCTCCAATGGGCATTTCTATCTCCATTTCTATCCTAAGTGAAAGTCTAGTAGGATTGGGAATTTCTATCACCATTTCTACTTGTAGAAATGGTGATAGAAATTTTATATGTGACATGGCAAATTTTCATTGGTTGTTGTAGACCCACTAATTCTCTTTCTTCATTAAATAGAGGACAAAGTAAAGAAGAAATGGAACAATAGAAATCACCATTGGAGACCATCTTTTCTATCCTTTTACACTAATTCAAATATATAGCCAATAAATATAGAAATATTATAAAATAATATTGACACATAGGATAGAAATGCAAAAATAGAAACCACCATTGGAGATGGCCTTAGGTGTTAGACTGTGCTACATGAAAAAATTTTTATTATATTATTTTTTAAGTGATATTTTTATTATTTATTTTATTTTTTTATAACTTATAAAGCAATAAAATTGTGAATGTCATATATGTTTATAAAACTGACATAAATATAACCTTAAGTATGACAATCTTACACAAAAGTGCCATATTTTTAAAAAATATTATTATATTATATATTATATGTTTTGTACAAAATAAAAAATATATTTTATTATTTCTTAATTTCTTTTTTGCAATTGTCCAATTTTTTAGTGTTGTGGAGGGGATTCAAACCTTGGTACCCAGGGAGGTAACACTGGTATTCTACAAGTTAGGCCAGACATTTATATGATAAAATTCCTTCTTTAAAGAATAAGATGCACCATTCCGTTATATAATTTAACAAATATATCTCCGCCGTTATTTATGAACATATAAAACCAAACATTTATATTTTCAACGTCAACAAACGAATTAATCTCATATCTAACAATAAAAAATCTATTTAATTTCAACAAAAAGCACTCAAAATCACCAACTTAAGTATTATATTGCATATTTTTGCGGAGATTAAGTGTCTTCCATTTATATTAATTGTGTGTTGTATTTAAGGTTTTTGGTTTTATTACAGATTTATTATAAAAACAGATTTGTTGTATTCGTGGAGGAGGTTGGGAGACGTCTCTTTAATTGTCTTCCACTACCCTGAATTTGCAATAAAATGTGACAAAGCTAGATTCATCGTAAAATGTATTTCATGACAAAAAAGGGTACCCTTTTGTGAGGAAACTATTTGTCACTAATTGTCCAGTTTTTTGTGGTGAAGAAAAATTGGAAAAGGTAATAGAACATTAAGCTCACACCAAGTCAATAATATCATATTTAAACTTCTCATAAATATTAAAAAAAAAATTATCATTTTTTCCCTTTGCAATCAAACATAATGTTAGGGTCTTGGAAAAGTAATTTTTTACCCAACTATGGGAAATTGAAAATAGCTAGTTTAACTTGACAGAACTAAAATTGTAAGAGCATTCCCAAGAGTTAAGATTAATTGCAGGAGAAATTTATCATTTTCAGCGTGGAGCGATAACATGCATCTGCTATATATATGAACTAGGTATTGGCCGTGCCGAACGGCACGATGACGTAAAAAATTAAAAATTAATGGTTAAAAAATAGTGAGATTGTGTAAAAAATACCTAATATCTAAACATTGTAAAATTCTATTCGCAACCTATTTAGGTGTCAAGTGTGCGCACGGGTTAGGGGGATGAGAGGTGGTTTTGCTAAAATTGAACTTGAGATACCAAAAGATATATTCGACTTGATTGGATTGTGGTGGTTTTTAATTGAAAAACTTAAATTCGCCTTTATTTATGATATGTTTAAATTCAAACCCGTTTCAACAAAATTTAGGTTGGGCTAATTTGTCATCCCCAATCATTTACCAAAATATACAAAATAAAAATTTGAAAAAATTAACGTATCCCATTATTAGTAAATTACAATGACATTATACATTTCTAAAATTTTAATTATAAAAATATATGATACCATTGGTAGTAACACTGGTTTACAAAAATAATGTGATTTTATTAAAAAAAAAGAAGAAAGAAAAAAGAACTATTTAAATTTGCAAAAAATTAAACATATATTTATTAAAAAAAAAACTAAAGGAAGGATTGTGCCATTTGCCATGCCTAATCATTTACTGTTTACAAAAGCAATGGGCTTTTAAAAAATTTAAACAAACTATTTAAGTTTGTAAAAGATTAAATAAAAACATATCTCTTTCTATATTTTTAAACTAAAGGAAAATTAGGTTGGAATTGGAATTGAAACAAATATATTGTGTAAAGTGATTTTAATGTAAGTTATACGAATAAAAAACATGTTTATAGAGAGAAAAGTGGGCTACAATGGCTTTTCTTTATAATCATAATGGGTCTTATTTTGTAGGCATTGATAAGTAGATTTCAAATATGCAAATTTTATTAATTTATAATTCTTATATTTAAATTGAATGTGTTTTAATTTTCTTAAAAAAAGTTAATGAAAGAAAAAAGTGAGAGAAATAGAATAGATTAGTGGAATAAGAGAGAAAGCGAGCAAAAAAAATTGTTGACTTCTTTGATTTGATGTTTTGAAAATAAATCTAATGGTTTAAAATTTATTTTATTTATTATAACTAAATGTGAGTCATTGATTTAATAAATTATTGATGTAATATTTCTTTCTCGTATAATATAACTATATATATATATATATATTGATAACCACTACAAAAAGTCTATCGTTCATTATCTATATTCACATATATACAATAAAAAAATGTAAGTCGAGAAAGTAATGGATCTCATTTTTTAGTGACACATCACAGAGTCCTTTAGATAAAGGGAAAATAATTATTTTACCATGTTATATCTATAACGGGATACACCATTAATTGGATAGTGTAGACACCCCAATCCGTAACCCCCGCAAGAACCCTAAAAAAGGCTATCGAAAAAGCATAGCAAAAGTCCGGGGCCCACCTGAATACCCGAAACTACTCCAGGGATATAGTTGGCCAAACAAACTTATCTTTAAGGTGGATTATCACGCGACAAATCAATGTGTCGCGTGACAATCTCTTTTATATTGCTCGACAAGTTTTTTAAACACAGACCAACTACTTTCTAACAGATTAGTCTGTCAGAAGGGTCACTTCAGCGGTTTGTCACGCGACATTGGTCCAAATGTCGCGCGACACTTGCCTTTTTTGGAAAAACGTCTAGCAACAATCCTTCCCCAGCATTATAAATAGGCCAACACCCCTAAGGGTTACAGGACGGCAACTTGGGATCAAAGAATTCTATCTTTCTATTTGATTTCCTGGTCTCTTATCAAGTATATTCTGCAATCGTCTGAGTTCAGAAGAATTATCGAATCTATTCTTAATGCTCGACATGTCTTACTTTTCTCAAAAATATTTGAAGAAGAAAAATCTTATTATCATCGGAGATCTCTCTGCCGTATTATATTTCTTGTCGGGAAGGTAAAGAAAGTCTCTTCTAGTATTTAAAATTAGATATTTGTTTACTTGTTTTATTTGTTATTCTGTCCACTTTCTAGCTGGATAAACTTATTACCAAGTTACAAATAGTCTACTATTTTCTAAACAAAACTCTGATAAAATCATTTGTAAAATCAGAAAAGTAAGAACATTATTGTCCGGATAAAACTTGATTTTTAAAATTCGAACTGATAAAACTTACGCAGGAATTGATGTCAGTCATGTCCTGTCTTCCCTATAGACTGCGATATATTCGATAAAACTCCCCTTAACGAGTTCAAATTCCATATTAAATTAATTCCAATAAGGATTCGAACTTTTCCAAAACAAACAAAACAAGAAGACTGACATTATTGTCCGAGGAAACAATGCCAGAATGTCTCTTTTAAATTCAAACACATAAACTTTGTCATTTGTACTACATTTTGAAAAGCCAAAAACATCGAATCATGGAATACAAGGGTTTATTTATCCATTTCTCCGTTTCCCAAAATTAGGGTTTCTTATTCGAAAAGTAGTAGACTTGTTAGTAAAACCATCCAAGATTTTTAACATAGAATAAAAATATAAAACCACTAGAGACCGAAAAGGCGGAACCGATGCTTAACACCTTCTCAATCCCTGACATAATTACCGAACCCTATAGAATCCTGATTTCGTAGACAAACGTGTAAAGAAAGACTCATCTATAGCCTTTTCTCTTACACAACTATTTTATCTGTTTTTTCATAAAACGTATTGGTGACTCTAAATGAACCCGCTTGCATATAGAAATAGGATAGAGAGACCACCGATATGAATTATCAACACACAGAAGCAAATGGAACGATGGAATTCATTCCGACGTTTCAGACGCCCAAACACGGGATTGAGACCCGGGGGTCTCATTTGTGGATTCTCACAGTGGCGACTCTGCTAGGGATAATAGAAAACTAGGCTCTTATATGTGGACTCTAGTTTATTATTTGTTGAATATCTGCTTTTACTGCTTTCCCTACTTCTCTTTTATGTCAATTAATTGTGAAGAAATCTTTTTTCTCATAAAAATAAAAGTTTTCCAAAACACATGATAAAATAATGATATTTGTAAACTCGATCTTTCAAAAATTTTCACGCACATTACTATTTATGCATTGGTTCTACGAGTGTGAAATTATCCCAAACCCTCGAAGGTATATCGAGTGGCGAGAACACTCACGTATCTGGAAAGTATATCAAAGATTCTTGCACGTACCCGCCCCTGGGGTATATCGCTAGGTATTGCTAAATAGGAGGGAGCCTGAAGCCTTAACCATTTGTACACATGCATTGCATATAAGATCGAGTTCGATAAAACTCTTGTCAAACAGCCGTAAGGGATGTACCACCTTATGACTTTCTTTACACCACTTTCTCAAAACCCGAGTTTTTTCTCGGTGATATTTTTTCTAGTGGTTCTTTTGGCAAAAATTGAGTCACACCATAGTCTTCCTTCATCTCCACCACGTGGTTTCATTTACAGCCCTAACGACGACAGTTTGAAAGGTTGGGCAGGATGAGATCATACCAGAAGATTAGTGAGACCAAGTACACCCACGATGATGGATGGGCATGATAACCAGGAAGTAGAATAGAGCTTAGCTAAGGCATCAGTAGTTCAGCCAACCCTAGCTGAAATGCATCGTTCACTAATGTCCGTCAATAAAAATATAGCATGCATCACTACCGAGCAACAAAGCACCCGAATTCAAAGGGAAGAATTGTTAGCCGAACGAACTGTACCACTGGGGTTTGAATGTGTGAACACCCCAATCCACGACTTTCGTATGAATCTGATTTTCATACAAATCAAGCATTCCGCATCAAGTCTTGAGTCGTCATGCATATAGAGATCATTAGGAAAAACCTAGACTTTTAGAGCGTGTTAAATTGGCCACAACCATGTCTCCCCTATACACAACTCACCAAGGATTCTCAGATCGGTCTTCTCCTGATCCCGATCGGTCATCTCCTGATCCCAATCGGTCTTCATCCCATTCTAGTCGGTCTTCAGAGTTTACGGATCGGTCTCACTAGTCTGGTCGCACGGTTGGCTTCGAGCCGCACGCCCTAGCCGCACGCCTTAGCCGCAGCCCTCCCTAGCCACGCGGCTACCCAGGCCTTTTTCTGCATTTTTTTCTCTATAAATAGGACCTGTGGGCTCTCATTTGGGGACATCAACACTCACTAGTGTTTTTAGTAAGGTGAAATTCTGTCAAAATCATTAGAGAGTATTCTTTTAGAGAATTTCTAGTGAGAGAAAGTTAGTGAGAGAGAAGGCTAGTGAGAGAAAATTAGTGAGAGAAAGCTTTATAGAGAGAAAGTTCTAGAGAGAGAAGGAGGCAAGCAAGGCAATCAAAGCAAGGTTTTTATTTCTTCTTCAAGCGCATCAGGTACGTCTTTATACAACTATCCTTAATTTCAATACTGCATTTAAATATTGTTTTTAATTTATAAAATTAAATAACTTGCAAAGAAGTCCACTACTTTCAAAATAAATCCTTTCTAAACTTCACAAGAAAACTAAAATCCGTTTTGACACGTTTTCAAAACAAACAAAAACACAAAAACATTTTCCAAACGAGTGGAACTACAAGACTCTGATTTCATTCTATGAATGAATACATAGGCGCTCGCAAAGCTCGAGTCTGATTTCAAAATATTGTTTTAAACTAAATTTATCCGGAAAGGACTATTCTGAAAACCATTCGAACTACTTGCAAGATATCTAGAATAGGAATTAGATACATGATACATTAAGAGAACGAAAAGGCAAATTGGGTGCCTAACACCTTCCCAATTCGTAAAGTAGCTCCCGAACCCTAGCAAAGTATATTTTTAAACTCTGGTTTTAAACGTATGAAAGATAATTCGTTTTTGAATTATCCTTCGTACGATCTTTTGTTTGTTTTCTCGTAAAACAAACTGGCGACTCTATAAAACACGTTTTCAAAGAAAACCGAGAGCGAGGACTGCCTCTCGGGTCGCGGGTCCAGATTCTCACAGAATGATTACCACCAAATCAAGGGCAATCATCACAAGTACTCCCCCCGTCCAAAGAACCAACCCACAGTAAACGGGTCCTATCCCAGCAGGTCCCATACAACCTGACCCCAATAACCAAAAGCAATGGGCCCCGAATTTCAGCCCCACCTATCAACAACAAGAACCACCCATCATCTGGCCGCAACCCCAAGTCCAACAGAGTTTTGACCCTTAATACCAACAATGACCACAAGTTCCTGCAAGACCCGTCATACCACTGGCCCAAGTAGCCCCTCCTAACGAATAATGTAACACCCCCGCCTTAATGTACAGGCTAACACATGTAATTAAGACCTGAAGCGTTACTAACTCATCTTAGTAAAACTAAGATAAGTGTACACGAAGAATATAGATCATCGGCAACATCTAAACCAATTAACATCAAGTAATGGGTGCAAAAATGATACAATAACTGGAAATATACATCATAGATATATATGGTATGCATTATATAAACAACAAAAATTTAGACAATCCCCGGGCTAGCCATGGCTTCCCGGACTAACACATCTATTACAAAAATGAATCATAGTATCAGAGCCTTCTACTTCGTCCCCGAACCCATCGTCTCTTTGTCCCCCTGGGACTCATGAGTACCTGAAATAGTTTTAAAGAAATGGGGTGAGCTATACGCTCAGTAGGGGTAAGAAATCACATATAAAACACAATTCAGTTAAAAAAATATATTCATTTCATAATGCATGCGTATGCCAATGCAGGTTACCTCCCTTGTGTCAACTTTAGAGCCACATAGCTAGAATATATCCATACCGAACTAGAGTATAGCAAGGGTCTGACCGCCCGAGAGAAAATTCGACAATAATCATAAATTGGCCCATCGGCCCCAGAGTATATCAATTAATCATAACCAATTTGGACCGCATGTCCACCAATAGAAACATAACCACAGAATCATCAGTGCTTTACTGTTGTCTAGATTTTCGGGCTACACACTGCTGGCTCTAGACAGCCGACGCGTTGCTGCCCTCCGGAGGTTTAAGAATTTTCAACCTGAGGGCACCAGGTCCTACTTATTTTCATCCCGGTAGGCACAAATCAATACATCATTTCTTCACAATTCAAGGGCCACAATATAATCATATTCGGATTCATATCACATCCAGAATTAGATCATAACGAGTTTTCATCATCATAAAAATCATCATGAAAGATACGCCCATATGTCGAGCCATAAGAATGATCCACATATGCTAGGAATCCTTCAAGTGCTTGGTTGACACAATAATAACATGCATGATATGCAAAACATGCTAATTCATGAATACTAAGCAATTTATGCCATAGCCACTCCCATAACTCTCATATAATATCCATTGGTGTGTAAAATTCGTTAACAATCCATTTTATCCGCAGACAACATGTACATCACCAAGGGGTACCACATATAGTTCAAATAACACTTATTAGCAAGTGTATATGGAATATCTTGCATCAAATCTTACAATCAAAATTTTATAAATCATAAAAATAGCATGAACACCTTTAATATTCAAGCTTCTCAAGCAATTGATAATCATGAACAATGATTCGTGACTAATAAAAGCATATTATCTAGTTTTGAAAGCCATAGAACCCCTACCTCAATTTATGAGTGAGAAAGAAGAAAGAAATGTGATGCTTCAAGCCTTCCCCAAAGAATCCTCAAGGTAGAAGATGATGAATACTAAGCTAGGAGGTGTTTCGGATGATTTTCGATGTTTAATCTTTCGATCGGGAGTGAAAATAGCCAAGGATCGCCCAAGAACACCTATCTTTCTCTCTCTAGAATTCTCTAGAGCTTAATGGAAGAGCTTGGTTCAAAAAATGGTTGAAAAAGAGCTTAAAACGAGCTTAAATCCATTTTAAGTCGGTTGTTACAGTAGCCGTGCAGACCGGATGCAAAAACCCTTAGACCGGTTCGCGGGGTGAAAATTTGGTGATTTTTGAAGGCCGGACCGGTCTAGAAAAAGGCCAGACTGGTCCGCGCTTGAGTCTGAAACTCCCAGACCGGTCCGTGCGCAATTTTGGCTCTGGAGCACTGTTTTTGTTTTGGCCATAACTTTTGACTCGGAATTCCGATTGAGGCGTTCTTTATGTCCACGAAAAAGTATTTTGAAGATCTACAACTTTTTAAGTGAAAATTTTCCCAAATTATGGACCAATCTTTCCCAGAAATTCACCGAAGACGGCGCTCTGCCGAAACGCTATCAAACAACCAGAATTTTGCGACAGGCCTACTTCGCCCCCTGTTTTGACCCACAAGGAGTGCGAATTAGCTTCTAGATAAAACATGAAAGTTGTAGAATGATACAAATACTAGACATTTGCGAGAGCAAAACGTTAATCAGATAAATAATTGAGGAATTACGATAGCTCAAAGTTAGCTCGAATTAATGGATCGTAAGGAACCAAAACTTCCTATTTATCAACCGGAATCGATTCGAACCACCCGAATCTCCAAAGGATCATTCACATGTGTATAAAAGAGTTAATAAAACATAATTAACAATAATTTAAATACAAGATGCTACAATCTCTCCCACTAAATAAAATTTTGTCCTCAAAATTTAGAGATTACATATTAATTAAATAACTCGGGGTATTTTCCACGTATTTCTGTTTTTAACTCCCATGTTGCTTCCTCGGCTCCATGATACAACCACAAGACCTTCACTAATGGGATGACCTTGTTTCGTAACACCTGATCTCGGCGGTCTAAAATCTGTATCGGGCGGGTTTCGTATGTTCCGTTGTCTAACACCTCGAGGCTTTCCAATTGAACTATATGGGAAGGATCATGAACGTACCGGCGGAGCATCGATACATGGAATACATTGTGAACGTTAGATTATTGTGGCGGCAAAACTAGACGATATGAAACATTCCCGATACGTTCAAGAATCTCAAAAGGTCTAATGTATCGAGGATACATCTTTCCTTTATTACCAAACCGCGTAATACCAAAATGAGGTTTGGTTTTTAAGAACACATGGTTGCCAACTTTGAACTCCAATGGACGACGGCGCTTATCGGCATAACTTTTCAGCCAACTCTGAGCAGTAAGAAGGTGTTGCTGAATGGTTTTGATCTTTTTAGTAGTTTGCTCTACTAACTCTGGACCCAATAAGGTCCTTTCCCCGACTTCATACCAGCAAACCAGGGATCTGCATGGACGACCGGAAAGGGCTTCGTAAGGCCCCATGCCTATACTAGCTTGAAAGCTATTGTTATATGCAAACTTAACTAATGGCAGATGCTCTATCCAGTTTTCGTGAAAGTCGAGGACACATGCTCTCAACATATCTTTAAGTATTTGGATAACCCGCTCGGATTGTCCATTAGTCTGTGGATGGAACGCCGTACTGAAGTTTAGTTGAGTCCCCAAAGCCCTTTGAAGACTCTCCCAAAACCAAGAAGTAAAACGTGGATCTTGATCCGATACAATGGTTAATGGAACCCCATTGAGCTTGATTATCTCCCGACTATAGAATTTTCCTAAACTCTTTACATTTTGGTTGTCCTGGATAGGAAGGAAGTGAGCAGACTTCGTCAATCTATCGACAACCACCCAAATTGTATCTTGACCCTCTAATGCCTTCGGTAACTCCGAAACGAAATCCATGGTAACATGCTCCCATTTCCATTCGGGAATGGGCAATGGCTAGAGTTGTCTTACAGGCCTTTGGTGCTAGTCCTTTGGTGCTCGGCTTTCACTAGTTGACACGTCATACACTTATTCACAAAATTCGCGACATCTTTCTTTATGCCGCTCTACCAGAAATTTTGACATAAGTCCCGGTACATCTTTGTACCACCGGGATGAATAGAAAATTTAGAATGGTGAGCTTCACTTAGAATTTTATTTCTAAGTTCTAGGTTGTTCGGCACTACTAGTTTGTCTTGGACTCGAATTCTACCATCGGTCCCAAGTTTATACCCACCGTATTCGGCTTCCGTAGCCAAATGATCACGTATTACCTGAAAAGCTTCATTTGCCCATTGAGCATCTATCACCCGTTGTTGGATTGCGGGTTGGGTAATCATGTTATACAAATAGGCTCGGTTCTCATCACGATTCACCATCAGGTTGTATCGTTGTAACTCCTCTCTCAACCTCCATTCCTGACATCGTAATGCGGTTACGACCCTTGAGATTTTTGGCTTAAGGCATCGGCTACCACATTAGCCTTACCTGGATGATATTGAAGAGTAAAGTCATAATCTTTCAAATACTCTACCCACCGACGTTGCCTAAGGTTCAAATCTTTCTGGGTAAAAATATACTTCATGCTCTTATGATCAAAATAGACTTCAAATTTTTTGCCATATAGGTAATGACGCCAAATTATTAGAGCAAAGACAACAACTGCTAACTCTAAATCATGAGTGGGATAATTTTTCTCATGTTGCTTGAGTTGTCGAGAAGCATAAGCCACAACATGCTCCTCCTGCATTAAGACATTACCCAAACCAAGCCTAGAAGCATCACAATAGATTGTGTAACCCTTTCCTCGCTATGGAAAAATAAGAACTGGAGCAGAAGTAAGCCTATCTTTTAACTCCAAGAAGGCTTTTTCACATAATTCATCCCACACAAACTGAACGCACTTGTGAGTTAGGCGAGTTAACGGTAAAGCTATACGGGAGAAATATTTGACAAACCGACGATAGTACCCAGCCAAACCCAAGAAACTCCTGATTTCGGTAACATTTCGAGGCCTCTCCCACTTTAGGACTACTTCTACTTTTGCCGGGTCTACGGAGATACCCTTTCTTGAGACGACGTGTCCCAAGAATTTGACTTCCGACATCCAGAAGTCACACTTGCTAAGTTTTGCATACAGCTTATTGTCTCGAAGAACTTAAAGAGCCAAGCAGAGATGATTCTCATGCTCTTCATCTGACTTGGAATAGATAAGACTGTCATCTATGAAGACTACAACAAACTGATCGAGATACGGACGATATAAATGATTCATTAAATCCATAAAAGTAGCTGGTGCATTTGTTAACTCGAATGGCATTACTAAGAACTCATAATGACCATACCGAGTACGAAATTCCGTCTTCGGAATGTCTCCCCCCTCAGACTAGCATCTGATGATAGCCCGATCGAAGATCAATCTTAGAAAATCTGGTAGCACCTTGTAATTGATCAATCAAATCATCGATTCGAGGCAACGAATACTTGTTCTTAATAGTGACCCGATTCAGCTGTCGATAATCTATACATAACCGTAAAGACCCATCTTGTTTCTTAGCGAATAGAACAGGTGCGCCTCACGGAGATACACTGGGTCTGATGAACCCTTTTCGCAATAATTCATCAATTTGAGTTTTCAGCTCTTTCAACTCAGCAGGAGCCATACGATATGGAGCTAGAGATATATGCGTAGTTCCTGGAACAATATCAATAGAGAAGTCCACCTCCCGATGTGGGGGTAGACCCGAAAAATCATCGGGGAACACGTCAAGAAATTCCCTAACCACGGGAAGATCAGAAGGACGAGGACTGCCATGCTCTCGTACTACAATGCTGGCCAACCACCTAAAGTAACTCCGTTGTTCTCTAGGTTTAAGATATGCACACGGGACCAGTGACTCGGGTTCACATTGAAAAGTCAAAATCTCACTATCCGATAGTGGAATCATTACCCGACGTCTAGAACAATTAATTAATACGCAGAAAGTAGCTAACCAATACATTCTCAGTATAAGATCATAATCCCCCATATCGAGTACGATAAGATCAAACTCTATCGAGGACTCCCCAAAACTCAAGGAACAATTTCTACAAATGGAATCCAACCGAATTCTATTTCTCGTGGGTGTACCAACCCATAAGGGTATGTTCAATAATTCAACACATAGTCCCAATCTATCAACCAACACACGTGAAATAAAGGAATGGGAGGCACCAGTATCAAACAGAACTTTCACCCAGGTATCAAAGAACAAGATACTACTTTCCATCACTTTGACCTCTGGCTGCTTTGACTGTGTCAACGTGTATACCCCACCCAGTGTTCTGCCACCACCCCGAGAGTATGAGCTTCCACCTCCTCGAGACCCACTTTGATTCTGCCCACGGCCCTGACCACCTTGGTTACTAGAGAAAGATTGGCCCTCACCGCCCGTACGGGTCGAGCCCTGATACTGTGGCCGACTATAAAAAGACTGGGACACCTGTTGACCTATATTAGGACAATCTCTACAGAGATGTCCTGGTTGACCGCACCTAAAACAAATTCTCTCCCTGGGTCCCTGACCCTCAGAACCAGTCCCCAAAAATCGACCTCTCCCAGCACCACCACTAAACGATCCGGAATCGCCCCTGGACCTCTTTCCTGAACCACTTGCTTTCGTTCCCCCAGAACCTCTCTTCTTATCAAGAAACCTACTAGCATCTATTCTCTCTTGTTCCACCTTCATCGCCATTCACACGGCTTCAGCAATACTGCCATGATTCAAATGATACACCTTCTCTCGAATAGATGGTTTTAGTCCCTTCAAGAACAAACGTATCTTTTTCTCAGGGTCATTGTCCAGACTCATATCAAAACGACTCAAACTTTCGAACTTTTCGTACTCTGCCACAAACATGTTCCCTTGAATCAGGGAACGAAACTCATCTCTCTTCAGACTTCGATGAACTGACGAGAAATAACGCTCTAGGAACAGTTGAGTAAATTGCTCCCAGGAGGTAGGAGTGTTCGCCCTCCTAGACACATTCCTCCACCAGATACCAGCTTGATTAACCAGCTGGTAGGTCCCCAAATTGAGCTTTAAGTCATTGGGTAAAGTCATGACTTCAAAGGCTCTCTCGATTTAATCGAGCCAAGACTCTGCCGCATCGGGGCCAGATGTTTCGTTGAACGTAGGTGGGGCTAGCTTCTTGAACTTCTCTAGGGCCACTATAGCCCTTTTCTCCTGGACTCTACTCTGGGGTTGTTCTATATGTCCCAACACATTGGCCAACTCTCGGGCCATGGCACGGATTGCATCTACTGACTCCCCGGAGGTGGAACTCTCGTGGGTGGCATTGTGATTTGGTGAAGTCGTCATTCTATACGAAAATAGGAAAAGGAACGTCATGACAATCCAATATATATTAATAAGACAATAATTTATCACAATATATAATAAATTTCGTCCCACAACCCAAGTAATTGCGTAAACCTATACTCTGATACCAAATTGTAACACCACCGCCTTAATGTACAGGCTAACACTTATAATTAAGACCTGAAGTGTTACTAACTCATTTTAGTAGGACTAAGATAAGTGTACACGAAGAATATAGATCATCAGCAACATCTAAACCAAGCAACATCAAGTAATGGGTGCAAAAATGATACTATAACTGGTAAACGTACATCATAGATATACATCGTATGCACTATATAAACAACAAAAATGTTGACAATCCCCGGGCTAGCCGTGGCTTCCCGGACTAACACATTTATTACAAAAATGAATCATAGTATCAGAGCCTTCTACTTCGTCCCCGAACCCATCGTCTCTTTGTCCCCCTGGGACTCATGAGTACCTGAAATAGTTTTAAAGAAATGGGGTGAGCTATACGCTCAGTAGGGGTAAGAAATCACATATAAAACACAATTCAGTTAAAAAAATATATTCATTTCATGATGCATGCGTATGCCAATGCAGGTTACCTCCCTTGTGTCAACCTTAGAGCCATGTAGTTAGAATATATCCATACCGAACTGGAGTATAGCAAGGGTCTAACCGCCCGAGAGAAAATTCGACAATAATCATAAATTGGCCCATCGGCCCCAGAGTATATCAATTAATCATAACCAATTTGGACCGCATGTCCACCAATAAAAACATAACCACATAATCATCAGTGCCTTATGTTGTCTAGATTTTCGGGCTACACACCGCTGGCTCTAGACAGCTGACGCGTTGCTGCCCTCCGGAGGTTTAAGAATTTTCAACCTAAGGGCACTAGGCCTTACTTATTTTCATCCCGGTAGGCACAAATCAATACATCATTCCTTCACAATTCAAGGGCCACAATATAATCATATTCGGATTCATATCACATCTAGAATCAGATCATAACGAGTTTTCATCATCATAAAAATAATCATGAAAGATACGCCCATATGTCGAGCCATAAGAATGATCCACATATGCTAGGAATCCTTCAAGTGCTTGGTTGACACAATAATAATATGCATGATATGCAAAACATGCTAATTCATGAATACTAAGCAATTTATGCCATAGCCACTCCCATAACTCTCATATCATATCCATTGGTGTGTAAATTTCGTTAACAATCCATTTTATCCACAAACAACATGTACATCACCAAGGGATACCATATATAGTTCAAATAACACTTATTAGCAAGTGTATATGGAATATCTTGCATCAAATCTTACGATCACAATTTTATAAATCATAAAAATAGCATGAACACCTTTAATATTCAAGCTTCTCAAGCAATTGATAATCATGAACAATGATTCGTGACTAATAAAAGCATATTATCTAGTTTTGAAAGCCATAGAACCCCTACCTCAATTTATGAGTGAGAAAGAAGAAAGAAATATGATGCTTCAAGCCTTCCCCAAAGAATCCTCAAGGTAGAAGATGATGAATACTAAGCTAGGAGGCGTTTCGGATGATTTTTGATGTTTAATCTTTCGATCGGGAGTGAAAATAGGTAAGGATCGCCCAAGAACGCCTATCTTTCTCTCTCTAGAATTCTCTAGAGCTTAATGGAAGAGCTTGGTTCAAAAAATGGTTGAAAAAGAGCTTAAAACGAGCTTAAATCTATTTTAAGTCGGTTGCTACAGTAGCCGTGCGGACCGGTATGCAAAAACCCTTAGACCGGTTAGCAAAAACCTTAAGACCGGTTCCCGGGGTCAAAATTTAGTGATTTTTAAAGGCCGGACCGGTCTAGAAAAAGGACAGACCGGTCCATGCGCAATTTTGGCTCTGGAGCACTGTTTTTTGTTTTGGCATAACTTTTGACTCGGAATTCCGATTGAGGCGTTCTTTATGTCCACGAAAAAGTATTTTGAAGATCTACAACTTTTTAAGTGAAAATTTTCCCAAATTATGGACCAATATTTCCCAAAATTTTCCCAAATAAGGGACTAGCAAGTAGTAAGTTAGGGGGTGTGATAAATGCATTATAATGCACATGTATAAGCTTATGCATGCACATTATAGTACACTTATATGGCTAAACACATAAAATAAACTCTAAATTATTTCTTGTCAAGTCATTAGCAAATTAGGTTACTAATCCAATTTTGCAAGCTTAATTGTGTACAAAAGGTTGTACTTTGTTGATATGTGGAAATTCATTGGAAAGAATGGAAAGAAAAAGAAATTGAAAGAATTAGAGATGATTGAGAGAAGCTTGGGCAAAGAAAAGAAGATTTTGAGACATTTGAAGAAGCCAAGATCGATCTTGGCATTAGTAAGATCGATCTTGGTCCCTGCCAGCTTTTGGAAAAAAGGACCCGAGAGCTTCCAAGATCAATCTTGCCCCTTCACCACCAGCAGCTTTGAAGCAAGATCGATCTTGCTCAAAGCAAGATCGATCTTGGGCACCTGCAGATATTTTTCAACAACTTGCATCAACTTGCCAACTTGTGCAACTTTTTATAACTCACCTTTTTGCAACTTGGCCACTTGCCCCGACCTCCTTAGGACTTCTATAAATAGAGGAGCAAAGTTCAAAGCTAATATATACAACTTTAGAGAGATAAATACTCTTGTAATTGAGAGAGAATTAAGAGAGAAAAATTAAGAGAAATTTTCATTTTCTTCTTGTATTCTCCTTCACTTGTAATAAAATTTTTCCATCTTTATTAATACAAGTGCTCTTTGGATTCTACATCTCCTCTAACATGCTTTCATCGTCTATGGAGGAGTGAATCACCTAGCTTAGGCTAGGAGGTGAATTTGTTGTAAACATGAACATGATTTAGGTTCCAATTCCTTTAAGCTTCATGCCTAATGTTGTCAAATAATTGTGCTTGTCTATTACCAAACACATTTCATACTCTTTGATGATTTAAAACACCACAAAGATTATGAACATTCCATTTAAATTTCCTTTGCTTCCTTATGCCAAGTATATGGAATTCTTTGGTAATTTGTGGATATGTTTAGTATATTAATGATTGTTAGACTCTTCATGCCAAGTATGATGAGTATTATAGAAATCATTAATATACAAACAAAGAATTTCAAGTGAACATATATTATTCAACAACCACCATTGTAAATGGATGGCTATGCTATTTATATAAAATTAGAAATGTTTGTTTCAAATATGGTCACATCTCGTGATTAAGTGTAAAGTATGGTTTTATTTTCCCTTGTCACCTGCAACACTTAAATACACTTTGTGCCTTTATTTGAGAACTTTCTAATTGCTTATTTATTCTTTTAATGTGATGTTTGTCTTTCCTCATTTGGTGGCCTAGTGGAGTTGGATTGGTTGTATTTTCTCGAAATCTTTTACCGCCAACGTCTAGGCTACCTTTTGACAAGCAAATAAAAATCACACTAAAGTAAATAAATGAGCCGGATTGGAATCATCAAAACATGGTTATTATAAAACAACAAATGATCCCCCACAGCCTTTGCTTTCTTTAAATACAAGAACAATTTCATAAATTCTAAAGTTTGTTTTAAAACTTTCGTAAAACAATTCACAAAACAACTTTTAATCAATCAATATCTATTATATAAAGCTCGTGACAAACAAAGCTTTCTCCCCTCCCTGTGATTCAACACTTGGACTTCCATAGTCTATACTACAACTTGATCACCTACACTTGGGTGTATACGATTGCACTATTTTCTGCGCATCAAGTTTTTGGCACCATTGTCGGGGAGGGTAACAGAAGACAACCACGGGTTTAGTATATATATATTTGGTTGTATCGTTCTAACTTTGTGTCTTCCTTTTTTTCTTTATACACTTTCTTTGGTATATGATCCATTAGTTAAGAAATACCAAAGGATGTGTAGAACGAGATCCATTTCCAGATTCATTTTTCTATAATCTATTTGACACAGATTTTATAATGGATCCTCAAGAAGAAACATGAGGTGGAAACAGCGGGAATCACCCTAACGCTCAAATCCAACCCATCCAAGAACCACCAATAGCAACCATGAGAGATTATCTTCAACCACCAAGAAGCGCCACTCCATTATGTATCATTCTCCCATCAGCGGCTAACTGATTTACTATTAAGATGGGACTGATACCTCTTATGCCAAGATTTCATGAAATGGAATCCGAAAATCCATACTTACACCTCAAGGAGTTCGAAGAAGTATGCCCCACTTTTCATGATCCACATGTAACCGAAGAAGTAGTAAGGCTCCAACTTTTTTCATTCTCATTAAAAGAAAAAGCAAAAACTTGGCTCAATGCACAAAGACCACGTTCCATTACATCGTGGCAAGCTTTATAAACTGATTTTTTAAAGAGATTTTTTCCCGTTCATAGAACGAATGCTTTAAGGTGTCAAATTTGAAACTTTGCACCAAAAGATCAAGAAACCTTCTATGAATGTTGGGAAAGATACAAAGAACTTGTAAATGCTTGTCCCCACCATGGGTACAAAAATTGGAATTTGGTTAGTTTCTTCTACCAATCACCCACTCCCGAAATGAGAAAATTTGTAGAAATGATGTGTAATGGTACATTTCTAAGTAAAAACCCCGACGAGGCATTTGATTTCTTTGATTATATCGCCGAAACTAACCAAACATGGGATACTTACAATTTTTCCGAAAGAAATATGCCTAATCGAGGTGGTTACTACTAATTAAAGGAAAGTGATGATTTGGAAGCTAGACTTACACAATTGACCAAAAAAATTGAAGCTTTAGAATTTTCAAAATCAAAAGAGGTCAATTTGGTAGAAGAAGAAACTCTTTGTAACATATGTGATATGATAGGACATCCAACGAAAAAATGTCCTACCATACCAACCGTCAAGCAAGTTTTGCTTGACCCGGCCCAAGTAAATATGATGAATAACTACAAAAGGCCACAAAACTCACCATTTTCGAAAACCTACAATAGTGGGCGGAGGAATCATCCTAATTTTCGTTGGGGTAATTCAAACACTCAAACCAATCAAGCTCCGAATTTTCAAAAATCTCAATCATCATATGTTCCCCCACCAAAAAGAAACTTGGAAGAAATGCTCACACAGTTTATTCAAAAATCTGATCAAAATTTTCAAAAGTTCGATCAACATGTTCAATGATGTGAGCAATACTTCCAAAGCAATGATCGTTCTATGAACGATATGAGGAATTTTTTTGTCAAAAATGGCTCCAAATTTTTCAAACCAAGAGAAGGGTAAATTTCCCGCCCAACCTCTTGCAAATCCTCACGGGCAAACTATGATGGTTGAAGAGGGAACTTATTCACAAGATGCATTAAAGCATGTGAAATCTATCATCACTCTTCGAGGTGGAAAAATTATTGATAAAACCATCGACCCTAAGGCCCAAAATCCAAAGGAGGTAGTTCAATCAAAAGACCCCGAGGTGGTAGAAAAAAAGAGTGAAAAGAATGAGGAGGAAGTAATAGGAAATGAAGACATTGAAAAAATCAAAGAAAGTGTGAAAATCAACATTCCACTACTCGATGTGGTCAAACAAATTCCTTCTTACGAATTTTTTTTGAAAGACCTGTGTACCACAAAAAGAAGGTTGAATGTTAAAAAGAAAGCTTTTATAACCAAACAAGTAAGATCAATTTTGCAAAATACAAGAATTCCTAACTACAAGGACTCCGATTGTCCAACGATTTCATGTATGATAGGAAATTGTCTAATAAAATGAGCTTTACTTGATTTAGGAGCAAGTGTGAATGTTCTTCTATTTTCAGTTTATGAAAAATTGGGTTTAGGAGAGTTGAAGCCTACAAAAGTCACCATTCAATTGGCGGATATGTCTGTTAAGGTTCCACGAGGAATTGTGGAAGATGTATTTGTGCAAGTTGACAAGTTCTTCTTCCCCATTGATTTTATAGTCATTGATACACAACCTGTCATAAACCTCGCTAATCAAATTCCTGTTATTTTAGGAAGACCATTTCTTGCAACATCCAATGCGATAATTAATTGTAAAAATGGTATTGTTAAATTAACATTTGGAAACATGACTCTTGAGCTAAATGTGTTTTCATTAAGTAAGCAAGCATGCGATTTTGAAGATGAAAATGAACACGTTAACATGATAGAGTCATTGGTTGAAGAACACTTTGAATTCTCTTTTGAAACGGATCTATTGGGAGACATTCTAACCACTCCCGAAGAATCTAACAATTGCAAGCAAGTGTTTTCTTTGGAAGAAAAACAGATTGTGAAGAAGGAAGGTGAATCCGAACCATCGGCATCAATCGAAGGAAGAATGGATTTGAAGCCTTTGCCAAGCAACTTGAAGTATGCTTTTTTAGGTACTTCCGAAACTTTTCCAGTGGTAATTTCTTCCGAACTTTCAAACGAACAAGAAGAAAAGTTGGTAAGTATGCTCAGTAAGTATAAAAAAGCCTTTGGTTGGAGTTTAGCTGATCTTCATGGAATTAGTCCTTTAATTTGTACTTATAAAATTTATTTAGAAGATGAGGCTAAACCATCAAGACAATTTCAAAGCCGTTTAAATATGCATATGCAAGAAGTTGTAAGAAATGAGGTGTTGAAATTGCTTGATGCAAAAATAATCTATCCAATTTCGGATAGTAAGTGCATAAGCCCTACCCAAGTCGTGCCTAAAAAATTCGGGCTTACGATGGATAAAAATGAGGACAATGAATTAATCCCATAAAGAGTCACTTCCGGGTGGCATATGTGCATTAATTACCGTAAGCTAAATGCTGTAACACGTAAAGATCATTTTCCACTTCCTTTCCTAGATCAAATGCTAGAAAGAGTGGCGGGACATGAATTTTATTGTTTCTTGGACGGATTTTCAGGGTACAATCAAATTGAAATCGATTTGGATGATCAAGAAAAAATAACTTTTACATGTCCATTTGGCACATTTGCATATCAAGGATGCCATTTGAATTGTGTAATGCCCCCGCTACTTTCCAAAGATGCACGCTAAGTATTTTTAGCGATCTTGTGGAAAGAACTTTAGAAGTGTTTATGGATGACTTCACCGTTTATGGTGGGTCATTCGATAATTGTTTGTTAAATCTTAAGCAGGTTCTAGAACGATGTGTAGAAAAAAGGCTTGTTCTCAATTGAAAAAAATGACATTTTATGGTGACAAAAGGGATTGTGTTAGGCCATGTCGTGTCCAAAAGAGGGATCGAAGTCGACAAAGCTAAAGTGGACCTCATTGCAAAACTGCCAACTCCAAAAACGGTCAAAGATGTACGCTCATTTTTGGGCTATGCTGGATTTTATCGAAGATTTATACAAAATTTTAGCCTAATCGCTAAACCAATGTGTAACCTTCTCCTCAAAGATGCCCCGTTCGAGTGGACCAATCAATGTGAGAAAGCCTTCAACAAATTCAAATAATTGCTCACCACCGCTCCCATTATGCAAAGTCCGGATTGGAATTTTCCATTCGAACTTATGTGTGACGCAAGTGACTACGCAATTGTTGCGGTTCTCGGGCAAAGGAAGGACAAGAAGCTGGGTGTGATTTATTATGCTAGTCGAACTCTTAATGAGGCTCAAATGAATTACACCACTACCGAGAAGGAACTCTTTGCAATTGTGTTTGCTCTCGACAAGTTCCGGTCCTATCTCATCGGCTCACCAATCCTAATCTTTAAGGACCATGCGGACTTTAAATACTTGTTCACAAAAAAGGATGCTAAGCCGCGACTCTTACGTTGTATTCTTCTACTCCAAGAATTTAACATCATGATCAAAGACAAGAAAGGAGTCGAAAATGTGGTGGCTGACCATTTGTCAAGGCTCATGTTCAATGATCCCATCAACGAAAACCCAATCAAAGACTTATTTCCCGATGAGCACTTGTTCTCAATGACATCTTCTCCATGGTATGCCGATATTGTCAATTTCATCGTCACTGGAGAAATGCCAAAATCATGGAGCTCACAAGACAAGAGAAGATTCGTTAACGAGGCTAAACATTTCTATTGGGATGATCCATATCTTTTCAAATTTTGCTCGGATTAAATCATTCGTCGATGCATTCCGGATGAGGAAGTTGAAAGCGTGCTCACCTTTTACCACACCGAAGCTTGTGGTGGCCACTTCTCTTCCAAAAAGACTGCGGCAAAGATTCTTCAATGTAGCCTTTATTGGCCAACCTTGTTCAAAGATATGCACCACTATTGCAAAACATGTTCAAGATGCCAAATGCTCGGGCAAATAACAAGACGAAGCATGATGCCACTCAACCCCATCTTAATTCTTGAAATCTTCGATTGTTGGGGCATCGATTTCATGGGACCTTTCCCACCCTCGTTTGGTAATGTTTATATTTTAGTTGCTGTAAATTATGTTTCTAAATGGGTGGAAGCCAAAGCTTGCAAAACAAATGACCACAATGTTGTGATTCACTTTTTAAAAGAAAATATATTTGTAAGGTTTGGAATTCCAAAAGCAATGATAAGTGATGGTGGTACACATTTTTGTAACCGATTTTTTGAAAAACTCATGCGCAAGTATGGCGTGACTCACAAGATATCCCTCTCTTATCATCCCCAAACAAATGGGCAAGCGGAACTTGCAAATAGGGAAATTAAACAAATTTTGGAAAAAAACGGTAAATCCAAATCGCAAAGATTGGTCTTTACGCTTGAATGATGCGCTTTGGGCATATCGAACGGCTTTTAAAACTAATCTCAACATGTCTCCCTATCATTTGGTATTTGGAAAATCATGCCACTTGCCTGTGGAATTAGAACATAAATTTTTTTAGGCAATTAAGAAATTGAACTTTGATTTCAAAAAAGCGGGCGAAAATCGAAAACTCCAAATTGAGGAAATTGAGGAGTTAAGAAGAGATGCATATGAAAATTCAAAAATAAGTAAGGATCGAGAAAAAATATTTCATGACAAAAAAATTTTGAAATTTTTTTTCAAATTGGCCAAAAAGTCCTTGTTTATAATTCTCGTCTACATCTCTCTTCGGGAAAGTTAAAATCAAGATGGACCGGCCCATTCATTGTTAAACACGTTTATCCTTACGGAGCCGTGATGGTCGAGGATCCTAAAAATGGCTTTGAATTTAAAGTCAATGGCCAAAGATTAAAGCAATTTTTCGAGATCCCAACTTTAGAAGAGTCCGTCCCTCTAAAGGAACCAACCTATGTGTAAAAACATAGGTTGTCTTGTGTAAATAATGTATATATTTATGTTTAAGTATTTTTTGTAGCACAAGAAAACCATTCCAAAAAGATTTGACAAGAAAATGAAGAAGGAAGCTAACTGCAGCCAAAATGGGATCCTGAGGGTGACCAAAATCGATCTTGGTCATCCCAAGATCGATCTTGGGAAGTTTTAAATATCAGTGAAAAACAGAGCAGCACCCGAGAGCAAGTAAGATCGATCTTGCTCCAGGCAAGATCGATCTTGCGCCAAAACCTCTTCATTCACAGAATTACAAAGCCAATCCCGAGAGCAAGCAAGATCGATCTTGGCTACCCAAGATCGATCTTGGGTATTGTAACGAGCACATAGAAGTTTTTTTTAAACCCCATTTTCGAGTCTTTTTTCTCCATTTTCTCCCCCACTCTCCAAAAACCATAACCCCCTCCATTACTACACCCAAAATAAACGCCCCTCTCATCATTTCTTTGCTATCCCTCTTCATAACTCCCTTCATCACCATCAAAACCCTAGCCCCCATTTCATCTCTCCATCACCAACTCACTAAATCCCATACCCAAAAACCCTAGATTCCGAATTTCTCCATTCTCTCACTCTAAAAATCAACTCTCTTCATCATTTACAACCATACCCTCATCCTATATCCATTTCTCAATCACCAAACCCTTCAATTTCGAAAATTACCAAACCCAAGGTGTTGGGATTTTGAGAAATCAACCAATCACTCTATCTTATCCACCAAAAAGCATTCTCAAATGGCTTTTTCATCATCTATAAGGCGAACAAATGTCATCAAACCAACTGAAATCAAGCCCAACCCAAGGCGTGGTTATCGAGGGTTTCGAAGTGAGGTTGAGAATACATGGTACAAAGATTGGTTTAGCACTCGAACAGTTGTAGCGGAGAGAGCTTCGGCAATTAATGAACTCTTTGATTTTCCATTTTTCATGTCAATTGGTCGAAGGCCGGGTTGGAAAAATTTTCTCAAAACAAACATAAGTGACTGTAATGCTACTATTTATCGGGAATTTATCGCATCACTTATCGAAAAAGAAAAGTATGATTTTGTTACCTTTGTCCGAGGTAAGGAAATCCCCTTCAATCCCACTGTTTTGAGTAATTTCTTTAAAATTCCACTTGTTACACCATACACACTTCCCATCACTTCACCCGACCAAACACCGGATGAGGACCTTATTCATGTGGCTCTCACGAGAACTCTAAAACCCCATGATAAATTCAAAATCAATGCCACCCAACTCCTACCTCCGATGCAAAAATTGTGGATGGTGGTGTGTAATTGTTTGTATCCACCCACCTATAAAAGTCACCTCTATCTTGATGAGGCAGTACACAATTTCCACCGACCAAAACATATGCCTCATACATTACTTTGTGAACATGATAAGCCACACAACAACCAAAATTGAGGCAAAGGAGGCAATCAAGTTAAGAGTGATAATTACCCGATTTTGTGCCTATTTTGGAGTGGAAGATCGAGAAGGTGACCAAATTATTAAACAATTGGGAATTGTAAATAACTCGACTCTCAAACGATCTCAAGGGCAGCTTCATACCCAACCCTCTGGAGGTCCAACGGCAATGGAATGTGAGGAAGATCCATAAGCGAAAGGGGGGAGCAAGTACAACCACTAAGGCGTCGAAAAAGAGCACACGTGGCTTCGAGAGAAGGTTCTTCGGCTCAAGCACCACAAGCCACGGGTTTTGAAGAAATCAAGCAATTAATGATGGTAGGGAGGAGCACCAAATTAAGCGGATGGAAGATTTTCGCCAAGAAAGCAACAAGCGTTACGGGGCATTGAGCAAACGGGAGGAAGATCATTACCAAGATATTGTCAACCGATTCCAAGCATGGGATGCAAATTTCCAAGTTGGGATGCTCGATTCCACCCACCACCACCACCGCCAATGTGAAGTTTTTAATTTAATGCTTGTTTCTTGTAGGTTTTAGAAGACAAAGGCACTTATGTTTTATTTTCTCTTTTGATTTTATTTTGGTTTTTAAGTAACTTGTGCTAACTTTTAATTAGTAGGTTTGTTTTGGTTTTTTTAAGGTTGTTTTGGGATTAGTACTTTTTGTAAACTCATGCTTTTGCTTTCAAATGGGTATGCTAATTCTGACCTAACCTTGTTTTTAGTTGTATATATGTGTGCTATTTTTCTCATTTTGTAGATCTTGCTCTATCCATGGAAACAAATTCTCCAAAAATCTATTGCTTCAAGCATTGGGGACAATGCTCACTTCAAGTTGGGGGGTAAGAAAATGTAATTTTTGTATTACATTTCAAATTTTTGCTTATTTTGCTTAAATTCCATGTGTAGGCCCAATTTTTTTTTAAATCATGATATTGTTTAATCTCCATGCTTAGAATTTCAAATTTTCAATTCATGCTCAATTCATGATCTTGGCACGATAACTCTTGATTAGGATAAGCATGCTAGTGATATCTCTCAATATCTATCTTTAATTAGGTTTGAGTTCCTCCCAAATTGCCTTTTGCACACTAAAAATTCACATTTGCTTTAAAATTGAGCTTTTGCTAATTCAATTGAGTTGTTTGTATTCGAAGAAAGAAACTTGTTTTCAAAGAAAAAAAGGCAAGCGCTATCCTTACTTTGAAAAGAAATTGAAAAGATAAAACACTTGGAGATAGGGCTTTTTCTTCTAAACTTGACTTAATGCTCCATTTGGTAATTGTATAGCCTAATTTCTACACTTGAAATAGATGGAAAAGGTTGCCTTATGAATTGGAGTGGAGCCACCTTGTGAAAAAAAAAAGTAGCTACATGCACTTATAAAAGAAAATAAAAGGAAAAGGCTACATATTCATTATGTGTGAAAGCGCCTCTATTTTCGTGTAGAAATCCAAGGAAGAAAGAAAAATGAGTTAATATATTTTGAAAGTAAAAGTGCGCCCTCATTTGAAAAGTTTTCTTCTTTAAAAAGGATAATCAAAACTCATTCTTGATATGTTAAAGAAGCTCTTTTAAATCAAAAACCTCACACACAAGAAAGATGCATTTGGAACTCTTGTCTAAATTCATATAGATACTTTGAGATCTCATTTGTTTACTACAAATTCTAAAGAGGCGTTTGAAATGCTAAATCATGATGTGCACAATGGAATTGGAACTAAGTATGAATATTAGGCAATATCATGATTTGTATGTTTGTAGGTATCATCTTTGAAAACCTTCAAAGAAGGCCACTCGTCTTCTTTGGGTACTTTGAGGTTTAAATGGTACAATGCATATAGCCAAATGCATCCTTTTTGTATGTATATTGCATAGACTTGCTAAGGGACTAGCAAGTAGTAAGTTGGGGGGTGTGATAAGTGCATTATAATGCACATGTATAAGCTCATGCATGTACATTATAGTACACTTATATGGCTAAACACATTAAATAAACTCCAAATTATTGCTTGTCAAGTCATTACCAAATTAGGTTACTAATCCAATTTTGCAAGCTTAGTTGTGTACAAAACGTTGTACTTTGTTGATATGTGGAAATTCAATGGAAAGAATGGCAAGAAAAAGAAGTTGAAAGAATTAGAGAAGATTGAGAGAAGCTTGGGCAAAGAAAAGAAGATTTTGAGACATTTGAAGAAGCCAATATCGATCTTGGCATTAGTAAGATCGATCTTGGTCCCTGCCAGCCTTTGGAAAAAAAGGACCCGAGAGCTTCCAAGATCGATCTTGGCATCCCAAGATCGATCTTGCCCCTTCACCACCAGCAGCTTTGAAGCAAGATCGATCTTGGGCACCTGCAAATATTTTTCAACAACTTGCATCAACTTGCCAACTTGTGCAACTTTTTATAACTCACCTTTTTGCAACTTGGCCACTTGCCCCGACCTCCTTAGGACTTCTATAAATAGAGGAGCAAAGTTCAAAGCTAATATATACAACTTTAGAGAGATAAATACTCTTGTAATTGAGAGAGAATTAAGAGACAAAAATTAAGAGAAATTTTCATTTTCTTCTTGTATTCTCCTTCATTTGTAATAAACTTTTTCCATCTTTATTAATACAAGTGCTCTTTGGATTCTGCATCTCCTCTAACATGCTTTCATCGTCTATGGAGGAGTGAATCACCTAGCTTAGGCTAGGAGGTGAATTTGTTGTAAACATGAACATGATTTAGGTTCCAATTCCTTTAAGCTTCATGCCTAATGTTGTCAAATAATTGTGCTTGTCTATTACCAAACACATTTCATACTCTTTGATGATTTAAAACACCACAAAGATTATGAACATTCCATTTAAATTTCCTTTGCTTCCTTATGCCAAGTATATGGAATTCTTTGGTAATTTGTGGATATGTTTAGTATATTAATGATTGTTAGACTCTTCATGCCAAGTATGATGAGTATTATAGAAATCATTAATATACAAACAAAGAATTTCAAGTGAACATATATTATTCAACAACCACCATTGTAAATGGATGGCTATGCTATTTATATAAAATTAGAAATGTTTGTTTCAAATATGGTCACATCTCGTGATTAAGTGTAAAGTATGGTTTTATTTTCCCTTGTCACCTGCAACACTTAAATAGACTTTGTGCCTCTATTTGAGAACTTTCTAATTGCTTATTTATTCTTTTAATGTGATGTTTGTCTTTCCTCATTTGGTGGCCTAGTGGAGTTGGATTGGTTGTATTTTCTCGAAATCTTTTACCGCCAACGTCTAGGCTACCTCTTGACAAGCAAATAAAAATCACACTAAAGTAAATAAATGAGCCGGATTGGAATCATCAAAACATGGTTATTATAAAACAACAAATGATCCCCCACAGCCTTTGCTTTCTTTAAATACAAGAACAATTTCATAAATTCTAAAGCTTGTTTTAAAACTTTCGTAAAACAATTCATAAAACAACTTTTAATCAATTAATATCTATTATATAAAGCTCATGACAAACAAAGCTTTTGCCCCTTCCCTATGATTCGACACTTGGACTTCCATAGTCTATACTACAACTTGACCACCTACCCTTGTGTGTATACAATTGCATTATTTTCTGCGCGTCATGGCTTCTAGCAGTTTATGCAGAATCAGTTATACCTCGGGAATAACCCGATGAGGTATCGAAAGAGAGTGAAGAGATGAAAAAATTGAAAGAACAAATGAGGATCCTGCAGAAGAGAATTTCTCTAATGAAAGGGGCAGACGAGATTATAGACATGAATGCGTTCTCACTCTATCCTGAAGCTAGATTATCCCAAGGATTCAAGCTCCCTTCTATCACCAAGTTTACTAAAACCACACCCTCGAAGACTCACCTTCAATCGTACATCCGGTCAATACAACGGACCGGTTGCATTAAAGTTAAATTGGCTCAGACTTTTCACATGATTCTCAAGGGAGCTGCTCTGAGATGGTTTTTTAATCTAAAAAGACATCACACAAAGACATGGAGAGACATCGTAAAGGAGTTCATGACTAAGTACTGGTTCAACGAAGATTTGAAGATTACCCGTGAGTATTTAAAAATGGCCAAGCATGGCGAAAAGGAAAGTTTCAGCGATTTTGTCACACGCTGGAGAAAAATGGCCTCCCAAATGTCCAAACGGCCTGATGAGGAAGAGCAGTTATAAATTATGCAGAAGAACTTCACTCTTGCTGTATTAAGCTGCATGAAAAAGCATGCATTCCCACATTTTGGAGCTCTATTGAGAATGGGATTACAAGTAGATGAGGAATTGGCCAAGAAAGCAGAGATTGACACTAAAAAGGCCTTTTATGTCGGAAGGAAAATGGCTACTCCAACCGTAAATCAACTGAGCACGTACCAATATCAGCAGAACCCGTTTCAGCAACAATAACTAGCACCGCCAATGAGTTAGCCTGCGCAAGAAGACTCGTCAAACACAGAAGTCAAGAAAAAGAGAAATTTTTGCACCTTCCCCACTACTCTGGTTAAGAGTCTAGAATTGCTTTGAAATGCCGGGCTAATCACCCCGCTTAACCCTCGCCCCTACCAAACCCCATTCCTAGCATCTGAAGGATGAATGAAAATTGTGCATATCATCAAGCTGCCGGCCATGACATGGAACATTATTTGGCATTTCGTTACTGAATACAAGACTTGATCGAGGCTGTAACCATTCTCGCACTCGGTGGGCATAATGTCACCAACAATTCCCCCCAACCACGCTCCAGCTATAGGGATTAATGCCTTGACTACGGATGAAGAGGGTTTTGACCCGGTGGGACTCATTTGAGATGACTAAACTTACCTAGGAACCAAGCCGACTAATGAGAAGAAGTCACCAACTGTGCTATTTAATAAGACCCAAGTCGCTCCAGGACTCAATCCGATAATCGATCAATGAATGGCCAAGATGAACTTCTTATCTGGTTAGAGCTTAGGAAAGACAAACCAAAGAATCTCCTAGCCATTTACCATCAAGACCAATCTCAAAAAATCTAGGATCGGATGGACCCAGGATAAAATAAAACAACCATGGAAGCCCCGAGGCCCGCGAAAACCAACAAGGAAAGAGACAATCTGACCTAGCATCTATTTGAATACAACATATCACCCGTTCGGAATAAGCCATCGCCAGTAGAGATTGAGAAACAGATCCCGCCCTAAGGAGATAGGGGTATTGAAACAATTGAAGAAAATCTAGGTACATATCACCGTCTGGGGCCTCCTAGTTACCTCTAAACCTTATAGGACTGCCTTTATCAAACTTCTAGATAAAGCAGTTATACCATCAGATTCAACTCCTGAGCAGCTGCCAAGCATGATTGTGTCATTTACTGTACAAAGAAGTTTGTCATTTTTAAAAAAAGACCTGTCCCTGATGAGAAAGAAGTATAGACTAGCACTCTATATTACAGTTCGAACCTGAGGAAAGATTATGCCGCAGTTAGAGCTTCTGATAACACTAGAAGGGCCGTTCTTAGTTTTTTGAAGCTCGATCTCTTGGTCGGTCTAGGAAACTTTTTGACCGATTTTTAAATCATAAATATCCCCTCCAGTTTTAACCTTCTACTAGAAAGAGCTTGGCTACATGATATAGGAGCACTACTCTCCTCTCTGCACCAGAAGATCAAAATACCTTTCGAAGGAAAAATAATCACCATCCAAGGTGATCCTGAAAGGACCTTGGCAGATCGAAAATTACCCGTCCTAGGTATTAGTAGCCAGAGCATACAGTTGGGAGGCTTTTTTTACGAGCCTCAAGTACAAACCTTTACCACCCAAAGAATTGAGTATTTACCCTCTGATAATATCCTCGGTCTCAGCGCCACGATTATAAATATGCTGAGAATGATAAAATATTTGCCCGGAGCGAGTCTAAGAATAGGGCAGCAGGGACTTCTTCAAGCCTTGGAACCGGTAACAAGATATGAGAGAGAAGGTTTGGGGTACCAACACACCAATGAAGACAACCAAGAAGACCTGGGTCGAGGGCATCATTATCCGAGTTTCAGCTCTCTAAATAGATTTTTTGTCAAAGAACGAGAAGACTTCTCCTTTTGCGACTTCCAGGAGCCTTGGAGAAATAACGATGGGGAAAACCTCGCAGGATAGGATTTTGTGGAGATGACCTTTACCTTAAAAAGAATGTCATCCGCACCTTCTTCACCAAATTAACAATTGGACCGAGAAAATTGAATGAATAAAGTGAAGACGAGAAAGATGAAGAATAAAAGATAATTGGAGACCTTTTTGATGTCATGGCTCTAGAGAATGATGCACCGATGGACGATAATATACACTTAATCCACACAGATCCAGAATACAGGGTAGAGGGAAAAAATAGTGAAATTGTAAGGGTTAGGGATATGAAAGAGAGTAAAGAAAGGACTAAAGATGAGTCACTCCTAGATTTACTTTTTAAATTTGTACCTGTTAGCACTCTTATTAATGAAAAAGATTCCATATTGTAGTACCCTGATTGTGTTAATTCTATGATTGCCCCTATGGATGTGGAAAGTCTGAACGAACACCCTAGGGTAGAAAATCAGCGTATATAGAGTAAGAAATGAGATAATTTTATGATTAATCTCGAAACCGAAAAAGAATGGAAAGAGCTATGTATTGGGGCAAAACTCAGATGAAACTGAAATGAAAGAATTCATACAAACTCTGAAAGAATACGTGGATGTCTTTGCCTTGTCCTATGCTGATATGCCAGGGTTAAACAGTCAGATAGTTATGCATAAGATTCACACAAAGCCAGAATCCAAACTCGTTAAACAAAAACTGAGAAAACTTACGCTGAAATGGTCCCTGAAAATAAAGGTGGAAGTAATGAAGTAGTTAAGTACGGGATTCTTACGAGTAATCAATTGCCCTTCGTGGTTAGTCAACATTGTACCCGTTCCAAAGGCAAATAGAAAAGTCCGTATGTACGTGGATGTGAGAATCCGCAAATGCGACCCCCGGGTCTCGTCCCCGTTTGATTGGGCGTCTGAAACGTCGGAACAGATTCCGTCGTTTCATTTGCTGGAGTGCCTTTGTTGATTCATATCAGGTGTCCCTATGTTCTATTTCTAGATGCAAAGGGGTTCGTTCAGAGTCGCCAGTACGTTTTACGAGAAAACGGACAAAAAGGGTCGTGTAAGAGGAAAGGCTATAGACAAGCCTTTCTTTACACGTTTGTCTATGAAACCAAGTTTCTATAGGGTTCGGAAACTATATTATAGTTTGGGAAGGTGTTAAGCACCCATTCCGCCCTTTCGGTCTCTAGTGGTCTTTTATATGTTTATTCTATGTTGAAAAACTTGGATGCTTTTACTGACAGTCTACTACTTTCTAAGTGAAAACCCTAATTTTGGAAAAAACGGGAAAAGGGATGAAAACCTTTGTGTTCCAAGATCCGATGTTGAGTTTTGAGAAATGCAAATACAAGTGACAAAAGTTTGTTTTTCTTTAGAGATGGAGTTTCTCGTATTATTTCTCGGATAATGACGGTTTTCTCGAGTTTTGACTTGTTTCGGAAAAAGTTTGGATCTTGTATCGGAACTAATTCAATATGGAATTAGAACCCTTGAGGGGAGTTCTACCAGACGTATCACAATTTATGAAACATATAGGATATATCGGGTCTTTAATTCCTAAGTAAGTTTTATCGGTCCGAGTTTTAAAAACAGGGTTTTATCCGGACGGTAATATACTTACTCTTCTGGTTTTGCAAATGGTTTTATCAGGGTCTTTTGTTTTGAAAACGATAGACTATTTGTAACTTGGCAATAAGTTTATTCAAATAAAATGTGGACAAAACAACAAAAAATAAAACAAGTACACAGATATTTAATGTTAAATACTAGAAGAGACTTTCTTTACCTTTCCGACGAGAATAATAATAAGAAAGAAAATATAATCCGGCGGAGAGATTTTCGGCGATAATAATCTTTTCCTTCTTCAGATATTTTCGAGAATTCGATTCCAGAGACGGGACACGTCGAGTGTCGGGAATAGATTCGATAATTCTTTAGAAATAAGACGATAATAGAGAATGCTTGACGAAAAACTAGAAAATCATATTTTTAAGCTTGGAATTCTTCAATCCCAAGTTGCTGTTTTTTCTCTTTCTTTTTTTTGGGGGGGTGTTGGCCTATTTATACTGCTCGGGGAAGATTGTCGCGCGACATTTCCCAACTTTATCTGTTTGTCGCGCGACATATATATTTGTCGCGTGACATATCTAAAGTGATGGGTTCTGACACTGTGATATGTCAGAAAGTGGATGGTCGGGTGCAGAGGGGTTTGTCGCGCGACATAAGAGTGATTGTCGTGCGACATACCAATATGTCGTGCGATAATCCCATTTAAAAACAGGTTTGTTGGCCAACAAACCCTTTTGGGATAGTTTCGGGTGCTCGGGTGGGTCCCGGACTCCAAAAATAGTAGTTCTCGAAGGTCGTTAGGGTTCTTGCGGGGGTCACGGATCGGGGTGTCTACAGTGGACTACAAAGATCTTAATAAGGCTTGCCTAAAAGAAGATTTTTCCTTACCCAATATTGATTTAATAGTGGACAGTACTGCCAACCATGCCTTGAAGTCGTTCATGAATGATTTTGTCGGGTATAACCCGATCAAGATGCACCCAGACCACCAAAAGAAAATAGCATTTATCACACCGTGGGGAACATATTGTTACACTGTTATGCCATTCGAGCTGAAGAATGTTGGGGCAACGTACCAGAGGGCAACTATAGCTATCTTCCATGACATGATCAATAAAGAAGTGGAGGTTTAAGTGGACAATATGATTATCAAGTCAAAAGAAAGAGAAGACCATAGTCCAGCTCTACGGACCTTTTTTTATCGACTCCGGCAATATCATATGAAACTCAATCTGCAGAAGTTTGTGTTTGGAGTAACTAAAGAAAAACTTCTAGGCTATGTCATCAGTAGGAAAGAAATCGAGGTAGACCCCACCAAGGTTAAAGTATGAAGCATGTATCATCGAGTTAGAGATTGCGCTCTAGAAGGATATAAAAAGAATACAAGTTTATGGGGATTCGGCGCTGGTATTCCATCAGATCCTGAAGGAATGGAAGATCAGATATGAGAATTTAATTCTGTACCTCGCCCGGTTAGAGGATGTCGCGGGAAGATTCGAACACTCAGAGTTCTATTATGTCCTCCGATCACAAAACAGTTTTGCTGACATACTGGCAACATTAGCATCTATGATTGATATCCCAAAAAGGATGGAATAAATCATCTTTTTAGTAGAGAAGAGGTCAGGCCCGGCACACTGCATGGCCATTGAGTTAGAAAATGAAGAGGATAAGGACTCATCCACCTAGTTTTATGATATCTGAAACTTATTAAAGAACTATCGATATCTTGAGCAAGCATACTCTGCGCCGAAAGGCTGTATAAGAGAAATTACGACATAACTCATCTTCAATGTCTTACAAAAGAAGAATCTGTCAAAATGATGGATCAAATACATAGGGGAGATTATGGACCCCACATGAGCGGCCATACAATGGCCTGCAAAATCATTAGACAAGGCTATTATTGTCGACCCTATAGAACGACTGCAATAACTACGTACGTTGTTGTCATAAATGTCAAATATATGCCAACTTTCAGAAATTTTCTCCGAAAGAGTTATACAATATGACTGCTCCTTAGCCTTTCGAAACTTGGAGAATCGACATCATTAGAAAGATCTTACCCAAAGCAAGCAATGGCCATGAGTTTATACTAGTAACCATCGATTATTTCACCAAATGGGTAGAAGTTGAATCCTTTAGGGCCTTTGATACCATAAAAGTCACCCAGTTCATTAGACGAAACATCATCTACTGGTATGGAGTCCCACACGAGATCATCTGGAGAACAGCACCCACTTCGAAGGGGAGGCTAATGCTATTATAGAAGAATATGGCATCACTAGGCACATATCTTCTCCATATAGATCACAGACCAATGAAGCAGTTGAGCCAGCCAATAAAAACCTGAAAAATATACTAAGTAAGATGACCGACACTTTTCGGGACTGGCCAGAGAAATTACCTTACGCTTTGTGGGGGTATCACACCACCGAGAGAGTTTCTATTGGAACAACCTCGTTCTCTCTTACATACGGGAGGAAAGTCGTCCTCCCTATTGAGTTAAAAAATTCCTCCCTCATAATAGTGTTAGAAATCCACATCAATGAATTAGAATGGGTCCAGGCACGTTTCACTAAGCTGGCACTACTAAACGAAAAAAGGTTGAAAGCCGCATATCAACATCAGATGTATCAGAAGAGAATCGTTCAAGCCTTCAACCAGAAAGTAAAGACTTGGGGTATCAATGAGAACGACATCATATTGAAAGAGATCCAAGAACCAGTTACAGATCCGAGGGAAAAAAGTTTGGACAAAAGTGGATTGGGTCGTATATCGTTAAAAAAATTGATACAGGAGGAGCCGCTGTGCTCACAGACTTAGATAGACAATTGCTACATTCACCAGTCAACATAAATTGTTTGAAGAAATATTACCAATGAATGTTTCATATATAGCTAAGAACTACGTAAACCTGAACCCCAACTCAACTTCTGTTTTTGAAAATCAAACGGGGATAAGGATGGCAAAAAAACCCAACCTGAATGAGGCGGGTTTTTTTTAGACCAAGGCGCGTTTGGTAATTTTTTTAAAACCCGGACCGAGTTCAGGCAGGTTAGGGTTTTTCCCACTAAAAACCCGACCCGACCCGACCTGCTTGTATATATATAAATATAAAAATTATATATATATATAATTATATATATAGTATTTATTTAAAAAAAATAGACGTTTTTTTTACCAAATGTGGAGCATTAGATTATATACATTAACACATCCTCCTCTTTTTTTTGTATATATTTATAAATAATAATAATAATCATTATTATTATTCGGGGCGGCTCAGGGCGGGGCAAGGCTCCTAGGTATATTTTGTAAGGTGGGTTTGGGTTTTTTTTAAAAAAACATCTCTGGTTCTGGGCGGGGTAGTATATATGCGGGTCGGGTTTGGTAATGGGCAAACCCGCCCCATACCCGACCCGTTGCCATTCCTAAACAAGGAACGTAAGCAAGCTGAGAAGTGACTTCAGGTCCGATTTAATCATGATAAATGAAAATTTTTCATTCGAAAGATCAAATAGTTTCTCATACATTATTTAAATGGTGGTTCAGAATACCAAAGTTACAAAGAAGATTGCTAATACAAGATACATAAAAACCTAAGCCCTAGGGATTTGACCAGATAGGGTCCTCTGTAGCCAAATTGATGCGAGCTTCATCCATGATCTGATAAGCCAAGACAACACTTTCTGCAAAAGGCTCGGAGGCCAAGAATCGAAACCATTCCATTTGGAAATGGTCATTGATCAATTCTTCTTCCAAAGTTTGCCAAAGGGAATGAATAATGTCAGCCCGGAGGGATCGGATAATGCCAAAATGAGCATGATTAAACTGTCGGGTTATTCGAGCACGCCACATTCGCTCCACAGATAGAGAAACGTGCGAAGTTACAAATTTATGTTTTGAAGAAAAATTGTTTAAACCCAGGGGTATATTCTGAGGTATGTTGAATTGCCGAATAAGACGTCCCAGGAAATAGAAAGAAGTAAACCAGAATCCTTGAAGCCAAACATAGTTCTGACCGCCCATACCAAACACCATCACCCTTAGCTTCCATCAATGAATGTTCCACCGAATGGCACATAATTTCTCTGAGAACCACGTCATCCAAGTAGCGGAAGACATGGTTGAAGCATTGAAAAGTGGCCGACGAAATAAATGAGTAGGATTGTCCAGCCGCACTATATTAAAACCCACAGAACGGAAGCGCTCTAGTAGCCACATGTAGAGAAGAGACGGACCCCGAATAACATCTAGTCCATTCAAGATCTCTGCAAGAATGATAGGCACTATGGACTCTCCATTTTTGGCTTGATATATCAAACTCAGAATAGTCAGATCGACTCGGGAGGAACCTGTCACCAGTAGCATGTCAGAAAAAGGTTAAATTAAGGTTGCCGCCGTGCTCCCCACACTACAAGAGGCTCTATCCTCGTAACGATAAAAGAACCTCGCCATTTTGTGAAGATCAAAAAGCCCGTCGATTATGAAACCATCACAGGCTGCTTAGGGAATAGACAATAAAGCAATTAGCATATCCCAGGGACCGATGTCCTCTATAGGAACAGTCATTGAGAGACAGGTGTCATAGCACAAGAGTCAGAAGAATTTCTCGTAAGTCGGGTAGAGCTTATCTAATTCGAAGCGAAATAGATGGTTTGTAGTGATGTGCCAAGAATTTGGTACATTATAACCCACTAATTTATACTTTGGAGAGCATATATTTTTATATTTGTTGTATTTTTAGTATTTTTCAGGTGTTTAGAATTAAATTGGAAGATTTCGAAACAAAAAGAGATTGGCTGCGCGCATCACCTGTATTCAAGAAATTTCTGGCATTAATCCGTACAGAATTTGAAGAAAACTCCAGAGACAAAAGTTTGAGATCTTTGAGTTATCTACGCGTGGGCGAAAACCTTGCGTCAATCGGAGTTCAGAACATGAAGTTACAGCTGAAATATAGTCAGTGCGCAGAAAAATATTAATTCTAGCTGGCCAATTTAATCCAAGCCCACTTGCAGCAGCCATGTCAATTAAACCCAAGCCCATCCAAAACCCTAACCTCTCCAATATAAATAGAAAGGAAGATGCAGCAAATCAAGAAGGAGAGAGGCCACAGCAGCGCAGCGGGGAAAGAAAAGAAAATACACCTCTCCTTTCTTATTCTCTTTTTAATTTTCTTTTGGAGACATCAACAGAAGCGGCAATAAAACACCGCCTTCAGTTTCTTCCTTCTGTTCTTTTCCTTTCTTTCTTCATTTTGTTGCAGAGCTTGTATGTTTTAAATGCTTGGATGCTTGTAGACTATTGCAATTAATTTAGTATTAATTTCTTCTTCCTCAATTTATTTGCGCGTACTCAAGTAAGTATTTAATTTATTTATTTATTTATTATTTAATTATGTTTTGTGTTTTAATTGCAAGCATGCTAGGCTAGATTATTATCTAGGGTAGAGGATGATTATATTTGATTGATTCCCTTGCACATATTCATGCCAATTAATTCTACCCATTTAATGCTTTAATGTTAAAAATAATTCTTCCTATTGAATGCCTATTTTAATTGATATAAAAAATAAAATTGGATTCTCATTATAATTTGTTGGATTCATTTTATAATTTGTTAAAAACGGATATAAATTGTGTTTTGACGGATATATTGAGTGTTTTGATTTTATAGATAAATTTGGCTATGGAAGAATTAATAATTAGACTTTAAAAATTAATTGGACTTAAATGATTTTATTTTCCGCATTTAATAGAGTCGAGAGACCAAATTAATGCGAGACAAATAGTAGAATTTATTAGGCATGAATATTAGGAACATGATATCAAATATATGATTTATCCATCCTAGTATTTTATAAATTGATTATTTTTTTTAATATTTTATTAATTGATTATTTAGTTAGTATTTTATTAATTAAATATTTTATTAGTGTTTTTAATTGATAATTCACAATCTCCCAATTTTTAAACTAGATTAGAAATTAATCAAAATTAGTAAGTGGTAAAATTATCAAGTCCCTTGGGTTCGACCTCGCACTTGCATACGCTATACTATATACCGATTCGTGCGCTTGCGAGTAAATAAAACAAGTTTTTGACGCAACAAGTTTTTGGCGCCGTTGCCGGGGACTTGATAAGTCGTCCCACCATTTTACTAATTTAGATTATTTTTTTCTACTAGTTCATTTTTATTTAAAAAAAAACCTTAGGAGTAGAGTAATGTATGAGCATTGTTTGGAAGCGTGGCATTAAGAGATTGAATAGGATAGAGAACCTAAAAATTAATCCTTTGTTTGAGATAGGGACAATGGCTGATGAACAGGAAGAGACGAAGACTTTAAGGGAGCTTTTCTCTCCTATCACTACCAACCCACCTTCATGTATAGTTTTACCTTCCACCACTGCCAATCATTTTGAGCTTAAACCTCAAGTGATGCAACTTCTTCCAAGTTTTCATGGAATCGATCAAGAAGATCCTTATCTATATATTAAGGATTTTTTTAGAAATTTGTGCTACCTTCAAGTTCCAAAAATTTTCATATGAGTTAGTTCGTTTACGTTTATTTCCTTTTTCCCTGAAAGGAAAAGCAAAGGCGTGGCTCAATTCATTACCTTCTAGGTCCATCAATAATTGGGAAACTTTGGTTTCCAAATTTTTTACTAAATTTTTCCCCATGTCAAAAACGAATGAACTTCGAAGACAGATATCGGATTTTTGTCAAGAAGATCATGAAAAATTCTTTAAGTCTTGGGAAAGATTTAAGGACCTACTTCTCAGATGTCCCCACCACAGTTTTGAGATGTGGAGATTGGTACAATTCTTTTACAATGGATTGACTCAAACTAATCTAAATATGATTGAGTCAATGAACAGTGGTACTTTTCTTAGTCTCACTGAAGATCAAGCTTATAATTTTCTCGAGAATCTTTCCGAGAGCTCTCAGCAATGGGATTTCTCTTCTCGAAGAAATTCTTCATCTCAAAACAAGAAGAGGGAGGGCATCTATGAATTGACCGAAGGTGTAGAGACTATAAGGCAGTTAGATAGTCTCTCAAAGAAACTTGAAGCGCTAACAATGCAGCTGGACGGTAATTATGTCAACCAAGTTCAAGCTGAAGGATGTTCTGTGTGTGCTAGCCCTATGCACACGTCGCAAACTTGCCCCTCTATGATAGGATTCTCTGAATTCGCACCACAACAAGTAAATGCGATGAATGACTATAAGAAGCAATTCAATAGCCCATTCACAGATACATACAATCCAGGTTGGAGAAACCATCCAAATTTTTCATGGTCACAAGGTCAGGCCATGTCCAATATGGGTTCCTCATTATCTAATGTTCCACGACAGCAGCCACCCCCTGGTTTCCGTCCTCATGGAAATTCCTATCCACCATTCCAACCTACTCCATCATCCAATGTCACTCCAACACAGTTCTCATCTTTGGAGGACACTCTCAAACAATTTATCCAAGTGACAACCAAAACAATCAGACTTCAAGCCAGCTTTTGCAAGAAGTCAAAAATAATGGCCTTATGAACACTCAAGCCATCATCAGGCTAGAAAATCAAATGGGTCAAATGGCGAGTCAACTGGGTGAAAGAGAGAAGGGAAAATTTCCAAGTCAACCAATTCCGAACCCTAAAAGTGTTTCTTCTAGTGGGTCAGCTTCTAACCCACCAAATGCACAAACACATGGGCAAATCCAAGCCATCACCACACTTAGATCGGGAAAGGTGGTTGATAATAAAGTGAGTTTTCTAGATAGCAAGGAGGAAAAGAAAGAAGAAGAGCAAATTCCAGCTGAGGTTGCTCCTACACCTCAAGTTGTGAACCAAGCTCCTCCTGCTAAGCAAGTAATTGAAGATACCTCGAGTAGGACTTTTGTTCCTAAAGCCCCATTTCCTCATAGGATTAAAGACAATAAGAAAGGTACACAATTTGAAGAAATTTTAGAGGTGTTTAAGCAAGTCCAGATAAACATCCCATTACTTGATGCAATAAAGCAAGTACCTTCTTATGCTAAGTTCCTCAAAGACTTAGTTACTCAAAAGAGGAAAACAAATGTTTCGAAAAAGGCATTCTTGGCTGAACAAGCGAGCTCCATAATTCAATACAGAATCCCTGTCAAGTATAAGGACCCTGGCTGTCCAACAATCTCCTGCAAGATTGGGGATAATCATATTGAGCAAGCTTTGGTAGATCTGGGGGCCAGTGTAAATCTACTGCCATATTCTGTGCATGTGCAATTACACTTAGGAGAGTTAAAGCCGACTCCAATGACAATCCAACTTGCTGATCGATTAGTAAAAATTCCAAGGGGAGTCATTGAAGATGTTCTGATAAAGGTAGACACTTTCTACTTTTCAGTGGACTTTGTTGTCCTTGACACTGAACCTGTTCAGAACATTAAAGGCTAGATTCCTGTGATTCTAGGGCGACCATTCCTTGCTACTTCTAACGCCCTAATCAATTGCAGGAATGGAGTAATGAAAATTTCTTTTGGGAACCTCACCGCTGAGCTAAATATCTTTGACATTAGCAAAACCTCTATAGACACTGATGATGATGATGTTGGTCAAGTTCACTTGATTAATAGTCTAGTAGAGGAATCTTTTCTGCAAACGTGCAAAGAAGACCCATTAGAGGCTTGTTTGTCTCATTTTGGTTGCGATTTTGACATAGATGAATCAATAGAGCATGTCAATGCGCTCTTGGCTTCAGTACCTGTCATGGGTACACAATCTTTTCAACCAAAACCATAGCCTCTCAATCTTTCATCAACTCCTCGACCTGCTTCCATTGAAGAACCACCAAGCTGGACCTAAAGCCCTTACCTGATAATCTGAAGTACGCTTTTCTAGGTCCAGCAGAATCTTTGCATGTTATCATAGCTTCTAATCTCGATAATGCTCAAGAAAAGCAATTGCTTGAAGTCCTTCATGAGCATAAAGAAGCTATAGGGTGGTCAATCGCAGATTTGAAAGGGATCAGTCCGCCAGTTGTCATGCACAAGATTCACTTAGAGGAGAACTCAAAACCCTCTCGTGAACCCCAAAGGAGGCTGAATCCAATGATGCAAGAAGTTGTCGGGGCTGAGGTACTCAAGCTTCTAGACGCGGGTATTATCTACCCAATATCTGATAGTGAGTGGGTAAGCCCTGTGCAAGTAGTTCCTAAGAAATCGGGAATTACAGTGGTAGCAAATGAGCATAATGAGTTAGTTCCATCTCGTGTTCAGACGGGATGGTGTGTTTGTATTGACTACCAAAAATTGAACTCGATGACTAGGAAGGATCACTTTCCCCTTCCTTACATTGATCAAATGTTAGAACGATTAGCCGGTCATGCTTACTATTGCTTTTTGGATGGTTACTCCGGCTACAACCAGATTTCAGTTGATCCAGTTGATCAAGAAAAGACGACATTCACGTGTCCTTTTGGTACATTCGCCTACCGACGCATGCCTTTCGGGCTATGCAATGCACCTGCCACTTTTCAGCGGTGTATGATCTCTATCTTTTCTGACATGGTAGAGCGATTCCTAGAGGTCTTCATCGATGATTTTTCTGTCTTTGGGTCTTCTTTCAAAAAATGCTTGGAACACCTAGCTCTAGTTTTAGAAAGGTATAAAGAGAAGAATCTCGTACTTAACTGGGAAAAATGCCATTTCATGGTACAAAGAGGAATTGTTCTTGGGCACATCATATTTGAAAAGGGAATTGAAGTGGATAAGGCTAAAGTTGATTTAATTTCTAACCTACCGCCCCTGTGGACAGTTAAAGAGATTCGTTCATTCTTAGGCCATGCTGGATTTTACAGGCGTTTTATTAAGGATTTTAACAAGATTGCTAGACCCCTATGCAATCTTCTTGCTAAAGATGCCCCATTTGTGTTTGATGAAGCATGCCTAAAAGCCTTTGAAACTTTGAAATCTGCTCTGACCTCCACACCTATTATTCGGTCCCCTGACTGGAATCTTCCATTCGAGATCATGTGTGATGCATCTGATTATGCGGTTGGGGCTGTTTTAGGTCATAGAATTGATAAAGTCCCTCACGTAATTTACTATGCAAGCAGGACTTTGAAATCTAGGGTAGATGATGATTATTATTTGATTGATTCCCTTTCACATATTCATGCCAATTAATTCTACCCATTTAATGCTTTAATGTTAAAAATAATTCTTCCTATTGAATGCCTATTTTAATTGATATAAAAAATAAAATTGGATTCTCATTATAATTTGTTGGATTCATTTTATAATTTGTTAAAAACGGATATAAATTGTGTTTTGACGGATATATTGAGTGTTTTGATTTTATATATAAATTTGGCTATGGAAGAATTAATAATTAGACTTTAAAAATTAATTGGACTTAAATGATTTTATTTTCCGCATTTAATAGAGTCGAGAGACTAAATTAATGCGAGACAAATAGTAGAATTTATTAGGCATGAATATTAGGAACATAATATCAAATATATGATTTATCCATCCTAGTATTTTATAAATTGATTATTTTTTTTAATATTTTATTAATTGATTATTTAGTTAGTATTTTATTAATTAAATATTTTATTAGTGTTTTTAATTGATAATTCACAATCTCCCAATTTTTAAACTAGATTAGGAATTAATCAAAATTAGTAAGTGGTAAAAATATCAAGTCCCTTGGGTTCGACCTCGCACTTGCATACGCTATACTATATACCGATTCGTGCGCTTGCGAGTAAATAAAACAAGTTTTTGACGCAACATGTAGGACTCTAGAAAATTGAAGCACCTAACAGAAAAGAAAAATCTACAGGACGATAACCTCGCGTCGCTAGATGGCTGAAAGCACCAAAGTTCAAACTATTCTTGGAAGATACCAAGGCATCTCGGGCTTCGATATAAGAAAAGTCAGAATTTGTGCAATAAGAAGACATTTTATAGAAAGGAGCGAAGGTGTGTCGCGCGACAAACCCCATTTTTTTGCCCTTTTTGCTCTCATTTGAGACTCGTAAAAATCATTCTTGCTGAAAGAACCACTTTTACATGCCTTGTACTTACTTTGTTCTTTTGTAGAAACCATAAAGAGCCTTTGTACTGTATGAACGAATTGTATGATTCCTAAACACTACTTGAATTTATATATATATATATATATTTGCCACAAACACATAAGAGAAGTACATATATATTATTTATAAAAGATATAAATTCAACAAAAACAGTTTTTAAAACACAAAACTGACTAACTGATTTTGTCCAAAGTACTAAATAAAAATGCAAGAAATAAACCTAATTTATCTAGGGGTGCTTCGACACGCTTTTATTGTCGCTCGACACCTCCTCAGGTGGATGGATAGCCTGGGTAGGATCATTGGCTGGCCGCATTATCTCTAAGGTAGGAATCTCAGACGAACGAGCAAATTGCTGAAGGCCTTGAACGTCTGGAAGGCCTGCTGCTACTCCGCTGAGATTTCGTCCGCGTACGAGAAGAAGTTAAGGGCTCATGTGCTCATAAAGAGACCTCGATCGCCCTTTGGTAATCATGCATATACACCGTGGGATCCTGACCTACAAACTGGAAAAGGTTCTAGTTGTAGAGATACTGGGCATGTAAAGCTCGCAGATCTGTCGCACATGCGCTTACCAGCTGAAAAAGACATAAGAGAAGATGATTAGCACAATCAATAAATAGATATGGAGAAGCATCATTAAAAGGAAGAAAGAAAGTTTATACCTCGTCACCAGTAAATAATTGAAGGTGTCATCTGGAAGAGGATATACCGGCACTGTGTATCAGTGTAGACCAGCACCAACATAAGAGATGTCTCGAGGTAATAACAGTATGTCAACCACGGGAGCAGACAAACCTGTGGGGGCCGCAGCAGAGGTGGACCCATCCTTCTCACTAATCAGGAATAGGGGAGGCCTAAAGAATGAGATGCCGACTTCTAGAGATCGGGCCGGAAGGCCCATAGCGGTCGACGATAGCGGGGCAAGAGTGCCATACATCCGAACACCAGGGGGATCGGAGACAACCATTTCTCTCAAGGGAAGGACCCCACTAGAAATAGTGGCAGTCGCAGCAAGAGGGGTTCACCTAAATTGCTCGTAATCAGCTCTGAAATCCTCAAGCTCTCAGGATCTCTCTATGAAGCCAGTATATCTTCTCTCTGCAGCCTCATCCTCATCAAATATAACCCCCAAGGATATTGAAGGGCCCGCAAAAATTTATAACTCCCACAACAAAGAAAAGCCTTTAAGTTTCAGGGTCAAGTGACAAGAAACCTAATCCATAGCATCATAGAGGATGGCCAAAATGAAACCGCCCTAGTCATAGCTAAACATGAGGCTGAAATCTAAAATATAGGGCAGCCACCAAAGATGGGCCGTATCTCCCCCAAAGACCTCGAACAAATCATGGAGCGTCAATAACAGCAAGACACAAACATATTGGCGCGCCCTTGCCTAGTCATCTGCTCTCCTATAATAACCAACCTAGCCCTCTCCGTCGCTAAGCGTGTGATCAAGACAGCTCGAAGGATAGTATCACCCGAAATCCGTCGCTTCAAGAACCACCCTAAAGCACCGACTATACCCTCAGAGAATAGGAGTAGGGGAACATCGATCTGGATAAGAACATCCCCGAGGGTATCCCGATCAAAGGAAACAGGTCTAGGGGAGTTATCGTCATCTCTCCCCAGGTCCAGTGGAACGTGTGTGGTGTCCCACTAGTGAGTCGTAAGGGTCGACACAAAAATTATCACCCTCGAAACTATCTTCGGTAAGGCATCAAGAAAACTACCAAAAAGGGTCGCGAAGAGCAACTCCTGTACAGGGGCTGGTGCCTGTCGCCACTCAGAAGATATAGTGTTGGGAGAACCCTAACCTCAGCCAACTCACTATAGACAAAAATAGATATATACATATATAATTAATTATTAGAGTTATATGGATTATAAGGGTAAATTATGTAATTTTAAAAACCTGAGGTTTGGTGTAATTATGAGAGTTATAAGGTTTACAAGGGTAAATTATGTAATTTTTAAAACATGAGGGTGCTTTGGTGTAATTATAAGAGTTTAGGGTTTATAAGGGTGGGTAAATTATGTAATTTTCAAAACTGGAGGGTGCTTTGGTGTAATTATGAGAGTTATAGGATTTATAAGGGTAAGTTATGTAATTTTCAAAACCTGGGAGTACTTTGGAGTAATTATGAAAGTTATAGGGTTTATAAGGATAAATTATGTAATTTTAAAATTTGAGGGTGCTTTGGTGTAATTATGAGAGTTATATGGGTTAGAGGGGTAAATTAGGTAATTTCCAAAACCTGATGGTACTTTGGTGTAATTATGAGAGTTATAGGATTTTTAAAGGTATATTATGTAATTTTTTAAAAAAATTGGGTATTTTCAGAATCTAAGGGTACCACAGTAAAGTATGTGTTCTCTGAATCGGATCTTATTATTAGCCAAACATGTTTACTAAACTACAGATAATTTAACATGCAGGTAATAACAAAGATAATATTACGAAAAATATGAACATGTATAAATACATAAAAAGAAGGATCTCGAAAAACCTACCAAACACCGACGACGAATCTCGTGAGAGATTGGCTCCATAAGTAGCCAAGGAACAGCAGGAACAACCAGAGTCACGTCCCGGTACACCACCGTGCGGCTGAGGTCCACCCCATCATCTTCATACCAGTTGATATCAACCTAGTCATCGTGGTGAGGGATACAGCATAGAACTCCCTTAGCATTGGTGAAAGTGACCTCCTTCTGGTCACCCTCTAGGCGGTCCGGCTATCCTCCATGAGCGGGATCCATGGAAATATAGGGAGTCGGTAGTACGACAGAGCTTTCGCGCTAAAAAGAAAGAGAGAAGAGGGCTAGAGAGAGAAAAATAAATAAGAGAATGAGGTGGGATGAGCTCAGCCAAGGGTTTATATAATATACACATTTGTCGCGCAACAAATGGTCTTTTACCGAAGTGTTGCGCGACAATTCTCTCCTCCCCTTAATTTTTGAAATTTTTTCTTATTTTTTCCTACAAGGGTACTTCACACAATAATTTTCAAAAGCAAAATTTTCAAGTTATTTTTCCAGAGAAATCGCAAGAGCAAGATCTATCCGCTAAGGAATCTCTATTTTCCTCAAAATATCGAGACTATCAATGAGAAAGAGAGAATTTCAAAACAAGACGGGAATAGAAAAAATTGAAAAAGTAGAAAAGAGAATAATACCACATGAGTGCCAAAAGCGAGCGAGATTAACAGAAATGAATAGAGTGACAGGGAGAGCCACATTAAGAGTGACAACTAGGCCAAAACCGGCTCAGGGCTTCGTCTTGGGTGAGTAGGGCTCCTGATCACGTCAAACGGGACAAGAAGCTCCTAGTCAAAAACAAAACAAAGACTATGAAAAGTTTTCCCGATCGAAGGAGAAATAAGGACATCGAAAAACAAAAAACAACGTGGGCCCACAAAACTCCTCAGAAAAACCAAATGTCGAAAGAAATAAGAGACTTCCTTTCAAGCAAATTTTCTTTTTCAGCACGATAAAGAATAAACAACTTAGGAACAAGCAAAAGATGAATCATCATTTTTATAAGAAATACAAAAGGTCTAGAAAACTGTTTCTTTTGAAGAGCACCCCGTTTAGGAAATAAAAACAGACGAAGCAAATTTTCAAGGGCATTCCCAAAGGACTAGAACCTGAACATGATAAAATCCCGATAAGTTCCCTTCACCCACATAAATTTTTCTCTCTCTCACACTCTAGCAATCGAAGAAAGATTTAGAGAACCGATTTCGCCAAGACAGGTCAAACAAAACCCTCTTTTAAAGACAGTGTAAGTCCTTTTTTCAGGCAAAAATACTAAGTCCTTTTAGAGGCAAATCACAAGCACGAGCCCTAACCAGAGGCAAACCCCTCACAAAGTCCTCCCAGAGAGGTAGTTTTTGGTTCTTTTACATGAATAAGTCCTCCCAGAAAGGCAGTGGATCAAGGGTAGTCATCCCATCTAAGGCGAGTGGAGCAAATAAAGTCTTCCCAAAGAGGCAGTGGAGTAAGGGTAGTCCTCCCATCTGAGGCAAGTGGAGCAGATCAAGTCATCCTAGAGAGGCAGTGAAGCAAGGGTAGTCCTCCCATTTAAGGCGAGTGGAGCATATCAAGTCCTCGCAAAGAGGCAGTGGATCAAGGATAGTCTTTCCATCTGAGGCAAGTAGAGCAAATCAAAGTCCTCCAAAAAGGCGGTGGAGTAATAGTAGTCCTCATATCTAAGGTGAATGGAACAAATCAAGCCCTCCGAAAAGGCAACGAGGTAACAAAAACCCTCTTCAGAGGTAGTATAAGTCTTTGATTTTAGGCACAAGCCCTCGTCGGAGGCAAACCAATTACAAACCCTCTCCAAAGGCACTCACACACACTTCTGCATACTGCACTTTCTTAGGATTCTTGCGAAAATCATGGACCATGGTATCTTCCAGTCGCCTCAATTCCTTGAAAGCAAGGAGATTATGTCGAGAGGGTCTGTAGACACCCTAATCCATGACCGTCGCAAGAACCCTAAAAACTACTATTGAAAAAGCATAATTTTAGAGTCCGGGGCCCACCCGAACACCCGAAACTACTCCAGGGGTATTGTTAGCCAAACAAACCTATCTTTAAGGTGGATTATCGCGCGACAAACCAATATGTCGCTGGACAATCTCTTTTATATCACGCGACAAGTTCCCTAAATACAGACTAACCATTTTCTGACAAATCAGTCTATTAGAAGCGTCACTTAAGCCGTTTGTCACGCGACATTAGTCCAAATGTCGCGCGACACTTGCCTTTTTTGGGGAATTGTCACGCGACAATCCTTTCCTAGCATTATAAATAAGCCAACACCCCTAAGGGTTACAGGACGGCAACTTGGGATCAAAGAATTATATCTTTCTATTTGATTTCCTTGTCTCTTATCAAGTATATTTTGCAATCATCTGAGTTTTGAAGAATTATCGAATTTATTCTTGACACTCGATGTGTCTCACTTTTGAAACCGAATTCTCGAAAATATTTGAAGAGGGAAAAGCTTATTATCACTGAAGATCTCTCAACCGCATTATATTTTCTCTCTTATTATTATATTTATCGTCGAGAAGGTAAATAAAGTCTCTTCTAGTATTTAAAATTAGATATATGTGTACTTGTTTTAACTGTTATTTTGTCCATTTTGATAAACTTATTGCAAAGTTTCAAATGGTCTACTATTATCAAAACAAAACTCTGATAAAATTATTTATAAAACCAGAAAAATAAAAACATTATTGCCCGGATAAAACTAGGTTTTCAAAACCCGGACCGATAAAACTTACGTAGGAATTAATGTCGGTCATGTCCCGTCTTCCCTATAGACTGCAATATATCCAATAAAACTCTTCTCAACGAGTTCAAATTCCATATTGAATTAGTTTTGATAAGGATTCAAACTTTTTCAAAACAAACTAAACAAGAAGACCGACATTGTTATCCGAGGAAACATTGCCGGAATGTCTCTTTTAAATTCATACACATAAACTTTGTCATTTGTACTGCATTTTCAAAAGCCAAAAACATCGAATCATGTAATATAAGGGTTTATTTATCCCTTTTCCCAAAATTAGGGTTTCTTATTCGGAAAGTAGTAAATTGTTAGAAAAAGCATTTAACTTTTTCAACATAGAATAAATATATAAAAACACTCGAGACCGAAAGGGCGAAACGGGTACTTAACACCTTTCCAATCCGTCACATAGTTCCGAACCCTATAGAATCCTGGTTTCGTAGACAAACATGTAAAGAAAGGCTCATATGTAGCCTTTCCTCTTATACAACTATTTTGTCCGTTTTCTCGTTATACGTACTTGCGACTCTGAACGAACCCTCTTGCATCTAGAAATATGATAGAGAGACCCCTGATATGAATTATCAACACACAAAAGCAAATGGAACAACAAAATTCGTTCTAACGTTTCAGACGTAAAAACACGGGATCGAGACCGGGGGGTCCCATTTACGGATTCTCATAGATAGTGTTTTTTTTTTAATTGACTCTATGAACCTTTATAAACAAATCTTCGGAGAAGGCATATGATTTATTTTACAACGTTTATCATCTTATATGGCATTAAGTGATTGAGTACTCAAAGTAACTAAGAATTCTCTTCTATTTGTGGTCGTAAATTTACAACCTATAAAAAGCGTAAATTAATTAAGTCAAAAAATTAAAATAACTTCAAAATAGAATGTTAAAGAAATGTATTATTCCTAATTGTAAATGGGGAACACACAAGAGGAATAAGAAATGGTCATTAGTTCATGTTAGACTAAAAAGTCCATCCAACTTTGTCCTTAACTAGTCGGGCAAAAATATGTAGCACGCCTAAAAATATTCCGAAATGTGAAACATTCGGCTCTCTCTTGTACAACATGTGGAATGACGAGAAAAAATCAAGCTTCTCTTGAGACAATCTATTAATCTGTACGCGCACTATTCTACGTAACTAAGGTATATATTAAATAATGCTACAACTGAAACAAAATTAACTTTTGTCAAATACAGTAGAAACTCAATAAAACAATACTTAATAAAATAATAAATTTTGTCGGTTCTGATTTAAGCTTAAGAGTTAAATTAATGTTTTTACTAAATTTATAAGATAATACTTTTTTATAAAATTTTCTTGAACCCATCGATTATATAAATTAATAATTCACATTTACAGACTTGCTATCATACCTTATCAAAATATAAATTTCACCCATATTCAATTATATACAAACACATAATTAGATGTGAATTAATTTATTTGTTTTAACGATGCTGGTGTTCAGTGAATGGCAATCGTACTATTAAATAAATATTTAATTTCACGTAGACTTAAATTAAAGCACAATTTCATATCAGACTACCAAAAGAGATTGTGCTTAAATTAGAAATATAATAGACTTTCCATTTTATGATATGGGCCCTTTCTTACTCCAAAACCCTAATTAATATACTTGATAGATGGGCCACCTCTACGTATTTGACCTACGAGAGTTTTTAGGTTTCTACATGATGTGTGCCTAATTTAAATATAAATAAATTTTAAAAATAATAAAATATAAATAGTAGTTAGAATTTATTTCTAGTGGTTGATATGAATTTTACATTTTTTCCCTTCCAGATAACAAAAGTTTAAATACCGGCCCTTTGTTTGTGGTGTAGTATATAGTTTTTTGTGATATAAAAATCGGAAACGACAAAACCTACAAACAAAAATACGAAACGGCAAATAATCTTGGCGCGGCTTCAAATATCTACCGCACTAAATTCTGCATTTATTATATATGACAGTTACAGAGGACAGATGTAGATATTTCACAGGCGATCCAACTAAATTTTCCTTTTGGATTGCGACCTTCTGTAATTAATATAACCATCCGTCCGCCAGTGAAAATGAATTTAACAATAAATTATATCCTCGTACATTTAATTTGTTATTGTATAGATATTAATTTGGTTCCTTAAAAAAAATATTCTTTGGTTATTCCTAAACCTTATATTATGTTACCATCCTCTTTATTTTTATCAAAAAGGAATAAGGGCGTAGTTATTAATGGAATACTTTCTGTGACTAATCATTTGTCACTAAAGAAGCTGACTACATTCGATAATAAAGATGTGTTATGTCACAAATATTAATTTTATCAATGAATGTGAGTATTTGTGACGAAAATATGTTTCCCTCTCAATCGAATTGTCACTAATTGAACATCTGGTTATATCCCCTTACTTGTAGTATGGTATAGAGTTTTTTTTGTAGTATAGAAACTTGAAAGGACAAAATCGAAAAACAAAAATATAAAAATGCAACCATTTTACGCAGCCTCAAATATCTATTGCAATAAATTCTGCGTTTTAGGGCGGGATCTAAAAGCTTTCTAACGGGTTGTAGAGACATTTGTTATATAACAGTAGAAACAAATTCGGAAGGAGAGTTGTAAGTCACTACACCAAAAAGGCAGATTTGTGACTGTTGGTCTCGCTGTACTTGTGACTGCCAATGGCAGTCACAATTTTGTGACTGCTAGTAACAGTCACAAAGTTCAATCAGTCATAATTTTAAATATTTGTGACTGTTAATGGCAGTCACAACATTAGCATTATATTGTGACTGCATATGGCAGTCACAACCGGTTAAGTTTGTGACAGTTAAACTTTGTAACTGTACAAAGCAGTCATAAGTTAGTTTTAATTAATTTCTTATTTTTATAACCTTTTTAGTCATCATAAATATATAACAAAACAACATCATTAGATTTTGTATACAAATACAAACTAACAAACCCTAGATGACTCTCATTGTCACTTCCATTCTCTCTTACGCAGATTCACTCCGTATGGCTTGTCGTCTCTTTCTCACCAGTTGATTTTGCCCCATTTCGTTCACTCTCTGGTGGCTGGTTTCTCAGATTCGCTCATCAGTTCACTAATTTGACTCTCTAGGATTCACTCGCCACTGATTCATTCTTTGGCCGCTGGTGTACACGAGGTAAGCTCATTTTCTTCCTCGATTGGGGCTTCTTTGTTCAAATCTAGTTTATTTATTTATTTTTACAAAAGACACTAGCCTTCGAAAAGGCTAAACAAGCATTATTGAGCCACAACAAACAACTTTAGTCCACTTAGGAGCTCTTTGCTTACTTTCATTTACTGAACAAACATTATTGTAGAGCTAGTGCAGGGTGATCTTCAGAGACTGAACGCTGTAACAGGAGCATTGAGCCATAGCAAATAGCTTGACAGTAGGAAGCTACTTGGTAGGTACCTGAGTGCATTAATGCCTTTCCTAAAAAAAACATGTATCAAAATGTATATAACAATAAGGTTAATCATTGCCATTCCTTTGGTAAATGTATAATTGTGTTACCCTATTTTCCTAAATTTGAATATGGATGGAATGTGTAATATGAGTATTGATTAGTTTGTATTAGTTTGTCATGTCAATATTGATTCGTTTGTAATTTGAATGCTTTGTGAATATTGATTGGTTTGTAATTTGAATGCTTTGTGAATATTGATTGGGGTTGTAGTGTGAATAAATTGATTTGACTGCAGGTAAAAAAAAGTTGGTTTTATAATATTTTCAAATTATTTTTTTTTAAATTGTTTCAAAATTTGTGACTGTTCATAACAGTCACTTATGACATTTACAAAATATGAAATTTATGATTGCCATAAGTAGTCATAAAGTACAAAATTTGTGATTGTTCGTATTGTGAATTTATGTGACTGTCAATGACAGTCACAAATTATGTACTGTGTGACTGCCATTAGCAATCACAAATTTCATATTTTGTGACTGTCATTGACAGTCACAAAGTATCTTTGTGACTGCCATGGAAAAGTGGTCACAAAAGTCATAAAAAAAGAGATTTGTGACTGTTATGTGACTGTTTTTGGCAGTCACAAAGTTTTTTGTGACTGTCATTTCTGTGACACTCATTTGTGACTGTTTTAGTCATTTGTGACTGTTTTTGGCAGTCACAAATCCGCAATTTTGGTGTAGTGAGTATTTCACATGTGAACTAAATTCTCGTTTTGAACGAGGACCTTTTGTAATTAATATAACCATTTGTTTGACAAAAAAAAAGAAAAGAAATAAGTTTAATAATTACTAAATCATCCTACATCCAATTTATTTATTGTATAGATATTTTGTTCCTTAAAAAATAATTGCTAGGTTAATAAACAAGAAAGGGTGCCAACAGCCTTGTAGTTTATTATACTTTCTTTGTTTTTGTAATAAAGAGATCCCGGTTTCGATCTGAATAGACGTGGTTATCGAACTTGTTATTGTGTTCACCCATGTGGAGAGTACTGTATATCCGTCCTGATGATAATTGTGTATCCATACTTTGTGGTTGTAGTTGTAAACTAGTGGCATGTATCAAGAAGAAAATTGTATAATACTAATTCTCTATAATTGCATGTGTTGTAAAAAATGTATCAAAAGGAAAATTATATAATTATTATTATTATTATAATTGTGTTGTAAAAATCATCATTTGTATTAAAAAAAGGGTGGGAGTGGTGTGTGTGTGTGGGGGGGGGGGGGGGAAGGGGGGGGGGGGGGGGGGGGGGGGGGAGGGAGGGAGGGAGTGGGGGTGTAAATGGTCATTAATTTCGTATGCTGCTAACTTCTTACAGTTTATTAGGTGGTATACTGCCCCTTTCATAAAAGCCAAATGAACAACCATATAAATATATGAACACAAGCAAAGGTTATTTACACAGCAAAAAAAATACGGACACAAATATAAACAAAGACCAAAAAATGGCTTGCCAAGTCTTGAACCACCTTGAGCCATGGTCCGATTTGAAAGGCAAGGTAGTGTTGGTGACCGGTGCATCATCAGGTCTAGGCCGAGAGTTCTGTGTCGACCTAGCCAAGGCCGGTTGCAGGGTCGTTGCAGCCGCTCGTAGAACCGACCGCCTCAAATCTCTTTGCGATGAAATAAACCGGTGTGACATTTCAAGATCGTTGATGGGTGATGATCAGACGGTTGATAATAGTGCACCTCTTGCCATTGCTGTGGAGCTTGATATTACTGCTGAAGCTAGAGCCATTAAGGATTCTGTTGATAGAGCTTGGGCGGCGTTTGGGCATATTGATACTTTGGTCAATAATGCTGGCATTAGAGGTATATTCCCTCTCAAGCCAAGTTCTCTTTTCGTATCCAAATTAAGAATAGATATTAACTTTCAGAAAATATTGAGATCAACTGCGTTTGAGTGAACTTTTAAAAAATAATTAAAAAATAACTAATTTTTATCAGAAGTTGTAAAATGAAACGAGTGATTTGGAAAGATTATACTCAACTTTTTTAAGTTTTGTAAAACATTCTTATATTACATGAGTTCGATTCCCGTCAAAAGCACTTGTGGCCAGAGACAACTTGTTTTTCAAGTAGGTATTAGTCTCGGGCATCTCGACGTGGGTGTGGGATACATGTGGCAAAAAAAATGGGGGCATATAAAAAAAAATATCTTAAAAACTAAGGAAACTATACCATGGAGAATATCTTGCCAAATTGTTTGATCTCATTTCTAACATCTCATAAATAGAAGTTGTGGGGCAAAAATGCTCACTACATTCTGTATCTTAGGGAAATACATTTTACATTAATTTTTATGTGAAAATAAGGACACTTTTTTTTTTTACCTAAGTTATACTTCTTTTTTTTTTTAAATAAAATATATATTTACTCACTGTCTACTATTGATGCCGCACATTAGACTATCTCAAGACACCAGCGACCACTGCTGGAGATCTAGAGATCTCCATTAATACTAGACTTCGCAAAACACACCCGATATGATAAAATGACTCGATTTAACACGAAGTTATAAATTAATGGGTGACAGATGATGCCGCACGTTGGACTATCGCAGGACATTAGTGACCACTGCTGGAGAAGATCTAGCGATCTCCGTCAAGACTAGACTTCGCAAAATAACACCCGATATGATAAAATGGCATGAATCAACACAAAATTATAAATTAATAAGTGAAACCTTAACAATTTTAGGTCGTATTAATTCCAACCCGAGGAAGCACAATAAGTTTACGGGCCGGATCAATTAATAGTCATTAACACAATAAGAACCCGTTATAATTAACATTGTTTTGTATATATGTACATTTATATATGTGTATTTTTAGTATATATGTATATAATTTGTATTAGTATTTTTATCATGTAATTGTTAATTGAAGGTGAACTTACAATATATACGTAATAATATTAAATATATACAAACATATTTTTTATTGTATATGTAATTATCGGATAATAACGAGTTATGTTGGATAATTCGTTAAAATCCGGAACTATAAAAACCAAAACACAAACACACTCGATAAAAATCTACTTGATTAAACCCAAAATACGATATAAAATGACACGGGCACGATTCCGTTGACAGGTCTTATAAAAACTACAACATTGATTGATAGGCAGTGGTGGTTAAGTATGTATTTTTGTTTTTTCGGTAAAAGTACGAAAGAAGATAAATAGTATTCTACATCCAAAATACAAAATTAATAATCGATTGGTTAGTTGGTCAATATTTCCTTTTTCTTTTTCCAGAATTCTTTTAAAGTACAGATAAAACGTTATAGGTACGTTTTTAATCAATTTGTACCAAAAGGACAAAAAATAAAATAAAATGTTTATGAGAAAATTGTGCGGAGCTAAGAGTCCCTGTTTGAGTACCGCTTTAAATGGGTAAGAACAGACTACAAAATTTTAAAATTTTTGGAATTTGTACTTCAGCCTCAACGTTTCTTTTTATTTTTTTGACAAATATTTTATTCATTCAAATATTTGAAAATCAAGACCCAAGTTTCTTTTTTTCTTGGAGCCAATCCACAATATTACATATATCATGTGAGGAGGCGAGGAGGGGAAAGGGATAAATGTTACATATAGCAATCATGGTTAATATCAAAACAATTTATAACATTAGAAATATACAATACAACTTTTTAAATTAGTATTATACTCGGACAAAAGTATAATTGTTGCGGTAACAAATACCCTAAAATATAAGGGTTAAGGAAAAATGAAATATTTGTTAGGCTTTTTCACCGGCGGATTTATACCGAACAATCTCGAAACGGGCCAGGTCGGGCTTGGCTTGGGCCAACCCTAACAGTGTTAAATTATTTTGTGATCAAGCATAACCTAATTATATTTTCGTGTATTTTCACTTTTCAGGGACAGTAAATAATTCACTGGATTTACCAGAAGAGGAGTGGGAAAATGTGATAAGAACAAATTTAACAGGGTCATGGTTAGTATCCAAATATGTTGGTGCATACATGAGAAGTGCTGGTAAAGGTGGGTCCATCATCAATATTTCCTCTTTGGCTGGTCTCAACAGACCCCAATTTCGTGGAGGTGTTGGCTATAGTTCCTCCAAAGCAGCTATGGACTCTATGACCAAGGTAATATTTTTTATAATTTTATTATATTTATTTAGGGGAGAAAATTATTTATTACATTTTTTTGTTTACAAAATATTTGACCAACTATTTATGCTTCTCAAGATGTACCAGAAAATGCAAGAAAAAAAATAAGGTCCAATCTTTTGACTATAAAAAGAAAATTAGGATATAGTCTACATCTTCTTCCTACTAAATCTTCTTATTTTTGAAAGGATGCGATCGATTTGATTTTTCAAAGCACAAATGAGTTGAAAATTATAATTTTTTAAAATATAAAATATTTTTTACGAGTCGAGATAAGATATTTGCCAAATAATAAGTCTCTAAACATCTTGCCATGTTTACTATCGTGAGATTTGAAATATATTTATGTTTCGAATTTCTTTTATGTATAAGTTACAAATAATTATGAAAACCGTAAAATAACAATTTCATATTCTTATTCTTATTAATTTCAGAAAAAGTAACATATTAATTTATTAAAATATATCAAATGCTTGCCATTAACATATTAATTTAGTAAAATACACTTTAATTCATTTTTTAAAATTTGTCTTATGCATGACAATAACAGATCATGGCTCTAGAATTGGGGGTGCATAAAATCAAAGTGAATTCTATAGCGCCAGGATTATTTCGATCAGAGATAACTAAAGATTTACTTGAAAAAGACTGGCTCCAAAATGTGGCATCGCGTACTATTCCATTAAAGACGTTCGGTACATCAGATCCAGCGTTGACATCACTTGTTCGATATTTAATTCACGACTCGTCAAAATATATTACAGGCAACATCTTCATTGTAGATGCTGGTTATTCCCTTACCGGTTTTCCAATTTTCTCGTCACTTTGAACCTTTCGATATAATAATCTATTTATCTTTTATCTAAGGTGGTATTACTATCAAAACAACTATACTTATTGCCAGAGCAATATACAACTTTATAAGCATAACAGTACAACTTTTCAAAGTAGTACTATACTTTGGCAGAGAAATAATTGTTTTGACAATATAAATAGTCTTGATATATCGTGTGTATTGTGTGATGGTGTTCGAAATAAAAGCATTTGAACTCTCATTTCTTAGCACATCTATGTAATGCCGGATAATCTTGTGTAAGCTATTTTCATTAGATGAAAATGCCCATTATTATGTGACTCAACCACCAATCTATCTCATTCAATTTGCCATTTGAAAGATGATTATCTATATCCAAAAGGAAAATGCTACTTTTTAAATTTTGTACAATTTTTTTACGCAAATTAAATGTAGCACCATTTAAATGGATTAGTGGGGTTACACTTTTAATGGGTTAATTATATGCCTTTCATTTAATATGATTGGTGTCACAACTATTTATACAAAAAGTTTGTAAATAATTTGTTAGTATGTTTAACATTCCGCTACAAAGAATTAGAAATTTCTTGATTTTATCCGTCAAATAAGGAGGGTTTCTATGGCGACAAATGCATGGGATACATTTAGAGAAAAATATGACATGTCGGAATTTATTGGTTAATTAATTGGACTTAAGAGGAGTATAATTTACTCTGGAAGATTATTACTGACCAATTAACAGTGTATTCTCAAAACAATATCTAAATTTGTGTTTTCTAAGAATTGTTGTTAAAGAAATACTCTTTAAGAATGCAGTAATTCAAATATAAATAATTAACAATAAATTTTATTTATCACAGATCTTTGTTTCAATAATTGTGCCTAACATAAAAAGTTGAATTCATATGGTGGCTCAAAACAAGAAGTTTCACAAATTTGTTAATTATTTTTTCAAACTCATAAATGTTTCATTGTTCAGCCCAACGATCCATTTAATTTTTGTATTAGTTCTAGTACCTATAAACATTGTTCTCCAATTGCCTCCTCAAACATCTCGAAGCAAATGTCCTCTTTTTTTTTGGAACCATTCTTCCTTTTACAAACAAAGAGTTTTAGATCCAGATGGAAATTTTAAAATATACTAATTTTAATTTATTTTTTAATATATAATTTTTCATAAAATTGTATGAGAATGTATATTCAATTTAAGTAGGTGAGATGATTATCTAAAATTTTAATGGACCAAAATGAACACACACACACATATATGTATATATATATTAAATTTTTATTACACCACTTTCAGTTTGAATTTCTTATTTAATTTAAATTTTGTGGAGATGATTTACTTATTATAGAAATCATCGATCATCTCTACCAAATTTCAATTAAGGAAAATTGTGCCAAAAGAATATTGGAACAGAGTCAAGTTTGAAAATTATTAAAGTCAAAATGGACTTTAATGGTAATTCCCAATTCACATTAAGAGCGTCCAAATTCGTTGACCCTAGGCAAAATAGGGTCAACATGATGAGGTGCTTAAAAAATGAATAAAGAGATTTTGAGATATGTTTTTTGACATAAAAGAATGAAAAGGCTGGGGCGCGCGGAAGCGAATTAACTAATTAATCCTAGGTTTGTTAATCGGCAGTTAGATTCTCAAAAATCAATTTTAATAGAATCAGAAAGTAAACTTAGAATTTTATGGATTTTAATTCCGAAAAAGTTGTTTAATATTTTCTAGTACGTAGCAATTAATAACGCAATTAAATAGATTAGGAAACACCATAATTAACAAGGTATCCATGCAGTGCAGGACTAATCATTAACAATCCACTATATGCACAAAGGTTTACAGACTCGATTAATCGCAAATCACATAGACTTACAAAACTCGAATCGCACAAGCCGCCTGCAAAAGTCTCCACCTTCTGCGCATATAGTCTTCATATCTGAATCGCACGAACAGGTTCACAATGAATCACTCGCCACAGTATCAGAATTGTTCTTTATATAAAGAACGTTTGCTTTTGCATGAATAAAAACCCTAAGGTGGTTTGCTGATGCATTGACGCGGATTTTGGGGAAGACTCGTCAAGCCAAATTTATTTAGAAGATAATGCATTGACGTGGATTTTGGGGAAGGATTCCAGAGGAAAAACTCGCGGTGTAGGTCGAGTCTGTAAAGGTAAAGTGAAGGCAGTTCAGCCCGTAAAGTCCAACATTGAGAAAGTTCTCTATAGCAATCGCACTTAGAAAAGGTGGTTTATGGCATACAAAATCAAATTAGTAGTTTTATAGCAGTATTTAACAAATCTCAAAACTTATTTTCGCCACAACTTATAACGCCACAATTTTCTCTGCAACTAAATTATGGTATTAGCACATCCTCCCGCCAATATTTCCTTTAGTAACTCCAAGTCCAACACGTAAGTCGTAACCAACTCATGTCCTTATTGAGGATGTCGTGTCAACCAAGGTCATTGCTAAAGGAAATGTAGTTCTAACACTTAAAGGAGAAAAGGTGCATGGGCGTAACATTCAAGACCATGAAAGCAAAATTTGTGTTATAAGTGTGGAGAATGATAAGATTGAAACTCAGTTATATCTAGGGTGTCAAGGGTGTACCACAACAATTGGGGAAGTTGTAGGTGGCTTTGTGGTGTGGCCTAAATGTTTTCTTGAAGAAATTTAGTTTAACTTTAATTAGGGATTTGTAATATCTAAACTTAGAATGGTTATGTGTTGACTTTAACTTCACCTTTTGCGGATTTATGCTTAAATTTGTGGACTTTTTTAGTAATTGAGACTTGTAGTTTTTTTGTTGACTGGTAAATTTGTATACTTAGTAGTTTTTTATTAACTAGTTAAATTTGCGGGCTTACAAGGTTTTTGTTAACTTGTTAAATTTGCAAACTAATCCTTTAGTGTGGTGTAGTTATCCAAATGGCTTACAATGCCTACGTGGTATTCAAAGGCCTACATCCAGGTGTGTACACTTCTTGGCATGAAACACATGCTCAAGTAAGTGGATATCGAGGGGCCATGTATCGAGGCTTTCAAACTTTCGAGCAAACGCAACAAGCGCACTTTGACTACGTAATTTCAGGTGATACTCTCAAACTTTCATGGCATTTCATATCATAGTATTGTTGATTAAATATTTATCTCGTTAATTATATTTGTCTATGTAATTATATTTATCTCCTTATTTATACATTTCTTTTCCTTTATTGCGAGGTTTACACGAGGAGACATAAGCTTGGATGCATGTTTGGCATAGGCGATGATGATAATATGTATATGCCTCCCCTATTTCAAACGGTATCTTCCTTTCATAGTGGAATAAATTCAATTCTAATTGTCTGTGGATTTTAATTTTTCCAATTCAGAAGTAGCAACTTTTTATATAAAAATTTAATTTATCTTCAAAATTAATAACAAAGTAAAGGTTCCACGAACAATTAGAGTCGAATTTTTGGATATTTGGGGAAGTTCCTATATCATGATCGATATGGATAATTATTGAGGCTATAATAAATTTAAGCCTAGTTCGTTTTCAATCCACATCAGCCTTGTGGTTCTCTTCTAACTGAGCTACATGTTTGAAATAAACTTTGTTGGATACCTTATATTTTTGGCTGTATATAACTCATATATTTTTGGCGAATCATGATTCATATACTAGATGAAGTATATATTAATCAAGGTTTTTCTAATTTAAAGTCAATATGTGCTTGCTTATAGTATATATCTAGATTATTGTTCTTGAAAAATAGGAAAACTTAGTACGAAAATAGTATGCATATATCGACTCAAAAGAGAAAAAAAGTAAATAGTGTGGATATGTGTCAATAACCTTAACTTCATCACAAGACATGACTGAGCTCTTGTATTTTATTTTTAGGTCTTGTTTGGTTCGGGTGAAATGTTTTACGCCTAGATGAAAAATGAAAGTGTAAAGCACTTTCTTCATTCTGTTTATTATGAATAATGCATAATGCAATTGTACGCATAAATAGAAAACAATTTTTAGTGATGAATAAGTGCATATTTTTCATTGCCGCTGTTGTTAGTCTTCTTTAGTTTCCATTTTTAGAAGGTTCTAACAGCTATCCTAACATATATATATATATATATATTCGGTGTGGGATTCTACACAAGAGGTTTTTATGATCTGGCTGGTGAGAGCTTCAATAGAGGAGGGACTGGTGAGAGACTCAAGAATTGGGATTGGGGCTTGAATATGGTTAGCTTCTTTTGGATTAATCCATGGTAACATGAGTGACAAGGAACTCGTAATAAAGTTTCTTGAAATCACTCTCATGAACTACGGTCTTGTTTTCCGTGGTTTCCGTCTCCACCCAGCCTACCAATTTCTCTCAGTTTTCCATATCCACCGTCCCTGCAGAGTTCCCATACAGGCACTTGTATTTCTCTGGTATCTTACTAGAGCATATACAATAGGTATAGTTTTTGATGTCCCGGTTCTTCTCCAATATCTCCGCATATGCACTGCAAATCCAGAAATTCAAGGTTTTTACAATGAATTGTACAATCCTACTGCAAGTGGAACGTACAATTTGCTTACATTTCTCAAATGGTTCAAATCTCCTCAACAATGGCTTAACGCACTCCAAACTCACCCTAACCGGTATTGTTTAATTCAATTCAACAAACCTTTGAAAAGCCCTTACCCTGAAGGAGACAATGCTCAGATTACGAAATGGTTCCCGCGCAATCTAGCAAAATCAATCAAAGAACCCGAGAATGAAGCATATGTAGAATTCCTGCAAGAAATGTGCACGCTCAATAAGGTAGACTATGATTCAGTTCTAAACTCCATAAAATTTGGAAATGACCCATGGATTACCCCAGACATGAAGGATGTTACATGCGCTCCACTATTCGAATGTTTGTATACTTATGCAACAAAGCATTTTTGGGAAGAATGTGAACAGACTTAAGAATAATACATAATTAAGGCTCTTAAATCACGATTATCTAAGTACCATTCAGATAATAAATACCATATAACAAAAGTATACAGATAATAATTTAAAAGAGATAAAAACCTATGATAGATAAACAAAGAAAGTAGAAGAGTGATATAAATAATTAAGGCATTTTTCATTTAGAAGAGAAAGAGGGAATTACAGAGAAGTACACGACTTCTTCACCAAACTACAATCACTTCTCAAACTCCTTATGCCTAAAACTAAGCTGAGAGCTCACTATAAATAGCTGAGCGCAAACTATTACAACCATACAGCTGGAAAGATAAGATTATTTCAACTTTGAAAAATGAAAGATTCCTTCTCAATTATACAGACACGACAAACAACTTTACAAAAGCAAAAGTAAATATCTAGACAAATTGGCCGACAAACAAGGACACAAAGCTGGCCAATACAAAAGCATAAATAAAAGTGACATAAAGCTAGATGCTTTGCCAAGATGCGAGTTACGAGAGTCAAATCGCTGCCGACACTGAGTTAAGAACGATTTGGACTTGTCTGTCTCATTGCCACTGTAATCTAGAGTATACGGGGCTTCCGGAGAGTGATTCCAATGATTGTCATCAGGGTTTTTCCATAGTGGTTCATATTCTTCATCATCAGCATCATAATTAGAGAAATGATCAGGGAGTTCATGTTCAGGGATGAAGTTTTCTTCCCATCCTTCTGCTTCATGTGCTGCTGCTGCTAAATCTGCTGCTGCCTGGACTTCTTCTGGATTAGGTTCACCTTTTTCTGTTGACTCTGAACTCATATCAACAAACGTAATAGTGTCTGAGCTCTGTTCACCTTCTTCCCAAAAATGCTTTGTTGCATAAGTATACAAACATTCAAATAGGGGAGAGCATGTAACATCCTTCATGTCTGGGGTAATCCATGGGTAATTTCCAAATTTTATGGAGTTTGGAACTGAATCATAGTTTACCTTATTGAGCGTGCACATTTCTTGCAAGAATTCTACATATGCTTCATTCTCGGGTTCTTTGATTGATTTTGCTAGATTGCGCGGGAACCATTTCGTAATTTGAGCATTGTCTTCTTCAGGGTAAGGGCTTTTCAAAGGTTTGTTGAATTGAATCAAACAATACCGGTTAGGGTGAGTTTGGAGTGTGTTAAGCCATTGTTGAGGAGATTTGAACCATTTGAGAAATGTAAGCAAATTGTACGTTCCACTTGCAGTAGGATTGTACAATTCATTATAAAAACCTTGAATTTCTGGATCTGCAGTGCATATGCGGAGATATTGGAGAAGAACCGGGGCATCAAAAACTATACCTATTGTATATGCTCTAGTAAGGTACCAGAGAAATACAAGTGCCTATATGGGAACTCTGCAGGGACGGTGGATATGGAAAACTGAGAGAAATGGGTAGGCTGGGTGGAGACGGAGACCACAAAAAACAAAACCGTAGTTCATGAGAGTGATTTCAAGAAAGTTTATTACGAGTTCCTTGTCACTGAGCTTAATCCACTTGACAAATATCATATCCTGGATGCCACTGGGGAGATATGGAATTGCTTCCATTGGTTCAAGGAGAGGGGTAAAGTCTGAGAACTGGAATGGGTGAGAAAGTGGGTCAGGTTTAGAAGAGCTATAAGAGCTGGCTTGATTCTTGGGATTCATTTTGGAAGAGGGTATTTGAGAAAGGATTTCGGGGTAAGGGATTTCTTCTATGGGGAAGATGCAAGGTAAGATTTGTGGGTTTTGGGGTTGCAAGGGTTGGTATTTATAAGGTTTACAGGTAAGGGTTTCTTTTGGATAGTCGATGTGGGACAACTGGTGCGGTTGGGTTCTGGAGTAATAGTCTGCTATCACATTTTGCTTTCCTGGGATATGTTTCGCTGTAAACGACCATTGGGAAAACCATTCATACCATCGCAACAATTGAGGATTTGGTATTTGCTTATGTTTGAATTGTAGCATCGCGGGAAAAGACTTCATATCTGTCTCAATGGTAAAGTGATGACCAATGAGATGAAACTGGAACTTTTATATTCCTCGGCGAATTGCTAAAATCTCTTTGAATGTCTAGTGGTAATAGTTTTCTAATTGCTTGAACATTCCTGACTTATAACCACATACATTTCTTTTTCCATCAATTTCTTCAAAAAGGATTGCTGCCCAATAGAGTTCAAAAAGGATTGCTGTCCAATAGAGATCACTAGCATCTGTTTGTAGGATTCTATTGCCGGTGGATGGAATTTGTAAAGGAGGGAGATATTGAGTCAGTGTTTTAAGCTTCTGGACACATGCAGAATGAACTTGAGACCATGGGGGGGTTTTCTTGAGTAATTCAGCTAGGGGACCTGTGTATTTTGAGAGGTTGGGAATAAATTGTGACATGTAATTTATAAGGCCAAGAAATTGTTGAATCTGGGTTACGGAGGTGAGTTTATGTGGGAATTTGAGGAGATCTTTTGCAATGTGAGGTTGCAACTGGATTTGACCATTAGAAATTTTCATTCCAAGGAAATAAATTTTCGTAGTCGCAATGATCATCTTTTTCTGGGATAACATAATTCCATTTTCTAGGACTAGCTGGTATAAATGGGATAAAAGGTTCAGATGGGATTCCATGTCCATAGAATAGAGAAGTATATCATCGATGTAGATGAGTGCATTAGCCATGAAAGGTTGGAATATGTCTGCCATTGTTCGCTGAAAGACTGAGGGAGCATTTTTGAGGCCAAAAGGCATGACAATCCACTGGTAATGGTAACCAGGGATGCAAAATGCTGTCTTGTGTCGTTCACTTGGTTCAATACCAATTTGCCAAAAGCCTGCCTTTAGATCAAACTTTGAGAATATCTTTGCATGAGATAATTGGCTGAACAACGAGTGCTTCTGGGGGAGAGGGAATTTATCACTCAAAAGAAAGTGATTCAATGGCTGATAATTGATAACGAGACGCATTTTTCCTCTGACTTGCTCTGATTTTTTATTGACATAGAAGGCTTCACATGCCCATTGAGAAGTTGTTTCTTCAATAAGCTTTTGTTTCAACAAAGTGTTCAATTCTTCTATTGCCAAAGAAAGATGTTCAAGGTTCATGCCTGAGTGAGAGGCTTTGGTTGGATTGACATCTTCGTTTAACTTGAAGGAAAGTTTCACGAAGTATTTGGGATTTTGCCAAAGAGGATTGGAACACTTTTGCAAGAATTCGGTGTGGGATTCTGCACAAGAGGTTTTTATGATCTGGCTGGTGAGAGCTTCAATAGAGGAGGGACTGGTGAGAGACTCGAGAATTGGGATTGGGGCTTGAATATGGTTAGCTTCTTTTGGATTAATCCATGGTAACATGAATTTTTTGAATCGAAGATCATCATCGTCAAAATTCAATTTCGAAATTTGACGTATGATATCGAAGCCAATAAGGATATCCTTTCGAGGGAGAGCACTACCATAAACTTTATGTCGGATAATTTTTCTAGGGAATATTTGCAGTTGAATAGATTTGGAAATAATATCAACGGTGAGAAGTTCTCCATTTGCAACTTGAAATACGAGAGGAGGACATTTTTGCCAATAGGAGGATGGTAGCTTTGCTGGATTCATAAAGGATTTGGTTGAGCCGGTATCAAAGAAGGCTATGAGGGGTACAGGTTTAGCATATGGTTTTCGAATGAGGGAAATTTTTGCATAAGGGGATGGCTGAGGAGAGAGAGACATACATTCTTCAAGAGAATAAACCATGGGAAGATTTGAGCTTGTGGAGGAATAAGACGAATCTGAAAGAAGTTTTGTTTCTGAATCTGAATCAGATACAGTTTCTTTGTCAGAATAATGAATCTGCATGATAGTTTCTGGGGATGCTTCATCTTGAGCTGAGAGAACAGATTCAATGTCAGATTCTTGAATATCCGGATGGTGTTGTAATAGAAGGGCCATGAATGCTTCTTTATTCTTTGCATTCGGACAGTTCTTTGCAAAGTGACCTTTCTTATGACAAATGAAACAACCATCACTGCGCTTCTTTCTGAAGTTTCTTCACTTGACAAACTTCCAAGGTTTCTTCTTAAACCTTTTGTGCTTGGATCATCGTTTCCAAGGCTTTTCATCATCATATGACTTGTGTTTTAAGCGCTTGCCTTTGTGATGCCTTCGCATATGTTTGCCTTTTCTGTGAGATCTGCAGTCGCATTGCTTGTCATTCTTGCACTTGATTTTCATCCAATCTTTGTTGCAAGAGTCATGAATCCTATTAGCATTTTTCTGGATATTGATCATGAGGGTTTGCTGGCTGCACATTCGTTCAATGGAATCAACGAAAAGCTCGTAGATATCTGCAAAAGTGAGATCTTTGATTTCTTGCTTTTGAATTTTCAAAATCTTCTTTGCTTCAACTACGAGGGGATCAGGAAAAAAATGAAACACGATCTGCTTGAGATTCACATCATCAATGCCGCCAAGGACATAAAACCGCTGAGAGATTCAGTCATAGTGCTTTTCTAGATCTTTGAGGTCTAAAGAACAGCACTTCATGCTAAGCAATTCTTCGCGCATGATATCAAGATAACGTGATGCTTTTCCAACAAATTCAATATATATGAGACCAAGAAATTCATCAATTGATTTTTGCTGTTGGAGGGTCTTTTGTTTGTATTCGTCAAGGTAATTATACTAATCTTTCAATCTGCCTGTTAATCTTGCAAGGAATCTTAAAAAGACTTCTGGCTGCGAGTAATGTTGGAGGTCAGTTTGAATCCACGTAGTGAACGTGTGGAATCTAGCTCGCCAGTCTTTTGAAGGGATATCATCAAGGGTATACTGTTGGTATTTTTCACCAGGTGGGATTTTTGGTAATACATAATCATGATCGGAGGAATCATCAGAAGAGGGGTCTTCAACAATTGGTTCGGGGGTATTATCTTGGGGAGGAGGTGGTGGTGGAGGTTGTTGTTGTTGACGAGGAACTTGTTCTTCCATAAAAACTTCTTCAAAGCTAACAAACAAATCAGGTTTGGATGCTTTTACAGGTTCATGATCAGTAATTGCAAGGGTTTTCAAAAACGATGCAATTTGGTTTTCAGGCATATTTTCGTCATTATGAACAAACAACATATCCATCTGTCTGGTGGATGCACCACTGGTGGGATCATCATCATGTTTTGACTTATAGGCTGATGGGTTGGATGATGCACTGGTTTTTTGGGAATATGAACTAAGAGGTTTATTAAACTAAGGGCTTGGTGGAACTGGATTGGAGTACTGGAGAGGTTGGATAGAGGATTGGGTTGGTTGATGATAAGTTTCTATGTACATATCATCAAAATCTGGATTTCTTGCTGTAACACGAGGGGGAGTTGGTTTTGATTTAGGGACATAGGCGTAATGGATTTTGGTTTTGGAGAACGAGATTTTTGTTTAGGATCTGGCCAACAAGGAAGACGTCTTTTAGGAACATCTTTCCATAAATATGTATTGGACATTCCTGTGGTAGGGGGTGATTGGGTAAGGCCTGGGAAAGTGGGTGTAGGTGATTGTTCTTTTTGGAGAAAGTTGAGCTGCGCCTGTAAGGACTTCTGTTCTTGCTGCATAACAGAAAACTGGGCATTTACGACTGAGAAATCAGTAACCGTGTTGCAAAGATGCTACATGCGATCATCAATTTGTTTCAATTTTCCACGTATCTCTTGAATAGATGCTTCAATTGTATCCAACTTTGAAATTCGCTTGCTCATGGAACTGGTACTTTGAGCAATTTGGGATAACATGGAGTTTTGAACAATAGCATTCTCTGCTTGCCAGTTTAGGGCTGCTTCAGCTGCTAACACCTTTTTTCTTTCACCATGAACAGGGTTTTTGACCTTCCACATATGAGAAGTATTTTGGGACTGATTATCAAAATCTTCTGGAGGTGGAAAAGGGGGTTGTTCTTCCATCAAGAAACAAGAAATAGGTTATGGTGTGAAATTTTTTGGTTGGAAAAGGGACGGGCTTTTTAAGGCTTTAATGGCTTGTTGTGCATAAGGTGGTAAAGGTTAAGGTTTCGGAGGAGATGGTTTATAAGGCTTTGGAGGAGGGGTACATGGAGGTGGAGAGTGAGTAACTTTTGGTGGCTGTGGTTTTAGGGAATCACCATAAGTCACATAAAAGTCAAACTTGTCAGAGGGTTCACCAAGTAAATCAACTGTGGGATAGCCATTTTCATAGCGTTCTTGCAGTTGTTTTTGCGATGAGAGAGACCTTCCTTCACTGATCTTCTTCTTTCGCCTATACCGCTTCAATTCAGCTGGGTCAAGCTGATCCTCATATATTGCCTCCTGACATTCGTTACAATGACATTCATCATACCAAATAAGTCCATTGGAGTCCTTTCCTTCATAGACTGGAATACTTTCAGAAGTGAAACACAAAATCTTCAGAGGAAGATTCTTGAATTCGGGATCATTGGGATGACGCTCAAGTGGTTCCATCAGTTGATTTCAGTAACAAAAGGATTATGCTGGGGAGATGAATCTCTTTTGAAAGCAACTTCAATTTGTCAGGTTGGCTCGCTTGATATAAACTGGATCTGTGGTTTGTACCGATTCGTTGTTAGCTTGCTCATATAAGATTCCATAAGAAGTTACCCATTTTTCTGGTAACAACTTAATGAGTTCTTCACGAGGTAACTGCTTTGGGATGAAGCTTGCCGTTGGTGCTGCATTTGAATCAATTGTCAGCATCAGTGCTTCTGCAGTGTCTGAGCCTGGGATACAGAGATCGTAAGAATGATTCTGTAGACGGGTGATCATTTGATGATGGATGGTTGTTGCTGCTGTTCCTTCAACCATGGAAACGCCACTGATTTGAACTTGAATTTTCAACGTTGTTGCCAAGTGCTTATCTGCAACAGGAATATTGAAATTGGGGTAGAGAGTGAAAAATATTGTTCCAGCATTGAGGGTTGCCTGGACAGTGCCAAGTACTGCTTGGGAATAAGTCTTCAACCGGTAGTCTATCAACGCAACGTTGATAACAACAGGGAGTCCTTTTCGTCCGTGAAAAGTAACTGCAAATCGGATTGCTCCAAAGTGCAGGTGAGTATAACCTTGAGTAATTGCCATTCTCTGAAAATCTGGGGGAAGAGGAACTGGAAAGAACCTTTCTTCGGGACCAGATGGCACAATCAGGGAATCAAACTTGCTTGCTTGCACGTACTCTTTAATTGGGAGTATAGAGGATTTACTGGAGATGAGCTTTCGAACTTGTCTTGTCCATGATACGGGAGTGGGTTTAGCAAAAACATTATAAGGATTCGCAGTGGGCAAATCCATTTGTGGAATAACTGTTGAGGGAGTATGAGTAATTTCATAAAGCGATTCTTTATTACAGGAAGAAAATCTAGAAGATGAGGGAGAGGAAGACATACTACTAGACCTACTTAATTTTGGAGAAGAGTTTTTTGAAAACATTTTTGAAAGATTAAGTTATTTACTAATTTCACAAATATTCCAATTAGAAATAACAGCTTCTTCTGATAAAATATTTACTATGATGTTAAAGAAGACAACCTTAAGAAATTCTGAAGAGATTTTATGTATATCAGACCACTTCTGCGAGTCATCGAGCTAACACGGCACACTCTGCCTTCAATGCTCTTTCCTCGAGCACCCTGTCTGAGATACCATAAAATATCATCTCTTTTCTTAAGAATTATACTCGTTTTCTGAGTAAGAACACTCTAGATTTCTGATACGAGAGATCCACTTAACAAGATCTGAGTTTTCTGATGTGAGAGATCCATTTTCATGGCAGTCACAGAGCATACTAATCACATATTTGCTAATTATATGGCAGTCGTAGAGCATACTTTCACAAGTATAAATCTCATACTGATCACAGTATAATTATCAAACATTTTCAGAAATATTTCATAATCAGAAGCTGAAAATTCTACTTAGATTATTTGATCCATTAGATCAGAACTTAAAAGATTTTACTCAAAAGACATAATTTCACCTCTGATACCAATAGGGGGACAGATATCCGTAGTTTCGGACTACGCAATACCGCAAAATTACTTAAGAATAATACATAAGTAAAGCTCTTAAATCACGATTATCTGAGTACCATTCAGATAATAAATACCATATAACAAAAGTATACAGATAATAATTTAAAAGAGATAAAAACCTATGATAGATAAACAAAGAAAGTAGAAGAGTGATATAAACAATTAAGGCATTTTTCATTTAGAAGAGAAAGAGGGAATTACAGAGAAGTACACGACTTCTTCACCAAACTACAATCGCTTCTATATATATATATATATATGTTGGCTCCAGATGATGAGCTATTTCCAGCTCAAGAAAGATTGTTGCATATTCAAACTCGCATTGTCGATCTTATTCCAGCTTAAGAAGCATCAAGTGAAATTGGATGCTTAGAATGAAGAGAATTAGTTGACTTGAAAAAAATAACTGGAGCAAATGTTAAGATCCTGCCCAGGGAAGAACTTCCAGTATTTGTATTTGGGAATAACAAGCTTGTACAGGTTTGTTGCTAAATATCCTTTAGAATTCTAAAAAGGCATGTATATTTGTGTTGCCTAGAACCTTTTAAACTTCCGCCGTCTTCAAAAGATAATGCGATTTCCATTTTTGGGATGTCTTAAAGTGATTTGTGTCAATTTTTCATATTTAGGCAATTAGGTTTGTTTTCCCTTCATTTTTTGAAAAAGTTCAACGTTCAGATTCAAACTAATTCCCTCCACTAAAATCTGTTGTGTTTTTAATTATACGCTCTATGTGTAGTTCTAGTCTCTAGTAATTAAAGCTGCACATTTGATGAAGATTGCAAAATTCAACCCAAACCTTAATTATTTGTACATTATTTTGTTAAATCTTAATTAATAGCTCAATTCACAATTTCGTAAATTTTGTATCTGGGAATGACGAGCTTGTACAGGTTTGTTGCTAAATATCCCTTAGAATTCTAAAAAGGCGTGTATATTTGTGTTGCCTGGAACCTTTTAAACTCTCGCCGTCTCAAAAAGATAATGTCACTTCCGTTTATAAAAAACTATAGATTCTCTTAGAACCTTTTATATTTTTATCATTTCGTAATTAAATATATTCTCTGTTTGTGCAGTTCTAGTCTTTAGTAATTAAAGCATTTTGTTCTCCCATGATTCTTGCCATGCTCATTTAATGGAATCAGCTGAAATTGGTGCCTTCATTGTGAAATCTTTGGGTTTTTCATTTAGATCAACATTGGACCTATTTAGGTCCTTTAATTGTTGCAAGAGTTGTAAGGTTGAGGTCTTATCTTACTGAATTTAATTAAATTCACTTTTGTAGGGTAACCGCCTGAAGCAGGTGCTCGACCACTTGAATACTCTTAGTTCGTTATGTGCGGTGCTTGGTATGGATTGTAAGCAAATAATCCGTGAGATTAATCCCACTCTCAATGATTCCACTAGTGCAAACAATATAAGTACCGATATAATTGAGAGGTTGTCTACTGTGAGTGCCATTTTTAGTTTTAGTCACACACTATCATATGAAGCAATTATTGCAAATATATTGTGGATATTGATTGATTGGATTGTATTGTATTGCAAATACATTGTGGATATTGATTGACTGGATTGTAGTGCAAATATATTGTGGATATTAATTGATTGGATTGTAGTACAAATATATTGTAGATATTGATTGAAATGCTGGTAAAAAAAATTGGTATTTGATATTTTCAAATTTATTTTTTTCAAATATTCACAAAATTTATGACAGCTAACAACAGTCACAAAATATTCCACTGCTTCTTGTGATATGTTTGTGATTGTTCAAACTTGTCGCATATCACAATAGTTATGACAGTTCTAAACAGTCATATTTATGACGTATTTCTAACTAACTAGTGACACTTAAAAGCTGTCATATGAAATAAATTTTGTGACTATTTGAAACAGTCACAAATTAGAATGACTAGTGACAGTTTATGGCTATCACAAACATAAATTTTGCGACTGTTAATAACTATCACAAGCTGGCTTTGTGACAGCCACAAAAAGCGACCTTAGAATGTCATATAAATTTGGATTATCACTGTTGGGTGGCAGTTTTTGGCTGTCACAAAGAAGCTTGTGACAGTCGTTTATGTGATAGCTCTTTGTGACAGTTTTTGGTCTTTGTGACAGTTTTTGGTCTTTGTGACAATTTTTAGCTGTCATAAATTACTGATTTTGGTGTAGTGATTTTAAATAGTTTAGCCACAACAAAAATCCAAACGTGTATAAAAATCGGGATCTAAGTAAGGAGCTAAAACAAGATCGACCCTATACGCAACTACCTAGCATAGCCAACCAACCAATCCCTCGTATGCTAGGTGAACTTCTAATCACCTAAGTGGGTGAAACGGACCACTTTAGAACCCAAACTTGTGAAACCCTAAGAGTTCTAACATTCACATATCCCCCTAATTGCCTACCTCTAGCACCACCACCAAAACATAAAGCCTTAAGTTCATTGATAATCCTAGTAGATTAGGAAACTAGAACTCTAACCCTATCCTCAAAATTGAAAGATCTAGTTTTTGGTTTGGGTTTAGATCTAGTGGGGATAAACTTTGACGAATTTGTTGGAAACAAATTCCTTGCTCGCCAACAAAACTCTCTTAAGTGACCTAAGTGATTACAATACTCAAACCAAAAAGGTTGTGGGTTGTGTGCTTACAAGATTCAAATGGGATCATTTCTTGAACTTCCTCTTGTGTTTGAGAAACCGATTTAAGAATTCTAATGGCCTGAATTTTCCTAACGGATTTTCTCTTCACAAAGTTCTTTTCCATGTCTACCATGACAAAAGTCGGGTTTTCCTTGGAAACCTTTTCATTGGAATTTGAACTAGAAGCAAACTTATCAAAACCTAACCCACTTTTGCCATTCGAGAAGCGAACAAGAGCTGTAAGCATGTGCGTGAGTTTTTCAGACCTATTCTCAAGATCAACCTTGACAAATTTAGCCTTATCAAGTTCTCTTTTGAGTTGCGTAACTTTAAGTTTAAGGTTATCATTATCTTTATCCAAAAAGATAAGATTGTCTTTTAACTTCTCGTTCTCATCAAGGATAAAGCCTTGAGAGTTCAAATTCAAACACTTTGACCAAGAGAGCATTTTTCTTATCATTCAATTGACCTTAATCAATTCTTCACACAACTGTTCATATGCTGTTTGAAGATCAAGTTCCTCTGTAACTTCTTCATCGGAAGTATCGTCTAACTTGTGAGAGAAGTCAGAATCGATGTTTTTACCTATAGTAGCCAAACACAAGAACAAAAAGCAAGCAAAAAAAAAACTACGCAAACACAACGTAAACCTAGGTTTTGACCTAACCCTAACAACTTAAGGTAACCTCCTCTGATATCAAGTGAAAAGGCTGGGGCGTGCTAAAGCGAATTAACTAATTAACCTTAGGTTTGTTAATCGGCAGTTGGATTCTCAAAAATCAATTTTAATCGAATCAGAAAGTAAACTTAGAATTCTATGGATTTTAATTCCGAAAAACCTGTTTAATCTTTTCTAGTACAAAGCAATTAAACAGATAAGGAAACACTAGAATTAATGAGGTATCCCTGCAATGTAGGATTAATCCTCTACAATCAACTATATGCATAAAGATTTACAGACTCAATTAATCGTAAATCACACAAACTTACAAAATTTGAATCGCACAAGCCGCCTGCAAAAGTCTCCACCTTCAACGCGTATAGTCCTCCTATCTGAATCGCACGAACAGGTTCATAACGAATCATTCGCCACGGTATCACACTATTCTTCAACTCTGTTTGCGAATCACACGCACTTTGGGATCTGAATTGTTCTTTATAGAAAGAACGCTTGTTTTAGTATAAATAAAAACCCTAAGGTTGTTTTATGTTTTGAGGTTTTAATCTCTATCTAAAGTGTAAAAAAACTCTCTCAAAACATGTGTAAAAAATGTGTTTTTGACTCAAGGCAATGGGTTTTATTTATAGGAAAAAGCTTGAGTTAAAAACCTTTTTGGATTAGGAAAGTACCTTTAAGAACAAAATTTTACGATAAAAATATTCAGCCCAGATTTTATAGCCGAACTGGTCCACATTACCACGATGTGTATCGGTCCACCTTTTACTGCCGGACCGGTACAAAAAGACCAATGTGTACCAATCCACCTTTCAGAGAAAACAGATTCCATGGAAAATTCTGAAGATATAGCCGAATCGGTAGACATTCAGAGAAAACAGATTCTATGGAAAATTTGTCTTATGCGTGATAAAAACAGATAATGGCTCTAGAATTGGGGGTGCATAACATCAAAGTAAATTCTATAGTGCCAGGATTATTTCGATCAGAGATAACTAAAGATTTACTTGAAAAAGACTGATTCCAAAATGTGGCATTGTGTAGTATTCCATTAAAGATGTTCGGTACATCAGATCCAGCGTTGACATCGCTTGTTCGATATTTAATCCACAACTCGTCAAAATATATTACAGGCAACATCTTCACTGTTGATGCTGGTTTTACCCTTACTGGTTTTCCAATTTTCTCGTCACTTTGAGCCTTTCGATACAATAATCTATTTATCTTTGATCTAAGGTGGTACTACTGTCAAAACAACTATACTTATTGCCAAAGTAATATACAGCTTTATAAGCATAATAGTACAACTTTTCAAAGTATTACTATACTTTGGCAAACGTTTTGATTTTATAAATAGTCTTGATATATCGTGTGAATTATTGTGTGATGGTGTTCAAAATAAAAGCATTTGAACTCTCATTTCTTAGCACATCTATGTAATATCGGATAATCTTTGTGTAAGCTATTTTAATTAGGTGAAAATGGCCATTATTATGTGACTCAACCACCAATCTATTTCATTCAATTTGCCATTTGAAAGATGACTATCTATATCGAAAAGGAAAATGCTACTTTTTAAATTTTGTACAAATTTTTTATGCAAATTAAATATAGCATCATTTAAATGGACTAGTGGGGTCACACTTTTAATGGGTTAATTATATACCTTTCACTTAATTTGATTCGTGTCACACCTGTTTATACAAAAACTTTGTAAATAATTTGTTAGTATGTTTAACATTCCGCTATAGAGAATTAGAAATTTCTTGATTTTATCCATAAAATAAGGAGGGTTTCAATGGCGACAAATGTATGGGACACATTTAGAGGAAATGATGACATGTCAATAATATATTGGTTAATTAATTGGACCTAAGATGAGTATAATTTACTCTGGAAGATTATTACTGACCAATTAACACTAGATTCTCAAAACAATATCTAAATTCGTGTTTTCTAAGAATTGTTGTTCAAGAAATACTCCTTAAGAATGCACTAATTCAAATATAAATGATTAGCAATAAATTTTATTTATCACAGATCTTTGTTTCATTAATTATGCCTAACATAGAAAGTTGAATTCATATGATGGCTCAAAACATGAAGTTTCGCAAATTTGTTAATTTTTGTTCGGCCCAACGATCAACTTAATTTTTGTATTACTTCTAGTACCTACAACATTGCTCTCCAACTGCCTCCTCAAACATCCCAAAGCAAAAGGTCCACTTTATTTTTTTTGAACCATTCTTCCTTTTATAAACAAAGAGTTTTAGATCCAGATGGAAATTTTAAAATATACTAATTGTTACTTATTTTTTAAAAAAAATGTGGTTCTTAGACATATAATATCTCATAGTATAAGAGAAATACTGCATATGGCAAGTACTGTATTTTATAGATATTGGTTATAGTATTTAATTTAGAGATACAGTTAAACAAATATGGTGGATACTTAAGTCATCCAATGACTGCATCTTTCAAAAAAAAAGGAAAAAGTGAGAAACTCCATCCTAAAAAAGTTCTAAATTAATGAACTGAATCTTAATTTTTTTTTTTCTTTAAATAATTAGTGTATGAAGTTCTATGCAAAAGAGGAAGAAGTACATGCTCCAAATTAAATTTAGATTTTCTTAATTAAAATATACCGTAGTAAAAAATATACTATTAATAAAAGACGAAAATATTATATCTACGTGTAGGCTATAGCTAGTAAAGCGCGGTATACGTAGATATAAGAGCTTTCGCCTTTTACCAGTAGTCTCAATTTGTTAATTGAAAAGTAGGCATTTTGCCCCTCTTTAATATTATCGTGTTGTTTCAACTTGTCTCAATGGAATCCATTGAGAGAATTAAATGGATGAAGTATTTTATAAAATTTGATGGGTTTGATTTCTATAATTAATAAATATTTTCATAAAATTGTATGAGAATGTATATTCAATTTAAGTGGGTGAAATGATTTATTATATAACAGTAGATACAAATTCGGAAGGAGAGTTGTAAGTATTTCGCATGCGAACTAAATTCTCATTTTAAACGGGGACCTTTTGTAATTAATATAACCATCTATCTGACAAAAAAAAAGAAAAAAGTTTAACAATTACTAAATCATCCTACAATTAATTATTTATTGTATAGATATTTGGTTCCTTAAAAAATAATTGCTAAGTTAATAAACAAGAAAGGGTGCCAACAGTCTTGTTGTTTATTGTACCCTCTTTGTCTTTGTAATAAAGAGATCTCGGTTTCGATCTAAATAGACGTGGTTACCGAACTCGTTATTGTATTCACCCATGTGATGACTGTACATTCGTCCTTAAGATAGTTGTGTATCCACACTTTGTGGTGGTAGTTCTAAACTAGTACGTAGCATGTATTAAGAAGAAAATTGTATGATACTAATTATAATTCTGTTGTAAAAAATGTATCAAAAGGAAAATTATATAATACTAATTATAATTGTGTTGTAAAATCATCATTTGTGTAAAAAAAGAGGGGGGGGGGGTAGTGGGGTTGTGTTAAATGGTCATTAACTTCGCATGCCTGCTCACTTGTAACAATTTGTTAGGTGGTATACAGCCCCTTTCATAAAAGCTGTACACACAAGCAAAGCTTATTTACACACCAAAAACAATACAGACACATATATAAACAAAGGCCAAAAAATGGCTTGCCAAATCTTGAACCACCTTGAGCCATGGTCCGATTTGAGAGGCATGGTGGTGTTGGTGACCGGTGCATCCTCAGGGCTAGGCCGAGAGTTCTGTGTTGACCTAGCCAAGGCCGGTTGCAGGGTGGTTGCAGCCGCTCGTAGAACAGACCGCCTCAAATCTCTTTGCGATGAAATTGATAAAATGAAGGAGGAAATATATGTATATTGAGTAAGAATTGTGTTTTGTTTACAAGAGATGTACATCTATATATACAAGAATGAAAAGGAAAATAAGAATAATTACAAGGAAACACCATAACTACATCTACATAAATTAAAGGAATAAAGAGCATAGGAGTAGCATCAATGGAGACAATTAGCATAGAGAGAATAAAATAGCATAGAGGAGAGAATCATCTCTTAACACCCCCCCTCAAGCTCAGGATGACTTGCAAAGCATGTTGAGCTTGGACACCAGAAATCGGAAGCGAGCAGTCACATGTGATTTGGTGAAGAGATCAGCTGGCTGAAGAGCGGAAGAGATGTGAGGTAACGTAATGTGTCCTTGAGATAAGTGATGGCGAGTGAAGTGACAATCGACTTCAATATGTTTGGTGCGTTCATGAAAAACATCGTTATGAGCAATTTGGATAGCACTTCGATTGTCACAAAACAGAGGTGTGGGATCCGTAATAGAGATCCCCATATCTTGGAGGAGCCAACGAAGCCAAACAATTTCTGCGGTAGTATGAGCGAGTGCACGATATTCAGCCTCAGCACTGGATCGGGAAACAACCGTTTGCTTCTTGCTTTTCCATGAAATAAGAGAGTTGCCCAGAAAAATACAGAAGCCGGTGGTGGATCGCCGATCAGTAGGATCACCGGCCCAGTCAGAATCAGAGTACCCTTGTAAAGTAAGGCTGGAGGCTGACGAGAAATGCAATCCTTGGTATATGGTCCCTTTGATGTAGCGTATTATACGAAGAGCAGCTGCAAAATGAACAGAGCGAGGTGCAGACATGAACTGACTCACAATGTGGACAGCATGACTAATATCCGGCCTGGTGATGGTGAGATAGTTGAGACTACCCACAGGCTGGCGATATAATGTAGGATTAGCTAGAGGGGTACCATCGGAAGGAGAAAACTTAACATTCATTTCAAGTGGAGTATCTGCAAGCTTGTTGTCGGTCAGGCCAGCACGGTCAACAATATCAGAAGCATATTTTACCTGAGAGAGAAAGTAACCTGTAGAAGAATGATCAACCTCAATTCCCAAGAAGTAGCGAAGAGTACCCAGATCTTTCATTTCAAAGCATGAACACAGATATTGTTGGAGTCGAGATATACCAGTTAAATCATCCCCAGTAATAATCATATCATCAACATATATCAGAAGAACAACAATGCCTAAGGATGATGAGGAGGTGAACATTGCCGAATCATGTGTACTCTGAGAAAATCCATGTTTACGAAGAGCGGTAGAGAATTTATCAAACCAAGCTCTGGGGGCCTGTTTGAGACCATAAAGAGCACGCCGGAGTTTGCATACTTGTCCGGGGGAGTGAGGGAGACCTGGTGGAGGTTGCATATAAACCACTTCGGAGAGATCACCATGAAGAAAAGCATTCTTGACATCCATTTGATGAATCTTCCATTGTTTGATAGAGGCAACTGAAATCAGTGTACGAACAGTAGTCATGCGAGCGACCGGAGCAAAAGTTTCCTCATAATCAATGCCATATTCTTGAGTAAAGCCCTTAGCAACCAGGCGGGCTTTGTATCGATCAATAGAACCATCAGCCCTAGTTTTAATTTTGTAAACCCATTTACAACCAACAACAGAGTGACCGGCAGGTAAAGTGGTAAGATCCCACGTATTGGTCTGTTGCAGAGCAGTAAGTTCTTCAGTCATAGCCTGTTGCCAAAGAGGATCTAAAGAAGCAGTGCGGTAGGAAGTGGGTTCATGTAGTGACAACATGACAGATAGAAAACAATGATAATCGGACAGCTTAGCTGGTGGGCGACGATCACGAGTCGGTCGTAGTACAGAACCATCGATGGGACAGACTGAGTCAGGACAGTGCATAGAGTCATCAGTAGGTGGACAGCCAGATACAGGATCCGTGACAGGGGCATGTGAGGACACAGTATCAGGAGTGGTGAGAGGAGTGGTTTGGGGAGTGGGAGTAAGGAGAGGGGAATCAGTGATAGTGGAGTCAGAGAATGGATCAACCGGTAGGGAAGTCTCAGTTGAGGGTACGAGATCCTTAGACAGGGTGTAGTATGGGGTATTTTCCCAAAAAGTGACATGTCGAGAAATACGGAGTCTTTTTGTGATAGGATCATAACAACGATAGCCCTTTTGTTGAACGCCATACCCTAAGAAGACGCACATAGCTGTTTTGGGTGTGAGTTTTGTGCGTTCGCGTTTTTGGAGTAGTACAAAACAGGTGGATCCAAAAACACGAAGATATGAATAATCAGGTTTAGTACCAAAAAGACGTTCAAAGGGAGAGATACTATCGGTAACCACGGAGGGAATGCGATTAATGAGAAAGGCGGATGTATGGATGGCTTCACCCCAAAAAACGGAAGGGACGGAGGACGAGACAAGTAAAGTCCTGGCTGTTTCAACAAGATGACGATGTTTGCGTTCGGCAACCCCATTTTGTTGAGGGGTGTCGGGGCAAGAGAGCTGAGGAAGGGTCCCTTGAGATTTGAGAAAATCAAGAAAGGATTTAGACAGATATTCACCTCCGGAGTCGGAACGAAAAACTTTAATGATTTTTGAAAATTGGGTTTTGATCATAGTGGCAAATTCAACATAAATTTTCAAAAAATCTGAGCGGGAACGAAGCAAATAAGTCCAGGTATAACGGGAGTAATCATCAATGAGCACAACATAGTAAGCGGCCCCACCCATGGAGGTAACCGGAGCTGGACCCCATACATCAGAATGCACAAGATCAAAAGGAGATGTTGAAACAGTAGTACTATTATTAAAAGGAAGAGGTGGTTGTTTGGCCAGTTTACATGAAATACATAAGGGATCTTTGTCTATTGTTGCTGGTCCTAACAAACCTTGATTAACCATAAATTGAAGACGAGAGAAGGAGACATGACCTAATCTAGAATGCCAAGAAATAAAGGATGAGGGATTGGGTGTGAATGTGGCGAGGGATGAACCACTTGAAGAAGGAATCCGTAAACTGTCTGTGACATACAGGCGTCCAACTCTATGGCCTGTCCCAACTGAGGTCCCTGTCGAACGGTTCTGCACAACAAAGCCAGAAGAATCAAATGAGATAATTAGTCCAAGGTCACATAGTTGACTAACAGATAGAAGTTGCATGGATAGATGAGGGACAAGGAGAACATCAGGAACAGACAAACCGTTTGTAGTATTGATCGAACCGATGTGGGTAGCAGAGATAGTCGATCCATTGGCTGTATGAATCGGGGGAGAGGAGGGTATTGGACTAGAGGTAGCAAAGTGCGTAGGGTCAAATGTCATGTGGTTTGAAGCTCCAGAATCGAGGAACCAGGGGGAGGCAGGTGTGTTAGAGAAGGCAGATGCAACAGTATGACTGAGCTGGGAAGGATTGGTGAGGTTCGTAGGAGGGGTGTATAAGAACTAGGTGGAGGTGGATAGTTGAAAGTGGGTGCAGCAGATGTGGTGGTGGCAGAAGCAGCAGTAGAGTGGGAGGATTTTTGAATGCTTCGCATATAGCGAGAGGTAGGGGAGGGGCAGTATTTAACAGTGTGACCAAATTCCTTACAGTAGTTACATTGGACCTGCGGTAAGCCTTTTGGTGGCCGAGGGGAGAGGTTTGTTGAGGTGTGATTAGGGCGCTGGGAGGGAGAATATGTGGGGTGTCTGTAAGGTTGTTGCTGAGGGCGATGGGTGGCAATATATACTGAGGATAGAGATGAAGAGATGCCTCGACGGGTTTCTTCAGTGAGTAATTCAGTCAAGGCCACTTCAACGGTAGGTAGAGGTTTCCGATGCAGCATGGCAGCCCGTAGTGGTTCAAATTCTTCTCGGAGAGCCATCAGAAACTGCACAAGACGAGTTTCCTCACGAAACGTTTCCCATAATTTCATATCGGTGGTCCATTGTGGTTCCATGAGTTCCAGCTGATCCCAGATAATCGACATACTAGCGTGAAAATCGGAAACAGATTGTCCGTTTGTTGCTGTAGGGCCCGTATATCTTGCTCGAGTTTATACTTTTTGGCAAAATTCGATTGGACATATCTATTTGCCAAAAAATTCCAGGCTTTCTCTGCAGTATCACATTTGCCTAGCTGTATGCTAATGGATGGTATCACGGTATTAGCAAGCCACGTCAAGATTTTGTTATTATTCATATCCCATTCAGAAAACTTGGGATCATCATCAGCAGGACATTTTTTTGTACCAGAAACATAAGTCCAGAGACCTTTTCCTTTTAAAAATTACGAAACAACATAGACCAATGACTATAATTGGTCCCATCAAGTTTAATGGAAATAGGGATTTCGGAATTGGAAGACATTGCAAAAGGGAGAGCAAAACTTTAACAGAAATGAAACCTGAGACTTGTATTGTCGGGCTGGAATTCGCAAGAACGGAGCTCACGGTTGAGTTCGGAAGGTCGAAAAACCCTAGGAACAAGTGTTTTTTTTTTTTTTTTTTTTTTTTTTTTGAACAGTAAAATTGAACGGCGTTAATCTGCCGTTAAAAATAACGGCGGCAGAACGGAGTTACTGACGGCAGCAAACGGTGCGTGACTGAAGGCGCGTGGGGTATACGCGCTTTGTGGGCGCGTGTGAGCGTGGGAGCGTGGGCGCGTGTGAGCGTGAGAACGTAGGCGCGTGGGCGCGTGCGGAGAGTGGCGTGTGCGCGTGAAGAGCGCGAGTGAAAGCTTGCGACGGACTGCTGACTCTTCTCTAGCGCGTGAGGGCGCGTGAGGGGTGTTTTCGGGGTGATTTTTGCACGGTTGGATTCGTCTTGAGGAGACGAAGAGAATGGTGATCTGGTTATGAGGTTTGGCAATGATTTGATGAGTTTTCGAGTGTGTTGAAAGAAATGGACAATGATTTTGGTAGTGTGGTCTTGTTGTTTGAGCAGAGGGTTGTTTGAGCAGAGGCAGAGGAGGATTTCTGCAGGTTGGGAGAGAGACAGGGGTTGGCTGCGGGAGGAAAAATTAAGATTGATGCTCTGATACCATGATAAAATGAAGGAGGAAATATATGTATATTGAGTAAGAATTGTGTTTTGTTTACAAGATATGTACATCTATATATACAAGAATGAAAAGGAAAATAAGAATAATTACAAGGAAACACCATAACTACATCTACATAAATTAAAGGAATAAAAAGCATAGGAGTAGCATCAATGGAGACAATTAGCATAGAGAGAATAAAATAGCATAGAGGAGAGAATCATCTCTTAACAGAAATAAACCGATGTGACATTTCGAGATCGTTGATGGGTGATGACTCCTCTTGCCATTGCTGTGGAGCTTGATATTACTGGTGAAGCTAAAGCCATTAAGGATTCTGTTGATAGAGCTTGGGCTGCATTTGGGCATATTGATACTTTGGTCAATAATGCTAGCATTAGAGGTATATTCCCTCTTAAGCCAAGTTCTCTTTTCATCTCTAAATTAAGAATAGATATCAACTTTTGCAAAATATTGAGACCGCGTTTGAGTGGACTTTTGAAAATAATTGAAAAATAACTAATTTTTATCAGAAGTTGTAAAATGAAACGAGTGATTTGGCAAGATTATACTCAATTTTTTAAGTTTTGTGAATCATTCCTATATATATTACATGAGTTCGATTCCCGTCAGAAGCACTTGTGGCCAGAGACAACCTATTTTTCAAGTAGGGACTAGTCTCAGGTATCTCAATGTGAGTATAAGATACATGTGGCAAAAAGAGGGGGCATATAAAGAAAATCTTAAAAATTAAGGAAACTAAACCATGGAGAACATCTTGTCCAATTGTTCAATCTCATTTCTAACATCTTATAAATAGAATTTGCGGGGCAAAAGTGCTCACTACATACTTTATCTTAAGGAAATACATTTTACATTAATTTTTATGTGAAAATAAGGACAGTTTTTTTTACCTAAGTTGTACTTTTATTTTTAAATGAGATATGTATTTACTCATTGTCTGCTATTGATGCCACAGACAATCTCAGGACACCAGCAACCACTGCTGGAGATCTAGCAATCTCCATTAAAACTAGACTTTGCAAAACAACACCAATATGATAAAACGACACTCTTTAACACGAAGTTATAAATTAATGGATGGACTGTTGATGCCGCACGTTGGACTATCGCAGGGCACCAGCGACCACTGCCAAAGATCTAGCGATCTCCATCAAAACTAGTCTTTGCAATTAAAACAACACCCGATATAATAAAACGGCATGAATCAACACAAAATTATAAATTAATGGTTGTAGTCTTAACAGATTTTTGGTCGTATTAGTTCCAACCCGAGGAAGCACCATAAGTTTAAGGTCAGATCAATTAATATTCATTAACACGATAGAAACCCGTTATAATTAACATTGTTGTGTAGATATGTACATGTATAGATGTGTATTTTTAATATAGATACATATAATTTGCATAAGTATTATATATATATAATTATTAATTCAATGTGAACTTACAATATATAAATAATATTATATATATAAACATATTTTTTATTATATGTATAATTAACGGATAATAATGAATTATATTGGGTAATTCAAAAAACCCGAAACTATAAAAGCCAAAACACGATACACTAAAAATTCTACTTGATTAAACGGAAAATACGATATAAAATGACATGAGGACGATTCCAACAACTACAACATTGATTGATTGGCGGCGATGGTTAAGTATGTATTTTTCTTTTTTTGGTAAAAGCACGAAAGAAGGTAAATAGTCTTCTACATCCAAAATATAAAATTAATAACTAGAAATGAGGTAGAAGGGCTTATTATACATTGATTTTTACCAAAAATCCAATGAATAATATTTTTTTGAATGAAGGGCCTATTTTAATTTTAATTTGGTAATTTGAATAAAGGGCCTATTTTTAATTGGTAATTAGTGTAAGAGGCCTATTTGTTTTATATTTATTTGAATAAATTTAAAAATCATTTAATTAATAAAAGCATGTTATGTATTACCTAAATTACCCCTTTTTATGAAATTTTCACAAAAAATATGGACTGCAAAGTTCATATTGCAATAAAATATGAACTGCAAAGTTCATATTGCATGGAAATATGTACTGCAATATGAACTTTGCACTAAAAATATGGACTGCAAAGTTCATTGCAGTAAAATATAACTGCAATATGAACTTTGCACTAAAAATATGGACTGCAAAGTTCACATTGCAGTAAAATATGGACTGCAATATGAACTTTGCACTAAAAATATCGACTGCAAGTTCACATTGCAGTGAAATATGGACTGCAAAGTATATTGCAGTGAAATATAGACTGCAAAGTTCATATTGCAGTTCATATTTTAATGCATATTGATATTTTTTTAGTTTATTAATGGTTATAGTTGATGTCATTTTATAATGAAAAAAAAAACACATGTCATATTATCAATAAAATAAAAAATAGGCCCTTTATTTAAAAAAAAATTATTCCTTGGCCTTAGTGTGAAAATCTTTCTCTAATAAGCCCTTTTTTTTAATTGCCCCAATTAATAATCGATTGGTTGGTTGGTCAATATTTCCTTTTTCTATTTCCAGAATTCTTTTAAAGTACAATTAAAGCCTTTGAGGTACGTTTTTAATCAATTAGTACCAGAAGGACAAGAAATAAAATTAAATGTTTATGAGAAAATTGTGCGGAGCCAAGAGTCCCTGTCTGAGTACCGCTTTAAATGGGTAGGAACAAACTACAAAATTTTGGAATTTGTACTTTATACTTAATGTTTCTTTTTTTTTTGGACAAATACTTTATTCATTCAAATATTTGAAAATCAAGAGCCAAGATTCTTTTTTTCTTGGAGCCAATCGACACTATTACATATATCATGTGAGGAAACGAGGAGGGGAAAGGGGATAAATGTTACATATAGCAATCATGTTTAATATCAGAGTAATTTATAATATTAAAAGTATATAGTATAACTTTTTAAAATATTATTATATTCTAACAAAAGAATAATTTTATTAATAAGAGTACCCTAAAATAGTAAAATATAAGGGTTAAGAAAAAAATAAATATTTGTAAGGCCCTTTCATTGGCGGACATAAGCCGAACAATCTCGAGACGGGCCGAGCTTCGGCCAACCCTAACAGTGTTCAATCTTGTGATTAAGCATAACATAATATATATATATATATATATATATATATATTCTTGTATTTTCAGGGACAGTAAATAATTCATTGGATTTACCAGAAGAGGAGTGGGAAAATGTGATAAGAACAAATTTAACCGGGACATGGTTAGTATCCAAATATGTTGGTGCATACATGAGAAGTGCTGGTAAAGGTGGGTCCATCATCAATATTTCCTCTGTGTCTGGTCTCAATCGACCCCAATTCTGTGGAGGTGTTGGCTATAGTTCCTCTAAAGCGGCTATGGACTCTATGACCAAGGTAATATTTTTTATAATTTTATTATATTTATTTAGAGGAGAAAATTATTTACTAATTTATTTTGCTTACAAAATATTTGACCAACTATTTATGCTTGAAGCATCTCAAGATGTACCAGAAAGTGCAAGAAAAAATTAGAATCTGCTCTTTAGACTTTAAAAAAAATTACGATATAGTCTACATCTTCTTCTTTTTGAAAGGATGTGATCAATTTGATTTTTTAAAGTTCTAATGAATTGAAAATTATGATTTTTCAAAATATAAAATATTTTTTACGGATCTAGATAAGATATCTGCCAAATAATAAGTCTCTAAACATCTTGCCATATTTACTATTGTGAGATTTGAAATATATTTATATTTATGTTTCGAATTCCTTTTATGTATAAGTTAAAAATAATTATGAAAACCGTAAAATAACAATTTTTTATTCGTATTTATTTCAGAAAAAAGTAACTTATTAATTTATTAAAATATATCAAATGGTTGTCATTAACTTATTAAAATATTTAAATTTGTCTTATGCATGATAATAACATATTATGGCTTTGGAACTGGGGGTGCATAACATCAGAGTGAATTCTATAGCGCCAGGAATATTTCGATCAGAGATAACTAAAGATTTACTTGAAAAAGACTGGCTTCAAAATGTGGCATCGCGTATTATACCATTAAAGACGTTCGGTACATCAGATCCAGCGTTGACATCGCTTGTTCGATACTTAATGCACAACTTATCAAAATATATTACAGGCAACATCTTCATTGTTGATGCTGGTTTTACCCTTCCCGGTTTTCCAATTTTCTCGGCACTTTGAGCCTTTCTATATAATAATCTATTTATCTTTAATCTAAGGTGGTACTACTGTCAAAACAGTTATATTTATTACCAGAGTAATGTACAACTTTTCAAAGTCGTACTATACTTTGGCAAAAAAAATAATTGTTTTGACAATATCAATAGTTTGATATATCTTGTGAATTATGGTGTGATGGTGTTCAAAATAAAAGCATTTGAACTCTCATTTCTTAGCATATCTAAGGAATGCCAGATAATCCTGTGTAAGCTATTTTAATTAGTTGAAAATGGTCATTATTATGTGACTCAACCATCAATCTATCTCATTCAATTTAGTGTTTGAAATAATGTAGCATCACTTAAATGTACTGGTAAGGTCACATTTTTAATGGGTTCATTACTACCTTTTATTTAATATGATTGGTGTCACAACTATTTATACAAAAAGTTTGTATATAATTTGTTATTATGTTAACATTCCTCTATAAAGAATTAGAAATTTCTTGATTTTATCCGTAAAATAAGGAGGGTTTCTCCGGCGAAAAATGCGTGGGACACATTTAGAGGAAAATATGACATATCAGTAATATATTGGTTAATTAAGTGGACCTAAGATGAGTAAAATTTACCCTGGAAGATTATTACTGACCAATTAACACTGAATTCTCAAAACAATATTAAAATTCTTGTTTTAATCAAACCAAATTCAACAAAGGTGGCAATGAACAATAAATTTGCAGCTGAGACTACAGGTTTTTGTTTGTGTGGGTTAGTTCCTCTGGTGGCTTTTATTCCCAATCCGGCAGTACATCCTCTTGGAATGTGTGATTATGTTCTTCACTAGGCTCTGATAGCCAAATACATACAATTTCCTCAGAGAGAGAGAGAGGCTATTGCTACTACAAAGTTGATGATCCTCGGCTAAGGGTTTATCCTGTCCTATTTATATTCTTTGGATAAGGAGGAAATTACTATAAAGGGTAAACTTGATCACAACTCTAAGGTTACACGTGTCAATAACCCTAGTCACACAAATAAAAGTGGTTGTTTCCTATCGTTTGTCCTACAACTCAGCTACCTTTTATCCGTAACTCGTCATTTGATGATCGGCCCACAATCCAATCATACATCATGGTTAGTTTCACTGGCTAGTGGTCATTTGAGCCTCCACATAGGCCCGTGGCTCGTTCACTAGACTCGGGCCAAGGCCCAAGTACGAAATTATGCTCCTTCCTTGCGGATCGCTACCAGTTGAACAGCAGGGCGTTGTTGTGAATGCCCAAAGTACGGAAGGCAATTCTTGTACCCATTTTCCCTTTCTTTCCTTCAACGTTTTTTTTAGTCCGTCTAGAATGACTTTGTTCGATGCCTCAGCCAATCCATTTCCTTGGGGATATGATACACTGGAGAAATATTGCTTAATTCCGTAGGAGATGCAAAATTGTTCGATCATCTGACTCATGAACTGCATCCCATTGTCAAAAACTAGAGCCCTCGAAATACCAAAGCAAGTGATGATGTTCTTCCATAGGAAGGTTTTCACATTAATCTCTGTGATGTTGGCCAGGGGCTACCCATTTTGTAAAATAGTCGGTGCCAACTATGAAAAACCTCTTGTTGCCCGTCCTTCGAGAAAATGGTCCCATAATGTCTAATCCCCATATAGCAAAAGGCCAAGGGCTAACGATCAGATGTAAGGCCGTGGCGTGTTAGTGTACCATGGGAGAGTGTTTTTGGCATTTGTTGTATTGGTTAACATACTGTATTGCATCTTTTTGCATAAACGGGCACCAATATCCCTGGGACCTGGCTCGATGAGCTAATGACCTTCCAACAGTATGGCTCCCACAGCTTCCTTCGTGCAGCTCATAGAGGGTGTTCTGAACCAGTCTTGGGTAAACGCATCTGAAGTAAGATCTAGAAAAAAACCTTTTGTACAGTTTTTGTTCGAGCGATAGCCGGTACTTGGTTGTTTGGGCTTTGATTTTGTACGCCTCCCCACTGTTTTGGGGGACCTTTCCATCCTTCAAGTACTTGACAATTGGGTCCATCTAGCATACCCCCAAATTATCCTCGATGTCACATACCATTAGTTGTTTCCTCATACTCGATACTCGGGCTGGGTAGGAATTCTGCCTCGATAATTCTTGTTAGTTTCGAATTGACGACCAAAGCCAGTGTTGCGAGAGCGTCTGCATGCGAATTACTGGTTCTCAGAAACCTCTCTATAAATGCCGATCTGAATTGCTTCATCATTTTTTGAGCGATCCTCATGTATGTTGCCATTTGATCGTTCGTTGTCGTGTATTCTCCGGTTAGCTGATAAGCGACTAACTAAGAATCACAATGAATTATGAGGTCTTGGACTCCGAGCCACTTAGCCCTTTTTATACCGAGGATCAATACTTCGTATTCAACTTCATTATTACTAGCTCAAAATCCCAAACGAATTGCTTAATCGATAATTCCTCCTTTCGAGGCTTATAGCACTATACTGAGACCCGAACCTACATTTGCTGAGGACCCACCTATGCATAGCACCTAAGAAGTTGGGTTTTTCGTTGTCTAAGACTCTATGGTATCCTCGGATTTCCTAGAGTCATTTGTGCACTTGTCATCGTCCACTTGCCCCTAAGTTGGGACAGGAAATTGGTCGGGGTTTCCTGTTGCAGCTGTGCCAGTGAATTCGGCAATGAAATTAGCAAGAACTTATCCTTTGATTGCCGTTCGTGGTTCATACTCGATATGGAATCTCCCTAGTTTGACCAACCATTTTTCCATTCTACCAGACAAATTAGCCTTTCGCAAAACTGCTTTGACCGGACTTGATATGAGTAGTTTAATCGGATGAGCATTAAAATAATGCCGCAGCTTCCTCGACGCTGTGATTAGTACTAGTACAAGTTTTTCTAAAGGCAAGTAATTTAATTCTGGCCCAGTTAAACATTTATTAGTAAAATACACAAGTTTCTGAATATTATTATATTCTCTGATTAGGGCCGAACTTACTACCCGATCAGAGGAAGCTAAGACACATAAAGTTGTTCATGGGGCTCAGGGATTGATATTAGGGGTGGGCTGCTCATGTATCGTTTCAGCTCATTGAGAGCTTTATAACATTCGTCATTCCATTCAAATTATTTCGTTCTTTTCAGTACTTTATATAAAGGCATGCATTTGTCTGAATATTTAGATTTTAAGCGATTTAATGTAGCAACCATACTTTTGAGTTTTTGCAACTCTTTCATGTTGGTCGGCCTTTGAATGTCAAGGATTGCTTGAACTTTCTCTGGGTTGGCCTCTATTCCCTGAATATTCACCATAAAATTTAAAAACTTTCCCGAACTGACCCCAAAAGTACTTTTCGTGGCATTGAGCTTCATTCGATAGTGCCTTAGGATATCAAAAGTTTTACCCAAATCTCGGATATGATCGGTCGCGAACTTACTTTTCACCAACATGTCATCCACATAAACCTCCATCGATTTCCCAATCTTGTCTCGGCACATCTTTATTACCAACCGCTGATAGGTAGCCCCTGCATTTTTCAATCCGAATGGGCATAACCTTATAGCAATAAAGTCTCATTGTAGTGATGAAAGCTGTACACTATTGATCTGGTCCGAACAAAAGAATCTGATGGTAGCTTGAATACGCATCTAGCAAACCTAACCTCTGATACCCGGCTGCTGAATCTACTAACTAATCAATTATTGGTAATGGAGTCTTTTGGGAAAGCTTTATTCAAATTTATAAAGTCGATGCACACTCTCCATTTTTTGTTCTTCTTTTTCACGACCACCGGATTGGAAATCCATTCCGAGAACTTCGTTTCTCTGATGACCCTAGCTTTGAGCAATTTTTTAACTTTCTCTTCGATCGCCGGAACTTTCTCAGGCGATGCTCAGTGTAATTTTTGTTTGACTGGCTTGAAATTTTGGTTGATGTGGAGTTTGTGACATATGACTTCGGCTAGAATCCCCGGCATATCATAAGGCTGCCAGGAGAAAATATCAATGTTCTTTCTAAGAAACTCGGCCAAGATGTCTCTCTCATCAAGGTTCAAACTACTGCCGATCAGAAAAAATTTCCTTTCCTCCTTCAAACCAAGAACTATAGGGACTTAAATGAGATCTTCAAAGACCTTTTTCTTCTGGTTGTCCTTTGACCCCACCATCTATAGGATGACCACTTTCTGATTGCTATTTGTTCGATTCAGTGCCTTTTCCCTTGTTCGAAGATTCGGGCACATCTTCCTTTTCATCGATCATCATTTCCTCGGACCTTTTTTTCGAACTTGTTTTTCCCTTGCGATCTGATTCTTTTTTCTCATATAGCGAACATCTCACCGCTAAATTGAAACAAAACCTCGCATCCTCTTGTTTTCCTCTTACTACACAAACACCCTTGGGCGTCGAAAACTTTAACTTTTAGTGGAAGAACGAAGCAGCAGCCCTCATATCCCCCAATCAATTTATGCCCAGAATTGCATTGTACGGATAATCAATATTCATAAAAAAGAAGTCCATCACTAAAACCATTTTCCCTATCCTGACAGGCACACTTAAAACACAAATCGGCCAAATTGCGTCTCCGATGAAACTATATATGGGGGCGTCCACTGACTTAATATTCTTAGCAGGAATGAAAGACAACAGGTGGTTGAATGCCTTCAAATACATTACCTCTAAGGAACTTTTTAAATCTATCAGAACCTTATTCACGTCAAAATTAAAGATATTAACAATAATTATCAAAGCATTATTATGGGGTAGATCGACCCCCTCCAAATCATGTTCAAAAAATGACAACTTGTATAGTGGGTTGTTGTCTCAGTCTCTCTTGGGGAGTGCTAAGATTGTTAGTAGTTCTCTAATCGGATGAGCCTCAGACCAAAATAGTGCACGGGCTAGCCTCGCCCGGAAAAAGTTCTTGGTTGCTTCGGACCGATTAATTATGCCATTAATAGCTTCGATCACACCCGTCACCTGTCTATTAGTTTGGATGGCTACCACTTGCTCTTCGGCAACTTTACCATTTCTTTCGTCATCTCAATCAGATTTCACATATTTGGCCAAGTGCCTCTGCTCCACCAACTTCTCTAGAAACTACTTCAATGTTTTGCAGTTCTCAGTTTTATGATCCCCGGTCCTTATGATAAGAGCATCTAAGGGCAGCATCTCTGATACTTGGATCTCTAGCCATAGGCTTAGGCCATTTGAAAAATTGTTTGCCCTGTATTTCAAATATGATCTTGTGTATCGATTTATTAAAAATCATGTTGATGCCTTTGAACGCATTCGAACTCTTTCTATTATTATCCCCTTCCTTTTTGTTTTTCTTTCCTTGGTGGTCTTCTTTACGCTCTCCATTGTCATTCCTGTCTCTTTTAGAACCGCGCATGTTCGACGCTTGATCATTATCCTCAACTCTAAAAAATTAGTCCACATTTGACAGCAGATAATTAAAGCCTTTCGGGGTTTTCTTGTCAAATCATTGTAGACACCATTGTTATCCCAAGGTAACCCGAATTTAAAAATGCTCACTACAAACTTCAAATCACAATCCTCGATCTCCCCAAAGAATGCCCAATATCGTTGGGAGTATTCCCTCAAACTTTCACCCTGTTTTTTCTTCAAATAGGCCAAGGCCTCTGGTTCTTTAATCATTCGACTATTAGTGATAAATCTTGCCGTGAATTGCTCGGCCAACTGTTTAAAACTATCAATTTGTGCAGAAGGTAATTTATCGAACCACCGCAATGCTGAATCCCCAAAACTTGCCGGGAACATTCTACACATCAAGGCTTCTTCATTTCTCCTGTAGGCCATTACTTGTTTATAATGCCTGATGTGATCTGCTGGGTTGGATTTTCTATTATAGAGATTAAATTTTGGCTGGCCGAATTTCTTCGGTGGTGGTCCGTCTTGGATAGGCTGTGTAGATGGGGAACCATTATCCTCTCATCGGGTCCTCCTGGCGAGTTCGGATGTTGACTTTTTCTTATCAATTTTATCTGTTATTCCCGAATAAATCATTTTTCTCATATCTTGTTTGACCCAATTCTTCATTCGGCCCTCTGTTTTGGAAATAACTTTCCCTGTTCGGTCCCCGAGACAATCAAAAACACTTGGTCGAGCAGATTTATGGCTCTTTTTCTCTTCTGGCGTTCTAGTTCGTGGCTCCCCAGCCATTGCTTGTTTTCCTTTGTCACGGTAATACAAACTCACTTCGTCCTTAACACGCTATTTTCTGGTTGAAGAAATGTGGGTCCCAGCAGGAGCTGGGATCAAAGGTTTGGGTAACCCTAATGCAACGTTTGCTACAATATATTTTTGTAACATCTGCAATAGCAGATATTTCTCTTGTTGGAGTTTTGATATTTGGCTTTGTTTTTGAGAAACCTTTAAGCCCTTATCCACATAATTATGGTCGAAGATGGAGGACGAATGGGTTTGAGAGTGACTTGGATCCCTAAGTGGGCCCCAGCCATGTCTACATATGGGATTGCGGTTCAGCTTGTGGTTGGGTTAACAACAGGGTTTATATCGGGATTAACATTTTCTACAAGGTGGCTCATAGTATGAACCATTTTTCAGAAATAACAATACCCAAATATATCAAACAATATAGAAGCAAAGAAAATCTATAAGCTCAAAAATTCTGCAAAATTTAATTGTAGAGGGAGAAAATGAATCTAATTACTGAATTGCTACTTTTATGTCGCCGATTTCCACAGACGGCACCAAATTGTTGGGTGGTATAAATCTAACCAAACCCAAAGGAGATTGAATCGGCCCAAAATTGACAGAGTCTGTAACCAAATTCAACAAATGTGGCGATGAACAATAAATTAGCAGCTAAGACTACAGGTTTTTTTTTTATGGGTAGGTTCCTCCGGTTGCTTTTATTCCCAATCCGGCTGTATATCTTCTCGAAGTGTGTAATTGTGTTCTTCACTAGGCTCTAATGGTCAAATACATACAATTTCCTCAGAGCAAGAGAAAAAGAGATAGGCTATTGCTACTATAAAGTTGTTGACCCCATGCTAAGGGTTTATCATGTCCTATTTATATCCTTTGGATAGGGTTTGGTGAGGTAGGAAATTACTATAAAGAGTAAACTTGGTCACTATTCTAAGATTGCAGGTGTCAATAACCATGTTCACACTAGTAAAAGTGGTTGTTTCATGTCGTCTATCCTCCAACTCAGCTACCTTTTATCCATAACCCATCGCTTAATGATCAGCCAACAATCCGATCATGCGTCGTGGTTGGTCTCACCAACCATTGGTAATTCGAGCCTCCATATAGGCTTATGGCCCGTTAACTAGACTCAGGCCGAGGCCCATGTATGAAATTATGCTCCCATATAAATGATTAACAATAAATTTTATTTATCAAAAATCTTTGTTTCATTAATTATGGCTAACATAAAAGGTTGAATTCATATGGTGGCTCAAAATATTAAGTAATATTCCACTTTTTTTTGGAACCATTCTTCCTTTTATACAAGGCTGGCTCTAGGAATTTTGAAGCTCCAAGCGAAACTTAATATCGACGAAAATTGGGACCCCATATAATTATCTTCTCCTTCAATAAAACAATTTTAAAATCATATTATTTATTCATTTGAAGCCAAAAAGCCCAAAAAATTAGACTTAATCAATTACCGAATTTAAAATAATAATAATAATAATAATAATAATAATAATAAAATAATAATAATAATAATAATAATAATAATAATAATAATAATAATAATAATAATAATTAAGGTAACAATTAACACCCCTGACAGACTGATGTGTCAGAAAGTGGATGGTCTGTGTCAGAAGGGTTTGTCATGCTATAAATAGGGATTTGTCGTGCGACAGAACTTCCTGAAAATAAGTTTGTCATACAACAATGCCCTCTAGAAATAGTTTTTAGTGTTTTTGGGTGAGTCTTAGACTAAAAAGTGCTTTCTCGACAGCTTTAGGGTTCTTGGGGGAGTCACGGATTGGGATGTCTACACTTTTTAACGTGTATTCGACCATGACTTAAAAGTGAGACCATTTCCATCATAATATTTAACATATTTCTTGAAAACCTCCCATCGTTTTATTGAACCTTAAATTATTTGTAGCCATAAGATGGTGGAAATAAATTATTAAAGTAAATAAAAGATGGACGAACCTAAAAATAATTTATAAATTCGTTGTACCATGCCAAAAAATGTCTTCGATTGTGGACAATTCATAGCAATATCACAAAGAGTAAGAGATTGACAACCGCATAAAGTATAAAATGCTTTAGGATATTCTAATAAGACTCTAATTTGTACACCTTTGTTGTCTCCTTTCATGTTTGAACCAGTATCATAACCTTGTCATCTCATGTTATTAAAATCAAGCCATAAATCTCAAGAAAATTTTTAAATTCATGAAAAAAAGCTTCTCTAGTTGTCGTAACCACCTACACAAATGCAATAAACAACTCTTCCACTCTTACGGGACTTGTAGAAACATTTACACATCTTATTACAAGTGATGTTTTCTCCTCGTGACTGACATCCGAAGTGCAATCAAGCATAACAAAGAAATATTTTGCATTTTTTACACTTTAAATGATCTTATTTTTTACTTCATTTGCTAACAATTATATCCTCTCATTTTGAATATTATGGCCAAGATAATGGTTCCGAATATCTTTCTTTTGTATATGCTTAAGGTGTTCTTGCATTATTAGATAAAACTCCGCAATCATATTAATAATATTTAGAACGTTTTTATTTTTCTTGTTATCGATCTTCTCATTATCTCCCCGGAAAGCTAAGTTACAACTACAAAAGTTTTGACAACAACCTTAATTTTCTTCAAAACATATCTCCAATACTCTTTCTCTTTATTAATAACTCCTTCTTGAGAAGCATCAATTGTGACCATTTTTTTTACTCAAACTTTTCTTTCCCTCCAAGCTATCATGCTACGGATATGCTCATTGTTCGTTTCATGCTCTATAAGTCTATAATATATATTATCCCAATCATTATACCTCTGAGCTGCAGTAGCTAAAGACTTGACAACCCCTATTTTCTAAATAATACACAACAAAAACAAAAGACCTTATTCTTTTTACGGTGAGTAAACTAACCATGGCCTATTATATTTTTCCCCATTTGACAAGCACCGAGTATATAATTTGTGACTAAAGTTTTATTTTTAATCAATCGGACATGTAAGACCTCTTACTCTTACAGGACCTCTCTTAACTAGCAAGTCCATTTCTTTTTGAGAAATATATGCTTTTCAATTTTTCGAAGTCATATAAATCATCTACATTAACATTCTCATTCTCATTCCCATTTTCACTATCAACATTTGCATTCTCATTCCTATTTTCACTATCAACATTCGTGTTCTCATTCCCATTTTCACCATCAATATTTACATTCTTATTTTCACTATATATTTACATTCTTATTCACATTTTACTATAGCATTTACATTTTCATCTAAAGTATTTGCATATTCATCATTTACATCCATATCCATATTTACATTATCTTTATTTGAAAGTGAGTTATTTTTTTTTACGTACTTATCCATAGAACCTGCAATAGATTGTATAACCAAATCTCTTCTTTTATGAATTTTTCTCTTTTTATTTACAAAGTCTTGTATCTGCTTGTCCAACATTGTTAGAAACTAATAAAAAAAATTGCAACAACCATCAAATAAGGAAGACTAGTAAAAGAATACAAAATACAAATAATCAATTAATACACTTAATATTATACAACTAATCAAGAATAAAACTAATATTTAACAACTAAATAGCTAAATCTAATAATATAAAATTAAGGCTGATGGTGTCAAAATCTAGAAGTAGATAATTAACCAATCAATAAGTGAATATCGGTGAATAAAAAATAAATGCGGCGCAATGATGAACACATGATATTTTTTTTAAGGTAGGTTCCCCCGGTATTATGCTATTCCAGTGGTACGTCAAATCATATTCAACAAATTCTCTCTCTCTCTATAATTTCCTTAATTCTATTTACACGTTCAAATATTTCAACAGAATAAACTGTGTAACTCTTCTATCCTTCTATTTTTTGGGGTATGATTTCTCTTCTATTTTTCTTGAATTGATGAATAGAGAGTATATGACCCTTCTATTTTTTAACAAAATCAATGCAAAAATGTAAATTTTTTGTGGAGGATAATTATTTAAAGGAAATTAAATAATTATCTATGTGGAATCTAAGAGGAAAGTGTGGAATATAATGGAGTGGGATAAATTTAAAGGAAATTATACTAAAAGAAAGTGGAGAATATTATTTTTGTAGGCCAATGTCAAAATTATTTTTTATTTTTGTAGGCCAATGGTAAATTAATATTTACCCCATCAAAGGCTTTTGTCTTTTGACTTAAATCATTATTCACTAAATATATTCAACAAATCAACAATCAACATTCAACAAGGGCTTCATATCATGCTATTGATCATTAATCAAGAAATATGTAAAAAATATACTCCATAAGTTCATAACTAACCAAAAATTAGGGCTTAAGATTTAAAGAGTACTTAACCACTTAACCTTGGTCGGTGGTCGATGGTGAGGATTGAGGAGTCGGTGCTTGCTGGGAGAGTCAAAGTGGGAGGAGAGGCGGAGAGGTGAAAGGGAAAAATGAAAACGGGAAAGAAAAAGAAAGAAAGGGGCAAAGAGGCAAAGTTAACTCTTAAGTTCTCTCTCCTCAATTTAATTTTATTCCAATTTTTAAAGTGCTGTAGACACTCAACCGTTAACGACCTTACTGTTTTTAGGTCTGAAACTACCCTTGGTGGGTTTGTTGGCCAACAAACATTTTTTTAGATTGTCGCATATCTTCGCGCGAAATTGATATGTCGCGCGATCATTCTTGTTCTGCACCCGTTTCTGACCATCACAGTCAGAACCATCACTTCAACAATCATTCCTATGTGAGGACCCCACTACACATCACAGGTCAGAATCCATCACTTCAGCCGTACAAAGAAATTCGCGCTTGCCCTTTCAAATTCGCGCGACAATCAGCACTCCACACCCCCAAGGGTTCTAGGACGGCAACTTCTCGCCACAATTTCTAACTAAAATTCATTCTCTTTGAATTTTCTAATCTTTAAGAAGTCTCGATATTTATTTCCAAGATCTCGATCTAAACCCGGTTGCCACCTTCTAAGTCAACCGCTAAAATATTTCTAATATTTCTATTATATTTTCTCTCTCTTATTCTTTTAATATCGTCGGAAAAATTAAAGTCTTTCTAGTACGTATATTACAGACTAAAACTCGATTTTTCTATGCCCCGCAACCTACCGGCAGGTCGAAGTAGCGAAACATATTGTGGTAGATTCAACTCGAAAATAGTGTTATTTCCAGCAGAGAATATCAGTGCATAAGTTTTCAACATAGAATATTGAGTGGGTAACACCTAAACCGTAATTAGTTAACCCTATAGAATCCTGAGACAAACGTAAAGAAAGGCATCTGTGCCTTCCCTCTTACACAATCATTTTGAAAACGTCTGGCTCTTCTTGCAAAAAATAGTAGAGGGACCTCGATATGACAACACATGAATCAAATCAACTATTTTCTGAAGAACCCAAACGGGAACGAGAACCCGGGGTGCATGCGGAGTGCCCCTCAAAAGTATCTTCATTATAATTTTTTTGGTACCTCTCAAAGTGATAGTTCCTAATTCATTTTGCTTTATAAACAAAGAGTTCTACCAGATGGGTTCTTATATACTTCTTAAATTCAAAGAAATTCACTTTGGTTTCATTATATAAGAGATACATGGATAGTGTATGACATCCTTTGAAAAAAATTGATCTATGTTCTAATTTTATGAACATCTTAAAGTGATCAGCTCAAAAGAAGAGTACACATTAAAGCGTGTATTAGATTAAATTAAATTTATATTTTCTTAACTAAAATGTATCACAGTAAAAAACATACTTTTAATTAAAGACGAAAATAATATATCTACATATCTATTACATTACATAATAGTAAAATGGAGGAAGTTCCTCCATAATTACTACATTAATTATGCCATTAATTATCATAAATTTAATTTCTTCCTTTAATTAATTAATTGTTAGCCATTTTTCATTTTTCTCTTCTTCTTATTATTTTTAATGTTGCGATCATTCCATTCCACAAATCAAAAGTTTGAAGTATAATATTCACATTAAATGTAGTAATTTAATTGTATAATTTAATTCTTCAGTTTCTCCTAACAATACTTATTATTTCCTAGAGTCGCCATTAAAAATACATCGAACATATAAATAAGACATTTATAATAACTTTGTATGATAATTAATGTTTGTGTTAATACTCTTGATTAAATTAAGTTTGAGTATCCATAAATAGTTCTAATATAATAATACATTTTTTAAAATTTTGACTTAGTAATAATTTATAAAACAATTATGTAAAAATTAAATAATACAACTAAATAAACCATTGGAAAAACCAGTGGGGAAGAGATTCTAAATAAGAATCGTCGCTTTTAAGCTTATCAATACGGAAAAACCAGGTGTGGGAATTGTACTGGTTTTGATATAAAAAGGCCTTTTTCCAGGCATCAATATAATCCCAATAACTATAATAGCGGGGAGCATTTTTATCGTCTGAATAACGAGTCTGTAATGCTTGTTCTTTATTCGGATTTAATCCCCATTCTTCAATACTAATTACGCCTTTAATAAAAGCTTTACTGAAAGCAATTTCTGGGTTAAATGAACCCACATTCCTGTTCATATGCGTAAATACTACGCTCTCCGTATCTTTAAGAATGGCCTCATAATATTCTCTAGTTTTTCCGCTAACAAGTGGAAAATCCATATTATTCTCGAAATATCTTTGGGCAATAGTCCCTGGGTTCATTGCAAATCTTTGATCCCCCTTTTGTAAATACAAAACAAAATCCTGTTGTGGCTTTTTTAAAGCCACCTGAACTTCCTCTTTAAGAGCCTCTTTAAAAGTCCCTGGCGATTTAACCTGAGAAGAGGACGCTTGGGATTTAATCCCAGAAGTACCAATATTTCTTGCAGGAGACCGTTGAGGTCCTCCTCTACCTCTACCTCTGTTTCCTCTATAAGAGGAAGAGGAACCTGTTGGCCTGCTCATGAGGCCTTTCCCTGCAAAAATTCCCTAGTTAAGAAATCAGGAAGAGAATTTGATTCTCCTTTTATAAATTCTATTTTAAAATCAAATACTGATAAAATTGCTTGCCATCTAGCAAATATTTGTTTGGAAGCAATATTTTTTACATCTTTTTCAAGCACATCTTTCGCTGCCTGACAATCAATACGTAAGAGAAATTCTTGATTCAATAAATCTTCTTGGAAATCAGAAATACATTCAACAACAGATAATATTTCTTTTTTAATAGTAGAATAGTTTTTCTGAGCATTATTCCATTTGCCAGAAGTAAATCTAGATAATATTTCTTTATCAGAATCTTTAAACTTTTGTTTAAGAATTCCTCCATAGCCAATATCTGAGGCATCTGTTTCAACAATTTTAAATGAGTAAGGTGAAACTAATGCCAAACAAGGAAGTTGTTTAACTTTAGATTTAATAATTTTTACAGCAATAGTGTGTCTATCAGACCATGGGAGAGGATTTTTTCTCAACCTTTCATATAGAGGAATACAATCGGTAGCTAAATTTTTATAATAATCACGAATATAATTTAGAGATCCTAAGAATCTTTGTAATTGAGTTTTATCACGAATTTCATCAGGAAATTTTTCAGCAAACTCAATGGCCCTATTAATAGGAAATCTCACCTTTACAGTGCTCTAAGAGAATAAAATTCATTTGGGCAGGTCTAGCTTTAGTAGATATATTTTTCTCATCAAAATTTTCTTCATAAGGAAGAGGAACAATATGTTTCTTTCTATTCCAGAAAGCGGTAGGGATATCACTACAGACTTCTCTAATAATTTGTTCTTATAGTTTCTTAATAGTCACTTAATAGTCACTTTATTTTTAATCGACTTTAAGATTAATGTTCATAATATTTAAATTTCATGCAAAAATTTTATTGCATTATATTGATGCCTGGGAAAAAGGCCTATTGATGCCTGGAAAAAGGCCTTTTTATATCAAAACCCAGTACAATTCCCACACCTGGTTTTTCCGTAGATTTACTTCTGGCAAATGGAATAATGCTCAGAAAAACTATTCTACTATTAAAAAAGAAAATATTATCTGTTGTTGAATGTATTTCTGATTTCCAAGAAGATTTATTGAATCAAGAATTTCTCTTACGTATTGATTGTCAGGCAGCGAAAGATGTGCTTGAAAAAGATGTAAAAAATATTGCTTCCAAACAAATATTTGCTAGATGGCAAGCAATTTTATCAGTATTTGATTTTAAAATAGAATTTATAAAAGGAGAATCAAATTCTCTTCCTGATTTCTTAACTAGGGAATTTTTGCAGGGAAAGGCCTCATGAGCAGGCCAACAGGTTCCTCTTCCTCTTATAGAGGAAACAGAGGTAGAGGAGGACCTCAACGGTCTCCTGCAAGAAATATTGGTACTTCTGGGATTAAATCCCAAGCGTCCTCTTCTCAGGTTAAATCGCCAGGGACTTTTAAAGAGACTCTTAAAGAGGAAGTTCAGGTGGCTTTAAAAAAGCCACAACAGGATTTTGTTTTGTATTTACAAAAGGGGGATCAAAGATTTGCAATGAACCCAGGGACTATTGCCCAAAGATATTTCGAGAATAATATGGATTTTCCACTTGTTAGCGGAAAAACTAGAGAATATTATGAGGCCATTCTTAAAGATACGGAGAGCGTAGTATTTACGCATATGAACAGGAATGTGGGTTCATTTAACCCAGAAATTGCTTTCAGTAAAGCTTTTATTAAAGGCGTAATTAGTATTGAAGAATGGGGATTAAATCCGAATAAAGAACAAGCATTACAGACTCGTTATTCAGACGATAAAAATGCTCCCCGCTATTATAGTTATTGGGATTATATTGATGCCTGGAAAAAGGCCTTTTTATATCAAAACCAGTACAATTCCCACACCTGGTTTTTCCGTATTGATAAGCTTAAAAGCGACGATTCTTATTTAGAATCTCTTCCCCACTGGTTTTTCCAATGGTTTATTTTAAATGGTCCCGAAGAGGATATTCTCCCGAATAATTTATATGAATTATTTGTTGCTTATAGCAAAAATCATCCCAGACTCCTTATTAAGGAGCAACACCCTATTACTAATTTTGCATTATTACATTTTCTTACAAAATATCATACTCCCTGGATATTTCAATGGAACTATAATACGACTACCAGGAGTAATGGGTTATTTTTGTTAGTACGTGACTACTATTATAAATGGTGGCCTAAATTTGATACCACTGAACTAATAGTTCAAATTAAAAAAGATTTATTTGAGTTCCTCGAAATTAATACAAAATCAGCTGAGGATGATGCGTTCTTAAAGAAGCAAGTTATTGAAAAATCAGAGTTTAAAACTCCTTCTTTGGCCTCTCTTAAAGAGAAATTCCCAAATACCCCTATCAAGGAGCTTAAAGCTAAAATTCTCCAAAATCTGGCCTGTCAGTTAGATATGGATGAAGATTTTATGTCTATTTCTCAAGATTCAAAATCTGAAATAAAATCTGAATCAGCCCAATTGGTTAATATTGATGACGAGGATTTTGCGGAGCCAAATGAGGATATGACTACACATATGGGTAGATGGCTCGCCAGTCTGTATGAAGACTCAACTACTCCACCTGCCAAACAAGACAAGGGAAAAAATCCAGTGGAGTAATAATTATTTAAGACTTCTTTATTAAAGAAATAGTTCCTTTGGATATACGCCTGCACCCCATCTAGCACACGCCACCAAAGGACTGCAATTATTATGCTTTTACTGTTTGCAATTATTTTGCCTTTCACTATGTATTCACGCGTTGTAATTACTATTTGCTTTTACTGTGCACTTTTTGTTTGTTTTGCTTTTCCCTTCTATTTAAACCAGGCATGTTGGTTTTAGAAGGCATCTTTTTCTTTTCCTTTTCTTTCTCTCTGCTTCACTGTTTTTCTTCTCTGTAATCTTCTTTCTTCTTTCTTTTGTAATCTTGTTTATTTCAATAAAAGTTTGAAGTTTTATGTATCTCTGCTCCACATCTCGATCCTAGATTAATTTGGTGCTTTTTTATGAGATTTTTTACGCCTTTTATGGTGTTTTCTAGTTCTATTAGAACTATCAGTAGTTTTCTTAATCCTAGAATAAGGAATACTCATATCATAAGCAAACTGATCACAAAATTCTCCTATTTCTTTACGACCAGTTAAATTCTGAGCTTTAAGTTGAGCTTTGAGCTTAATATCATTACATAGAGATAAACCTTCAGCAATACATTCACTAATGAGATAACCATAAGTATAATCCTTATAAGGAATGGAAGTACCACCATGTTTTTTACTAATACGGTCTTTAACCTTCCACCTCTAAGACTCCTCATAGGAAGTCTGGGCCAAATAAAAAGCCCAATATGAGTCAAGTTATTTGTAGGAAATGTGGCAAAGCTGGCCATTATGCTAATAAGTGTTGGACTAAGCAAAAGCTTAATGAAATAGCTGATGAAGGCCTTAAAAGGCAACTTATGGCGGTTTTATTAAACCCTAGTGATGATGAGGAAGAAAACGAAGAAGAAGAGGTAAACAACATTAAATCTGAGTCCCCTTCTGGTGCCTCTTCTAATAATTCGGAGTCTGATTCTGATTGTAATTGCAAATCACAGACTGACTATTATAAGGCGATATTAGAAACTAATGGTCTTAGTATTAATGTTTTGACTAAAGAAGAACAGTCTATTTTAGATCTTATAGATCAAGTTGAAGACACCAACGTTAAACGTAAACTTATAGAACAATATCTAACTACGTTTAAAACGGAAAAAAGTATATTACCTAGTACAGAACCATATTCTTTACATAATATCCTTGAAAGTTTTTATAAAACTCCGGAGAAAGAGGTTACTATTTCGGATTTAAAAACAGAAATTAATAGCCTTAAAACTGAGGTTAGAGATATTAAATTCCGTCTCTCTATTTTGGAAAAATCTTCTACTACTACTGAGAGTACTTCTCAGATTAATATCCCTAATACTAGTGACAATTTTCTTAACCTTATAAACCAAGTTATAGTTCAAAAATGGTACATAAACATTACTATTGTTGTTGATAAAAATTTTATTCTTAAAGATATAGCTCTTCTTGATACATGAGCTGATATGAATTGTATTAGGGAAGGATTAGTCCCAACTAAGTATTTTGAAAAAACCTCTGATACCAAATTAATCTAGGATCGAGATGTGGAGCAGAGATACATAAAACTTCAAACTTTTATTGAAATAAACAAGATTACAAAAGAAAGAAGATTACAGAGAAGAAAAACAGTGAAGCAGAGAGAAAGAAAAGGAAAAGAAAAAGATGCCTTCTAAAACCAACATGCCTGGTTTAAATAGAAGGGAAAAGCAAAACAAACAAAAAGCGCACAGTGAAAGCAAACAGGAAAAGTGCACAGTAAAAGCAAATAGTAATTACAACGCGTGAATACATAGTGAAAGGCAAAATAATTGCAAACAGTAAAAGCATAATAATTGCAGTCCTTTGGTGGCGTGTGCTAGATGGGGTGCAGGCGTATATCCAAAGGAACTATTTCTTTAATAAAGAAGTCTTAAATATATTATGTCTACAATCACGTAAAGCAATTAATAAAGAGGTATTTAAACCCAGAGAAGTTAAAGGTTTAATAGCTACTTGTATTAAGCCAATATGCATATATTTATACTTATCTTTATAGCGTAAGATTTCATCTTCAAAAATCAGACCTTGGAGACTAATGCCTTTTCGTCCAATATTAGGATAACATCGTCTCATATAGGTCCTGATGATCTTAATAAAGTTATTAAGCAAAATAATTACACCAACTTGCATATACAAACTATAGCGAGTCAATTAACTCGTATTGAGGAAACATTAGAAAAAGTTCAAGCTATCGAAGAAAAGCGACCTACTCCTATTATAGAAAAACCTAAGGTTGAAACCTCTTATATTAAACCTGTTATAGAAATTACTGAGAAATTTAAACATAATGATAAAAACAAAGAGATAGTTGAAGCTCTTACTGAAAAATTAGAAAAACTCCGTTTATTTAATGGAAAACAGATACTCCCTATTACTCAAACTGAGGATGTCTCCGATTATGAGACTGAATTTTCTGATATTACTCAATTTAAAAATGAGTTATTATCTATGGAAGGAGATCTAAATAAAATAACGTTTGGTAAAACCCATGTGACTACCCAAATGGCTCCTACTAGGACTTATTACCAGCGTCCTACCCCCCAAGATATGTTATTTGAGGAAGAAGCTATTTTTAATCCTACAGTTAATTTTAGTGCTAAAACAATTTATGAATGGTATATTGACGGTATGTCCGAATATCAAATATTAACTCAATTATACCGTATGACTATGTATGGTACTGCTTGTAAAGCTAGTGGTAGCAGCGACAAAAGTGTTGCTGAATTTATGATTGCAGGTTTTTCCGGCCAATTGCGAGGCTGGTGGGATAACGTTCTGACTGATAGTCAGAGTACTGAGATTAAAAACTCTGTAAAAATAGTTAATTATTAATGTTACTATTAAAAATGAGCAAGGACAAGGATATTACTCAGGTCCAACCTAAAGCTGAAGAGAATACTGTATTCTTCTCTCCTCACTGCTATTGTACAACATTTTATAGGCCCCCATCCTACTATATTAGATAGGAGTAAGGATTTACTAATAAATTTGAAGTGTCCCCACTTTGACCCATTTTAGATGGTATAAGGATGTATTTCTCTCCAAAGTTATAACAAGAGAAGACGCTAATGCAGATTTTTGGAAAGAAAAATTTATAGCGGGTCTTCCTACTCTATTTGCCAAAAGGTTAAAGACCGTATTAGTAAAAAACATGGTGGTACTTCCATTCCTTATAAGGATTATACTTATGGTTATCTCATTAGTGAATGTATTGCTGAAGTTTATCTCTATGTAATGATATTAAGCTCAAAAGCTCCAACTTAAAGCTCAGAATTTTAACTGGTCGTAAAGAAAATAGGAAGAAATTTTGTGATCAGTTTGCTTATGATATGAGTTATTCCTTATTTCTAGGATTAAGAAAACTACTGATAGTTCTAATAGAACTAGAAAACACCATAAAAGGCGTAAAAAATCTCATAAAAAAAGCTCCTCAACCTTCCCACCTCTAAGACTCCTCATAGGAAGTCTGGGCCAAATAAAAAGCCCAATATGAGTTATTAAAGTTTATTTGTAGGAAAATGTTGGGCAAAGCTGGCCATTATGCTAATAAGTGTTGGACTAAGCAAAAGCTTAATGAAATAGCTGATGAAGGCCTTAAAAGGCAACTTATGGCGGTTTTATTAAACCCTAGTGATGATGAGGAAGAAAACGAAGAAGAAGAGGTAAACAACAGTGAAGCAGAGAGAAAGAAAAGGAAAAGAAAAAGATGCCTTCTAAAACCAACATGCCTGGTTTAAATAGAAGGGAAAAGCAAAACAAACAAAAAGTGCACAGTGAAAGCAAACAGGAAAAGTGCACAGTAAAAGCAAATAGTAATTACAACGCGTGAATACATAGTGAAAGGCAAAATAATTGCAAACAGTAAAAGCATAATAATTGCAGTCCTTTGGTGGCGTGTGCTAGATGGGGTGCAGGCGTATATCCAAAGGAACTATTTCTTTAATAAAGAAGTCTTAAATTAATTATTACTCCACTGGATTTTTTCCCTTGTCTTGTTTGGCAGGTGGAGTAGTTGAGTCTTCATACAGACTGGCGAGCCATCTACCCATATGTGTAGTCATATTCCTCATTTGGCTCCGCAAAATCCTCGTCATCAATATTAACCAATTGGGCTGATTCAGATTTTATTTCAGATTTTGAATCTTGAGAAATAGACATAAAGTCTTCATCCATATCTAACTGACAGGCCAGATTTTGGAGAATTTTAGCTTTAAGCTCCTTGATAGGGGTATTTGGGAATTTCTCTTTAAGAGAGGCCAAAGAAGGAGTTTTAAACTCTGATTTTTCAATAACTTGCTTCTTTAAGAACGCATCATCCTCAGCTGATTTTGTATTAATTTCGAGGAACTCAAATAAATCTTTTTTAATTTGAACTATTAGTTCAGTGGTATCAAATTTAGGCCACCATTTATAATAGTAGTCACGTACTAACAAAAATAACCCATTACTCCTGGTAGTCGTATTATAGTTCCATTGAAATATCCAGGGAGTATGATATTTTGTAAGAAAATGTAATAATGCAAAATTAGTAATAGGGTGTTGCTCCTTAATAAGGAGTCTGGGATGATTTTTGCTATAAGCAACAAATAATTCATATGAATTATTCGGGAGAATATCCTCTTCGGGATCATTTAAAATAAACCATTGGAAAAACCAGTGGGGAAGAGATTCTAAATAAGAATCGTCGCTTTTAAGCTTATCAATACGGAAAAACCAGGTGTGGGAATTGTACTGGTTTTGATATAAAAAGGCCTTTTTCCATAATATATCTACATATCTATTACATTACATAATAGTAAAATGGAGGAAGTTCCTCCATAATTACTACATTAATTATGCCATTAATTATCATAAATTTAATTTCTTCCTTTAATTAATTAATTATTAGCCATTTTTCATTTTTCTCTTCTTCTTATTATTTTTAATGCTGCGATCATTCCATTCCACAAATCAAAAGTTTGAAGTATAATATTCACATTAAATGTAGTAATTTAATTGTATAATTTAATTCTTCAGTTTCTCCTAACAATACTTATTATTTCCTAGAGTCGCCATTAAAAATACATCGAACATATAATAAGACATTTATAATAACTTTGTATGATAATTAATGTTGTGTTATACTCTTGATTAAATTAAGTTTGAGTATCCATAATAGTTCTAATATAATAATACATTTTTTAAAATTTTGACTTAGTAATAATTTATAAAACAATTATGTAAAAATTAAATAATACAACACCCGCACATCGAGCGGGATACAAACTAGTAACTAGTAAAGTGTGGTATACAACTATATGACCTTTTGCCTTTTATCAGTAGTCTCCATTTGTTAATTGAAAATTATGCATTTTGCTCCTCATTAATATTATTGCGTTGTTTCAACTTATCTCAATGGAATCCATTGAGATGACTAAATGGATGAGGTATTTTATAAAATTTGGTGGGCTTAATTTCTATAACTAACAAACATCTTTACAAAATTGTAAAATAATGTATATTCAATTTATAAGTTGTGTAAGATGATCAGCTACAATTTTAATAGACAAAAATGAACGTATCTATTGAATTTTTATTACACCCGAGTGGGTTTGATTGCAAGCATGGAACTTGCATGGAAAGAAAATAAATTTTAGGCAATTCAATTGCTTAGAATTGAGTTGCATGGAAAATGTTAATTAAATGTGTTTGATAGCCTTAATTTTCTATCTAGAAAATATTGTACTTTTTCATCTTTTGGTATTTGACAGTTATTATTTTTTATGAAAATTGTAACTTTTTCTAACTTTTTTTGTTTGATAATTATTATTTTCTATGAAACTTGTACATTTTTTACATGTAATTTTGAGATATGTTAAAAAAAAAATTATACTATAATAATAAGAAATATATTATATAACAGTGATAAATAAATATGTCATCTAAATTAAATATCATAAAACCTCATCTCCTTAAGAAATATAATATATAAAAGAGGGTAAAGTTATAAAGTTAAATTTGTCTTGGAATGTGTGCAATTACCTAGAAAATAAAACATCATCTCCCTTAATAAAATATTTTCTAACTTTTGAAGGAAAATAACATAACATCACTTAAAAGTGGGAATTTGACTGTCTAGAAATAATGCTAATCAAACACACCAAAAGTGGGAACTTGGGGGGAAAAGACCCATTTTTTAGCGAAAATAACGCCAATCAAACACACCTAACTTTAAGTTTGAATTTCTTGTTTAATTTAAATTTTGTGGAGAATATTTACTTATTATAGAAACCATAGATCGTCGATCTCTACCAAATTTCAATTGAGAAAAATTATACCAAAAGAATATCGGAAAGGAGTCTAGTCTAAAAATTATCAAAGTCAAAATGGACTTTAATGATAATTTTCAATTCTCTTTACGAGCGTCCAAATTCGTTGACCCTAGGCAAAAGAGGGTCAACATGACGAGGTGTTTAAAAAATGAATAAAGAGACATCGACATAATTTTTTTCAAAAAGAAGGTATTACTCATGGATGAGTTGCTTAAAAATGGATTTTGTATTCTCCCTCAAAAGTTTATCGAGATACAAAGTTTTTCAAAAACAAAAAAAAAACAAAAGCAGCCATGTAAGTTTTTTGAAAAACTTACAAATTTTGCAATGGAGAGTCAAGTCCTACACTCATGTTCACTTAATATGAAATAAATATGGATTCAAATAGAATGATTCGAGCATTTAGTTACATAACCGCCAAAATACGAGAGAAATAATTAAATGTAGTTAAAAAAGTGAAAAAAACAACAATTCACCTCTAGGACATACACCTCAATTTTTTGCTTGTAAAAAATAGTTGACTTAATTTGCAAAATAAAGTATTATATTCCCAATAAACAAATTATATTATCTTGATGAGGGTACGGACAAATGAAATAATGGATACTCGTTACAACTCACCTATATTAGTTAGTGTGGTGGTACGATTGGCAGTAATGGTAATAATATTGTTGCATACAAGTTGCAAAGTCGAGCCTTTATATCCTCAACCACTTCATACACCCAAGGCTGGAAATAGATGTGTCTGCCTCATCATGTGTCATTGTAATATATATTTATTGGCTTTCGAGATGACATTTAAGCTTCCTTAATTGTGCCAATAACCAAGATAGTTACCGAAACATATATTCTAGTTAATGTAACATTTATTTAAGACATTCTCCGATAGCATATCTATTTTACGTGACGTTTTATTTTAGATATTGTACATATTTAACTGGCATCATTTTCGTATATATTGATAGTTTCTATAAAAAATTTGTTGTTCCTTGTCTATCTTCACATATAGTCTTTTAGACAAAGTAAAAATGATTGCTTTGCTATGTTATATCTATAACGGGATACACAATTAATTGAATATTTTTTTTATTTGACTCTATATACCCTTATAAATAAATCATCGGAGAAGGCCTAATATTGATTTTACAATTTTTATCATCTTATATGGCATTAAGTGATTGAGTACTCCAAGTGACTTAAAATTCTCTTCTATTTATTGCGGTAAATTTACAACCAACAACAAGCGTAAATTAATTAATTTTAAAAAATAAAATAACTTCAAATTTAAATGGTAAAGAAATGTATTTTTCTTAATTGTGAATGGGGAACACATAAGAGGAATAAGAAATGGTCATTAGTTCTGGTTAGACTAATAAGTCCATCCAACTTTTTCCACAACTAGTTGGGCAAAAAGATGTAGCACGCCCAAAAATATTGCGAAATGTGAAACATTGGGCTCTCTCTTGTACAATATGTGGTATGACGAGAAAAAATCAAGCCCTCTTGAGACAGTCAATTAATGTGTACACGCACTATTTTACGTAACTAAGGTATATGTTAAATAATGTTACTGTCAAAACAAAATTGATTTTTATCGAATACAATAAAAATTTAATAAAATAATAATTTCAACTAAATTAATAAATTTTGTTAGTCCTGATTTAAGCCCAAGAAGTTAAAATTAATACTTTTTGCTAAATTTATAAGATAATACTTTGTTATAGGGTCTCCTTAGGCCCATCAATTATAAAAATTAATAATTCACCTTTACATACCTACTGTCATGCCTTATCAAAATATAAGTACAGTATGGATTTACTTTTTGTTGAAAGTAATATTTGCCTGAATTTCATTCTTAACTTTATGTAATATTCTAAGTATGTCATTCATACATTTCTCATCTTGTAAGGAAAAATTATTTAGTGTCAATATTACTTTGATATCTTTTTTTCGAGAAACATGCTCCGTAACAAAATTATTATTCAACTTTATCTTCTTGGAAACATAAGCCTTTAAAATTATTTATCAAATTATAATACAATTTACTTAATTAAATTTATAAGAAACAAAATTTTAAAAAGATTAAGAGAATAACATTGTAAATACAAATTTTTTGATAAATTAATTTATCAATAAATTAAAAAATATATATATATTTGGCGAGTATTAGAATAATAAGATATTGTATGCGTGCCGAATAATGTGGGGAGTGGAGGGGGGTGGTACTGTTGTTTAGACAGTCCAGTCAAATAGGCACTGTAAATATATAATGATGAAGAATTGATGGGGGTTGGCAATTTTGAAGCACATAATTATAACTTTCATGTAAAAGGGTGATGTCCCAATGATGCTCTATATATGCGCTTACATACACCGTCAGTTTGACTCAAGAGAAGAAAGGGTTAAATCAGTCTGGAAAACTTTTGCTTTGATTTTGTATCTTCTTTTATTAGGGAGATTTTTAATAGTGAAATATTTGTTCAATAGGGTCGCTTAGACTTTCTTCTATATAAAAAAATAAATAAAAAGGAAAATGGGTATGATGAACAAAGCCGGAGCTCCATTCATATTTTTAAAAAATGATAAAAACGTATATAAAACTTACTTAATTTAAGTCATCACTATAATCGGTGGACGTATAATTCCTACAATAAAATTATACTAACAAAGAGTTCGATAATTATATTCATGTATGTTGAATATAGGATATCACTATTACAAGTAAAGGAAGGATGCCAATAAGTTACAAACCATTGGCATATATAATCTAACTTTTAACAAAGAGAAATGTCAATGTGCGTAATTTTTTTAAAATTTATGAAAAAGTAGATAACAATATGAAGGAATATTAGGGGTAATAGCACAGTGGCTAAGCAGAGACAAAGCCAAGATTTTATTTTTAGGGCGCAAATATATATATATATATATATATATATATATCTTGTAGTAAAAAAAATAGGTTTTGAATTGAATTTTTTTGCTCTTTTCCTAGTTTCCATTAAATATTTAGCAGTGCAAAATATTTGGTGATATTGTTTTATAGCATAATTGTTCATTTTTAGAGAATAAAATATTTTTCTGCTGCAATTTTCTCCACAAAAAAAATCATTTTTGTTTTGGCAATACAAAAATTTTGGCTATACATAAATACACTAATACTTATTATTTATATTTAATGGGGACAATATTTAATTTACATAAAAAAATAAAAAAAAATTAGAAGAGTCTTATAATTGTTAAAACTTTATAATTAAATACTCCTCCCTCTTTCCTAGATTCCATTCTTGTAGCTAACTAGTGATATTTCCATGTTAGCTATTTAGAAGCTCGATTCAACCCTCTCTCATTCTCCACTAATTAACCCCCCATTGAACATATATATATACACCCATTCGTGTTTCAAGAAAACGAAAGAAAAGTTACTTTGGCAAAAGTAAACAAAAAGGGATAAGGACTTTTGTCTTGGTGTTTCATAAATAGAACAATCGAGTCTAAGAAAAAAATAAAATAACAACAATCAAATAACAAAGTGACCACAAAAAAGAAAATTGTGTAATGAGATCTTATTTGGTCAAACATCTACAAAGATTTGTAAGCTTTGGGTACCTGATAATGTGTTGGGCTTCATTTTAAATATAGGGTGCAATTAATAAATAGTGTTTTTAAATGTACCCATAAAATCCGTCTTTTTACCCCTGTGTAAGGATACTTTCTTCTCATCCCACCAGTTTTTTTACGAAAACTTGCAATTCACTCTAGTAATAGGGTGAATTTATGGAAAAAATACAGCGATTATAAAGTTTTATTGCTAAAAGTAAAACCTTAAATAATATTAACTTTTGTATTAAAAGAAAACATGCATAATAAACAAAATATATGTCTTTCTTAATAAAATTCATTAAAAAATCCATATAATTCATAGTGGTAAATACAATTTTAGTGATTATAGGATATCTCATATAATGTATTACTATTCATTACTCCAAATGGTTATTATTCATATTTCAAATTTGTTTACAAATTTTATTTTTATCAATTAAGTAAATATAAATCTTAATTCACTACACCAAAAATATTAAAGGATCAGTGCAAAACTTAGCAACAATCTAATTTTTCCCTTTCTAGTTCAGTGAGCAAAACATGTAAATTCTAATTTTTCCAAATATAAATCATTCGTGAAAAACATTAAAAGGAAAAATTCATGGTGGTAAATATAAATCATTTGGGAAAAATAAGAAAGGGAAAAAACATAGCAACAACCTTAATTCACATATAGATCTCCCCAATGAAAAATTAAAACATGTATAAAAAAATTTCCCTTTCTAATTCACGAAAACTATGACATTGGGAGATTTATATGTAAATTCATCACAAATTCTTCATTCTAACAATTTAAAATTACTTTCTTCTTTCTTTTTAAAAAATGTTATCTTTCGTGAAAAGTAAAAAAATGAATTGGAAAAATAAAATAGTTTTCATAAAAATAAATTATTTATTAAAATATTTTGTTTCTTTAGATTTCTATGATATTTAATTTTTTTGGAGACTCAAGAAAACGATTTTCTTGCACAATATTAAAAGCATAAAGATTTTCTCACCAAACTATTTTCTTTTTCAATTTGTTTTTGCGAGTAATTTTAAGAATTTAAATATTGAAACAATAAAAGCACAACATACAATGCATATTTTTTTTCTGACATATTAGTTACATGTTAACACTATCTTTTTTTTAACTTTGACATTAGATAACTTAAAATGAGTTTTATTAAGCTCTGTATGCATTGCACAAATAAAAAGACTGAATAAAATAAGAAAACATCATTGAAAACGTTAACGTACCGGTGCAAGTGAAAATAAAAGTCTAACACTATATAAAAAGTATGAGAATACTTATTACAAGCTTACATTTATAAGATATATGCAATTAAGCGAAATATAGTAGATGCTTGTTTGTCAGAAAGAGTGAAATTTTTTTATTAATTTTTTATTTTGAAAATTTTAAGCGGCGAGAAGACAAATTAATGACAATTTTCCAAAGTATAGGAAGTGGGGGTGAGAAGAAAAGGTTTAACGCTATTTTTTAAATTAAGGTTAACGTAACTTTGACTTTTTGTAAGGTGATAAGATAAATTTTGTGAGTGCATTTAAAAATACCCTTAATAAAGTGTTCAGTTGATGTCGGCAAATACAAAATATCATATTGTTGTGAAAAATTGGAGTTTAATTTAGTTGAACCCCACTTAATAGGGGTTATTTTTACTTTCATTTATAACCACACATCTATTAATAAATTAGGCCAATCCTGATATAGTAGGATTATTTATGTTCTCAATTGTTTGCCAAAATTTAATATGAATGTTTATGTTTGATCCGCCAATGAATATGATAGTGTTTAAAATATACCAAAATTCTTAATATAACTTTATCCATTAAATTAAATATTTATTTATAAAATTAGATTGTTTATTATTTTTAACTCCCTACTAAAATGTATTTTACACCAATTAAATTACATATATATCAAAAAACTGTAAATTATCTTAACAAAAATCTTATCATACGAGAAATCTATTAATAAATTAGGCCAGTCTTGATATAGTAGCACTATTTATTTTCTCAATTATTGGCCAAGATTTACTATGAATGTTTATGTTTTGATCAATGGCTTTGGATTATTATGGCAAATTTGTAATATAAATGATAATGATGGATTTCTGTTTAATTCGCCAATGAATATGATAGTGTTTAAAACATACCAAAATTCTTAACTTTATAAATTAAATATTTATTTATAAAATTAGATTGTTTATTTCAACTCCCTATTAAAATGTATTTTACACTAATTTAATTATATATATCAAAAAACTGTAAATTATCTTAACAAAAATCTTATCATATGAGAAATATTTAACAAATGAAATATTTATAATTGATTTAGTGAAATAAACCAGTTATTATCAATTAATACTTTATTATCTAATTAAATTTTAAGAATATCTATCCATTTAGTGAAATAAAAAATAAAATAAAATATCATATCATATCATATCATATAAATTCATTGAGATTTGTGTTTTCCCTAATAAAAAAATAATAATCATTACTATTACATCAATAGGCCGGAGAAAATTGTTGCACCTGCAATTGGTAAAACTTTAACTTGGAACGTATATATTTTCTTTCGAATTTTGGCCGAAGAAAACTGTTACACTTATAATTAATAATACTTGAACTTGGAACGACCATGTTTTCTTTCAAATTTTTCTTTGACATAGTAATAGTAATTATTAAAAATAAATGAACACGAACCACGTAACCCATTTTATTATTTTTCAGTATATTGAATACTAATATTTTTGGATAATTGTTGGTAATCCGTTTAGTGAAATAAAAAAATAATATCGTATAAATTCAAAGAGATTTATGTTTTTCCTAATAATAATAAAAAAAGCCAGTCCTGTTACATTAACAATCGGAGAAAACTGTTGCACCTACAATTAGTAAAACTTGAACTTGAAATGTCCAAGTTTTCTTTTGATTTTTTTTTTGACATAATAATGGTAATTATTAAAAATATATGAATACAAGCTTTTAAGTTTTGTTGAGTATTTTTTAAAATCTCTTTCATATGGTATGATAATCTTACTTTAGTGTGTAACCCATTGTGTCATTTGTTTATATACAGTGGCAGAGTCAATAATTCAATAAAGGGGGAGGGAATTTAAAGCACACAAAAATATAATTTTAAAGTCATAAAATTTTAATGCAAGCATTGCTTAATACTACAAATTACTAACATTTTACGGGATTTCGTACTCTAAAATTATTGCAAGACGTCTTCCTTCTCAAGGGAATACAAAACATAGGATTTAAACATAAATCACCTAATATTGTGAAACTAATCAATTAATAAAGCAGTAAACCTAATATTATACAAACCTTCTTTATTGCTTTATTATATTATAAAGTAATATATTACATACATTATTTTTATATTAATATATTACTTTCTAATATAACTAGATCGGATTTACCGAAAAATATAAATCAATTATTACAAAAATAAATATAATTTGAGTAATCACTATAAACTCTTCAATTAATGTAACATAGACTTAATATTATGAGATTAATAGAGAATATAACCAATATAAGACAATTGATTAAGAAATACACTTAATATTAATAAAAAAAATACACTTAATGGCGAGAGCCGGTAGAGACAAAGATGTAAAGCAATTAAGCAAGTGAAGAGAAAAAATAAACAAGTAAAAGAAGAGAAAACAACAGAGAAAATGAAATATGATTCAATTAATGAAATGGAGTTTGCGGGAGAATTTAAGTGAAATTTAAACTTTTTAATGACCCCTAAATTTTAAACTCAGGTATATTCCAAGAATCAGATGGCCTCTCATTGGGGTCAAATTTACACTTAGATATCCTGGAGTATAAAATTATGCACGTAGGTTCCTATATAATTTTTATTTTTTCAAAAAATACCCCATTTTTAATAAAGAAAGAAAAAATTCAAAATCAAGAAGGGGTCAATTGCCAACCACCCCCCCCCCCCCCCCGCACCCACCCACTAGGGATGGCAACGGGTCGGGTTCGGGGCGGGTTTGGCCAATACCAAACCCGACCCGCATCTAAAATACTCCGCCCCGAACCCGATGCGGGTTTATTTTTTGGAACCCAAACCCGCTCCACGTTTATGCCTTAAAACCCGAACCCGCCCCGCCCCGCCCCAAATTTGTAAGTTCATAAAAAAAATCAATCTTTATGCCTTTATATCATTATATGTTCATGCACTATTTATTGGCGCACTGCCTTTCAATTTTTTTTTAAATAAAAAGCACAATAGCGCGCATACACATATACATATATATATATATATATTCCATCTTGATTATTCTCAAACAAACAAAAATAGTCTTTATTTTATCTATTTACAAAATTCACTAACAAATTTATTATCTATATATAAATATATTTCTTCTAGATGAGGCTAGAGATTCTTAAAAGGCTATATATATATATTTAATATTAACATATATATTTTTTTATATATATATAAGCATGCGGGTCGGGTCGGGTCGGGTCGGGTCGGGTTTAAAACTATCAAAACCCTAACCCGCCCCGAGTTTTTCCTTTGAAACCCAAACCCGACCCGCCCTAAAAAAAAACCCGACCCGAACCCGCTCCATCCGGGTTGGGTCGGGTCGAAAACCCGCCGGGTTGAGTTTTTTTGCCATCCCTACCACCCACCCACATCCCAAGCACCGCCCTGTCAATAAATTAAGTCCTAATAGTTTTGAATAATTGTTAGTAAATTTATTTTCATTTTACAAAATAAATAAAATATCCATTATAAATTGTCTAGTTATTTAACCATACCACCAAATTTTTATACCTCCATCTAAATTAATTTTACAAAACACTAAAAAATAATTTTGAGTTATCTTATATTTTGCTAACCATTAGTCAAAAATGATGGTAAATTAATTTTTTCTTCATTTAAGTCCATATCAAATTAAAATCTTTTAATCAAAATGAGACATAAAAGGATGGGTGTAAATTTTATTTTCATGATTTTTTTTATACGAGCAATGATTAAATAATACAACTTTTATTTTTTATATAATTTTACAACCACCACATAAGTTGGACATAACATCTTTTTTCTTTTTTTTTTTATTTTGAATTATGAAAAATGTAATACAATAACCTTTAAAGTTCATTTATCTATGGATATATAGTTATTTAATATTTGCTTCTTTTGTTTTTTTTTTCATTTACGCTTTTAATACTTGTAATGCCATATTTTTGTTTTAATAAGTTATTTGGTCTGATTGATCCTTATAATAAGATAAATGAGCATTTTTATTTAAATAAATAACATGTATGTATCCTTATAATTTATTAGAGAAACAAATGAGCTGTTTATTTAAAAAAAAAATTATTTGAATACTTTGTATTACAATGAATGAGACTTAACAATTTGAAATAATATATAAAAAAATTTAAATAAGTTTTAGTTGGTGTTTATATTTATAGTTTATGATACTTTATGAATGTTAGATTTTAAAATAAATTAATGATATTGCTAAATTAAAAGTACTTGGTAATAAATGCTTAATGAGTTTTTTTTAGTTATCCTTTCAATAATACCGATAATTTAAGATACTCATGTTTTACTAAGACTTTGAGTTATCCATTAAATAAACCCGGGGGGACTCAAAGGATTAGCAAAGCGGGAGATGACTCAAATTATGGATGTTATTAAAGTATGAAACTAAAAAAAAAACCTAATAAAAAGTATGAACCATATCATTTGGTTTGCTAAAGGTAAAAACTACTTTAAAATATACAGTAATTAGGATAACAAAAATTCCAATCTAGCGAGTTTTCAAACAAACCCTAATGGGTGTTTGTTTTTAAATTGTGGTAGGTACAAGTAATACAGATACAACTTAAATTTGGTTGAATTCGGGTTTATGTAAATTTAGTCTGTTGAACCTAAACCAACTGTGTATATATAATTGTTTTTCTTTAAATACGCTTATAATACTATATAATTACAATATATAAGTCCATATCAAGGCCTGTTAAGTTCAGCCCTATAATTAATACGGAAGTTTCGCATTTTCAAAATAGTCCTCTTTCATGCCAAAGTCATGGTTAAGTTAATCTCATTTTTAGAAATATCGAGTTTTAGTATAGCTAAACTTGCCTCAAGCCCGTCCCTTTCCCGTCGCTACATCATTATTTTTAAACTAAAATTATTATTATTTTTGTCACGTAGGCATAGGCATTACTAGTTATTTAACAATGTTAAGCGCTTTTAAAAAGGTAAAGAATCTCTTATCTTCTTAAATAATTGAGATAATTCTTTTAGTTTCATTTGGTTGAAGTTTTTGAACATTTAATTTAAAATTTACTCTCGAGTAGAGTTCTTTAAATCTGTTTTTTAATTTGATTTGTGTTTGGTACACTATTTTTAAAAGTTTTACAAAATATATAATCTTTTTTTTTAATTTCTTAAAGTTTTTCTAAAATACAAAAGAAAAAATAAACCAAAAAAAAAATCTTTTTCACTTGAATGAGTAAAAAAAGGTGAACCAAACGCAATTTATTTATTTATTTAAAAAAACTCAAAAATATATTTTAAAAATCCAACCAATAAAAGAATAACTTATTCTAGGCTGGGAAAATTCATAAAATATTAAAAGTTTTTATAAATTATGTGAGGACTCCAAAATATATATGTGCATGACACTGGATAACGCCCGAGACTCATATATTATTAAAGGATCAAAAGAATGGAAAGAGCTTTAAATTTGATTTTTGCGTAGAGCCCAATATGATTTAGGAACACCATATCTAGTATATAAATTAAATATGCTTTTAAAAAAAAATGTAAAAGCATATTTGAAGATATATGGCCAGAGACGGTCCAAGAGAAATTAGGGCTCTAAGCTAAAAAGATAAAATGGACTCCCAAAAATATTTATTAAATTTTAGTTTTACAAATATGCAACATATAAATATAAAAAAAAATTCGAACAAGCTAATATTTGTATATATAAAAATATCATTAAAACTTTTTTTTTTACTTAAACAACTACAAAAATAGCCCTCAATGGACCATTTTTTACATCGGGACCCTAATCGATTGCCTAACTTGCTTTATCGTAAGGTCGCCTCTGTATATAGCTATGTAGAAACTTTAGATGGAATTGACAAAATTCTTACATTAATATTAAGTGATATGTGATAACACTGGTGTATAATCGGAAGTACTACAACCTGTCTTAGGTAATGTATTGCTTGTATAAATAGTATCAATATTAAAAATAATTATTATTTGGCACAATAACTTTGAACCTTTTTTAAATTAAAAGTATGAATTTTGCTATATCTTTTAAGATATACTAATTTTGAAATAACCAATTTCTCAAAAATAAACCCTTGCTAGTTTTTGAAATTTTCAGGTAATTATCGTGACTTTTAGTTCAAAGATTTAAAAAATTAGAATATTGGAACGTTCTACGAGGATTTAATTTGAGATAAATGGTGTAAATAAACAAAATTTTAATGAAATTCTTAGAGGTGGTATAGGAATTACTTTCTGGGCAATGTAACTACATTATTAGTATTATTATATCAGTCAATTATCATATGGTAAGGTGACTATTGAGATTACTTTTGGGCACAAAAATAATCAATTGTCTATGACGACTTTGACGTACTATATATTACTTTCTTTTCTGTATTAAAAAGTGAAGGAGGGACAACATCATTTACTTTAAGAAAGTCACCACTACTAACATAACATATACTTTGTGATTAATTTTCACACCACACCACCATACCTTTTTGTCCCAACCCCAACACTTAACCTATTTTAGTCTCTATGGCAAATGATGTTTTTTTCTTTCTTTTTTGCAATCACAAGAAATTTTCAATTTTCTCATAATTCTTTTGTTTCGATAGGTTGAACAACTTAAGTAAATAATGTTCGACATAGACGGCCTTATTATAAAGCTATTTAGCTTGTCACTTAAAGTCCAGATAGAGAAAATGTTCCATATTATTTTGTAGAAAGGCTATTTTCATAGTAATTTATGTCATTCAAAAAAATGTTTTTACTAGTTGTTCGATCTTATATATATACAAATATTAGATGCTTTTTCTTATGTACATATTGCGTCAATGAAATGTTAAAATTAAAAGAAGGCTAATTGAAAGAGTTCGTTTTACTATTATCGTCTAAGGCCTAACTTTTCGTGGGCCGTCTTCAATGTTGGAACTTTAAAGACATCTCTAATTAATTCTTCATCTTCCATATTTTTCCTATTATATATGGTGGGAGTAAAATTAGGTGCTCTAATAGATTATGAAAATGCATTATTGTATATATATATAAACTCAACAAAAAGATTTATCTAGATAATAGATGCTTCATCTCTGATTAAGTTGATAATGTTGGGAAGAATGAGGCATAGAATACATATTACATTTAGATATAGTCTAATAGGAATCCATGGTAGCGTGTATGGTACATTAATTAATTATACAATAAATAGAAAATTTGACTCTAATTAATTTGGGATATTAAAAAGAAATAATTGACTTTTAATTTAAAGAACATTTATTTATTTTCTTTCTTTCTATTTTTTTTTCTTTGCTGAGCTGCTATTTATCGCATTGCAAAGTTAAAAATAACTTTGATAGTTAACTAATTTAGATTAGTCAAGTTGGTTACTGTTTCAATTAGTGAGAAGTGAATTGAGTTTTTAATAATTTATTGTGGTGACATATAAAAGAATGAGTTCTGCTTTTCTTCTAAGTTTTTAGAAGTTGATTAGGATCATCCTGCTTGAAGAAGATGAAGTGCAATTAATATGAATGAACTCTTTCTTCACGTAGTCAAAGTTAATATTGAGAGTTAAAATGGATCATACACCGAATGAGGAGAACAAGGTTTAAATTAAATGATCAGTGCTTTTTAGCTGTACCAATTGATGAAAGAGTCATGTCATGTATAGTTATTGTCCTCTTAATGAAACCACTTTTTTGTACTCATGAATATTTTTAACAGGTCCCCGGCCCTCACAGCTTCGTATATTGATTACAAATCTTGACCATAATAAATAATATTATGTCAATGACTTGTGCTTTTGTGCCTGCTTAACCCCCCCCCCCCCCCCCCCCCCCCCCCCCAAACCCCCGTACCACGCCCTTTCTTCAGCCCCTCTCCCCAACCCATAAACACGACTGTACATAATTTAGTAATATAGTAATACGAGTATTTCATAAATAAGCCCACAATTTATTCGGTCTTTATGTAGCTAACTAACATATTCAGAAAATTTAAGGTGATAGTTCTAATGTATAGTACTATACAGTTCAATGCACTACTTTTTTCTAACGGATGACGGGTTTTTTTGACATTAAATTTCTTTATATATTATTAATTAACTTTTCAATACAATATATAAGATTTTTTGTCGTTTATCATTGCCAATTGGCTTTCAACTAGAAATATAACTAATAAGTTTTTCAAAGGCGCACTTGTGACTAAATTTAAAAAAAATTGTCAAGTTTTGCCAAGTTTGGTAGCATGAGTTCAACATCCCATTTTCATACTTAATTAGTTCATGAGCTACATAAGAAAATAAGAATGAGAAGACACCAAGAGGCAAGAATACTTGACTCAAATTATATAAAATAAGTATATAAAGTTATAAATAAATAAATAAATAATCTTAAAATTGATTTTAGTGGGAATTAGTAGAAATCAACTTGGTGGTTACGTTTCTCATACCTGCCCGCAAAAGGCAGCTTCTTTTTTGGGGGAAAGTTAAGCCCTTTTTTGCCAACTTTTTTTTTTGTTGTAAACTTTCCCTATGTTATAATCCAGTATGAGCATGAGACATTTCCACTCACTAACAAACCAGAGTAAAAAAAAATGATTGTTTTCACATGACCCAAGATTGACATAAAAAAAAATTCCGTAGTCTTGATTTCAAATCTCTCTCCCTCTCTCTCTCCTTTGTATTTGTGTTAGCAAAATTAAGCTCTGAATTCCGTAACAAAAGTTGTTTTCCAACACAAACCCACAGCACCAAATGGGCATCAAAACCCATGCATATTGAGTCTCTCTCTCTCTCTGTCTCTCTTCCCCAACCGTTGACTAATCTCCTTCTTCAGACCCCAAAAAACAGAGTACCTTTCTCCCCAAACATACAACTCTCTAGAGAAAGAGAGGAGAGAGAAAGTAGTTCTTGTTCTTGTTCTATCTCCCATGCCATGACCCTCAAAGAGTTGGCTTACTTTTTAATTATTGTTCTTATGCTCTTGCAATTAGGAAAGCCTTGTTATTCAATTGGATATGGTGCTAGAAACAGAGTAGGCTCTGTTTCCCCTATGGGTTCTCTCAAAGTTCAAAATGGTGTCAAAGAAAGTAGAAGTAATAATAAAGATGAAGATGACGACATTTTTGGTGCTGATAAGAGAAAAGTCTACACGGGTGCAAATCCTCTACACAATAGATAAAGTAGATGAATATTCAAGGTTCTTGATTTTCTCCTTTTTACCCTCCAATTTTTCTCTATCTTCCCCATTTCTTTTCATTAATTCTGTACTGACTAATTTGTTTGACCAAACTTTAATGCTTAAATAATGTTAGCTACCTGCATTAATTACAGTAAGGGCGTGTTTGGTTAATCTCTTCCATGAAAAATGCATCAAATATCATATTGATTGCATGATTTTTCATAAATTCAATTTCCATGCATGGGATAATAATTTTTCTGTGTTTCGAAAACTAAGATCGGCGTAAGTTTTCAGGATTTCAAATTCCACGAGACGTAATATTCGAAAATCAAGTTAGAAGCAATGTTTTGTGAATTCCCTAATCTTAATGTGGATGACATGTCTTTCACCAAACCGGTGGAAGAAATTAGTCCAATGTACAAGCCGACTCAGTTACTCAAAAACTGTTTGAACAAGGGAAAAAGAAAAGGAAAAACCCTTTCCCGGAAAATAATTTCATGGAATTAATTTTTTTGTCCATGTTAACAATCAAACACGTCTTAAAACTTTTGAAAAATTCATCGACGCAGCATTATTTAGATTATAAAATTTGGTCAAATAAATATATCAAGTATGGTATTACTTTCTATTTTTTAGTTTTTTCTTTACCTTTAGTTCCCTTTTTGAATGAATATATGATGCTTTGAGATTTTTGCTTGTGAGGAATGGTTCAAGTGGCCTTAGATTTGTATATGTCAAACTTTGTTCTAGATATTTTTCCAGAATATTTTTCTTTTCTATATATATATATATATATCTTGGAAGAAAAAATTATACAAGTGACAAGAATTTTTCTTTTTGTGGTAATGATATTTTTGATGCCATTAATTGGGGTTGTTGTGGTGTAATGAATATTTTTGGTCCACTTGCTGTTGTTATTGTGGGCTGGTGCCCTAGCTTAATTCCTTGCTACTGTATAGAGAAAGGACATACAAAAGATCACACGTTAATGGCTCAAGATATTATTAGTACGGCTGTATTTATAATATATCCAACCACAATAAATATTATATATCCAACCAAAATAAATGCACATAAATACACACACTCACATATATATATATATATATATATATCAGCTATGTATTAAACTTTATTAGATTATTTGAATGGTTTATTAGATTTTTGTGAGAGTCGATCTATTTAGTGAAAAATTTTGAAAAAAAAAAAATAAATTATGCATTGTTCTTAGGTATACAGACTAATTATTAACACTGAAATTCGCTGTAAAACTCATATCTTTAATATTTTAACAACAAACTTTTTATCGCTAAAAATTGGCTTGTATCAAAATTTGTCCTTATACATATAGTAGTTAATTTAATATTTAACTATTGGATTAGATTAAAGGTTTGACATGGACGAGATTTAGCGAGATACTTTAAATATTTGATTAATTTAAGTTTTTTACATGAATGTTCGACTTATTATGTTATCTAATCTATCGTCTAGATTGAAGAATTATAAATTTGGGAATGAAATTATTAGGATATTATGAGTTTATTTTATTTCATGTGTAAATTGAACCTATCCATTTATATTGAGAGAGATTAGTTAGTTGTACGTGTCTTCGTATATATAAAGCCAGTACGTCTACCTAGAATAAATGAATTGAGAAATTTGATAATTTTAAGATGTGTGCATCTAGTACTCTACATAGTGTTTGTTTTTTTTGGGCATAAGTCTACATAGTTCAAAAGCAGCACAAATAATTTTCAATAAAACTAAAGACCAATTCTCTCTGTTCTCTCCTATCCTCCAATAAACTGTCAAACGAAGAAGAAATGCACTTTCTTTCACTTTTTTTCCCTCTAATATTAAGCTCCCAAACACGTACATAAAATTTAAAATTATTCGTAAGTAATCAAACTTGAACTTTTTCCTTAAACAGGAGTGAAATAAGTTTTTACAATTGAAGTGCCATTCTTTTTATTTCATTTTATTTTCTTAATTCAATTTTTTTCCTTTCTTTCTACAAAGTCATAAAAAAGAATAATATTAGCTCAGCTTGATACAAAATTAGACACTAACACGATGTAGTACTCTTAATGTATTGGGAGAGTAATGATAGCCTAATCAAATTAAAAGATTAAGTTATTATATTGACTAATGTATCAAAAAATGCATTAATTAATGTTTTAAGTAGATTTTATACACTAATCATTATATTTTTTGACATGTTATTTAATTTAATAATCTAATTGTTATTTTTTGAAGAATAGAAAAAAGATTATTTAATATAAATTAAGTACATCTATCTTTACTGGCATGGGAAGGACTATCGCAATTACTCTTAGGCCTCGTTTGGTTCACGGATTTTAGTACTCGGAAAAGGAAAGTCGTTCCTTTCCTTTGTTTGGTAAGCACAAATTCCGGAAACACTTTCCTAAGAGAGGGGAAAGTAGGGGGTAAAACCATTTCTCTCAAAACACATGGGATTGATTTTCCCATGTGATTTCTAAGCATTTATTACAAAAAAATTGGACAATAATATCCTTATCTAAATACTTTTCATGCTTTACCAAACACAAGAAAGGAAATTTGACAGGAAATTTAGTTTCCCACCTCCATAGGAGAGATAAGGAAATTGATTTCCCTTCCGTGAACCAAACAAGACCTTAGTGTACTCTTAGTGCCAAATTTATACAAATATTAATTGCCGACTTCATGCAAAACTTAAATGCATGTATATATGTGTCATCATTTATGGATCCATTAATATATTGGTTGTACGTATGCCTGTCCAGAAGGCAACAAGGGCACTTGTACCAAAACTGAACCACCACCGTGATTAAATTTTTTCACATTTGTTTGGACCCCACTTTTTTTTTAAAGAAAAAAAAGAGAAACAAATCTTTAATCAAGGATTCGAGTGTAAATATTTTTTAAAATATACCACTAAAGTTAATAACATTCTTTCAGAGAGATTTTGAAATTTTCCCAATCGAGTTGCTCATGGACCACACCCTATTTAAATATTTTATTTGCTCTGGGGTCTCTCCCACTCTATTCAATGGGTATAGAATTAATCACCAATTGGTGAATTGTCGTCCATATTTCTTGCCCTATATATAAGATTTTTACTGAGCTAGGTACATTTCAGTGGGTGATAATAAGAGTATTTATCCCCATATGAAATGATTGTGACACAGTAACAGGTCCATTTAATGTTTCCTAATTATGGAGAATTGATATCATTGAGAAATGGTGAAAAATTATTTCAAAAGTTCTAATTTAAACTCTATATTTCCACTCAAATTTTCAAATAGAGAAACTATTAAGTAGTTGAGATGCATGCATGTACCTCTACTTTTTAGCTGTGTTTTGGAAATTTTGGATTACATATGAAATATTACTCTTTGTTGTGATTCTCTATTCCCTGCGAAATTGAAAGGTTATGTTGTCAAAAAGTTAATTATTTTGAAAACTATAGTTCAAATGAATATAAAATACACTTTTATATTAAAATTTGGAAGGGAATAAGTGATTACTAATTAGTGGTTCAGATAATGAAGCATTGTTCTTTCCTAACTTAGAGTAATAAAAATATATTAGCTTAAGTGATTAAGTTACAAATTAGTCAGGAAACAAATTTCATCATATAATATATTTATTTTGCTACGTAATATAGAATTCATCACAAAAGTTGCAATACCCAAAATCCTTGTGACCTTCAAAATAGTGTCACCCAAGAATGTACCGATGGTGAATATGGCGTAAATTTTTTGTGACGTAGTGACATGTAGTGATTAAACATTTTGTGATCAAACACTGTTTTTGGTCACAGAGAGATTTTCTATGACTAATTTTCGTATCTACGTAGTAACGAAATCTTTTGTCACTATGATAATTTGTGTAATGGAAAACGTAAATTTAATGGCAAAAATTGTAAGTGTTGTTTTGTTGTGGTACGTTAATTACTATATGACGTCAATTTATAATGGTCATCGATGCAATTTTTAACATCTTATTTAAATTATTAATTTAAGCATTTAAATTAATGAATGTATAATTACTATTTCCATCTGTTTTGTCCACCCCACGGATGAGTTCATTCAAGAGCATGCTTAGATTACTCCAAATAGAAGCTGGAGACGAATTATCTCTTCCAAATATTAAACTGATTTTTCTCACATTTTTTTTTTATTTATAATCTTGCAAGTTTTCTTCTTTATTTTATTTCCCTTTCAAATGTCAGCTAGGTAGCTAGTCATTTACGGTAAGCAAGTGATTTCAAATTTCAAACCCTAACTCAAAATGTTTTTTAAAAACCCAACTAAATTTGTTCTTTATTATTGGAGCATATGTATTATTTTAAGTAAAAATTAGTTATCACCGATCAATGTGCATAAAGGACAGGACCGGACCGGACCGGACTGGCCTTTAATGCAATTTTTGTCAATAAAAAACATCTCCTTATATTTTAAAGAATAAAATTTATCGCCAAAGATCGTGAGATCCGAACTGCTAAAATATATACCATGCATTCGTACATAAATAAGTTACCTAATTAGATAAAAGGGAAAACTAAAAAAAAAAACGGATATATTTAAAGGGATTAAATGGTAACAAATAATTTCATCCAAGGCCATTGTCCGAGACTAATGGTTTGGTTAGACGAATAATAATCGGAGCAAAGTTTTTTCATTTGACACTTAAAAACAAAGGAGATATATGGTCGATCCCTCCACATGCATGTATTTAAGATGAATTCATTGGTAGGGACAAAGGTACGTGGAGACTAGGAGGCCATGGCCCCTCTAAAATTTCAGATAACGTAAGAATAATTAAAAGTTTTATGGACCTTTTTGTGACTTTTCAAATTTTAGGGTTCTATTTGTAATTATTAAAAATATTGAGGTAAATTTTATAATAAGATAAAAAAAATCATTTATGCTACTGTATGGAGAAAACATAGAAACTCTACTCTGAGTACGCCCATTCTCGACTCAGGGTTTCTTTTCCTTTATTACTTGCTAAAAAAAATAAAAATAAAATTGACCCATGATAATTGGTAATTTCAATATTCACTAATTCAAAGTTTGTTTTTCCGTATGAACTTTTCATTTAATTAACACTATTTGTCTTTATAAAATTGTTATCTACTAGAAAACAGTCTAATTTATGATACAGATTTATGAGAGGAAAAAAAGCCTAATAATTTTGTCAATTGGTTGATAATTACATCAAATGGTCATGGTATCTCTGCTAAACTATAAAATAATATCTATTAAGGGGCTTCTACCAATTTATGATATCTAGCATATCTAGTTTGGATTGAAATTCTTTTTAACTAAGTTCTTAACTAAGTTTTTCTTAATCTTATTTATCTTCTTTTGTACAAGCCAGTATTTTAAAAGGCGGCCAAGGCGCTAAGCGGTATCTCTCCATTGGGAATAAAAGTTAGTCATTAATAGAGCTGGCCTTGGGGTAGGGCTAGTAAGGCCACCTCCCAAAGGCAACCCAAAATTTTAGAGGGGCACAAATTAATATTTGTTTATATATATATATATATATATAAAAATCAAAGATTTTAATTAATAACTAAACTATTTGAAAAAAAAAAAAAAAACCTAGGCTTTCAAAGTTTTAATTGTATGTAGGAAAATAGTTCTTTAATTCTTCTCCGATCTTTCTTCCTATATTCAATCTCAATCTTCTCATACTACTAGATAAAACTAGAGGGGCACCAATATTTTTTCTTTCATTCATATTGATTTTAAAATAATAAGAGATAATTTGATATTTAATTGTAAGGTATTTTGCATGATTTTTTGTACCACGTAAATTCTTGTCATTGAAATAATTTTTTTTTAATATATATACGAAATAATTTATTTACTTATAAGAGTGTATCTTTTTGGGTTTTGCCCGGGACCTACAAATGGCCAAGACAGGCTCTAGGCATTGGATTAGGTGGGGACTGTTCATTAGGCGAGGTTAGGTGGGCGACTAGCGGTCTAGGGCATAAGGAGGCTTGAGTTTTTATTTTTAAAAAAATATATAAATTTGGACCAAAATGACATCGTTTTATATGCGTTGTGGTTTTTTTTAAAAAAATAAAAATGAAAGACTAAATGTATGGAACCCTAAGCAGTCTAAGATCCCATTTAGCAGCAATAGCACAATTCTTCTTTTCTTCTCTTTGATTTTTTTTAAATATTCTCTTTGTATTTTTTTTCTTTGCAATTTTTAATTAATAAATTTGAACTTTGACTTTTGTAATTTGGTGGTATATTTTTTAATTAAACATTTGAACTTCTTTTATGTTTATTTGAGTACTATGTTTGATTTAATAATTTTTCAGTGTTTTATTGTGTATAAATAATTTTAAATATATTTAAAAATTAAAAAAACCGCTTGACGCCTAAACCCCAACTAAGCGTTCTAGGCATTAGATCTCTGCCTTAGGTCCACTTAGCACTTTTTAAAATTTTGGTACAAACTAACAATTGATAAATTTAGGTGGTTCAAATAAATGAGAAGGGATGGTCGAAACGAGGTAGGACTCAGAACTTAATTATGCTAATATTTACACATTTTCAACGCTTTATAATAATATTTAATTTCAATCTATTATTTTACAAAGCCTAAGGACATAAAAGGTTCTAATAAACTAAATCAGTATTTTATTCATTCTAAAGATTTAGATGAACCGATATTAAGAATATCAATCCTGTGGAAAATTGAAAAAAGAAAAATGAAATACTTTTTTTTTTTTAAATACTATTAGAAAATGGGTATTAGAAAACCACATTTTCTATCATTTTGAAGGCAAAATTGTAATAAGACTTTGCACTCGGATGTGAAAAGTTCTTAATATATTCGTATTTTCCTACGTGAGTACATTGAAATCGTGTATTTATATGCTCAAAATGGTTATGTAGTGAATGAGAAATTGTCACCTAAAGTGAACAAGTTGAAAATGAAAAAATGCAATGAAAATGGGATGTCCCACATAGGAAAAATGGAAAAAAAATCTATGGGTTTATAATTAAGCTCATGTGAATGCCTTATTGAATGATTTAAGATAAGAAGCTCTCTCTCGAGCACATAGGCGCAGGGGGTGCAAATCACGGACCGAAATAAGCCTGAAACCATTACGGCTCGTGTGTGTCTGCACCTGTGGACCGAAAAGCGAGCCTTGAGGGGGATAAGTTTTGCACCCGAAAAGTTAATTTTTTTCTAAATTTGAATTTTAAACTCATGCATTTATCTCAATTAAATTGCCACTTAAATTGTCAGTTTTGAGAAACTGATTTGAATTAATGACCACATTAATGGTCATTATTCTCCAGTTTGAATTAAAAGGAGACCTTGGCTCTTTCCACACTACACACACAATCAAAATCTCGAAATCCTCTCTACACCTTGCTTTTCATCTCCTCTCTAGATAGTAGGTTCTAAGCTCCGGTGGTAAGTTCAGGCATTTTCAGTTCGATCAGTGTGCTTACGTGCTAAAGCACAACTGAACCATCGTTTTATCCTGGGAAACAGTCGTCGTTTAGCAGTCTCTAAGCACAACCCGAGAGGTGGCGTAACTGTTTTAAGGAGACTGTGGTTATCATAGGACTCGGTGTCGGATTATATCAGTTTATATAAGTTTAAAATTGCATAAATTTCTAACAAATACTATTACTAAAATAATTATTTTCTTCCAGAGCAGTTTCTTCTCATTTTAAAAGTATTAAAGATGAGGGGTTACTCTAACCCTTTAGGTGGTTCGAATAAACGAGAAGGGTGGGTCAAAACGAGGTAGGACTCAGAACTTAATTATGCTAATATTTACACATTTTCAACACTTTACTCTATAATAATATTTCATTTCAATGTCTTATTTTACAAAGCCAAAGGACATAAAAGGTTCTAATAAACTAAATCGGTATTTTATTCATTCTAAAGATCTAGATGAACTGGTATGAAGATCAATCTTGTGGAAAATGTAAAAAAGAAAAATGAAATGATCTTTTTTTCATACTATTGCAAAAGTAATTATTTTCTTCCAGAGTAATTTCATCTCATTTTAAAAGGATTAAAGATGAGGTAGGTTACTCTGACCTAATAATAGGCAACTTTTATCCTTATCTTGAGATCAAGGATTCGACTCATAGAGGTGAGGAGGATTTTTTTTTATTTGTAAGGTTAAGGGAGAGATTTAAACTCCTTTAATATTTTTTTTAAAAAGAAAGAGGCAGGTTGCTTTGGTAAAAAATTATGATTGTGGCAATAGTATTTCCCTTTATTGTTCATTAAATCACAACTTATAGATTTCATAGTGTTGACCACTTTAGACCCTTTTTAAATGTTAGCCTTTTTTTGTTTCCCATGAGTTGTCTCCAAATTACATTGGAAGCAAGACTCATTCTCGTTTACGATTTGAACTTATTATTGGCCACCATTATTTCATATCTATCAGGATTCGAACTTAGATGTCCCCAAAATATTTATCTCAACAAGTATCAAGTGGTTGACAAACTAATGGGCCACCTCGATCTTGTGGTTATGTTCAAATATTAGCTGATACTTACCATTATGTATGTACTAAAAACTCAAAAACTCTTTTGGTTATCAATTTTTTATAATTTTGTTATAAATGAATACTATTGCCAAATATGAAATAGGTAAAATAAAGTTTGTTATAGCAATATTTATTCTTAAAGCATAATATATAGTTATGCCTTGTATGATTTGTTTTATGCCAATATTTATTCTTCTATGAAAATGTTAGTTATAAACTAAGATAAAAAAAAATTGACAACTATTTTGGGAATTATTAATTTCGGATTCTTGAACAATTTCCCGATTTATGCCTTTAAAATTTATTTATTTTTGTGAAAATTATATGTTTCAGACATTATTTTAGATAAACTTATTAAGGGGCGTCGCCACCCGTGTTATGGGGTTTAGTGACCCCCCTTAATTTTTAAAATATATGTATAAATATGGCATATTTTGGATAAATTTGAGTTAGTGTGTATTATTGACACTACTTAAATTTTGAAAAAAAATAATTAATAGTGGGGTTAAATTATAAAAGAAATAAAATATTATGTAACCTAATCACAATTTCATGCCGAACTCTCTCAAAAATATCCAAAACTTGTATCCCAAATGCATTTTAAATGATACAGATGTATGTAGAGTTGTTATTGAGTTGTGCTATTTTGAGTTGACCCGACTGAACAAATTTTTTGGCTACGCCACTGAAGTTATTGATTAGTTTTACTATATAATTTAATTATCATACAAATTGTTTTTATCAATCTAAGGGGATGTTTATTTCTGTTTAAAAATTTAGATCCAATAATTTATTTTTCTTCATAAAAATTCAGCTGTCCATTTATTTTTAAGTATGAACAATTAATTATTAAAAAGGTGAAATACTTTTTAGTCTTTATCCTTAAATATCATAATTTTTATAAAATGAAAAAGATAAGGACAAAATTGTCCAAATAACAAATTTTTAACATTCAAATGTAATACATTCAAACAAATAATACTTATTTGGACGTGACATTCAGATTTTAAACATACACATTTTTCAGATTAAATTTTTAGCCTTTATTTTTAAATTTAACATTATGAAGAAAACAAACGCTATCTAAGTTACCTGGGTCAGAATAAATCCACTGGGTCGGGCAGATATCCAGGGAGCCTAATCCGCTACACTGTACGAAGAGAACCGGCCCAAACCTTATGTTCGTAATCTGCACGGTAAACCCCTTCTTAAACCCTACCTCCACAGCTAAGCTTGTCAAGAATAGATTGCAGTAACGAGAGGATTTTTTTTTGCTTTTATCATCAAATCTACACTTCAAATTCTTCTGGGTAAATGGCTAAGCGTCTAATTCCTTCTTTGAATCGGGTCTTGATTGAGAAAATAATTCCCCCATCCAAAACTAGCGCCGGAATTTTACTCCCAGAGAAGACCACCAAGGTTAATTTCTTCATTCTCCTGTTGTTAACTAATTTTGAAGATTTCTTTGATCTTATATTTACTTTTTTAATTTTTATTGTTTAAATAATGATTTAATTTTGTATAATTTGATTTCTATTGTTTGATGGGAAGATCAACACTACAAATGACCTAGGTTAATAGGTCTGTCTGTATTTGACATTTGTTGTTTTGGTGCATATTTTGTTATGGGTGTGATTTTAGTTCCAAATGTTCATCTGGGTTTACATATATTATTATTACACTTACGGAGATTTCTAGTTCTTGGGTTATAGTAGTGGTTGGTTTTGGATATTGTTTAACTCTTTTGTTTGATTGCTGGGAAAGTACTGGAAAATTAGAAAATGTGCATGTTTCTTTATATCATGGGAAAACAGTTCAGAAAATGAAAATCATTGCGCCGATGGTGTTCATTTCTATGTTGCTATTGGGTATTCAAAGTGAAACATTGTCATGTCCAGGTCCGGCACTCTGGTCCAGTAAGATATTGTTCACTTTGAGTCCAAGCCCGCAGGGTTTTGCTTTTATCATCAAAAAGCCTTTTACTAGGAAGATGTGTGACCACACTATAGCCTCTTACTGGGAAGGACATGTGATCATACATATATAGCACTCCGGGGAACCCAGGTGATGTGGGACAAACATTCATAGTCTGTAGCCTGCCAGCATCCACTCCAAGGCACACTACCTGTCAGGAAAGGGGAATAGGGTTATCTATTATTGGGAGAAATATTGAAGAAGGAGCAACAGTCGTTTAACGTTGGTCATTTGGACTTAAGGCAATGACGTCGTTTGAGTCGAGGCCATTTGTTTTAACTGTCGGGTTTGGCCGCTGGGCCAATGGGCCGTTTTGAATTAATGAGCATTGTAATAAGAGGGGACGGTGTCGTTTTATCCTTTATTGTTATTTTTCAACTTTTGTTATTTCTTTTATAATTTTTATTTATATTTTGGTTGTGTTAAATTACCAATCAGAATTTGTTAGCATCTTTCTGTTATAAGGGGAATGTGACAGCAGGTGTTATGTTAATGAAATTCTTTCTTTTCTAATTCTCTCGTCATCTCTTCTTCTGTTCTTCAATTCTACTCAATATATATATATATATCATTAAATCAAGTCAAAGTATAACAAGCGGTATAAGAACAGTTGTCAAAGCATAACAAGTGGTATCAGAACAGTGATTCTCTGACCCTTTCACTGTGGAATCATGGCGGGTGGTGGTGTGGCTGCATTGAAGGAGCAAGTGGAGTTGAACCCTTCAAAAGAAGGCCTACTTGTTAAGCTTTGACTTGATTTAATGATATATATGCATATATTGAGTAGAATTGAAGAACAAAAGAAGAGAAGAAAGGAGGAAGAAGAAGAGATGAAGAGAGAATTAGAAAAAAAGAGAATTTCATTAACATAACACCTGCCGTCCCATTCCTCTCCACTATCCCCTTATAACAGAAAGATGCTAACAAATTTTGATTAACCAATCAGAATTTAAGAAAACCAAAATAGAAATAAAAATAACAAAAGAAATAACAAACGTTGAAAACTAACAATAAAGATAAAACGACACCGTCCCCTCTTATTACAATACTCATTAATTCAAAACGGCCCAGCGGTCCAACCGGACAATTAAAACAAATGGCCTCGACTCAAACTATAGTGACTTAAGTCCAAATGACCGTTGCTCCTTCTTCAACATTTCTCCCAATTCTCGATGAACCCTATTCCCCTTTCCTAACACTACCCTAGGGTCGTTACAATTTACAAAGATTATGAATTTCAGAGTTTCTAAAAATATCTTTGCCAAGTTTGATCAGCTAGCAATGGAAGTCAAGTGTTTTTAGTCCCTTTCGTATAAAGGCTGTTGATTATTTTAATTTGGGTTGCATCACTAACAATGTTGATTAAGACCTAATTATATTTTTAATCATGTTTGAATCAAAATAGCTTTAAGAAGTAATTCGCTGTATTTCTTTATTGTAATATGTTGATTTGATTGGATGATTCAGCTGAACTCGGGAAAAGTTGTGGCAGTTGGACCCGGTTACCATGATAGGGAGGGAAAGCTGATTCCTGTTGGTGTGAAGGAGGGAGATACTGTTCTTTTACCTGAATACGGAGGAACTGAAGTAAAGCTCGGTGACAAAGAGTAAGTATCTTCACTCTGATCTGTGTCCCCTGCCCTCACTCACACGTCAAAAAGGATAAAAATAAAAAGTGAGTTGTATTGATTACACAAAGCCAACCTGGGTGGCAACGGTGTTATGTTATGATCAGTGAAGGAGCATGGATCGATGTCTATAATGGACTTTGTTGGTAACTTGTGTCCTCTTAGATCTCTTTGGATTGGAATTTCATTGTTGCCTTAATTGTTTTATTTTTTATTTTGTGAAAAGGAAGGTATAAGTCTCTTGATTACAATAATAATGACCCCCCCTTCCCACCCCAAGTGAGACTTGAACTCAGGATGTGCCATGCCCTAGTGGATACCTTTACCAACTAGGCTAGCCCCTCGCTTTGTTGTAGTGTTGCCAACTTTATCTTTGAATTAGATGGAATTTTGAACTTTTGTTACTTGAGAGTAGTGTAGAAAGAACTATGATTCATTTAATGGAAAACACGAGCCCTCTTGAGCTTCCTATTTTATGCTAATAATTTATGTTTATAGGCGACGTTGCTTTTATTTAATATATGGGAAACCTTTAAACATAATAAAATTATCCTTTTTTATTGATATTGCTTTTGCTATACCCTTATAGGTGCATGAATTTTGGAAACCTCAATATCATGGTTGATTTTACATTTTATTTCTTCTGAATGGGGTTGTACTATTCCATAAAAAAGTGTGGGATGGTAGGTGATTTCAATGTTACATCATCCCAAGTTAGGAAGTCCCAATCTCCTTTTCATTACTTCTGAGGTTTAGGATCACTTCTAAATATAGGCTATAAAATAGTGCTAGACACCAAAATTGACCGGATTACAATCCAACAATCCAATTATCTTGGATAATAACTGATCTACCTCAGGACTTAAGCAAACGAGGGGCATTTGTGGGCAACTTGTTTGATTTATTTGAATCCAATTTGTCAGATGCATATAGACCTAAATTTCTTTAGGCATGTGGCTCGCGAACAGCATGAAGTCACATAATCCAATCTGATCGTCCGAATCTCCTTAACAATATTCTCATTTGTGGCCACTTGCTCTCCTATATCAACAATGACCTTCAAATTGGGACTCTTAGTTTGAGATGGAAGGAGCTTGTTTGTGTTTTCGGAATCCTATATGGCATAGTGGATAGTATATAAAAGAAAAACTTGAAGTTCAAATTATAGTTGTGATGAAGGTGAGAAAATTTTATGGTTTCGTGATTATGTATAAATTATATTTGGAAACTTATTTATGTGTGTTTAATGTAGTAATGTAGGATATTGGGGATTACTGTAATTATAAGTGATATTACTATGGTATCTAATTGTTTTGGGTATTTAGTAAACTAAGATTTGGAGTTCTCTTATAATAAAGATGTGACTCCCCATAGTTGAAATCAGCCCCGCTTGATATTATTGATTATTATGAATTCCTTGTGTTTTTGGAATTGGATTTCTTTTCTTTTATTGGTTCTACATTAAAACATTTTTCAAAACCAAAACTCGTGGGTTATTACTTATCTGGAAATCTTGTTCCTTCTCTAAATTATTGCAACACTAGTTTGAAAAAGTAAGCTTGTGTAGCATGTAAATATGCACATCGATGCACCTGGTGAAAAAGAAAGACCTGTTCACATAAAATGTAGAAAGACAACATGGCTGTTCAAAACTAATATTTGAAAGGACACCTCCAATGTTTTTGCTTGATATCCAAAATAGCATCCTCTTTGTATCTGAAGGAATGTAGGACAATTAACTTGGTAACTTTTTTATACAAGCTTTTGGCAGAAGTCCTCTAATTAAAATTAAAAGAAGAGTGCGTGTGTGTATGTTTGGTTTTTTTTCTTTTTTTTTTTTTGGGGGGGGGGGGGGGGGGGTTGATATATGAATTCAAGGGTATTGGTGAAAGTTGGGAAAAATATAATTTGTTGTAATTGCCAACAAAGCGGTGGATGAGTATAGGAGTAAAAAGAAGGGGGCTGTGTTCAAAATTGATTTTGAAAAGGCATATGACCATGTTGAATGGGACTTTCTCGACTTTTTTGTCTAATTTTTCAGTTATCGTGAATGATAGGTCTAGTCGTCTAGAGGTAAACTTTTGGCTTCAACAGGTACTAGGAAAGGGGATCTTCTATCCCCATTTCTTTTTATCTTAGTGGTAGATGTATTGGGGTTGATTCTCAGAGGGCAATAGCAATGATCCGGTGGAGTGTTTCGAATTAGGGAAGGAAGGATTCTTCCTTCATCTACAAGTCACAGATGATATTAACATTCTTGTGTCCGGGAACGAAGCTAAATTTCAAAATTTTGTGAATTTTCTTGGAGTTTTTTAAGTAAAATATGGTTTGAAAGTAAATATATCAAATAGGGCTGTTAAGCAACCGAAAATGAGAGAATAGCTGATGATATCGGGTGGAAGTCCTTTCTTGAAATCTTTCTTGTTTATATTTATCTCTAGGGGATAATTCAAATAGGTTTTCCATTTCAGAGCCCGTGGTTGAAAAGGTGTCTAAAAGGAAGGTTAGAAGGCTGGAAAAATAGTTGTTTGTCTAGAGGGGGTAAGGTGATTATAATTCAATTGGTGTTGGAAAGCATTTGGATTTATTTGCTTTCTCATTAGAATTTTGAGATTGTGGCCATAAAACTTGAATAATTGATGAGGGAGTTTCTTTGGCAATGGATGGGTGGAGGTAAAAAGGATCACCTTACTAATTGGGAGTCTCACTTTAAAAAAAGGAGAGTGGGAATTGGGATATTTATAATGATGGAATTTGAGCCATCACTTTCACAGTAGAAAGACATTTCCCCAGGGGTGACTTCATTCCTTTCTTTGAATCAATTTGCGATGAGGGACGGGGTGAGAATTCGGTTTCGGAAGACTTGTCGGTCACTTTTGGGTGGGTGTTTTTTCTTTCTTTGGCTGTCTTTTCCCCTATTGTCTTTTGAGTTTGTTTGATCATACATTTTCCCACCAACTTCATGGTATCTTGGAATTTAATGCACTATTACTCTTTGGAACATTCTATATATAGAGGAAATTTTTGAGGAGCTCGTTTTGCTTTTGGCTCGTATAGATGAATTCCCTCTATCGAATTCCTAAGTGGATAAAATAATTTGGAAGGGGGGTTGGACAATTTTCTTATCATTAGTTGGGAGTGCTAGGGGCTATGAAGCATGGGTGCTCTCTTTGAGCCACGTGTCGGGCCCGGCACGTGTCCGACACCCCAACACGATCCGACACTTGGCTGACATGCGAGTCGGGGAGTGTTGTTTATTTTATTATTATTTTTTAATCCCGACACGTTGGGGGTATTTTAAACATTAAAACCTAAAAATGGGTCAAATCTGAAATAACAAAAAATATTGAGGGTTCAAGCAATAATAGAAGAAGTGAAAAACAAATCGCATATCTCCTGTAAAATCCTAGCCCCCAACTTCCCCATCGTCTTCGACTCTTCTCTCCTGTAAAAATGTACGCTTCTCTCTCTCTCCCCTCCCTCCCTCCCTCCCTCTCCCTCTACGTATAAACATGTATGTATAAATAAATCTATATACATCTTGTTGAATTGATATTACTACTGTTCTATCTCTCTCTACACATGTAAGTATAAATAAATCAATTTTGAAAATGAACAGTTGGCGCTTCTGCATCATTATTTGAGGATGATATAATTAAGCCACTTTGGTTATTTGGATTATTAATTGAATCTAATTTCATTTTATTAAATTCTTAAATATCTATAATGTTTATTGCATATATATATAAAATTAAGAACGTGTCCCCCCACGCGTTGTGTACTACATTTCGGAAGAATTGCGTGTCTCGTGTCTGCGTCTATGCTTCATAGGCCAGGGGACAAAGACAAAGAAACGTTCAGATAGCTTTGGAGGTGTGTTGTGATGTCTCTGTTATGAAGTTAGTGTCATAAAATTCTCCATTTGGGACCTAGAATCCTTATGTTTGCTTGGTCACTATGCACTTTCTGACTGCTCGAGTTGCACCTAAATTTACTTTGCCCTTGTTTAATATTCAAATAATAATGATAACAATCATAATAATATTTTTGGATGCAAAAACAATGTAATTGGTACAAAAAGTACCATATAAATGATTAGTCATTGGACCTACTTTAAATAGTTCTATATACTATCTTCTTTCATGCCCTGAACCAATGGGAAAACCCCCCCTCTCCCTTCTGTCTGGCATGTGCACACCTTTGCAAAGATGACTTGTTTGAATAAAATTGAGTAATTATTTACAAAGTATCTGAGGGGAATTGCGTCTGCTATTTTGCAACCGTGGTATGGAATGATCTTACCAGTGCTATATCACATTAATTTTGTTACCTCATCTTATATGTATATATTAATCTATATATACCTAGTTATTGAGTGGTACGAATGTTATTTGTCATTTGTGCTGTTATGCTGAATTTTTGTGAAAATAGTTTTTAGGTGAAAGCTTAGACCTTCAGCTGTAAGGCAATAACTGTCAATCTTCTGAATATATTAGTCTAAAGCGAAAAAGTGTAGGATTGAAAACACCAAAGCTTGTGAAGTTACTTCATGAATTGCCTTTCATTTATTATTTTCTTCTAAGAATTGGTTACGGGTGTCGGGGTGCGTTTCATTCGATTTACATGGAAAAGAAAACTGCATTCCCTAGAATTGTTTTACATGGAAGTATGTCCCTTGGGGGGAAAAAAAAACTTTTGAAGGAAGTTGCATTATGTCGAATTGTTTTACATCAAAATATGACTCTTGGAAAACTAAAACTGATGGAGTGGGTGGTTTTTGATTCCACAGAAAAGGGAAAATTAGGCTAAACAATGGTCCTTTTGATTCCTTGGAAAATGAAGGCAATCAAATGCCATATGGAAAAATTATGGAAAATATGGAATCAATGGACACTTTCGTTGAAATTGAATAAGTGCGAATAATGATTGCTTAATTAAAACAGAATTTTCTTTGGCTTATTTGCTTTTCATGGCATATGTATCTATTTGGCCTATCAGAGTTACTTAATCTCTCTCTATTACGTCCATGTAAGTCTATGATTTAAATGCTAATTTAGGGTTTTTGTTCTTGAGCTTATTTCAGGTACCATCTGTTTCGAGATGATGATATATTGGGAACACTGCACGACTGATTTAATCACGGACCCAACTGGACTAAACTCAAAATGTTATATCTTAATGAATTGGCAATGTTTAGATTAATGCAGTAGCAGTAAAAAAACACAGCTCTGTTCTTAATTGTGTCCTAAAAGTAGGTGAACTATGAAATTTATCAGCTGGTGGAGAAATAAGCCTGTACTTTTGTTTTGAAATGTTATTGAAATTTAGGACATGGGTAAATGTGATTGTGTGTTGAAATTTTGAGGTGTTCGCATTACTTAGCATAAAGGGTTTCATTCCAAATGGTTTTAATATAGAAAGCTACATTTCTTGGGGGCGTATGAGTACTTTTAGCACACTCAGTGTGCTATCAGCTATACAGGAATAAATATTAGATACATTTGTTGTAACGATGACGTGGTACAACAAATTGCCTGCAAAGAAATGTAAGCCATTGCTTTTTGAATCTTGCAAGTGAAAATTTTTATTTGTTCAGTCATGTCATTGTTACGATAGTCCAAAAGAATATTTATATGATACAAGGGTATGCCCATGTGATTTTGTGTTGTAGTTTGGGTGTAATATATGAAGATGAGTTTTTCTAGGACTAAATTTTGGGTTGCGAATAAGTGACTCAAGTGATGTGCTTGTTGCTCCACAACCTGAGCAATGGACGCCAGACACATGATTTAAGTCACTTATTTGCTTTTAAATTATTTTGTGAGTCTGACTTTAAGATTATAAATTTTAGTTTGTTGGACTAAAAAACTTTTTGGAAAAAATAAAGAGATTTGAAAACTATATTTTCATAATATTTGCTTTTCTCAAAATTCATGATGATTTTTCAATACTTCTTTTTCAATTTTTTACAGGTCCTATCATTTTCATTTTATGAATGTAACCTCCCATTGGTTAAGAGACATTCCATCTTGGCTGCGTTGTTAGCCCAAATCAGTTCCCTTGTGTCTTCCTTTTAAGCTATATTATTGCAAAATTTGAAGAAATTACATGAAATAAGAGACCTAGAAAATTAACTAAATCAAGACTTAGTTTGTGCGTCGTAAGAAAAAAGGCCTCTCATAATAATAAACAAAGTAAAATATGAACACCACCAAATTGAATAGGCCTATTTCTTGTGCATACGAATTGAAGAAAAGTGGCGTAGTGCAAATATATACTATCTATAGATATTAATAAAAAGTAGCTTATTGAATACTTGAATATTACTATAAGAATCGGTACTAAACATCTCCCTTGTATGTATTGGGTATGCTACCGATTTTAATACATACAATTAACCTATAATATAATATACCATTGTAAAGATCTCAACTATTTCAAGAAAATTGGGTGGACTTTCAAAAAATTTAGAATTCAAGGACAAACTTGTATGCATACTCAAATCCATACTATTGAATTAAATATTTCTTGTGTGCGCCAAATGTTAAGTTGCATTTGAAATTACAAATTATGCTTAGATTCAGGGGGCGTGGCTACACTACCAACCATGGGTTCACATGACGATCACTTGGCAAAAAGAAAATTAACTTGACTATAGTAAATTTTGGGGGCATTTGAATTTAGGGGTGGTTTCAAGCATGTTATGCCGGTTCGTGTCATATTACATGAGTTGATTATGCGAAATTTATTTATTATTAAAAGTTCATCTTGCTACACTTAATCGCACTGAATTAGACATATACAATTGAATTACAAACCATCAAATATAAAATGTTTCAGAAAAAGTGCTGAAACTATTACAAATCTTCAATCTGCTTCATAAAAGTCAAGTATCATTTATTTCATTGTTTGAGCACTTAGGCCTCGTTTGATTCAGGTATTAGGGTCAGTGGGATTAATAATACCACTATTAATAGTACTGGACTATTAATCCTGATATTAATTTAATACCAATTTAATACCCTGTTTGATTCATGCAATATTAATACTGAGATATCTAATCCTGATATTAATACCATGTTTAGTTCTATAACTCGTATACGGGATTGTATTTTGAAATAACAAAAAAATTGATTATTATTATTATTATTATTATTATTATTAATAGTAATGCCATTTTTGAAAATATTATAGTAGTAATGGCATTTTTGAAAATATATGGTTCCTTTTACTTAATCCTGGATAGACAATATCATCATCCTCCTGGTATTAAATTATACTACAAATAGTGGTATTAAGTTAGTCCCGGTATTAATAATTCCAGTACATTTGTGCGAACCAAACAAGGTATTATAAAAAAAGTGGTATTAATAATCTCATCCCACTTTTAAATACCCGAATCAAACGAGGCCTTATAGTTTTATAGTTCATCTTTGAGAGGATGGAATGTTGCTCCATCAATTGATACACTGAGATTGTAGAAAAATTGTGTAGTGAATAACAACCATAATGTGATTAGATTGTAGGCTTAAGAACATGTTAGATAAATCACTACTCATTGTCCCCTAAACTTAGTGTATCTATCGATAAAAAAACACTCTACTCTTTCAAATATGTGCTTCTAGAACCCTAGATGCTCAAACTTGGGAATAAATTAACAAATTAAACCTTAATTCGTTTAAATCACACCCATTTCGCTTTCACATGCAATCCTGGTGTCTTTCTTGTCCGTGTAGGATCCACGTGGCTTGACAAGAGCCACTTAGATTGCCAAATAAGATCTCCGATAGTCTAAATTAACTGAGATGGGGAACAATTGAAACATTTAGGGAACAAATGAAATCTACCCCAATCTCTAGGATTTTTTTTTGTTATTTTCCCAAAATTTAATTGACATATTTTTAAACTTTTACAAATATCAAAAGAACTTTTGCCAACATCTTTCGGTGGTTTTACAAACTTTTCCAACATTGCACACTACTGCGACGATTTTGGGTAAAAAATTGCCACTTTTTGCTCAAAAACTACATCATCTTCGATCGAATTAGTGGTATGTCTCCATACATTTTTACCTTTTTGTTAATTGCAAATTCTATGGATTATTAAACATTTTGTAAATTATGATTTTTTTTTTGGTTCCTTATTAGGGTTTTAGGTTCTTCTTCTTCCCTTCACGTCTTTTTATATAGATTTGTAGTTTCACTGCCAATGTTAAAATTAAGGTTTCAAATCTAGGGCTAGTTATTAGGATTTGTTAAAGGTTTTTAATTTGCATAGCTTTGATCCCTCTCGTTGAACAGTAACAACAATAACTTTGAATTTGATTTCCTTATTAAGTGTAAAGAAAATATTAGGATCTAGGCTTGGAGTAAAAAACTTTTAGGAGCTGGTCCTGTAACTTTTTTTTTAAATGATGTGATTATGTTTTTTGATTTCTTTTGGCACACATTTGTGACTATTTCTTGGTCACAAGTACTATATATAGGATCGAGACCAATAAATAGAATATTAGTGATAAATACTAAAAAATATTATATTTATGTATATGAATTCTCAACAGACATAAATAGTGTATCGAGAGACAAACATAGACTATTTTTGGGTTTTTAATAACTAATTTTGAGTCTTTTTTAGAAATAATCGAGTTTGATTTACCTATTTTAAAAACTTCATTCAAATAAAAATAATACTTTATGTTTATTTTTTCCTTTCTATTCCATAAGACTTTAAGAAATGAAAAAATAAACAAAAATTATAATATTTAATTTTTTTAAAAATAGTTATCATAAACAAATGAAATTAAGAAATAGTTTTAATGAAATATATTAATAAATTCAAAATTCAAAATTTAAAAACCCCGATTAAACAAAACACAACCAAGCCTTCAGTGTAAAATTTAATATTGTAAGGCCATCTCCAATCGGTATTTCTACACAAGCAAATTTCTATTTCTACACAAGCAAATTTCTATGATAGAAATGAATAATAAAAAAAATCTTTTCCAATTGGCATTTCTATCTCCATTTCTATCCTAGGTGTAATTCTAGTAGGATTGAAAATTTCTATCACCATTTCTACGTGACATCGCAAATTTTTATTGGTTGTTGTAATACCCGCTAATTCTCTCTCTTCTTAAATAATACTTACTAATTATTTCTCTTCTTAAATAAAGGGACAAGTAAGGAAGAAATGGAACAATAGAAATTACCATTGGAGTATCTTTTCTATCCTTTTATACCAATACAAATATATTGCCAATAAATATAGAAATATTATAAAATAATATTGACACATAAGATAGAAATGCAAAAATAAAAAACACCATTGGAGATGGCCTAAAAGCAGCCGGTCAGAGTTAAGTCAACGAGATGGGATCTATGGACTTTTGGATAAGTCGGAGATTAATCGGTTAAGTGATTTTTTATTGTAAAATTTATTTTAAATAATATAACACTAATAAAAGAAATTATAATAAAGAAATTAAAAAAAAAATTAGTGGGATCCACCACTTTTCCGAAAACAAAAACAATCCACTGCATTTCTAAAGAAAAAGAGAAGTGGGATCCACCACTCCTCCTTCCATGCTGCTTTCTTCCTTTCATGGTCTGTCTCTTCGAACCCTTTAGGGATGACAAAAAAATCTAGCTCGACGAATTTTTGACCCGATCTAATTTGGATGGAGCAAGTTTGAGACAGGTTTTTTTAAGTTCAGATCGAGTTTGATATTTTTTTTAAAACTTAGACTGAGTTTGAGGCGGGTTAGAATTCTGCATTCTTAAAATTTGACCTGACCCGACCCGTTTAAATATATATAAATATATTAATATAAATATTATATATATATATAGGGGAAGGATTTTAAGAGGACCAATCTTTTGATCCTTAAATGCGGACCAATCCTTTTGAGAGAGTAAATAAATGAATTTTTTGATAAAACTTGGTGAAGATGATATTCATGATTAATAGATCAACTCCACCAAATTTCATTGAAAAAATCAATCGGGAAGAGGATTTACTAAAAAATTAATATATATGTGCATTTCTGATCGTTAAAATTTAAGATGTCTAGTTAACCCACTTCTTGGTTGAATTTTTTGATGAAATTTGGTGGAAATAATCTACTAATCATAGAGATCATCCTTACCAAGTTTCATAAAAAAATTCATCCATTTACCCTTTCAAAATAATTAGTCCGCATTTAATAACCAAATAAATGGTCCTCTTTATATCCTTTCCATATATATATATATATATATATATATTTAATTTAATATTTTAAATATTTATAAGATACAAACCTAAGTCCCAAAAGCAGATGGACATTGACCCAATCTCACTCTCAGCGCAGCTCCGCACATCTCACTCTCTCTGTCTCTCATTCTCACACCCACACCGATACACTCATAGATCCCACTCCATCTCCGATCCTACTCCATCTACGGTCTCCCTCACACCTCTCCTTCTCCATCTCCGGTCTCCCTCACACCTCTCCTCCTCCATCTCCGGTCCGTTCTCCCTCACAGCCTCTCCTCCTCCACAGTTGACGAGGTTTCTCCTCCCCATCCGGCGATTCAAGCTGCTCCTCCACAGGCCACTTCGGATTTTCTTTCTGGTTAGTTGTCTGATTCAAATTAATGTAGGAGCCAAATTAACTTAGTGGACTAAATAAAAGTTGTAATATCAAGAAATTGCTGTAGAGGAGAAACCTCGTAAAAGATGAGTAGCCCAGTGTCTGATTGTCTGAATGTATGTCTAAATTTTTTGCATAGTGAGGATTCTAATCTTGTTACAATCACATATTTTGTGTCTAATCTTGTTACAATCTGCCTGTTGCTTTACTGCCTGTTGCTTTGTTGCCTGAGTTAATCAGTTATTCAATTGCTTGTTGCTTCTACTGCCTGTTACTCCTAATTCGGGTCGGGGCGGGCTCCTTTATATGTATGCGGGGCGGGTTTGGGTTTAAGGAAAAAAAATCGTCTCGAGTTCGGGGCGGGGTGATATACATGCGGGTCGGGTTTGGTATTGGCCAAACCCGCCCCATACCCGACCCGTTGCCATTCCTCATCCCTCTCTCCGTCTTCGTTATTTTCACTCCCTTTCCCTCTTCTCCTCCAACAAAAAAATCGTAATTTTCCCTCTCTCAAACTCAATAACGATTTTCTCTAACCACCCAAAGTCGACTCTCAGTCTGCTCGAACTCACCCAAATCAAACCCTAACCTGCTCGACTCGCTCAAATCAAACCCTAATCCGAAATCTGCTCAAAACCACCCAAAGTGCTTCACTTTCGGACCTGTAGCCTATTTTAGTTTAAGGTGGGTAATGGATTTCCATCTTTGCATACTAATTACTAGTGTTTTCGATCATTTTCCAACTCTTTTTGTTCCTAATCAAACGCGCGCTTAATGTTTTTTTTTTTTGACCAATATTGTATGTAGGATGCATATGGGGATTTAGATAGTTGATGTTTGAATTGTAATAGTTAAATGGATATAGTGAGTGCGAAACTAAAAAATCCTGTTTCATAATTATCTTGGTAAGTAGTGGGATATTACAAATTACAAGCCATTTCAAACCCTTCAACCTGCCTAAATCTTAATATCTCCTTGCTAATTTTTGGGGGTTTTTGTACTTGACATTGTTCTAAAAGGTCCTAGGCATAAGTTGAGTGGTATGAGGGGACTAGGCGTCTTGGGAAATAATTGGCGGCCAGTTATTTATATGAAAACATATAATACTACAAAAAATCTAACTTTACTTCTGAAAAGAACATTAAGAGCTCTGTAGACGAATAATTCTTATAATTCAAACCTAAACAATCATTTTGATAGCAACGCGGAATGAACCACTCCACCGATCTGCCTAATCACCTTTTCACCTAGAGATGTTGGGTTGAAGGTCGAGCGACTATGCACACTTATTATCCATTTGATCTTTTTTATTTTTTTCACATTTGGCGTGAACTTATTTACATACCAAGCAGATTTGTAGAGGCTGCATTAGAAGCCTCATTGTTTACTCACCTAGTTCCTGTATCTTTTTTTTTTTGGTGATGCCTATTTGTTGGTAACATTCTTATATTCTTCAAGGACCAAGTAGTCCAAGTTCAACTTTCATCCTCTTCTTGATTAAGTTTTTGTCATCTTGATTAATTTGTTTTGTGGTTTGTCAAGTTTAGTATAATCTGGAGGAATATCATTTAAACTCACCAAAATTAGGTTCTTTTGACTTTTGAGCATCTCTCTTACATTTGCTCCCATACTTCCTCTCAATACTTCAATTTGTTTATCCAGACTGGACATATTGTAAAATACACATGCTATAAGATTACAGAATACAGACATTCATTTTTTGTTATTTCTGGACTTCATCATAGCCTCATTCACTGTGTCTAACAAAAGGGATGGATATTGATTATGTATTCATCTGAACAACCATGAACCATTAGCAATGTAGAAAGACAGAATTAAAAATGATTAGTCATTGACATGTATAATCTTATTTTTTATTTTTTTGTGTTTTTTTCCCCATTGGAAACTGTTTTCAGCATCTTTGGGTGTATAGTTGCTTGTAAAATGTTTTCAACCAAAAATAAATAACTTACGTTGTCTTTTCCCAGCTAATTGCTTAAAAATGAATGCCTGGTGAATCTTATTTCCAAATAACAGAAATTCATATAATACAAATATATAACTTGACCTCTAATCTGTATGATCCTATTATTATGTACTTGTGAAGTTACATGCGGACTAACTCTTTTATATTTCTTGCTATATGTTAGTCTATATTCTTGCCCATGTGCATGGGTGGCACCATATTTAGGCGTAAAAATTTGACAATATAATGTTCATATATATTCAAAGGGAAATACAGGTATTTTTAATATTCTTAGGGGGATTGGAGGTTCTAAACATCCCTTGAGGATAATTCAGGTGCTCTTAAAGGCCTGGGTGCCTGAGTTATCAAGAGAAAAAATAAAAAATTAAGAGGAATGATATCTGAGTTTAAGTAGAAAGGACATTGCAGACGAACTGCCATCATACGTAGTGCACCAACCATCGTTTATAAGATCTTTATTGTCTTCTACCATTGTTTATAATTTGTTTTTCTACATAGGATGTTTGGAATTAGGATGTATGATCATTAATTCTTTTCTTTTTCTAACTATGTATATTATTTCTTGGGTTTCTTTCCATATTTTGTTTTCTCTTTCTTTATTATGCATTGAATCATATCAAGTTACAATCTTATTGTCATCTCTCTCTTCAAGCATATGCATTATTCTCGAGTTCATTATAGACATCATTTCAGTTCATTTTTTGGTGTTGTCATCATATGTGAGATGTGTCTCATGTGCCTACAACAACTTCTTTGTCCATTCTCAAAACCAGCTGTTGATTTTCTATAGGTTTTTTTAACCTTCTACGTAATTATCTATTTTCTAAAATTTTGGTGAATTGCTTTACCTCCAATACAATGAGATCATGGTTGTTAAACTAAGTTATGTTGTGTAATTTGATGCCCATTTAGTTCTGTTAAAATTTCTCAGAAAAGCTTTTCTTTTCCATAGAAATTTGATGTTTACGTATACATGCATATCCTTCGTCACCCTGGTTTCTTTCATTCTTGGTTTCATTGTACTCATTGAACTTATTTTTTACCGAAATAAATCTTGTATTTCAGGTAATTATTTTCCCTTTTGGACAAACATTTTCCCAGAAAACGGTTTTACAGTCCCAATATGGATCCTGAGGCTGCTCGAACTGCTCGGGAATCTCTAGACCTTGTATTTCACATGTCAAACATTCTAGACACGGGGCTGGACCGCCACACTCTCTCTGTCCTCATAGCCCTTTGTGATATGGGCCTCAATCCCGAGGCACTGGCTGCTGTTGTGAAGGAGCTCCGAAGAGAACCTCCTCCTTCTTCCATGCCTACAACTCCTCTTCCTTAAACCAGGTTCAAGTTCTCTTTGCACTTCTACTCATCAAGAGAAGAGGATTCAATTTGTTTGGGCGTTCTTTAAAAAGTTGGAAAATGGTTGAAAACGCTACAAATTTCTTATGAGAAGTTGGAAAAAAGAGATGATTGATTTGGCGAGATGTTCTACTGCTTTTTCAGTTTTTCCATGGAATGCAGTTCTTGGGATGGCTAAGAAAAGATTTCCATGAAAAAAAGAGGAAAACATGGAGAATCTCACACCAAATCACACATTGGCCTTTCCACATAATGTCCGTGATAAAAGAGGAAAACATGGAGAATTTTTCAGCAAATCACACATCTCTTTTTCCAACTTCTTGTAAAAATTAGTAGAATTTTTAATCATTTTCCAACTTTTTTATCAAGCGTACCCCTATTGTAGTTACTTGTGAACATCCTTAGTCGGATATGCATAATGATGATTTCGATTAAGTGGGTGCACTCTTTATTAGTTGCATTTTTATTTTTGTTGTATTTGATATACCTATGTTTCCTGACAATCTTTTCAAAATTTTATTAAAAAAAGTGTTATCTAATTGTTGAGTACTCAAAGGGTAAGACGCATTAATCTGAAGCTGAATCACCCAAGGTTCTGGTCTCGCCAATTTGTAGTATAGTTACTTCGATTGTTATGAAAAAATGAAAAATAAATACACAGCCGGTGCATTTTTGGGGATAGTAAACCACCCTCTTGTCTCGAGCAAGTTAGAACAATTTTTTCTTCTGCTACATGCGAGTGAGAGTTGTTTTCATTTATAGTTTTGCCAGTTTAGTGCAGTCTTGGAAGTTAGAACTTGTATCCGCCACATATTATGTAAAAAATTAAGCCTCTCAAATGTTATGTACCAAAGTCTCATAATAGTTGTGGGGCTAGCTTGCATATCGTACTCAATACTTTAGCGATGAAATTTCGTCGTTGAAAGGTGGTCCGTGAGAGGACGGCCCCATTTTAGAACTGGCATGCATATGTAATTGGCAAATAAGATTTTGTTTTGGCAATTGATGGATTATCTATTTAAGATGTTTTCCAATTCTACACTCAAACTCAGTGTCATGTTATTTTCATAGTGTGTAAACCTGACGAACACTATTATGATATGTTGGCACACTGCCGCAACATACTGAATTTGGTACAATAATGTGGTGATGAATTGCCAAATTTAGTATGATAGGTCGGCATCCGTTAATCTATACCTAATGTCAAAGTTTTTTTAAACAAACTTTCTTTGGGTTGATTGAAGTTATACCACCTATTGGTAACGTAATTATAATTTTGTCAAAGAATGGGATTGTTTGGGATAATTAGCGGAAAATCTCTATTTTTTATATTTAACCCTCTAAACTTTTAAAATTGACACTAAACTCTTTTAATTTACATTTTGTTAACACTTAATTCTATTTTTATTAATTTTTATTACCACATTCTTCAACCCACTTCCGTCCACCTTACCCATTGGTATTATTAAGGTAAATATGTGTGTTTTGATATGGCACGAGATGTCTTAAACTTATATTAAATGTGTGATTAATTTTTGTTTGCGGATCTAAGTCTACCTTTAATTACCCATAATTTTGTAGCTATTAAAATTTGAGCTCAAAATGTTTATGAACCATTCATTCTAGTGGTAAACAAATTCAAGTCTCACCTCAAACAGGAGAGCGTTTAAGTTATTTTGTTGAATTTAAACATATATACTAATATATATTTTATTGTCATAGAAGTTAATCGTATTTTCACTGTATTTTGTTTTGATGCAATATCTCCTCTGTAATTAACATGGTATGTTTAATATTTTTAAGATCATCTTTAGCAGTTGTATAAAAATGGCTCAATTCATTTTTTTCAAAAATATAACTATTATTAAAATATGTATTTTATATTAAAAATTATTATATTAAAAATTATTATATTTAAAAATTTTATAAAAATAAATAAATTAAAAGTGACAAAACTAATGTGACAGTCAATTTGATGTATATTTTACATAACCATTTAATGTTATTTTATTTTGACAAAAGTAGCGTAGGAGATTCTCAACTCAAGTACTAATTTGGTTGAAAAATTGCACACTTTAAACGTGTTGCGAACATTAGTCAGAATTCCATTGATTTAATGAAGTAATTTTGAAGCAAAATTTTTAAACATAACTAATTAGTAGCAATGTAATTTTTTACACTGATATTTATCATTATTGGAGTAGTAAATATACATAACTCCCAAGGGCATTTCCGTCACCAAAAAAATTCCTTACACAGGATAATAAATAGTAAATATAATATGTTGTACATATATGTTTGTAAATTTATATATAAAGATATCATTACGAATGATGACAAGTGGTTATTACATTAGTATGATTTTGAATGAAAATTATTGGAGCATTTGTGTTTGGGATTTTTGGGGGGAGGGGGGGGGGGAGAGAAGATGGACGGAGGTGGGTTGAAGAAGATGGTGATAAATATTAATAAAAATGGAATTAAGTGTTAATAAAATATAAATTAAAGGGGTTTAGTATCAATTTTAAAAGTTTAGGGGGTTACATGCAAAAAATTTGGATTAAAAAAATAATGGTTTTTGCACCCGGATTCATTTTACTTCGCTTAATGTATTTCAGGGGTTAAATTGAAATGCATAGTAAATATACATAACTCCCACCTCTAGGTATATATGTATTCTGCATCTTTTTTTTTTTTCCTTCTGAAAACTGTATAAGACCATCTCCATTGCAAAGGCTAAATAACCAAATTTAGCTTTTTCATTGGTTTATTGGGTAAGGTAAAATGGTAAAAATGGAGCTAAAAGTGTAAACCAAAGCCAAAGATAGCTTCCGACAAAATTTTAGCTCGGACGATAGATCATACGTCGGGGTAGGGTTCAAGCCTCTCACGACAAATCGTGTGTCGTTTGAATTAAACCATCTTGGGCCGATCAATGATGTGTCGTGCGACACATCATTGAATATCCATGGGACGATATATGATATATCGTGGATGTTGGAATTTGTGTTCGGACGATTCATGATGTGTCGTGGCTATGGAGACAAAGCCACTCTATTCTCGGAAATGGAAGAAGAAGGAAAAAAAAAATAAAAAAAATTAATGCCTGCCACGACACATCATGTGTCGTGGCTATGGAGATAGCTGAGACGATTCATCATATGTCGTGCGATGGCTTCTTGTCGTCGCCCGGCATTTCATAAATCGTGAGAGGTAAATTTACACTTCTTCCGCTGCGCCTCTCTGTTTTTGAATAGTGTAAATATACCATTTTAGCTTATCAATTTACCTTACCCACTAAAGATGGTCTAATAAGAAGAAAAAGAACAAAACATATGACTTAGCAAATATACTCTTCTTACCATATTTGAATTAAATGCGTAGGTAGTTGACATTTATAACATTATCAATATATATGGTGATATAAGAGAAGGATCTAAAGAGGACCATTTATTTGGTCCTTAAATGCGGACCAATCATTTTGAGGGAATAAACAGATGGATTTTTTTATGAGACTTAGTAAAGATGATCTCCATAATTAGTAGATCATCTCCACCAAATTTCGTCAAAAAATTCAACCGAGAAGTGAGTTAGCTAAACATCTTAAATTTTAACGGTCAGAAATGCACTTATATATCAATATTTTAGTTAACCCCCTTCCCAATTGAATTTTTTGATGAAATTTGGTGGAGGTTGTCTACTAATCATGAAGATCATATTCACCAAATTTCATCAAAAAAATTAATTCATTTCCCCCTCAAAATGATTGGTCCACATTTAAGGACCAAAAAGTTGGTCCTCTTAAGATCCTTCCCCCGGTGATATATTTATCCAAAAATATACATATATACCTATGTCAATACTCACGTATATTTATACATCAAAATATATACATATTATATTTGGATATTTAGGCCTCATTTAATTCACGAAAGAGAAATCAATTTCCTTGTCTTTCTTTTAGAGGTGAGAAACTAAATTTTCAGTCAAGTTTTCTTTCTTGTGTTTGGTAAAGTATGAAAAATATTTAGGTAAATGTATTGTTGTCCAAAATTTTTGTAATAAATGCCTGAAAGTCACATTGAAAAATTAATCCCTTAAGTTTTGAGATGAAAGATTTTACCTCATACTTTCCCTTATGTCGGGAAAGTGTTTTCGGAATTTGTGATTACCAAACAAAGGAAAATAAAGACTTTCCTTTCCTGAGTTCTTAAATTCGTGAACCAAACGAAACCTTAAGGAACCATGACTAATTTATTTAAATCAGTATTTTAAACAAATTTCAAAAATGTCATTAATTCTATGAAAGTGTTATATTTTATCCTTTCTTTCATCTTCATTTATCTAAGTAAACCCTACCCTATAAAAACTTCACCGACGTCATCAATGGAGGCTACCGGTGAGCTGCTCGCTAGATTTTGTAACGTTCCAATGTCACTAATCCCTCCTTTTCTCTCTTACGCTATTGTGAGATCGTTTATTAATTCAATTTACCCTGCCAACTTCGAGCTGACACGTGGCCGCCCACGTCAGCTATCAGACCTGATTCAGTGTAAGGAACTCGGAGGAGCTCTGTTGAGACATCGTAAGAAGAATATAGTCCCTCAAGGACTAAGTACCCACTTGAGAGTTGATTACGTACGACAAATTGTGAAGCTAGGACTTTAGAGCTCTTTCGGCGAGCTCTGGAGCTCCCTGTCGCCCAACCACTCTGGCGCAGAAGTATGGGCGACTGTCACCTACTCTGCAAAACGCGCAGAACTCCTCTCACATTCATTAAATGCACACAAGTGTGAGAGACCGAACTCCGCAACCCGCTTCAGAGCTCCCAAGTTAGATAAATTAAATTCTGGGTGACTTAGCTTTCCTCTTATTATAACGCTGTGAGGATAAAATAGTTAGAAAGATTTTTGGTGAGTTTGTAACAGTTGCTTGTTTACCATCAATACAAAGCAAACTGAGCTCATAGTTCTATTCTACAAGGGAGCACTAACTCGTATTTTCATACAATGTCAACTTCCTCTATAAGTCTTTGACTCTATTAAATTCAGCACATTTTTCATTCAAATTATTTGATATAATCATTTGACTGCGTGGTCTAAAATACCTTTCCAATTTTTAGCACCAACAAAAGCCAATCTAAAGTAATGATTCAAGCTTTCACTCACATGGGTTCAAACTGTTGAGCAAGTTTAAATAATTGCAAACTAATTTTCATACATACTCATTTTTTGTATTTATGCCTGTGCCTATGCATTTTATTTTTTATTTTTAGAAATTAATTTTGTTAATTAGTTCCATAAATAAGGCTAATATATATGTGTATAAATGGTATATGTGTACATAGACTCTAAATAAATATATAAGTATGCATAAGTGCATCAATTTTGAGTTTATATGGATGGAGATAAGAGATAAATGCCTTGATGAAGAATATTATGACTAGGGGTGGATTTGGTACAATACCGTACCATATCGATTATACCGAGTACCATACCGAAATTTTGGTACACCAAAATTCATTACCATTACCATACCAAATTTTCGGTATACCGAATTTTGGTATACTAAAATATTGGTACGGTACGGGTTGGTACGGTACATAACCAAAAAATCAATCATGTAAATAAAAAATAAATTTTTTTTAATTTAAATGAATTTTTTCAATTTAATTGATTTACAAAATAATTGATTATTATTAATTAACGTAAAACATAGGCTAACTTAGCTCAAACCTAAATTTAACTAAATTTTTTTAAAAAAGAATTAGACATGATTTGTTAATATTTACGTCTTTACACTTTATTGCCTAAAAAAATAGACTAAATCACTAAACAGATAAGAATGTGTTATTATTACGATGGCTCATATTTATCGTAATGCAAACCGATTAAGTAAATTGAACCATTATAATTCAAATGTATTAAATGAATTGGGACAATTTTTGTAGAATTAAAAGGAGGATGAATAATTTAGAACACCTGCAACTAAGCAGAATTGCAGAATATATACATACATGCATATTTATAATTTATATATCTTAGTCTCACTCAACCAACTAGGTTTCCAAATTCAGAATAAAACTTATGATGCTCTAATTTATTTCTTTTACTTGACGTCATTTCTTGAGATTATAGACTGTTATTGCCTATTATGAAAGAAAACAAAACAAACATCTTCTTATCATCGATAGATATTATATATGCCAAAGTTCGAATGCATAGTCAGTGAAACGACTTAAATGAACTGAACAATATTAAAATGAACCAATAAAATTTGTTTCAATAAAATATTTATATGGAACGAGAATTGTTACCTGATTTAGAGCTGAAATGGGTCTAAAGAAAGAATATGATTGTTGATAATCTGGATCGTTCATCTAACTTCATCTACATCTAATTGTGAAATATTGGTAATTTGGTATTTATTTAATATTTGGTATAATGGCACATTTGGTATTGGTATGGTACGGTATACCATACCGTACCAAAAAATCGGTACGATACAGTATACCATTGGTAATGAATATGAATACCAGTGCCGTACCAAAGTAATTCGGTATGGTACAATACCAATCGGTATTGTACCATTACCAAATTTTCGGTGCAATTTGGTATTGGTTCGGTTTGGTACGGATTGGTACGGTATAAATGGTATTTTTTTCCACCCCTAATTATGACTATGGTGTAGAAATTAATTTTATTAATCGGTTTCATAAAGAAGGCTATTATGTATATAAATGTTATATATGTATATAGAATTTGAATAGATATACAAGTATGCATAACCGTATAGCTTTGGGTTTCTATGGATGAAGATGAGAGAGAAATGCCTAGATGAAAAAGATGATAGTTGTAGTGTATAGGGTAGTTTTCGTTTCACTCTCATATTCTTATTTTTCCCTTCCTTCTTTTTTTGTATTTAAATAGGGTGATTGACTAAAATACCCTTAAATTTGTTTGGCTTAACAACAAATTTAGACGAAAGGGCTGTTGTTGCTTAATTCTTATAATTTGAAGGCTCAATTGATACAAAATATAATTTAAGAGTCAAATTAAAACTTGTGTTATAATTTAAGAATTAAATAATATATTTTAAAGTCGAGAAACTAAATTTATCGCTCGTAATATTATAACAAAGACAAAATAAAAATATGTAATCATATATGTTAATCATTATTTATCTCTCTAATAATTTAACAAAAGCGACATATAAGTATATAATTATGTTTTATTTATTAATTCAACGTGTCGAATATAACTTTACGACATTACGGCTTAAATGATCGGATTATTTTAGACGGAAATATTGACAAACGGTTCATTTTGAAATATTTGATGTACTTTAGGTAGTGTATATACTCATGAGTACTATAAGGGTAAATGTGTCTTTTAGCCTCATTTTTTTTTTGAACGCCGATTCCAATTATGGTAAAAAGCTGTTCACCGACCGATTGCACCCTCAGGTGAATCCGACGGTTGGATGCTCTTTCCGTTTCATTCAAAACGAATGATCAAACACCTCACCTCTCACAGCAGCAAAATTCTCTCTCTACACACTCTCTCTCTCTCTCTAAAACCGCCTTTCCCTTTTCAAACTCCTTGCCGAAAACGGTAGACAGAATCAAACACTTACATATACACACACGCACACTCATTTCTCCAAAATCTAAATCTTCTTCAAACCCTAACAAATAAACTCGATCAATCCAAAAACCCCACCAATAATTATGGTAGAAATTCAAGAAGACCCGGTCAATCTCTTCATGACCCTTGACCGTTGGCCCCTATCCCCTTTCGACGACGACGGCGAAGCTGAGGCGGAGCCGGATGCCACTCAATCCTCCGATACATATATGATCGGATTCGTGATCGTCAACATAGTCGGTTTACAGTACTATTCCGGCACGATCAGTGGTCGAGAAATGGTGGGTCTGGTCAGAGAGCCATTGAATCCGTATGATGAGAATGCTATCAGGGTTTTTAATACGAGGTCGGTTCAAGTGGGTCACATTGAGAAGGGTGCAGCTAGGGTTTTGGCGCCCCTGATAGATGGTAATTTGATTGTTGTTGAGGGGATTGTGCCCAAGATTCCTAACAGGGGGAATAGTAATCGGTTCAAGATTCCTTGTCAGGTTCAGTTATAACATTTTGCTTCTTTTGTTTTGGAAGAACAATCTTTTATGATTTCTATGTTATACCATAACATTACTGGGAGTTAACTTACGAGTAATGAGGTGTTATTAGATCAAATCAAATGACCATTAGAAAGCGCATTAGTCAATGTTTCAAGCATACTCCATGTACTTGCTGACACGTCATTTGATCTAGTAACTCGGTAATTTAATTTGGTACACCTATCGCTAACATATATTCATGATTCTATTTCTGTTGACACTATTTTTCATGCTAGGAGTAATATTTGTTTATTGCGAGACTCTAATAATTGGTTTAAAATTCTTTGTCAGGTTCACATATTTGCTAGGATTGAGGCTTTTGATAGGGTTAAATCAGCGATTAATCGAGGTGGATTGCATTTGATTTCGGATAATGATGCTTCGTTTACTCTGTCTGAAGCGGTTGTTGTGAAAGACAAGAGGGACAGTAAAGATGGGAGGAGTTTGGATGAGATTTTCAAGTTGTTGGATGAGACTTTGGGGAAAAAGGGGGTAATGGAAGTAATGGATGCTCCTAAGCATGTGATAAAATCTGAGCTTTTCATGCATCAGAAAGAAGGGTTGGGTTGGTTGGCTCATAGGGAAAATTCTTGTGAGTTGCCGCCGTTTTGGGAAGAGAAAGATGGTGCTTATGTGAATGTGTTGACAAATTATCGAACCGATAAAAGGCCAGAGCCAATGCGAGGGGGGATTTTCGCGGACGATATGGGATTGGGTAAAACTCTCACATTGCTTTCTCTTATTGCTTTAGACAAATTTGGTTCAATTGATAGTAGTAGTAATAGTAATAGTGTAAATGCTGAAAACAATGATGGAATAGATGAAGAGGTGGTTTTGAGTGGTAGGAAGTCAAAGAAGAGGAGAGCAAGTAAAAATGTTAATAATACTCGGAAAAAGAGAAAAAATGAGGATGCCCTTTTGGATAATACGGCAAAAGGAAAATCCATAGGTGGATTAGATAGGTGTTCTCATGCTTTTGGGTCTAAAACGACGTTAATTGTGTGTCCCCCTTCTGTATTTTCGAGTTGGATAACACAATTAGGTGAACATACTAGACCAGGGAGATTTAAGGTATACATGTATTACGGTGAACGAACTCAAGATGTTGCTGAGCTTAAGAAGTATGACATAGTTATGACAACTTATAGTACTCTGGCAACTGAAGAATCTTGGTCGGATTCACCCATGAAGAAGATGGAGTGGTGGCGAGTGATTTTGGACGAGGCACATGTGATTAAGAATGTGAATGCTCAACAAAGTCGAGCGGTGACTCAATTGAATGCTAACCGGAGGTGGGTTGTTACGGGTACGCCCATACAAAACGGGTCGTTCGATTTGTTCTCTCTCATGGCATTTTTGAGGTTTGAGCCATTTTCGATTAAAAGCTATTGGACTAGCTTGGTTCAACGCCCGCTTTCTCTAGGAAGTCAGAAGGGGCTCTCACGGCTGCAGGTAAGAACATATTGCTTCTTATTTGCTTCATATATATATTTATTAGGGTGACTGGCTTCCCATTTTGAGAGAGAAATAAGCATATTATAGACTTATGGTTGAATGAGCACATTATTGTCAAATCAATACATTCTTTTTGCATTGCGACCTATCTTTGTTTACAGATGTTTTTCTTTGTGCTGTATAGCAAAAGCTTTACTAGTGTTTGAATTTTGCGTGGAATGCTCTGTATTTGTACTTAGGATATATGTTCTTGATTTCATGCAATATATTCTGCCTTTTCTTTTTGTTGTTTTGGCGAGCAACAGTTACAAGTTAATTGAAATAATGGATCAAGAGGATCTTATTATTTTGTATGTCCACCATCCCACATTAGTAGCCCACGCATCCTTTTTCGGGATGTCCCAGTTAAATTTGCTTTCTGGGACATAATAAATGTATCACATCTCACAACATTAGAGAAGTCTTGTACTTAACGATGGATTATATTGAAATTAGTGTATCCTAGAAATATGTTAAAAGTTAAAACATGGACTCTTAATTTGGGACGGATTGTGTACTTTCTATTTATGATTTGGTTATATGTGGACATATTTCAAATTATATTGCTGTCTTTCTTCCCTTGGAATACATACAATAGCTGGACATTATCTGGGTGGTGTTTTTGCTGCTCCCTTGTTGCTTAGTTTTTCATGGGACTATGGAATAGTGTTTCATACTATGGGAATTTGCATCTCTGAAAATTTAGAAGCAATCTCCATCTATTTCATACCATTATTTACTGAAGATATTTCGCTAAATCTTTGCCTAATATTTCCCTGTGCTGACACAGGATTTTCTTGCATTGTCTCTCCCATGCACATAGACATTCACTTGCTTACACATGGACTTGCTCTTCTTGGCCCTGTTTGGTTGTCTTGTTTTGTGCACCATCTATCCCGTGAACATTTTGCATCATAAATTATCATATTAGTGTAACTTTTAACTATGCCCTTCTGTCAGTGCTCCATTAGACCTATGCACAAATTCACGTGGATATGAGCTATTTTAACCTTTAAGAAGTTGTTTCGTATGGTTCACAAACTGAGTCTTCAACAACTTCTGTTCTCGATTCTTGTTAGGCTATTTGAACCAAGTCTGTTGGAATGAAAAATTGGGAGGGTGAGAGTAATTTTTACACAGTGATTACTCGTTGGATCAATGATTTTGAAAAGGTTTTAATGGCAGGCAGGTTGTTTCTCTTGCTGGCTTTGGCCAACCTATTGCTGTGATCATGTTCTGACATATGTTGTAACTAAGATAAAACAAGAAATTCCGCTATCTACTTTTTTATTGCCTTACTAGTAACCTCTATTATAGATTTATCATTGTTGTTTGCTACTTTCTTTTTTCCTCAACTTCTTGCCAGATGATTCCTTTACAAATAATGAGAGTTTGCCAATCATAGGAATTTCTGTTATAATTATACATTAATACGACTAATGTATTAAATAATATCTTCAACTTGCGAACTGAATTTTTTTTCCAAGTTTAAAACAGTACAAGATATCAGGATCATAA